>OZ026837.1:1185864-1861802 GCA_964023205.1 Lutraria lutraria
TATGCAGTGGGGAAAAATCATGCTGTTGTTGAAGGGAGGTTGTTGCTAAAGAGAGGGCAGTTGAAGTGTATAAAACCAATATTTGGGCATGTTTGAAATAATAACATTACTATCCAGTATGATGGGTAAGGCTCTCTCTAGATACAAATATTTAACCTAACATACATTTATAACAATGTAAAGAATCTGTGCAGTCAGACTGATCCACTCAACATATTTTTTCAAGGAAGAAACAGAGAAGCGATCTAACTATGGCTAGGACACAGTAATAAAAGGTTTGAGTGAGCTAAGATATGATAAGACTTCAAAAGGCATTCCTCCCCCATAATTTTCTCCTTATTACCATATATGGGTACATGGAACATTAAGAATCTAGCTATCAATGGAGATCAGAGATATTCCCACGGGACGTTTCTAAAAGCCAGTTTCTTGTAGGGAAATGCACGCCAGGAATTAATTGACATATGGTAGTCGGAAAATGGAGAATGATTTCACACCACTAAATGCAGTGTTAATGTTCGGCCTATTATGAAGATTGGAAAATCACCGTCCAGGGAGATCCGAGATAGATTGGAAGTTAACTTTCACTTAGTTACAGTTTCAGTTTGCTCCGCTTTGCCTCAATTTGGCAGTCAGTTGGCGGCAATTACCTTGGAATATATGAATTTGAAACTTTTATATTCTAATGTGATCTAAAAATCAACTTGTATGAAGGTTTCACAGACGTTCTGTCGAAAAACATGAAGCTTCGTGGAGAAGTTACATTAGATATTAATTTCTTCTGTCAAAACGAACGAAATATATGAAGACAGAATCTGGATTGGACAATTAAAATTAGCATTTAAGGTTTGTCTTGATGCCTACTGGAGTTTTTATTTAATTCAGAAGGAGACATAATGTTCCTTAAGAATAATATATTTGTACTTCAAAAATGAGAGCCAGCAAGGGAAATGGAATTGATATGAATTTGTACCCTCGGATAATAATTGAGTTGAACAAGAAAACGACTGTGTCTTCTTGGCGTTATGTAAATAATTTTCGAAGTTTTGATAACAGAAAGGCAAGAATCAATCTGAAATAAAATGATAAAACAATTATAACATAGGGAGGAGGATGTAACTTGTTTCTGAAACTTACAGAAAACACAGAAGTGGTTTAAAATGACAAAAATAACAAAACAAAACTAAGAGTAAAACTGAGCAACAGTGTGTATGTCATATTAACAAATCTCCTTGACTTATGAAATCAAACAAGAAATGAGTGAGAACAGGCATAAGGGGGGGGGGGGGGTTACTTCTTAAAAGCAAAATGATCAACACATGAATACTGCACTGTGTATGTGTATATAACTGCCCTTTAACTTAATGTTTTTATCAATTTTCCTATAGTTTTTGGAAACGGAACAACAGAGGCATAACATGGACATTACCAAACATTACATGGACATTACTGAACATTATGTGGACATCATCAAACATTACATGGACATTATAAAACAATACATAGACATTATAAAACAATACATGGACATTACTAAACATTACCAAATATAACATGGACATTACTAAACATTATGTGGGCGTTACTAAACATTACATGGACATCACGAAACACTACATGGACATCATGAAACATTACATGGACATTACCAAACATTACATGGACATTACCAAGCATTACATGGACATTACTAAACAATACATGGACATTACCAAGCATTACATGGACATTACCAAACATTACATGGACATTACCAAGCATTACATGGACATTACTAAACAATACATGGACATTACCAAGCATTACATGGACATTACTAAACAATACATGGACATTACCAAGCATTACATGGACATTACTAAACAATACATGGACATTACCAAGCATTACATGGACATTACTAAACAATACATGGACATTACTAAGCATTACATGGACATTACTAAACAATACATGGACATTACCAAACATTACATGGACATTACTAAACATTACATGGACATCACGAAACATTACATGGACATTACCAAACATTACATGGACATTACTAAATAGTACATGGACATCACGAAACATTACATGGGCATTACCAAACATTACATGAACATTACTAAACAATACATGGGCATTACCAAACATTACATGGACATTACCGAACATTACATGGACATTACCAATCATTATGGGGACATTACTAAATCTTATGTTGACAATATTTAATATTGTATGGATATAAATGATGATATGATAAATAATCAAGCCATGAGAAAATCTCTTCATCTATTGCTCTGAACAGAAACTCTGATACAGTCAACAAAAAAGTCAAGTTCATGAAATTTCAACTGATTTAGCATTGAAGTTCTTATGTCAGCCATGTATGAAACAGAAACAAAATATTCTATAAGAACTATTGAAGTAAAGCAACAAAGACACCATGTTTACAATATAACTATGTCACCATGAGCTGTTTTATTATTTATAATAATTATATTAGTTCTCGAAATCAATCATTATTACAAAATGCAACATGAAAATGCAACATCTTTCAAGCAATAAATCTTCAATTAAATTCATGTCAACTACATGCATAAGATTCACATCCCAATAAATAAGAACAATCCAAGAAAAGAAGAAAAAAAGCTATGGCAACAAGAAGACATTCCAGAGCGAGTCAAGTCATACTAGATTACGTCTCCTTACAAAAATCATTGATTTCTTACAAATATTAAGTCAGTGTGGCATTTTATTACTGTTTCCTTGTTTACTGTGTATTATTGTTTCAGAAAATATCGACAAGTTTGACTGCCTTAACTCTATTGCGACTAAGTTGGCTTTTAAACTGTCTACGTTTACATGGTTTTCCCTGCCATGCTGCCTTTTAAACTGTCAATTTCTACATGATTTGTGTGAGTATTCAGTGAGAGGTTGTGACAAATGATAAGAAAAGCTTAGGTTTATAACCAGGCATACAGCCATTCTGTCGTACATACAAGGAGAAAAGTTTTAAAATGCTCACAATTTATATGTTCCTCAGTCATATTTTTTTAAGGGAGTGAGGCAAGGTCCTCTGTTGGATAAGAAATCTCATGATTTCTTAAAAGGGTGATTTTATGTTTTCAAAACATGGAAAGATAAGTCAAATTACACAATTTTAAACCAGAAAAACTAGTGAGAGTTTACTATAAGGTCACAAGTAAAGGTATTTTAAAAGTTCATGCTGTTTTAAAGGTCAAAGTAAACAAACTGGTTCACTATCACATAAAAAACTGGTTCCCTATCATATCAACAGACTGGTTCCTCTATCATATCAACAGACTGGTACTCTATCCACAACACATCAACAGACTGGTACTCTATCCACAACACATCAACAGACTGGTACTCTATCCACAACACATCAACAGACAGGTACCCTATCACTTCAAATCATCAGACTGGTTCCCTATTATGTCATCAAATTGGTTCACTACTACATCACACCAACAGACTGGTACCCTATCATACCAAATCATCAGACTGGTTCCTTATCATGTCATCACATTGGTTCACTACTACATCACACCTACAGACTGGTACCCTATCACATCAAATCAACTGATTGATTCACTATCTCATCCTCAGACTGGTTCAATATCACATACAATCTATACCCAGTCTGGCCTTTATTACCACTTTCTATCTCATTGAAGTAAATTTTACGACCATTCTCACACAATTGCCACAAGCAATACTTGAATAAGTTCCAAGTCTAATTATCAACATGCTTTGTCACCTGAGTTTTTTGAAGAGAAAAAAGTGAACATCATTGAGTTAGTTTTAAGATAATCAGACTTGCTTTTTAAACCATTTACAGCAGAATACTACAAGAAGTGCTTCAAGAAACTCATATGATGCTCCTTAAATCAAGCTGTGACAAATTCCAACACCATGCATAGAAGGATTGATTTTTTTATCTGAAAGGATTTAATATGGACCAGGAAAGGAAGAGTAGACAATACTATACTCACCTCATTACTAGAACTCAGTAACTGTACTATACTCACCTCATTACTAGAACGCAGTAACTATACTATACTCACCTCATTACTAGAACTCAGTAACTGTACTATACTCACCTCATTACTAGAACACAGTAACTATACTATACTCACCTTATTACTAGAACTCAGTAACTGTACTATACTCACCTCATTACTAGAACGAAGTAACTATACTATACTCACCTTATTACTAGAACACTTTAACTGTACTATACTCACCTTATTACTAGAACACAGTAACTGTACTATACTCACCTCATTACTAGAACTCAGTAACTATACTCACCTCATTACTAGAACACAGTAACTATACTATACTCACCTCATTACTAGAACTCAGTAACTGTACTATACTCACCTTATTACTAGAACTCAGTAACTATACTATACTCACCTCATTACTAGAACTCAGTAACTATACTATACTCACCTCATTACTAGAACTCAGTATCTATACTATACTCACCTCATTACTAGAACACAGTAACTGTACTATACTCACCTTATTACTAGAACTCAGTAACTATACTATACTCACCTCATTACTAGAACTCAGTAACTATACTATACTCACCTCATTACTAGAACACAGTAACTGTACTATACTCACCTTATTACTAGAACTCAGTAACTATACTATACTCACCTCATTACTAGAACACAGTAACTATACTATACTCACCTCATTTCTAGAACACAGTAACTGTACTATACTCACCTCATTACTAGAACTCAGTAACTGTGCTATCATTTTACGAACAGATTTTAGTTTAGAGTTAGCTGCCTCACATTCTTGTTTTCTTAAAGTTGCTTCAGTTTGAAAGTTGTTCACCAACTGAAAATAGTTCAATCAGACATTAAGAATATAATCTACTATCTTCTACTATCTATAAAACAACAAATATATCATTCAATATATATGTTAACTTAATTGAGCATGATTTATCATGCAACTAGTAGCCACCAACTGCACAAATGTGTTCCAATCTGAGATCTTTTCATTATCTGTACTTGATTGTGGAATGTTGTTCATGATTTAGGATTTTGTAAAGACACAGTTTACAGAGAGAACTGCTAATGAAGAAACTAAAAAGTATAGCAAAATTGTTTAAGGCTTAGAGTTTCAAAACTGGGCATTAAGAGCATCAGTAATTGTTTGTTTGAGTTTTACGCCCCTTCAGTCAGAGTCAGTTCATCTAACCATCATTCATGAAAAGAACCAGTACTAGACTCCCATCCTCCATTACATAAGCAACTGCCTACTTTCTCACATTAAGAGACCTGGTCAGTAGCTGGGCTTAAACCCACGACCCTCTATCAGTGAGAGTCAGCAACCTAACCACTCGACCACGGAGGTGGGTCAGAACCAGGAATATCTTCATTCAGACATGTCACTGGTAGGAAGCAATATGAGATCTAAGACTTTACCTTTCTGAGACCTTTCTCGTAATGATCAAAGAAGTCATTGAGAGGGAATGATCCAAGTTCCTGTGGAGTCATACCAGATATAGAATCTTTATCCATAACCCACTGGGGCGGTAAGAAATAACGTAAGCATGTCCTGAAATTAAAACAAGTAAAGTCAAAATGATGAAGACACTTTAAATCTAGAAGATGTGGCATGCCATGTAAGTTAACAAGACCTATACTCACCCAGATATAATTTATTATGTATTTTCGCAAGCTGTTCAAAGCTGTGAAATGCTGCATACTAAAGAACTGTAATGATTTTTTAAACTTAAATTTTTTAACCTCTCGAGAGCAGCCCTCCCTTTAACAACAGCATGATTTTTTCCAACTGCCCTATTTAACTATTTATTTAACCTCTCTAGTGCAACAATCTCTGAACGAGAACATCATTTTGCTTCTCCCAAAGGCTGTTGCTATGGAGAGGTTGCACTGTATGTATATGGAACTACAAACCAGTCTTGATGCCATGTGTTGGAAACTAGTCTGAATAAAGTAAAAGTTATTCACTAATATTTCAACATCTATCAACATAAGTTGAAAGATGCGGTCTAACATGGATATACAGTAAGTTATAAGACACTGTTTACTGATATATACATAAGTTATAACACACTGTTCACTGATATATACAGTAAGTTATAACACACTGTTTACTTGTATAGACAGTAAGTTATAACACACTGTTTACTGAGATATACAGTAAGTTATAACACACTGTTTACTTATATAGACAGTAAGTTATAACACACTGTTTACTGATATATACAGTAAGTTATAACACACTGTTTACTTATATAGACAGTAAGTTATAACACACTGTTTACTGAGATATACAGTAAGTTATAACACACTGTTTACTTATATAGACAGTAAGTTATAACACACTGTTTACTGAGATATACAGTAAGTTATAACACACTGTTTACTTATATAGACAGTAAGTTATAACACACTGTTTACTTATATATACAGTAAGTTATAACACACTGTTTACTGAGATATACAGTAAGTTATAACACACTGTTTACTGAGATATACAGTAAGTTATAACACACTGTTTACTGAGATATACAGTAAGTTATAACACACTGTTTACTTATATAGACAGTAAGTTATAACACACTGTTCACTTATATATACAGTAAGTTATAACACACTGTTTACTTATATAGACAGTAAGTTATAACACACTGTTTACTTATATAGACAGTAAGTTATAACACACTGTTCACTTATATAGACAGTAAGTTATAACACACTGTTTACTTATATAGACAGTAAGTTATAACACACTGTTCACTTATATATACAGTAAGTTATAACACACTGTTTACTGAGATATACAGTAAGTTATAACACACTGTTTACTGAGATATACAGTAAGTTATAACACACTGTTTACTTATATAGACAGTAAGTTATAACACACTGTTTACTGACATATACAGTAAGTTATAACACACTGTTCACTTATATAGACAGTAAGTTATAACACACTGTTTACTGAGATATACAGTAAGTTATAACACACTGTTTACTTATATAGACAGTAAGTTATAACACACTGTTTACTGAGATATACAGTAAGTTATAACACACTGTTTACTTATATAGACAGTAAGTTATAACACACTGTTTACTTATATATACAGTAAGTTATAACACACTGTTTACTGAGATATACAGTAAGTTATAACACACTGTTTACTGAGATATACAGTAAGTTATAACACACTGTTTACTTATATAGACAGTAAGTTATAACACACTGTTTACTGAGATATACAGTAAGTTATAACACACTGTTTACTTATATAGACAGTAAGTTATAACACACTGTTTACTTATATATACAGTAAGTTATAACACACTGTTTACTTATATATACAGTAAGTTATAACACACTGTTTACTGAGATATACAGTAAGTTATAACACACTGTTTACTGAGATATACAGTAAGTTATAACACACTGTTTACTGAGATATACAGTAAGTTATAACACACTGTTTACTTATATAGACAGTAAGTTATAACACACTGTTTACTTATATATACAATTAGTTATAACACACTGTTTACTGAGATATACAGTAAGTTATAACACACTGTTTACTGAGATATACAGTAAGTTATAACACACTGTTTACTGAGATATACAGTAAGTTATAACACACTGTTTACTTATATAGACAGTAAGTTATAACACACTGTTCACTTATATATACAGTAAGTTATAACACACTGTTTACTTATATAGACAGTAAGTTATAACACACTGTTTACTTATATAGACAGTAAGTTATAACACACTGTTCACTTATATAGACAGTAAGTTATAACACACTGTTTACTTATATAGACAGTAAGTTATAACACACTGTTCACTTATATAGACAGTAAGTTATAACACACTGTTCACTTATATAGACAGTAAGTTATAACACACTGTTTACTGATATATACAGTAAGTTATAACACACTGTTTACTTATATATACAGTAAGTTATAACACACTGTTTACTTATATATACAGTAAGTTATAACACACTGTTCACTTATATAGACAGTAAGTTATAACACACTGTTTACTGAGATATACAGTAAGTTATAACACACTGTTTACTTATATAGACAGTAAGTTATAACACACTGTTTACTGAGATATACAGTAAGTTATAACACACTGTTTACTGAGATATACAGTAAGTTATAACACACTGTTTACTTATATAGACAGTAAGTTATAACACACTGTTTACTGAGATATACAGTAAGTTATAACACACTGTTTACTTATATAGACAGTAAGTTATAACACACTGTTTACTTATATATACAGTAAGTTATAACACACTGTTTACTTATATAGACAGTAAGTTATAACACACTGTTCACTTATATAGACAGTAAGTTATAACACACTGTTTACTTATATAGACAGTAAGTTATAACACACTGTTCACTTATATAGACAGTAAGTTATAACACACTGTTCACTTATATAGACAGTAAGTTATAACACACTGTTTACTGATATATACAGTAAGTTATAACACACTGTTTACTTATATATACAGTAAGTTATAACACACTGTTTACTTATATATACAGTAAGTTATAACACACTGTTCACTTATATAGACAGTAAGTTATAACACACTGTTTACTGAGATATACAGTAAGTTATAACACACTGTTTACTTATATAGACAGTAAGTTATAACACACTGTTTACTGAGATATACAGTAAGTTATAACACACTGTTTACTGAGATATACAGTAAGTTATAACACACTGTTTACTTATATAGACAGTAAGTTATAACACACTGTTTACTTATATAGACAGTAAGTTATAACACACTGTTTACTTATATATACAGTAAGTTATAACACACTGTTTACTGAGATATACAGTAAGTTATAACACACTGTTTACTGAGATATACAGTAAGTTATAACACACTGTTTACTTATATAGACAGTAAGTTATAACACACTGTTTACTGAGATATACAGTAAGTTATAACACACTGTTTACTTATATAGACAGTAAGTTATAACACACTGTTTACTTATATATACAGTAAGTTATAACACACTGTTTACTTATATAGACAGTAAGTTATAACACACTGTTTACTGAGATATACAGTAAGTTATAACACACTGTTTACTGAGATATACAGTAAGTTATAACACACTGTTTACTGAGATATACAGTAAGTTATAACACACTGTTTACTTATATAGACAGTAAGTTATAACACACTGTTTACTTATATATACAGTAAGTTATAACACACTGTTTACTTATATATACAGTAAGTTATAACACACTGTTTACTGAGATATACAGTAAGTTATAACACACTGTTTACTGAGATATACAGTAAGTTATAACACACTGTTTACTTATATATACAGTAAGTTATAACACACTGTTTACTTATATAGACAGTAAGTTATAACACACTGTTCACTTATATATACAGTAAGTTATAACACACTGTTTACTTATATAGACAGTAAGTTATAACACACTGTTTACTTATATAGACAGTAAGTTATAACACACTGTTCACTTATATAGACAGTAAGTTATAACACACTGTTTACTTATATAGACAGTAAGTTATAACACACTGTTTACTTATATAGACAGTAAGTTATAACACACTGTTCACTTATATAGACAGTAAGTTATAACACACTGTTTACTGATATATACAGTAAGTTATAACACACTGTTTACTTATATATACAGTAAGTTATAACACACTGTTTACTTATATATACAGTAAGTTATAACACACTGTTCACTTATATAGACAGTAAGTTATAACACACTGTTCACTTATATAGACAGTAAGTTATAACACACTGTTTACTTATATAGACAGTAAGTTATAACACACTGTTCACTTATATAGACAGTAAGTTATAACACACTGTTCACTTATATAGACAGTAAGTTATAACACACTGTTTACTGATATAATTATTCTTGTGAGAAGGTGAGAAAATTGGTTTCAGATGTTAAAGACTTTCTATACAATTTTAATTCCAGAAAGTTTGTCCCAATATTTTATCATTCTAGTTAGTCTCATTTTCTGACAAGAAATAAGTTTGTAGAACTAGAAAAAAATGATATCTCATGAAATGTGACAAAGTTAAACTTAATAAATACTCAATAATCCTTCTATATGTCTTAAGTTCACCACTTCATAATTAAACATATCAATAAACAAAGTGTATTACCCCAGACCCTATTCATAAAACATACTCATTTATAACACATAATTATGCATCTAAATATAAGTTATCTGGAATTAAAAAATCCCATCAACCAATAATTGAGAACAGTTTTCAGAAATTAACTAATATCAACAGACAGAATGGAAACATTTCATAATTTTTCTAGATTAATAATCTAATTACGGACGATCAAGGGAATCATATAAAATAACGGAACGACGCACATTGTTTAGCAATCCTAGAAAAGGGGCCCCTGGATACTGCTTCATGAAAGCCCTAATTTCCCATTAATATTCATTGCATTTCATGAACAACATAAATATTGGTTAAGGAGGCAGAAATTTCTTAAACTTTTCTAAAGCAGTAAAATTTGAGTCTCTTCATAGGCATTTTTTTCATTCTCAATTAAATCAGACATTTCTAGAGCCGAGTCGAAGTATTCCTAAATGAATAAGACTTACAGTAATTGAAATTTAATAGGACAAAAATATGCACCAATTATTTGAAAACCAGCTAAAAGGAGGAAATTCAGGACTGCTGTGGAGATATTTATGCACAAAGAAATAGATATGTTTCAGAACTTTATTATAATGCCAAGTAAGACTTTCATTTTTCATGTCTTAATTTGAAGCAATGTTTATCATTATGACACTAAAAGAAAACAATTTAGTCAGGAATTCATACCAACTGACAGGAAGAAATATTGAAGACTATGTTACACAGTAAATCAACTTAAATAACACATTTTAATTTAATTCCTATAAAATACCTGGATTTATTGAGGAATTTGTATGTTTCAAAGTACATACGACCTGAAACGGAACATAACATATTGCAGCAGAGAAGATGACAATTTGGTAAAATGTATACCTGTAACCATTGGCAATTTCTTCAATGAGCTGAGCTTGTTGACCACTCCCAGTAGATGATGAAGGAGCCTCAGCCCCAGTATCCTGAGACGATAATGATGTCGGTGATTGAGATGACGTTAGCTTTTCATCCTTAAAGTAGACAACAAAACGTCAGAGAGGGCAAGTAATAGAAAGGTCCAAACTGGAACCTTAACCATAATGAAGAATGCAATCTGATTATCATATTTAGGAACACTTTTCTACACATACAAATTTTGGCAAGGTTTGGTGATGATCACATAAAAATAATACTTAGAGTAAGGAAGTTTTTTATTTAATTTTAAACTCAAAATTAGACATGAAATACAGAGAAAAAATTACCTTGAGTTTTTTCAAAATGGAAGAATTTTTATCATACCTGAAAAAGAGAAAGTAAACAGATACTAATGACTAAAATAACACAATATTAAGATAAACATGTACATGTAGTCACTGACCACACTACAGAGCAAACTGTAAGAAAACTAAACATACAACACAACACAACACAAAAAATATCATTTGTAAGGACCATAAACTTCAATATTCATCCAATCCAACACATTATTACATTCACCAAGGCAACAAAACAGAAACTTTAATTCACCAACAATCCTTTGACCCAGTAAACAATACTTTGACCCACTAACAATACTTTGACCCACTAACAATACTTTGATTCACTAACACTACTTTAACTGACTAACTATACTTTGATTCACTAACAATGCTTTGATTCACTAACAATACTTTGACCCACTAACAATACTTTGACCCACTAACAATACTTTGATTCACCAACAATACTTTGACCCACTAACAATACTTTGACCCACTAACAATACTTTGATTCACTAACAACACTTTAACTGACTAACAATACTTTGACCCACTAACAATACTTTGATTCACTAACACTACTTTAACTGACTAACTATACTTTGATTCACTAACAATGCTTTGATTCACTAACAATACATTGACCCACTAACAATACTTTACCTGACTAACTATACTTTGACCCACTAACAATACTTTGACCCACTAACAATACTTTGATTCACTAACTATACTTTGATTCACTAACTATACTTTGACCCACTAACAATACTTTGATTCACTAACAATACTTTGATTCACTAACACTACTTTAACTGACTAACTATACTTTGATTCACTAACAATACTTTGATTCACTAACTATACTTTGACCCACTAACAATACTTTGATTCACTAACAATACTTTGATTCACTAACAATACTTTGATTCACTAACACTACTTTAACTGACTAACTATACTTTGATTCACTAACAATACTTTGACCCACTAACAATACTTTGATTCACTAACAATACTTTGCTTCACTAACTATACTTTGACCCACTAACAATACTTTGATTCACTAACTATACTTTGACCCACTAACAATACTTTGATTCACTAACAATACTTTGATTCACTAACAATACTTTAATTCATTAACTATACTTTGACCCACTAACAACACTTTGATTCACTAACAATACTTTGACCCACTAACAATACTTTAACTCACTAACTATACTTTGATTCACAAACTTCTCTTTCAACAACCTGTGTTGTTATGTTCAAAGAGACATCAACAACATGAACACATTCATTAATCTAAAAACATACATTGAAACAAAGGAATCTAACAAGTGGTGAAAAGTTCACAATTATCACAGAATGTTTTTTTCTTCTCTATCATGTATGTGTGTGATTAGATTTCTGGTGTTTGTGTTAAATAAAGTTTCCTGAAATTAAACAACAATGGAACACATTCATTAGAAGTGTCTTACTCAGGAATGTTGATTATTGTCATGCAATCAAATCTAAATCTAAAATAAATTACAATGAATCCTGTCCACAACACTATTAACCTTCAACATTTTCATAATAAAACAATGTGTGAGCAGTTACTCAATAATCACATTTTATTACTGCATTTTCTAGCATTGCTTTTCTGACAACTTACTTGAATAAGAAGCAATAAACGAAACCCCATACAAAGGTGTGACCCCTAACCAGTGATTCGGCTTGCCAAGCTAAATCTAGGGAGAAGGGGATTGGGGTCAGGTTATTCAGAGCAACATTTAGACATATTATACATACATGTGTTTAAGTTTCATAGACTTCATTAAGATTTATTTATTATTTTAGTGAAATGTCCAAAATAGTTCGGAAGTGAGTAGGGATAATATGTCAACAAAGATTTAGTACAACCAGCGAGTCCATACCAGGAAATTCATAGCAGAAATCAAACTTAAGAAGCATAGCCCATTGTGTTATAAGCCCATAGTAAAATACTGAACTGTAAAAAAGTGCCTATCATCTATTATCATCACAAATATCAGAATCTAATACAATGAAACTATCAATGAACACAAATTGTTAGTGCAGTTTTTTTATAAATTACATTTCCTGGAAAACCCCCATGTTCTTCCAGAAATTCATGTATTTGTGAGGTCTCTTTCAGACGCTATTTGTAAGAAAAAGGAAAGAAATATAATTAAGGGAGAGGAGAATATTGACCATACAAACATCATAAAGCATGATGTCTCATACATTCTACATCACATACTCGATACATTTAGACTCCTTAATGGTAATTCAAATCCATACTGTTGGCAAGAAGTGACGACAACTTTATTTAATCCAATTCTCAGTAGAGTTGCCAATCAAACAACGGCCCTCTTTATTTACACAATAGGAATATTTAAATCTAATTGCTAATAACGTAAAGGCCATTTTGTGCTTGAATAGTCAATAGTGTTGTATCATCAGAGGGAGGATCATTTAACATGGAGACTTTTCTCGTCAATAAAACCCAGCATGGAATTACTGGTTGGTCTGACGCTAATGAAATTTTAATAATCATTTACACGATAACTCAGCATCTCGAGATATTAACGGGTGACTTTTTATTTTCTTAAGGAAATCCAGCGAATAATACACCAGTATTGTATTTTCTACGACGAGATAGCTGAGACCATTTGAATGATTGTTCAATGCCTTATGGTCACGTATTATTTACACAGAAATGCTATTGTTTTTCCGTGTTCTTGACACGTGTAATGATTTAATTAAGGACAACGACAGGACGAGGCGATAAAATTCTTTCAGTTGCTGACATTAACAGCAAATCAAACTTCTCCACAGTAGAGCATTATTTATTAATTCCGTAGTATCCTTGTCAATGTCTGAGTGGTGGCATTAAACAACTTTCTGTATGGTTTTAATGTATTTCAGAATCAGAGTAAAATTATTATTTTGTAACATTAATGTAACCATGCGGTCATAGAAATATCTACCATACTGGTCGTATATGTGGTCTGTGAGTAATCTGTTTGGATCAATAACTGATGAAAAAATTAAAAAAAAAAGAAAAATATCTTTCTTAATTGAATTTAAGACTCATAAAAAAACTTCCTTAAATTTTGACGATGGGTGAATTTAACAAAGTCTGAAAACTGAGTGTACTTTTAGGAGATTTTAGAAGATCTTTGTCCCACTTGTAGAATTAATTCAATTGTAACTTGGCTGAATCGCAAGTTTGATGTATAAATACCATCAACTTTAAACAAATTGTGACATATTCCTCCATATAAGAAAACAGATTTATTTACTACCTCTCTCTGCCCTGTTTACATAAATCACCAACAGTATCAAAATTAAACCCATTATCCAAGCTATAAATGTTTAATTGGTAAAAACAGGAAATTGTGACATTTAAATATTTTGTCAGTTATCATGTTATAGGTGTGATAGTATATAAGTCTATGTAACACTATATACACTGTCTTATACATACAAATAAATACCATGTGACATATCCAAATAAGGTGTGGTATAAAAGTTTGTTTGTTTATTTGAGTTTAACACCCCTTTTTTCAACAGTCAAGAGTCATATGAGGCAGACAGTTCACCTGACCATCCTTCCTGGTAAGATCCAGTACTGGACTCCCATCCTCCGTAAGCAACTGCCTACTTTCTCACATAAAATGACATGGTTGATAGCGGTGCTTGAACCATTGACCCTCTATCAGTGAGAGGTTACAGTGATTTGAAGTCAGCACTCGGCCACAGAGGCGGGTCTGCTAAATCTCTTAATACACTCATTAATAAATGTAAAAGTTTCATCTAATTATTTATAGTAGAATAAATGGATGAAAATATACATGAAGAGACTAATAATCAAGTTTCATTAAGTTCTAGAACAGCTAGCTTACAACCAGTACATCCTTAGGATATTCTACATTTACATAATTAATTTGTAGCTTCACAAACAGGTGGAGGCTAAGTATAATATTAAGTCTTATATTATTCTCCGATTATTTCACAAACACACAGAACTTCCCTAGTTGAGGATGTACACTGGGGCTATACTTGTAACTGTAAGTGACAGATTTAACACAATACTTTTGGCTTCAGAGACAAATATCACAATGCCAATACAAGATATATCACTCATTCAATAGTGTCCTATTTTATTGTACCAAGATATAAAAATACATTCAGAAAACTACAATCCCTAACTTCATCACCAGAACAAAATATAAACCGCAATCAAGTGAAGGCCACAATTTTATTGACTAATATTATATCTGATAACATAAGGTTTCCTGGCCCCTGTTACAGCACCCAATCTTATCAAGCTGTGAAAATAATCACATACCAGATAATGGTATCCCCTCCATTCACACAACAATACTAATTGATGCTACTCTTCAGAAAACTCTTCAGAAAGAAGTTAAAATTATGACACACCTAAAAATACAGGTATAAAAACACTTAAGTGGTCTTTAATCATTTTTTAACAAGACAAGTTATTCAGCCTACATAACCAATGAAGAGGAAGAAAGAACTTCTTCACGTTGACTGTCAGACCTAAAGGAACCATGTTCTAACCATATATTTCTATAGTCTTTCTCTTTAATACATAATTTATTGTAGCAAACAACAAAACAAGTACATAATGAAATCAAACAACTGACATATTAAATCACCACTAAACAAAATACACAACAAAATTAATGAAATGTTGTAAAAATTTACTAAAATTATTTTTCTACATACAAGAGTTTCCTGAGACTGGACGAAAATTAAGTCATTACAAAAAAATTGCCACTTCATAGGAATAAAGTCTATCATCTAAATGATGCTCATTAAAAAACCATGTATGCAACACATTGAGTCATGTTTTTATCAACCTATGACCTTTAAACTGGTACAACTTGAGTGTGGTCATGGAACAGGTGCGTCTTGCATTCCTTTCTTTTCTTTAACAAAAGTCAGCAGAATTTTCATCCCTTAAGATGATAGAAAAAGCTCTAACCTGTCATTTACATTCCAATAGCACATCTCATCTGTCTAATTACCATCATGAAAATTGATCCAAGACATAACTTGACAATCATACGACATAACTGTCAACAACGTCAAGATTCTTGTGAAAACAAGAACGTATCATTACCCGGCTGGTGAGCAAAGTCAAACAAACATGGACGAAATCGTTCCATCCTCAGATTATACGTTTTTATCTCACTTTCTCTTTCAGATTGAGACGTCCTGCAGACGTCAAACAATGAGTCAAGTAACTATAGTAACTATATGTGCAGTAATTGTGCCACCAAAGTGGATTTCTCATACCTGCATTTCATGATATTTTCATTAATTGATCTGCCATACCCATATTTATTTAGTGGATTCTACCAATGTGATCACTTCATTAATATAACATAGAATTACCTATTTCATCAAGGGGAAAGCAATTTTTTCACCTAAACTTGTTCATGTATTGTTAACTTATTACATTCTCCTTATAAGGATACAAAACAATGACTGATAAACCAGTGATTTGGTGCTGGACAAATGTGTTGGTAAAGAAATATTCAGAAAAACCTGTGAACTAAGGTCACACTTGGCAAATACATAACATGGCCTTGCTTGACAGGTGGCCTATGTTCAGAGATCATTTTTTTCAAAATATTTTTTTTTAATAGAGCTTTTATAAGAACAGCCTTTATTCATAGGATGGCCTTATTTGGAGGTGGCCGCTATAACAGGTTTAACTGTACATTAAAGAGTTTGGTCTGAACCATCAACATTTATGTAAAACCAGGTCTGTCTGCATTTCCTTCAGTCTGGCAAGATTCAAATTAAAACTTACTGATTTTTTATTATCATTTACTCGCATGATAACATGAATCTTTGTTATATGTCACTAAATGTTCAATAATTGGGTATACTATACCTCATACATGAAGACTATTCTTGTTACAGGAGTGACTGAACAGAACTCATCATACCCGTACATAACGACAAACAAACTGACAATATTCTAGAGAAATAACGAGCCAGTAGATATACACGGTAGATATACAAACTCATGCAGGCAATTAACTACAGAAATTAAGTCAACCTGATACTTACACACAGCAACATAATGAAAATAAATGCATCCGTCCATCACAAAAAATACTTGGAATTTTTTATTTCTTGGAATGCATGCTAGTGAAGATTTACTGGTAGGTATTTGAAAGCCAATTAGTCAGTTTGAAATGTAAAATAACAACAACAACCATCCGGGCCCTACATACTTCATGTTCATAGCCATTTATTTGAGTATTCACTTAAGACGCAGGTTTCCAGATATGGTAACAAAATGCTTCCATACTAACAAGGTAATTATAACATTAAGCTAAATTTTACACAATAAAATACATCTTACTTATATATATGTAGGCAACAACTAACAAGATTATTAAAGTTCTACTTTACAAGCTTAACAAGAAATATCTTAAAGGTAGATTCATTTATTTGGCTTTAACGCCATTTTTCAAAAACATTTCCATTATGTACAGTGATTGATTCACTTAAACAGTTATCCAGGACAGTCGTCTAACCTTTCTACAAGGAACCAGCAACTTCTCCACATGTGGAAAAATATCTACATTTTGGTCAAATTTTCATGGAAGTGTATGACCTGCTGCGACCATGAATCAAACCCAGATTGCCAGGTTACAAATCCTGCACAAAAATCCTTGGACCACACATGCGGCTCAAAGGTAAATTCATTGGAAATGGCTTGAACTGATTTTGATGAGTGAATGAAAATTCATGCAAAATGATTTTGATAATGTACTTTAATATCAAACAGAGTCTATTGTTACTCTTTGACTGATGTTAGGACAAGTGAAAAATAAACTTTGCAGAAACAATGGCAAATAATTGACTTGTTCTGTAACCCTGGGTCAGTGTTATTGTGTTATTTGTACCATTATAGAATAATTATATTTTATCAAGATATTTCTTGCCTTGATTATTGTTATCATCACTTGAAGTGTAAGGTTACATGTTCTAACAGGGCGTCGGTTCACAGTTAGTAGTAACATGTAGAACATTTTACAGAACAATCTATCCTAGAAAAATATCATAACAATACCATCCATCTCACACTTGTCAATTCAAATTCACAATACAACATACAAATAATAAGTGTGATTTTTAGTCAAATAAAAGTCAAAGTCTTACAAAAATAAATAGATATATAAATGTCTACATGTTTACGTGTGAAGAGAGGCTTGTACACAGACTGTAAGTAAACAACTCACAAGAAAAGAAGGTGCAAGTGTGTTAACTATGGTGTGTCTTTAATTCAAAATTATTACAATCATTGAATAGAAATGTTCCATCTATGGTATGTATATATAAACTTGTGTGAATCAAGTATTAAACATTGTATAAGTCATTTCTCAAATATCAACAGATTTCTTTGGTGAAAGTTCATACAAGTGACCATTAATAGGATCATGTAACCTCCATCTGTCAAACCTAATTTGACATATAATTAATTTTGAATAACAGACAAGCAAACGTACATATCACTTTTGTACCACAGTTCTGATGAAAAGTAACAAATATTCACTAAAATGGTGTTAAAGTTAGAGCTAGCCTCCACAGTGTGCACACGGCCGAGAGCCTCAGGGCTGACTCCTTACACACGTCTAGGTGACAAAAGCCAGCAGACCAGTAACAATACAAGACAAAAAGTAGTTCACACTTTAACTGTGTAGTAATACATTATAGGTGTTATAAAACACAAATCTCATTGGTTGAACGCTTGCCTTTGTTAGAACACATGCTGTTTCAACTTGTAATTATTTGAGTTCTATCTCCTCTCACTTTAACTACATTATTGAATCTTTCAAGTTTAATTATAAGATTCATTCATCTTATTCTCTTCTATCATTTCTATTCTGTTTTATCACATAAGGAGTTATATTTTTATAATATATATATAGACTGTTATATGTATACTGTTGTATTATAAATTATGTAGACTATTATATTATATGTAGACTATTGTATTATATGTTGATTGTTGTATTATATGTAGACTATTGTATTATATGTAGACTATTGTATTATATGTAGACTATTGTATTATATGTAGACTATTGCATTCTGCATATCAACACAAACAGCATAATTCAGAGAATTTTTTAAAAAACATTTAAAACAGGTATTTTTACAGGAAAACAAACACACCATATTATTACAAGATCAGATATACATCATGTGGACATGGAATAACCTCTGCTAATTCCACCGATTTCATGAATAAAATCTGGTATGAACCCCAGTCTGGTGATAAAATATAATAAAACTTTAAGTATTATGTTGTTCTTAGTGTAGTACTAAACATAGAATCTAGTTCAAACTTGTTTTCACTGCATAGTAAAAATCTCTGACAACAGTAACAAAAATAACAACAGAAACAACATATTGAGACAATATATTAACATGCCTCCAGAAACAGACAGCTTTATTAACTTAATTCTTTGTCTAAATAATTCAGTACATGACACAGAGTGGATCTACAATAAGACAAAACTGTTCCTACATACAGTATGTAAATGTTACAAGTTAAAATGTACTTCTATGTTCTTGAAATATGACTGAAGCAAGCAAGAGGACTTCCAACATGATCAGTACATCATGTAGTGTAAAGATTCCAACATGATCAGTACATCATGTAGTGTAAAGATTCCAACATGATCAGTACATCATGTAGTGTAAAGATTCCAACATGATCAGTACATCATGTAGTGTAAAGATTCCAACATGATCAGTACATCATGTAGTCTAAAGATTCCAACATGATCAGTACATCATGTAGTCTAAAGATTCCAACATGACCAGACTAAATATCCCAACATAACCAGTACATTGTGCAGTCTAAAAATTCCAACATAACCAGTACATTGTGTAGTCTTAAGACTCCATTTCCAATATAAAAAAATGTGCAATCTAGCTCCTATGAAGTCTAAAAAAAATTGGGAACAGAATTCTTTTTCATAGGGCTTTACATTAAAGAACAACACATAAAAAAATGATAAAAGAGAAAAAAAACAGAAATTAATTTTTATTGTCTTCAAGACGGGTATGAACCACATTTTTTTATAGATTTTTTCAAGTGTAAACCACCATTATAAAGAGAAGGACAGAGATAAATCTGTATATTTGTACTTGTATCATTGATGTTTATATTTTAATGATTCCCAGTCATTCAACAGTAAGGAGTATAAAACTTGTGGTCAGTCATCAGACATAAAGGACCCACTGTAAACTTCTCAATCTAATTGACACCCATGTGGTAAATAGGTAAATATTTAAATTCCCCCACAATGACCAGGTTAAAACTACCATTCAACAAATACAACATGATTATTTGTACTGACACACTAATCTTAGTGATATAAAACCACAGTGTATGCTCTAATGACTTTATTGTTGAAGGGAGGTAACTCAATGAAGACGTACATGGAAGACAAATTATACAATAAGAGTTGTCCTATACTTAACTAAGTTGAATGTTTCACCAAATTTGATTTTTTTCATCAGAAGATTAATATCAAACACATAAATACAATAAAATCCATTGTTTATAAAATTACAGTGAACAAACTTATATGTTTACACTGTACAAATGTAGAAATTTAAGCAAATCAAAAAGGAGTTTAAATGCAACAGGAAAGCCTGCAAAACTTTACTATAAAAATCAAGACGTCAGATTTTATTAAATTTTACAACACAGATCAAAACAATGGAAAATATTAAACTTCCAAAATCATTGTATAAACACATATAAACAATGTATTAAAGGATTATTACAAATTATTCAATTAGAACATTAACAGACAAACAGACAATCGCTTCCCATCCTAATACAAACTTGCAGTCTTAGTGGTGTCTAAGAATATAAGTAAAATATTACAATACTAAATATGAACAAGAGGGCCATGCTGGATCTTTACTCACTTATCGGAGTAAAGACGGTGACTTCTTTTATATCATTTCAACTTCTCTCATATCTATGTTTAATTAGGTCAGACCCTAACAATGACCTAGAAATCTTCAAGACAGACATTCTGAGCAACTTTCATCAAGACTTAATTAGAAATGTTGTCTGTACAGTGTTATTAAGGTTTTCCAATGATTCGCCCCAGCAAACTAGTTTTGGACCCCAGACGACCCATTTTAAGTAAGACAAACATTCTGACTAGGTGTAGTGAAGATCTAATCAAAACTGTGATGTCTAGAGTGTTAGCAAGGTTTTCCTGTGATTTGACCTGGTGACCTTATTTTTTATCCAAGATAAACCATATTTAATCTTGTCTAAGATATCATTGAAATAAAAATTCTCAAAAATTTTGATGGGGATCCAATAAAAACTGTGACCTCTAGAGTGTTCACAACACCCAAATGTGGATGACAAATGTCAGACATTCACTGATCCTAATAGCTCACCTTTGAGAACTACATGCTCACTTGAGCTAAAACATCAAATAATACAGAAACTTACCATTTATCATTTCTGTCTCTTTTATTGTTGTCAAATTTAACCAACCATTTATCATCTTTTGTATTAACTTTGACTACACAACCTGGCATCCACTTTTTGTTTATCTGTACCTCTACTTTAGTTCCCACATCCTCTGTTCAAACATAAATAAGATATCACATTAGACTCTGGCATGAATATTTTGATCATTCAAGGAAAATTCAATTTTAGTTTACTTACTGAAAACACATTGTACATATTGACAGAATGCTTTGTCATAAAAAAACAAGCAAACAAATTCAAGTAATTGTCTTTCATTATAATTAGATATCAATTAAATGAAAAACAAAATATTCTCAGTGACCCTGTCTTTAATATCACCCCATTATACTAGACAAAGTCTACTAGCCACACAACATCAACATTGACTTTTAGGCATTTCAAAATAACACAATCATTAAACATGTCTGACAAACAGAACCACAACTGTGGCCGAGTGGTTAGGGTGTCCACCTTTGGGCAGGAAATCGAAGGTTCAAACCCAAGTAGAGATTGGATTAGAACTTAGCCAGGCACCTGGCAAAAAGAGAAGGGATTTAAGAGGTACTGTGCGAACAAAAGATATGTGTCTCATTAGCCAACTTAATGGCTGGCCCTTTCAATAAGGGTGACACTTAAAACAAAACCTTTACCTTACAGAAACTAATGCAACAAGGGAGATAACTTACCATGAGTTTCTGACTCTGACACTCTGTCATCTTCTAAATCTACATCTTCCACCTGTGTACCTGCTGTGTCTACATCAGAATCCTAAAATAAACATTAAATATACAGAGATTACATAAAGTGTGAGGAATGTAATACAAACTATAAGTAGGTTATCTTCCTTTGAGTGTGGTCAGAAACACAATTTATCTATTTCATCGGATTTAATGCCATATTCAACATTATTTCAATTATTGTGGTGGGCAGTTATCTTAACCAGCTTTCTTTTAATCCTTAACCAGTACTAAACACATGCTGTCTGCAAACTACACTACATAATTCAGAGGGACAATTTAACATAGGATGTAATATCTTTAGTCAAATTTGTCACAGAGTTTCAGCCTTGCACAACAATGGTTGTTTGTGTTCATTTTAACATTGCAAAATTGTAGTCATACATTTGTTCCTAATTTGAGCAAAACATCGATAGAATTCCCAATTCCAAGTGTATGGGTTATGTTCCCAAACTACTGAAAAAGCTGAAAATATCCATGATCTATTGTAACACTCACATATTTCTCAGATTTGTTACGTCTTCCAGCAGTTCCATTCACCTCCACTTTACCTTTGGCCCCACTTCTACCTCGTCTAGGAGAGACTTCTTCTGAATCGGATTCAACAGTTTCTTGTTTTCCTGCACGTGAGTTTCTTGTGCGTTTTACAGGTGTCTCCTCCTCAGATTCTTCCTCTTCCTGGGATGAGACAGGTGCACGTCGTTTTTGTGCGGACTAAAACAATTAACCAAGACCTTGATCTAAGCAAATTCAATTACAACACAACACAACACTTTCAAAAATGCAGTAAAATGGTTGAAAACCATACCCCATGAAAAATTGAATTCTCTGAAAATCGGCCAATTTCTGCATGTCCCATTTTTTTTAGAATTCACCAAAAGTTTTACTGTAGTTTTAATGCTTCAAACTAAGGGATGCCACAGTAAGTGATGCATGTCTCCCAATGTAGCCTCCATACAGAGAAGTAAACAATTAATATAGAACAGGTGCTCAAGTAATGATTTACACAAAGGACACACACTGATCAGAACAAGCTTAAATCTCTAACCAAGATAAATAGAAAATATGAAACCTCAATAAAACATAAAATCAACTGAAAGACTGCACAAGTTTAAGATATATGCGTCATGTACACAGCAGTTCTCCTAATCATGTATTTGAAGTGTTAGTTCATTCTATGAATAGGTTTAAAGTTAATACTGGGGCAGTTAAAACTCACAGACAGTAAATAAATGAAACCTAATACAGGAGAGTGCTGCGTTTATTTGTTAATTTAATCCTTTTCTAAGTGTTATCTCATACAATACTCCCATAATAGACGAAAAAAGGAAAAGAATCATACATAGTACATCATTAATAAGTGAATTACTGCTTATTTTAGAAATAAAACAAAACATATCGAATGCTGTAAAAAACACAGAATGGTGTAACAGTATAAAGCTTATTATCATTTTCTGAAATCAAAATTTCAACACAACTTTCCCAGTTATGAGCCAGACTCGTGTTTTGTTTATGGAATTCAACTTGTTAATCTAAATTGTTCTTCACCTTTTTTGCTTCAGCTTTTCTTTTCGTCTCTTCTTCCTTCTGTCTTTGTTTCTCTTCTTGTTGTTTCTTCTTTCGTTTTTCTTCAAGTTCTTTTTGTTTTCGTTTTATCTCGAGATCTTTTCTACGTTGTCTTTCTTCCTCTTCTACTTCACGTCTTCTCCTTCTCTCCTCTAATTCTTTTTCCTGAGGAAACACAAACATACAACTCTAAATTCATGTCCACACATTCAGAAACACAAACATACAACTCTATTATTCATGTCAACAAATTCAGAAACACAAACATACAACTCTATTATTCATGTCAACAAATTCAGAAACACAAACTTTAGAATTAAAAATATGACTATCAAAGATAAAAGAATGGATATCATAAAGTGAATCAAACAAATAGACTTCATTCATTTATCTGTTGTTTAACGGCCCATTCAACAGCTATGGTCATTTCTTAGCTGCCACAGACAGGTAAGAAATAAAATATAGGACAATTGGGCTTTGTATTCCTACTCTTTTCAAATAAGTCTTTCCTGGTTATTAATCGTGCCTGGTGTAAAGCACCATTACACACCTCATTCTTTTTCCTGTTATTTTCTAGATACAGTAATTACTATTTAATCATTGAGAATAACACATCAAAGTAACCTGCACATAACTGAATGACATTTATAAGCAAACCATAATTTTACATGAAGGTTTTACAATACTTCAGTACAAACACAGAATAAGTTCAGTAAAAGCTGCAAACCGGAGAACATAGACCTTTAATGGTTGTGTGATTCATTTCCTCCATTATTACCTGTCAAGAACAGCTCAAGCCAACAGCAGTGGCATCATGTATCAGTCAAACAAACAATATTCTCTTACCTTCTGTTTACGTTTTTTCTTGTCATCTTGATCTCTCAGTTTACGTTTTTCCTCCTCTTCCCTTCGTTTCTTTCTCTCTTCAGCTTCCTGTTTGCGTCTGATTTCATCTCTTTCGGATTCTTCTTCCTCTCTTAGTCTTTTTTCTTCTGCTTCTTTCTTTCTGTCCATTTCTTGTAGTTCTCTAGAAGAATTTACTACTCTGGTTTTCTGCAAAAATCCATAATAAAACAACATTTAGATAGCAACAAATGGGCAATTCAATTAATCTTAAACAGTAAAATAAGAGAACAATTATATACATCTATATGAACACAAACAATCAGCCTAACTTAAAGCACATTAATTCCTATCCTAACATGTCTCTTCTTAAACAAACCTAACCCATATTGATTTTGTCCTTCGACCTTTAAAGTGTGACCTTGACCTTAGAGGTACAGGCCTGTTTCTTGGGCGCTAAACACCATATAATGTAGGTGATTAATCATGCCAAGATTTGTTTGAAATCCATCAATAAACAACAATGTTACAGCCTTAACAAGAAATGCGACAGAACAGGATGGGATGTTTTACATGACTCCAGTTTCGCCCCTACCACTGGTATTACGTGGGAGCATCTGAATTTTATAAGAATCATTTGGTCACTAATAAAACTAAAGGTTTGTCACAGAGGTGACTAATACCCCCACCACCGCTCTGACACTAAGAACGTGACAGTACACTATACGGCTAAGTTCAAGGGCACATAACTCTGGAATGAGTTTCAATTCAATCCCTTGAGAAATGTGGAAGTAGTTTGCTCCACAAACATTCATGAAGTAAGAATGCCATTATACACTATACAGCTAAGTTCAAGGGGACATCACTCTGCAATGAGTGAATTGCTGGGCATGAAAAATGTGTCTACACTTCATGGTGATAACATATTTCAAGTTTCATTGCAATTGCTTAATGAATGTTGGAGTATTTCACTCCAAAACCTTGTATATGGACGGACCGATCAAGGACCGATCAACGACCGACCGAGTGACTCCAATATACCCCCTCTCAAACTTCGTTTTTGGGGTATAAAGATGAAATCTATATTTGCACCAATTTAAATACAAGCACACACTTTTTTAGTAATAATGGAAATGTCTTGCATACTCACATGCATTTGTTCGAGTAATTTCATTTTTTTCTTGATATCAGCTTCCAGATCTTTTTGTTTCTCCTCGTGTGATTTTGTTTCTTTCTTCAGTTGTCCTTCAGGTATATTCTGTTTTTGTTCTGCAGCCGTACATCTGTCAATATAGAAACATGTAAATCATAATATGTGTGTAAGCAATCAGAAATAGTTTAACTCCATCATTAAACATCAACTTCAGACAAGAGCGCCACCAGTGATACCAAAGCTTGTATGTTCACTGCCTCAGTAAGATCTATGCACCTAGGAAGTTTCATGTTGCTACCTCTTATAGTTTCTGAGTTATGAGCTACATAAAGTTTCTGCACACTGCAGATGCTGCAGTGATAATAGCATGACTTTTTCTTTGAAAACAGACGAGCTAAAAACTACAGACTTGTTTCAGGTTTGACTACTTTTTGCTTTATAAACATAAGAACTATTAACTGGTGAATAACTTCTGAAACTTAAAATTCTAGTTTCACAAAGTCTCAAATGTATTGTTACATATCAGGAGTTTGATACATTTCATTAAAATATCAGTAACAACAACAATAGTTTTGTACCAAAACCCAAACTTCTCACCAGATAAACAGATAAAATACCTATGAAACATTCACCAGGTAAATATATACCATATCTCTTGTGTTGTGTGATATATACCATACCTATTGTGTTGTGTATCCGTGTTATCTGAACATTGCCATTCATTACTAAAATCTTTACCAACATTACTTGAAGAAAATGGAAGGCATCGCCACTTCAAGCATGAATCTGAAATAATCATAAGATGATTCAACAACTTCAGAGAACCTTGGTTGTCATTGTAACCAAAGAATGAAACTCACTTCAAGTGTAGTAATTTATAAACATTGTAAGCCATGTTGGTCTATCATCCAGTTTCAATGTACATAACATTGTACTAAAGTAATTGTTAACTAAGTGAAAAACTACCTTTTTCGGGGGCCTAACAATAATTTATTGTACGAGGGATGTTCGGAAAGTATTGTGTATTGTGGTCTGAAACATTAAAAACTGATGGAAACATGATTCTTTTCATTTCATACCCTCAAAATACTCCCCTTGGTGAGAAATGCATAATTTTAGCCTATGGATCCATTTCATGAAAGCGTCACGGTACGCTGATTTTGGTATACTACGGAGGTACTGATGAACAGCAGAACTAACAGCTTGTTGCGATCGATATCTACGGCCAGAAAGGAAGTTTTTCAGTTTTGGAAATAGGTAGAAGTCACATGGCGCAAGATCTGGGGAATAAGGTGGATGTGGTAGAACAGTAAGTCTCTCTGACTTCAAGAACTGTGTTACTGTAGCAGAGGTGTGCGCAGGAGCATTGTCATGCAACAGGCGAACATGTTTGAAACCTGTGACAGGGCGACGTTTCTTATAGTACTTCTTTAGTTACTTCAAGATAACATCGCGGTAGTACCTACCAGTCACGCTTCTACCCTTTTTTACTGGAATCTGTATAGCTATACCATCGCTAGAGAAGAAAATAGCATACAAAACTTTCTTTACACTCAAAGAGCGTTTTGCAATTATTGGCCTATGGCCATGTTTGGTAGCCCATATTTTGTTCCCAACCTTTCTCACAGGCTCAAAATAATGCACCCATGTTTCATCACCAGTTACAACATTTGCAAAAACCTTTTTGTCGTATTTTGGGAACATTTTTAGCAATGTTTTGGCAGTTTCAACACGCCGCCTTTTTTGGTCGTCAGTCAATAGATGGGGTACCCACCTAGCAGAAATCTTCCTAACTTTCAAGATCTTCTTTAAAATAAAATGAACTCTTGATAGTGAAATGCCAACAATGCGTGCAATATCGCGTACAGTATAACGAGCATCATTTTGAAGAATTTCTTTGATTTTCAAAACATTTTTGTCACACGTTGCTGTGTTTGGTCGACCTGATTTTGAGGCATTTTCAACAGACTCTACACCACTATCAAATTTCTTTTTCCATCTGCGAACCGTCTCATAAGACACCTTACTAGACCCATAAACACGGGTTATTTCGGAAAAAAGCTCTTTTGAAGAACAACCGAGTTTACTGCGAACCTTTATATACGACCAAATTTCTTCAGTATTTGGTATATGTTTTCCAACCATTTTTACTACAGCGGTCAACGACTGTCCAAACTGAAATAGCGACAACTTTATAAAACGGTTATTGATTGGGTTTCTGTATATACCATTGTGTAGATATTGAATAGAGGTAACCAGCTGTATAAACATTGATGTGAAATTCCTTGTGAAAATGGCGTGTAACCACAATACACAACTCTTTTTGAACATCCCTCGTATATACACCAAACACGTTTAAGTTCAACAAAGAGAAATCAATGTCAACATTACCTTACATCATTCATGTCAGTCTAAACATCAGGCAACTACTTAAATGATTTTACTGAATCAACAACCAAGTAACTAAGAGCCACATTTTCTATCAATACAATAACATAGAACATAAACTGAAATGTGGCTTTCAGTGTTATCTAATTATATCATATAAGAAACTCACACTAATGAATATTTGATACACAATAAATAAACCAGACATAGGGATATCTGAAACCTGATTATATAAAGCACACATACCACATTGTAAGGTAACATTAATCTGCATAGCACGTTTTCTCACATATTTCGGGTCATCAGACGGGGGATCCTTCCATCTCTGACTGACATAACCAAAACTTTCCCTGCAAAGGTTCAATTGTTTATATTTGTTTATATCAAGTTTAACACCCCTTTTCAACAGTCTGAGTCATATGAGGCAGACCATTCACCTAACCATTGTTCCTGGGAAGAACCAGTACCAGACTCCCATCCTCCGTTAGCAACTGCCTACTTTCTCACATAAAGAGACATGGTCGGTAGCTGGGCTCGAACCCACAACCCTCTATCAGTGAGAGTTTACAGTCTATAGTTTAAATATCTTTGTAGTATTCAAATACAATACAAGTTGTATTTTAACTGTTTGGGAAAATACAAGATTATAGTTACAGTTTATCAACTATGACTAACAGTGTTATATAGAGCAAATACATTCAGAACTATTAAAAAAGTTTTAGAATTTTAAAACAGTGTTCAAATCATTATCATATTCTAAATCACCATGGTTAAAATATCTCGGTTATTGTTTATCTTGATATATAATTGTAAAAGTAAATCTTACCAGAATTTTAAAACACCTTGTTGTGCTGAAAGAAATTGAGAGACAATTAAATGGTTGTCTACTAATTTCACACAGTTCTTTAACATTAGATAAAACTAGAGCTGCCACAGAGTGACTTAAAATACCCCCACATATCGTCACAGATGTATGTCTTCTCGTTGTATTGCTTGTTATTATAATGATGGTGATCAGCTAATTTAAAATCCCACAATAGATAACTGAAAGACAAGCTAATTTATGGCCATTTTTGAGAATCGATATTCAAGTGTGACCATGACCTTGGAGATATTGATGTAATTCTTTCGCATGACACACCGTCCCATGGTAGTGAACAAATGTACCAAGCAATTAAAAAATCTCACAATGAATGACATAGTTATGGCCCGTACAAGCTCATTTTTTACCTTTGACCTCCAAGTGTGACCTTGACCTTGGAGATATTGACGTAATTCTTTCTCATGACACACCGTCCCATAATGTACCAAGTAATAAAAAAATCCTTTAATCCATGGAGAAGATACAGATCGGACAAGTTCCGGGATAGACCGACCAACCGACAAAGTTGCTTCTATATAGCCCCCCTACCAATGGTAGTGGGGGTATAACTATGTATGGCTGACAATCTTATGTCCATCCCTTTCATGACACATAAATCAGGGTAGGTTAGACAATTGAAAATAAATGAAGTCACTTTTAATTATGAAACATGAGTCAGGCTAGGGTTTCAAACCGATGACCTTTACCCACTGAGCTGACCAGGCCGGCTTTGAGAAATAGCACACTGAAGCGTCACCTAAGATCAACCTTCTGCAACTTTACCAGGTAAAATATAACCATCTAACTGCTACCACTATAGAGGATACATCAACATCCTATATCAGTAAATAATTCTATTTTCTCCACTCACCAATATTTAGGTCCTTCCAATACTGAACCATATGTTCTCCCATAGCTTTCATTAAATGTCGGTATTCCTTAGCATCAGCAAAATCTTGTTTATTGTGAGTAGGTTCTAACACATAATATGGTACATTTACAATACCAACAACTCCACTACAGAATCTGTAATATACAACATTAATATCATACACAAGTCCATGATTTTAACTTGGACTATAATTTCCCATGGAAAATCATTTAGTCAAGGAGGCTTTTACATGATGTTCCCATTGACAACTTAAATGAAGATAATAAATAAGTTCTGAATATAAACTCCTATACCATGAAATCACTTACTAATTATAACCAGGATGTGTTTTAAAACACAATGACTCCTATAAGCTTGACCTACTGACCTGAAAATTCACAGGAATGAACGTATGAAGTTTGATGATTGTAGATGGAAACAGTTTGATTCTATAGGCAAGGTTGAAGTTTGGTACAAACAGGTCAAAAACTATATGTCCCTGATCTATGATACAAGGGCATAAAAATATGAACAATATTATAAAGGGGGAACAAATTTTTAAAAAAATTCAGTTTTCAAATTAAAAAATACTTAGTTGCTAAGTGACTTTTCTTATTATAAGAACTAAATAGTAGACTACTTACACCCCACCATCAACTTGTGGACCAACTTTTTCATACATTTTAATGAGACGACTACAGTTGTATACAAAAACACCATCATGAGATCGTTGATCAATGTTGATACCAAATATTAAATTTAATGTTTTTGGTTCTTTTAATGCTCTAAAATACAAGAAATATGGTTAAATCTTTATATACTTTTATCTAAATTCAGTGAAACCTGTGAACAAAGGTCACCCATAGGAAAGAGAACATGTGGCTTTATTGACAGGTGGCCTTTACTCAAACGTCATTTCGTTCTAAATAATCAGTAACAGTTTTTAAAAGGATGGCCTTTATTCTGAAGTTTGACTGAAATAATAATACAAGGCAGAATGTAACAATACAAATATTTGCATGATTTATAATTCATGTTATTATCAAATATAGCCACATATACAGCACTGTGGTATTCTAATGGTTTATAATTTTGGTGTCAGACACAGTTCTGTTCATCAATATGATTTAATGTAGTTAGGTTACTTTACAGTGATTCATCAACCAGAATAGTATCAAGAAAACCAGAGTCTTAAAAATGAGAAAAGTATTTCCAACACTAGACAGGTACTGCTGGATGTATTAATCATTGTGTAAAGTTAGAACAAGCTTACTTTTGTTTTCTGTTAGCACTGTCACGCCGTAACGATGCTTCACGTTTTAATTCTGCTGCATGGTTTTGTGCTTTTCGTAACTCAACCTGAAAATTATACAAAAATTAAAATTCTGTGAGTTGTCTCCCTTGGTTCAAGTGGAAAATAATGGCATACAATGTTGGGAGAACATGTACTTACTGTCCCAGCAAAATGTGATCATTTACTAATGTTACATAGTGTTCGGGAATGTCAATCCATGTTTTCAAGTAACTGTTTCATACAACTTTTGTTTATAATCTAACCAAACCAAACACAGTATATCCACATACAATAGATGGACCCTGAATTAGAAGGAAGACACCTTCATCAAACATAAGAAATAAGTAAAAATATACTGATACAGTGAACTTCTTCATTCAAACAGATTGTGCTATGCTCCGCACATAATAGTTACAAAAAAGTATCATATGTTCAATACTTACAAGCTGTGCTTTTGAGAGATTTTTAGTTCTTGATTCTATATCCTTTGCTTTACTTTGTGCTTCTTTTGCTTTCAAATCAGCTGCTTTGGCCTCGTCTAAGGCCTTCTTAGCCTCAATTTCAGCTCTTGATTTAAATCTATTTGATGTGTATTTATAGAGTTTTGGTTTATACAAACACGATGTAAGTTTACGAGTCCGTACTTTCTTTCCCTGAATATACACTTTCATTCTAGGGTCCATATATAACACTGCCACATAAGATCTGAATGATTTCCTTTCCAGCATTAATCTACAAGAAGAAAATATAAACATTTAATGTAAGGATAACAATATTTCAAGTGTTGTTCTAACTTTAGTTAAATTTTAACATTGTAATAAAACATTATAAGAGGTGGTCCTTATAATGCTCATATCTTGTTTATAGGACAGTGACAAACTGTATTGTCACATTTATTAGATTTAAAGCTAAGTTAGCATTCTCAGAAATATAAAGAAAAGCTTTGAAGTTAATTTTTCAAGAAAATGCATTAAAATGTGCATTCTTGAATAGCTGAAGCAAATGAGGATAAGATTTATGCCCATTATTGAATCCTACAAAACATCTGTTGTTACTTGATGAAGCAAGACTTACCCATCATCAGAATCAAAGTCAGATTCAGGATTAGTTAGGAGGATATCTGATGGATCAGAGAGAATATCTAACTCAGGGTCTCCATTATCTAACAGTTTCATGTTGTACACAATGACTAGAGTACCACTATCACCCTCTATACGATCAAACTGGGCAAAGAAATCATCGTCGGTTTTAAATGGTGAATATCTCAATATAACATCCATCTCCATGGCAAACTGAAAGAATACAATAATTATAACAATGTAAACATGTTGATACAAGTATAGTCCAACCTGTGAACAAAGGCCAACCTTGGAAAAGACAAAATCTGGCCTTTATTGACTGGTAGCTTTTATATGGAAGTTTTACTGTACTTATTTTCTGAACATTTAAATAAATGTCTTCAAAACTTTCAAAACACTCATTATCAAGGATAGCATATATTCAGATGTGGAAAACTTTCCACTAAGGTAACTCTACAGTATTGTAAGATAAACTTATAGGTAGTGGGTGGGTGGGTATACTAGTAGTGGTACATCTTAAATTATACCTAAGCATAACATTCCTTAATATGATTGTAGAGTTTGTGAACAATGATAAATGCATTTTTTATTTCGTATGAAGGTACATGTACGGCATACATAGTGTAGTCTATGTAGTGTAGTGTTTTCAAAGTTAACATAGTTAAGGTACCCTAACAATAAGATAACATCTCAAACAGTACAGTTTAATAAAATGTGTAAAAAAAACAGCAGATAGTATGTTTGACATTATATTTGTCTGATAAATCAGTAGTTAAATGATCTTATTTTTTACAGAAAAACAAGCCAGATAAATAAGATAACTTCACAACCAGTGAAGCAGTCAGTACATGTACTTACCCTCTCTTGTCCTTGTTCTGAGTCATCTACATGATTTCTTGTACCAGATTTAAATGATGGGAGAGGGACAATAACCTAAAAATTAATTAAAACAAGGTCATAAAATCAATTATAAATCAATTAGTTCAAGGTCATAAAAACTCATAGAACAGGAAATATCGCAATTCTATTCTATTCACATTTATTCAAATCTGATGAGGAAAAAATTTGCTTGTTTATGTCCCGCAAGTATGTAACCTGCAATATCAAGTACTGGAAAGCTAACAATTAGCAAATAATGCAGAGTACATTTAAAACTGTTTTGATAAAAGTTTAATGATTTTTTTTATAAAAGCTCAGACACAAAAATTAATTACAGTGAGTGATAAAATATGCATTAAATGTAACAAACACAAGTAATATACACATGCAATATAAAAAAGTAATACATGCTATATACACAAGACTGATACATGTAACACACAAGTAATACATGCTATATACACAAGACTGATACATGTAACACACAAGTAATACATGCTATATACACAAGACTGATACATGTAACACACAAGTAATATAAAGTCACCTCTTCAATTTTTTCCTCTTCATGAAATGTTCGTGACAGAAATAAGCATGTCTGTGTTGAATTCTTCTTGGTAAATATTATCATATCATTACCAATTCTCATTGAACCACTGAATGATACCAATACATAAGATAGCATATATTATATCACATTCATACAAACAGAGCCATTATCTACCAGACAGAAAGATTACAGTACCCTAATTATTATAAGCAAGATTTTTGATGGTTTTACCTAATACATCAGGCCATCTGACATATTTGTGAACATTAGAATAAGCAATTTTTAGCATATTAATTAATTATTTCAGTTTGGAATTAGAGAAATGACAATTAGCAATAAATTAGACATGGAATAATGCTAATCATGTACTACACAAGTCTATAAATGAAAGAGAAAACTTACAGAATGTATGAAATTCCTACTTTTATAAAGTTTTGTGTTTCGATGAAACTATTATTGAATGTTATCAATAGTCAAGTTCAAAGTCATTATAAAATAAAATAAGGCATTTGGAAAAAGAGAGGCAATTGAAAAGATTTGAAAATAAACTTCAAACATCCCAACAAATAATTCAACACTTACGATTTGAGACCATTCCCATACATGCCAATTAAATGATCATCTAGATTACGTTTGTTGGATCTACCAAATGTGATAATGTCTGCTGTCTCATCTAAAATAGTACATAAAATGATAAAATAGTATATATACTGATCAATAAAATAGTGCATAAAATGATAGATTATTACATAAAATGGTAAAATCATATATAAAATAATAAAATGTATGTATCATCATCACTGTAAACTAGAATGGAAATGATACCATTCTACATGCATGTTAATCAGTTCATACATGTGTATTAGAATGAAGCTGGAGAAGCTGTTTAACAGCAGACTAAGTATGAACCATCATACACACATTATCAAAGAATACTAACTTGGATCCATGCCTTCACCATCGTCAAGGAAACACATCATATAGCTTCCACGTAGACTTTCATCAAATACTGCAAAATTAAAACAGAAGAGAAATAAATAAATGTCAATGTTTTTTACTATAAACACAATGTCATGTAATTTTGGCACTTTACACACTATAGCCTATGAATGTTTTTCTTGATATTATTACAACTGATTGAAATGGTATTTTGTGTTTGAACATCATGAAAACAGGTAGAAATACTTACATGTGAAAATGCTCAGTTTGGTGGAGTTTGCATCTCTGAAACAAAAAAATAACAGAACAATGATATTATTTAAGCAAATGTTAACTTATTGTAACTTAATTGAGCAAGTCTCAGATCACATAACAGAAACATGTTTACATACTTTTACTATGCACTGACATGGGTATGAAATAACAAATTCAATATAAAGTCTACATAATTTTATTAATTTACACCAATAAATAATTTCAAGTGTTGACTGTTCAAGAAGATAAATTTAAAATCTCATTCATTAGCATTGACCTAAAACTTACCTTGCATTGTCCACCAATTCAGCCAATGCACCAAATAAAAACTCATGAGTAGTTCTGAAAAATAAGTGATATAATTGAGTCTCCATTAACTAAAACCTAATTAAAAGATTACAAACGTTTGTTCCCTAGTTATCAGTTATCTTGATTGCATTTATTCATGAAATGGAAAGGTAGTGACTCAGCTGGAATGTCATCAGTTTTGAAGCATGTCTGAAGTAGGATACTGGTGTTTCCAGTCATACGTACGTATGCCAATCATATAATAGAGAGTATAATGCATAGACCTACACAGTACACTTGTCAGTTTAATTACAAAAGAGTGCCACGAGCAGTACCAACACGCGTCTGTTCACCACCTCATTTAGATCTGAATAATATTGAAAATGAACTCAGATTTTTAGGAACAAAGTTTCTATATATAGTAGGGATGTCAATTCGTCAAGATTTTACTAATCGGTTAATCGTTCCTTCATACAAACGATTAATCGATTAACCGTATGTTTATTGTACGAAGTGCTTATAACATGAATTGTCACAAGTTTCCGCGACACTGACGTATCACACGAAATGTGATAATGTATATATTCATCAATATATATTTACCACTGAATGTGATGCGTGTATGTACTTATCAATTTTCTGTTTATATATATCAATGATCAATTACAAATAACATAATGGCAACTAATAGTAATTTTGTTTACAAAAAAGTAGATTACGGCATACCGGTACTTGTTTCATACCCAATTTGGTCAGGTTATAATTGGAACATTGGGCGGAGCTTACAACAACGATCATTTGATTGGTTGATTGGTGTAATGCTGAATTTAATTGTGATTCCAATCAATGTATTTAAGTATTTCACACTTAGTGCAATTGAGTATCAAATGTCAACACGTTCTCATAATTATCAGCGGCTATGTTTGATGCAAAGATGCAAAATTCAATCATACCAGTGTCTTAACTCAGAGATAATTAATAAAGAACAAGGTTGTCAGTTTATCTCAATAAAGATGCAAAATACGAAAAAAGTGATTTTTTTCGACGATTTTATAAGCATGTCTTAGTAATACGTAACACACAACATACGTGTATACATAGTATAACATACATGCATTACCGCAAAGGTTACATTTTACGTTTTTTCATCCAGACAGACGCTTTTTTCTAATATAGTATAACATATCATACTTTTTGTACATGATAACTTGCGATACAATTATCAAATTGTTAGGAAGTCCCAGATCCAGCAAGTTTACTCGTATATCCAAAAATCGCTTCTCAATTAGTTAATTACACAATCAACAATATATGTGTCAGTGTGTATAATGGTCACAGGTCGGTGTCAATGAATTGTTAATTTGCTCAACTGTCGTATTTTTCGCACCTTTGGTCGACTGATTTATTGACAAGATAATACGCGCGTATAGACTTCAGAGTTTCAAAAATGAAAATTTCGATTTTTCTATAAGTTATTATTATATTTTACTTGCTTCTTTCTATTTTTTTTTCGGTTAATCGATTAATGATTTAATAACCGGTTAATCGAACAAACGAACGGTTAATCGATTAACCGTTTACATCCCTAATATATAGCTATACCAGGGGTCGGCCAAGGTTGAAATTTTAGGGAGAGTTGACTTTTCCCTAATCTCAATTCAGGGAGAAGTGGGACCACTTTAGAGAGAAGTGGGGCCATTTTAGAGAGAAGTGGTTTCTGTTTGCATTATAAATGACGAATAAATCATGTGTTAATGTCGCACGATTTCACGAATAACCAATGACGGTTTGACCGGTAATTAAATTTCCGAGTGGAAACATTTTTTCAATCATCAAACTAAATTTTTATTTATTTGCCAGGAACACGGATACTGACCAATTTTTGATTTCCTGAAAATTAGCTACTTTCACTTTACTCAAGTCGAAACATTGCGAATCGCCCAGTAACTAAGTGGTGATTGACATTTCAGAATCACGTGTTTTCACTATGGAGGAGCAGTTTAAATTACAGATGGCTGTTATTAATTAATTCTTCTCAGTTTGGAAAACTTCGCTGTCACTTATTCAACTCGCGAACAGGCTGTCTCTCTGTTTGTCACGTCATGGACATAAACCAAAATTGGAAGTACATGCCCGTCTACTCAATATAGATGTCAGTTACATCAATTAGACCAGCTATCTATTGTTAAAACCGTTGTTTTCACATCACGGGTATTTATCGTTATTTATCATTAATTAGCCAGATCTTCTTGCCCGATCAAGAAGACTTTCATTAATTTCGGTTTACAAATGTAATCTGCACTCTGATTGGTTGATAACGATAAGCTGCAACAACAAACGCTGCGATTGGCTATTATTGATCTATTCGACAGCCCACTGCAGCATATGGAGGCGGTGCTTACTGCAGTGTAAATACTGCAGTGTAAAGTGTGAATTAAGATTGACTATGATAAGCTTTCCGTATATATTAAAACCATCAGAGCGTGATTGATAATCATGTGTTACTGTGTAAGTCAGCTTGTATATTGTATACAGAGATAAAACTCTCAAATGGGCAACAAAAATCGCCAGACAATTTGCTATTCGGCGATTCTAACAGGCCTTGATAATCCAATACTTAATCTCAAATACGCACTTTTACACTGCAGACAGCAGTAATATGTGTGACAAACGATGCACTGCCCATCATCATGCATGTCGATTGTTTACATCTGTCAACACCAATTTTAATTGCCCCAGGCGGTCATTCATAATGCAGATGACTCTTCTATCAAAACAATCGCGAGTGCATCGTGGTAGTGAATAAAGTCCGTACCATTCCGGTACAGTCCGGGTTGTATTTTCTGAAAATTGCTTTGCACTTTACTGAACAATCTCGGGTTTTGTAAGTTTTTATTGACAATTTACTGCAAAAGTACAATGTCATGTTGAATTTAGCAGTATGAACAACAAAATATAAAAAAAACTCGTTAATTTTCAAGTATGGTTGTTAAACTAATACTTCCGTGAAGTATACGAATTTCGGACAACACATTTCGGATAACAACATTTATTGAGTAATTTGTGTAAACCTGTTCTATTTGTTAATGTTAAATGTGGTATATTATCCTTGATATATGATAATATGGCTCACATTTATGATGAAATCATCATTTGCCAGGACAGCAGTGTTACTGTTAGTCTTATGAAAATCATAATGCAGTTTTAATGCTGGATTGATTATTATAAGTTTATAATGACATCACCATTTGCAATTTAATAATATTGCAGCTCAACAAAGTAAAAGGTGTAAGAGCCAAACAATTTTGCAATTTTGTGAAAGAGATTCATCTCCTTTTCGTACCAAACAACACAACTCACAAATAATTGATAGTCATGTTGATATGCTTTTGGGTGTATAGACTTGTTTCAAGACAAAATCTGAGCAAAACTCATGCCTAGATAGCCAATGCATCTAGATAATATCAATTATTTTGCTGTTGTTTAAGTATGTCAAAGACTCATGTCTGAAAGAGTACATATAAAAGCAACATCTAAATAGTTGCAGCATGTCAAAACATAAATAAACCAAGTGACTTCATTGCCCATAAAGTCCAGAGAATGCCACGGAAAGTGTCAGTGCAGTAACAGGCACATAAAGCCATATTAAGAGGTAATTGAACTGATCTAATAATTAGGCCCCAAAAAAAAAAATTGTTTGTTTCTGGTTTCATGGTCAGAAAAAATAGGGTAGGTAGGTAGGAAATTATTTTTTTTTTGCAAAATATTTTTATCAGGAAAAATCAATCTACTGCTATATTTATATATGCATGTGTAGTCATACACACTGCTCTTAGGTACATTTGACAGGTGACAAGAGTGCAAGGTTAATCCCAAAAGAAACAAGAACTGAAATGTTTGAATTATCATGTTATTATTTAACATATTGAAACAATAAAGATGATTTTTAATAGTATACTGTTGTTTTTGAGTTCAATGTTATAATCAGATTTAAATCTATGCAATAATGACAAATATTAACCAAATTAAAATGACTATAGTACTCAATTCACTACCCTATTTAATACAGCAACATCGCCGACTGATAATTCCGGACTTACAGACGTGCGACTTTCCTTTGAACATGCACTTGTGGCCGATCCATAGGCCAAAAATTTAACACTTTTAACGTTAGTTTCGCATATAATGGTTGGCTTAGAACTGTTAAGGAATTCCTGTATGACTTTAAAGTGTTGATTTCTAGTTTATAGTGGCGACACTTTTCAATTTTCACGCCTAAAACGGAAGCCATGCTTGACAGATCAGGGTCATGCATACGCTCTATAATTGAGTTAGCCCTACTAATTCGGCTTTCCGGTTGGTCGATTTTCGTGAACGAATTCGGAAGGGCCATCCTCTCAGCCTTACAAACATCTGCATATTTATGTGCGGAATTTAAAATTACGTCAAAATTCTTCAATTACGTGTATAACTTACTTAATTCAATACAAATAACAATAATCTGCATGAATGTGCTGTTAAATGTCAAATTTGAAATATTAGACTTAAATTTTACGTCGCGTGAAAAATAACGGTACGAACGGACTTTAGCCTCATCCAGTTTCCCTCTGTACACAAATACCGTCGGACAGTTAATTCTATATTGATCTTTATAATGAGTACCTAGAATTAACTAAAGTTGATTGAAAATTAACTTGCCAACTTTTCGTTGACATGTCAGCTTATTTAAACGTGTACTTAAAATTATTTTGTGAGTAGGCAATGTTTACCATGACACCGGCATTTTACCGCCATTACGCCAGTTTCGTTTCCAGTTGGGAAATAGTGGGGAGAAACAAATCATTAATGCATCTTTCAGGAAAGGTATGTGGGAATAATTTATACTCTTATGAGTATAGAAACATGTTTTCTACCCACAGAATGGTTCACTTTGGTCACAGATATTGTAGTTATCGGGCCCAACAGGTTTTAATTGGGGATTTTCCGCACACAAAAAAAAACGGAGCCAAGTCGAAAAATGTCTCGCCGTCACAAAGCAGTCTTATTAGTTGGACTATAATCAAGTAGGCTGTTTTAAGCGTATGATCGATACTGGCGCGAAATAAACCCAAAGAACGAAAAGACCGCACAAGTAAATACCGGAAAGTGAATGACGGGAAAAAATCGGTACTCGAGTCTAATAAAAAGATTTAGGGTCGGCGCTTATTTTTAGGGTAGGTCGGGAAACCGGAAACAAACAAATTTTTTTTTTATGCCTTAGCCAATCAGAATGTGACCTGATTTGATAAATGCAGAGAAAACTAAAACTAGCTGCATATACAAATAAGTCTTGGTTGACATGCCCAACATTTTGCTTTTAAAAAATTAAATGCTGATCTGGCTATTAAGAAATCCGGATTAATAGCCAGACGGTTAAATGTCTGGCTACTAAGAATTTTTGGCTAGCGCTAGCCTAGATGTGTGATTTCATTAAAAAGTCTACCCAGGACCTCTAAAAATCTCCAAATATTGAGCACTGTGGGACACAGACTTTCCGGAAAATATACTCGCTGTAACAAAGTAAGGGAGATCACTGGATGGATATGACAAGCTACTTTCGGTTTGAATTACGAATGATGCATAAATCATGTGTCAATGTCGCATGTTTTCACAAAAATGACCACTTACCGGTAATTAAATTTCCAAGTGGAAACACTTATCATACATCGGATTAATTTATTTATTTGCCGTGAACACTGACTAACCTACTTAAAATTTCCCGAAAATCGACTTTCACTTTCATCATGAAATCGAAACATCATGAATTGCCCGGTAACCAAGTACTAAACGACATTTTTTAATCACGTGTTTCACTATGGATAGCAAATACAGAATGATTGTGGAGAAGCAGTTTTAATTACAGATGGCTGTTATTAGTTAATTCTTCGCAGTTTGCAAAACTTACCCCTCGTGAACGGGTCGCCTCTCAGTTTTAGGGCGGACCAGCTCATTTGGCACTCAGTTGGTCTGTGGGCTTTTTAACTGGTCCCGGGCCAACGGTCCAACGCTAAATCGAGCCCTGTCATGATCATTTAGTGAACTGTTTATCAAATTCTCGACAGGGATAGGCCTTGAATTTTTTAAGGATATGGTTTTATCTAACACATTGAAACTTTGTCCCTGACAGTACTCTCAATACTTTGATTAGCAAAACTTATCCAGGTGGAGAGTGCGCCGTAATGACTTAGTAACACGAAATAGCACTTTTGAAACTGTTCACAGAGAGACAAGTTAGATAAATGAGAGTTTAAATATGTCAGATTTTCAGTTGTCGAAGATGCCCTGTTCTCGATGGTCGTTCTTTAAAAGGGCATACCCTACAACTGACAAACATTCTGTGAAAGTGTAAAAATGTGTTAGATGTATATGTAAAACAATATATAATGAATAATTGCAAGAAGAACTTGGGTCATAAAATGACTAGTTTAGGTACTAGCCCCCAAAATCATAGCTATGAATAATAGATCACTTCCAGTTCCACCCAAAAATTGTACAACAAATTCCAAAGAGTTTTCGATCTTTTATGGCTTTTTTCTTTACAAGCGTCTAATTTATCATCATTTTGCCTTGATTCTAGATGCACCAAGTTGTAGGGTATGCCCCTCGATGGTCGTTCTTTAAGTGTAATGTGTTGCTCGGTACAGATAGCCACAAAGCCATCTATAATCGTGTAGAGCAAGATAAGTCACTTGCCCGCCTCTGTTCTGCGAGTGGCTTCCTTCTAGATCCACCTATGAAGTTTCATGTTGCTACCTCTTACAGTTTCAGAGTTATGAGCTACATTAAAAATGTTGCATGACGCCGCAGTGATCACAATTTAGCTTGACTTTTTCTTTGAAAACAGACAAGCTAAAAATTATTGTTGTATGATGGTCCAGCTTACTGAACTTCCAGGCCCAGTTCCATGCATAACGGTCAGGACGCCGAAATTAAACCATGCCAATGGTGGGAACACTTCTAATACTGAATAAATGGTTTGATTCACAACTCCTTTGAATGCATGGCATGTTTTTTGTTTGTTGTATCATTAACTATCACTCCTAATTGCTAATTTACCAAACAAACTGTTATTTATGCTTTATCGAATTAAAGTTTAGTGGTACATTGATTTAGTTGAATTTTAGTGGTGTATCAGGATATATTTATATGAAATTATGTTTTGGATTTAGGATAAATATTATATTGTATATGTACAATAATATCATATCAGGGGAGTGGGTAACTTACATTTTCAATGACAAAAACATAACTTTCTGACTCGTATTGAAAATATGTTATTTTCTATCAATTATTCAATGTATGGTGCTATTAGTCCACATTCTAACACCAATAAGTGGGTACAAGTTTACTTCATATTGGGTACCACTTGACCACAATATAGTGGGTACCACTTGACATTGGGTACCAGTTGACCAGCTCCCTTTTTACATTATTTATATAGTCAGTGGTTGGGAGGTCATGGTGACATTTTCGATCAATGCACCTTAAAACAATACAAACGTGAAGTATTTTAATATAAAAACAACTTACGAGTTTGTATGCAGATACTCGTAACTCAACTGAGCCCTGTTTAGATTTAGGTAGTTGATATTCGACATTTTCACCTCAATAAATGTGGTTATTTACATTGACACCGGTTTCGATATCCCATTAAAATTGTGCGTATCTACACTAAGCTTTGACAAATGATTACAAGCATTTGACGTAATGACTTTCACAATTGCCCCAGACTATGGAATCATTCTACACCATTGAATGTAGCTGAAATGGGCAGTGAAACAGTTTTTAAATGTAAACCACAATTTCTAAATCCAATGCTGCCTCCAAAACTTCCGGTGATGTATTCTTACGCGTCAGAGAAATTAACACTTTTTTCATTCGCGATGACATCAAATTTTGATGATGTAATATTATTTATAGTCTCATGTATATAACGAATCTAGCTTGATATATTTCTTAACATTTCAATTTATTATTTATTTGCAAAATATAAGAAAAGAAATAGTTCGACAAAGTGTATTCGACGGCCCTAGTGCCATAAATAAGAGAAACATTAATTTTACGGCCCTAGTTTTGTTGTTTTTGTTATAGTATATGTATAGTATCAAGGAGTTATATACATATAAGTCCTTGGTAGTATATGTCTTTCTTAAAACTAAGTATAGTTAATAAATCAAACCCGCAATATGTTTTGAACCATGTGAACTACATCAAAATTTAGATAGAAAATGGCCGTTTATTTTTGGGGTCCGAATTTTACGGCCCTATAAGGCCTATTTTTTCAACTTATTTTTATTGCACCATATTAAAGTTTATGATCTCAACTGTCAGAAAATTAGTTCATGATAAATATATTCTGTGTCGTTCAAACTAGGACAATGATCTAGATTTTTTTTAGTAAAAGCTGCATCCCTGATATTGCTAAATTTATCAAACATGCTATGTCATGTCGCTCAAATTTACTTAACCGTGCACCTGTTTCTTGAATTATCAAATTTATCTTAATCATCCATTTGTTCACATGCTCACTTTGTTGTTTATGTATATGCATATATATATATAATTACAATGTATATCTTGTTTGTCTTTGCCATAAAAAATATGTTGTAAATGGCCAAAGGCAATGTATCTTGCTATTTGCCAATAAACTTCACACTTTAAGACGTGCTGGTCAGGCGATTACCGTTCAGCAGTATGATATCAAAGTGATTGAACAACAGCAACAAAGTTACAACTTAAGACAAAGATATTTTCAAAATAAAACAATGAAAAATGATACGTATAATAAAATCATGAAACTCATAGATATTGATACTATTAAACATGTGACTGGTAATTTAAGATGCTCAAATTCATACATGTGTATTAAATATTAACAAGAGAAAAATACCAAATTGCGGTTGCAATGTTCAGTTGGATCCCCAATGAAAGATCTCCAAGATAGTGTCTTCTTTCACAAGGGTTGCAAAGACGTTATTCTTTAAACAGTGTTATGACAAGGACTTATATATACACACACTTTGTGTACATGTATATTAATAAGTCCTTGTTATAATAAAAATATACTTTCGGGTGAAAATGAGAAAATAAATGAGCTTATAAAAAAACATGTTCGAATAAAAATTCAGTCAGTCGGTATGCGACAGGCATTGTTGGGCACTGGGATATATACATATCCGATTCTTAAAGCGCAATAGTCGGACATGGACATTCAAAGCAGTATCAATAGATACGGTATTTATAAATTAAATATAATTTAAATATTAAATATTTAATCATATAGTATATGTACAGCACATCATTTCAGTTAAAGTAATTTGAAAGTCGAACTAACGACACTTTCTTACTGTAACAAAACCAGAATCGCGATTATAACAAGATCATTCAAAGACAGTGAAAATATTTCAAAGACACGCAAAAAACAATGTTTAAATTGTTACATCAAAGGCATATAAAGACAATTATTTTGTATCATTTTAATAATTTAATATGAAATGTATAATTGTGATATTTATAACACATAAAAGCCTGTAAGTGGACTATAAAAGCGCCAAAAGTGGACATATATATAACAATTTAGTATTACTGACAGTGACAAAGTTACCAAAAATATTTACAGTCGGTATACATTAACAGTAACATTCTATATGTATAGCTATTGATCGACAATACAATATTTTACAAAGAATATTCTACATTGGTATATGTTTATTATTATAAGTAAAACATTTCATTTTCAAAAATAAATATCTTAATTGTGAATCGAGCTAACGCAAAACCAAACCACAAAGACATACAAAGACAATTGTTTTGTATCATAATAATTATGCATTTAAGGTATCGGGTTCCGCTGACTGGTCATATCAAGTTTCACCAATGTATAGATTAAAAAAATACCCCATAATTATATACTGAAATAAACCCAATGTATGGAGTCCACTGCGAGTGGCGGCAGTCGTTATTCGAAAATGACACATACTGTATTTTAAGCGAGCAATTAACGATAAAAGGGTCATTTCATTTAATTACTTTTGATTTGCTTTGTACTGTTAGTTCTTTTAATTATCATTTGTGCTCATTTCTTCAGTTGCTTTATAAAGTGCTTTTCTTAATGCAATTTCTTTGTCAAATTATTTTATAGCCGCTATTACTTTGTTTAAATGTTTACTATGTTGATAATAGTCGGTAAATATGCTCACATGAGCTTATGTTCTATTGTTATTTCCTCTTGCCGTTAAATGAAATATACTCACTCACTCACTCACTTACTTAATTACAATTTTTTATTGACCATCCACAACTTCCAAAATTACATACAGAAATCTTAAAGTAGATATCAAACAATGTACGTCAAATAACCAAAGATCGATCCATACTACAATGAATATAAGTATAATACAGTTCTTTGGAATAAGCCAGGACTTACATAAGTAAAAAATATAAGTGTGAACGTAGTGAATATTATTATATTCGGACACCTGGGCCCCGTTCTATCAACATGCGTACGCTTTAAATAAAGCGTAACTTTGACGTAAGTCGTAAATTACGCGTAAGTGGCGTTCTATCAATATTGACGTAAATATTTTTGACGTTATTTCGTGCGTAACTTTATACCATCTAGGACTAGGTGTAAAGTTACGTCAGTCGTTACAAGAAGGCGTCATGAATGCTGTTCGATGTTGAGGGAAGTCAAAAGATCCTTTATTTCGCCCATATAAAGGGCTAAACGAGTTGAGGGAATAGGAAGTGGGATCTCAATTGTATATATGTTTTCATAAAAGTGTACAGGGTGGTGCTGGCTTGTGTAAAGTTACATAATTTGTGTTTGAACATGAATTGCTTAATACCTGACATTGTAAATAACAACAGTAATGAACCTGAATATATATACAGGCAACCCATTCAATGTTAACCCATTACGCGACATAATGAAATAATTCAACCACAATCAAAACTGACAAGACATCATATATGGGGCTGTACATAATACCCCATCCCCCGAGTCTCTTTTATTTTTTCCGCCGGGTCCCGCATCTCTCCATATTTTAAGGGACGAGTCTCGCATCCCATTGAAGTAAAATTCAAAAACATAATTTCGAACATTTACAGCTATTTAATCACATATATGCGCTCAAAGTAATAACAACCATTTGAACACCACACCGTATAACCGAAGAGCCGAGAAATCGTTAGAAATGTCTGCTATTTTCAAAGAAAACGCGTCATTTGATAAATCCATATCCATAAATGCATTTTTAACAAAAGTGGACCTTTTTAAAGATACCATCATTTACTCCCATCTATTTTCTCTTAATGTGCGAAATCCCAGCTTTCTATTTCCATTTTCCGCAGAGATATTGATGCATAAAGTCGATATGCCCTCGTATTTTTGAGAACTGAAGCATGGTTTATTGTAAAAGTTGCGAACCTTGCGATTTCTCGCTGAAAAATGCACGGGTTTTTCTCACAATTTCGAGTATTTAATCCTTTTTTAATAGCGAATAAATGTACACAAGTGGTTTTGTTCGGATCCTTCAAGATAAATATAAATTAAGCCGACACTTACTTTCCATTCGTAACTGTCGTAACTGTGTTTGCCTGAGCAACTGTGTTCGGCTCTTCGGGTATACGGTGTGACGGTACATTTGGTTGTAAAGTCAATGAAAATACACAGCACTTTGGATTTTTTGTTGCCTGATATTAAAAGCCGAAACAAACAAGTAATTATCTTTATTTGTCAAATTGGAAACGTGAAATAGGCAGCTCCAAAGCAAAATGATTACTTGTTGTCTTCCGCATAGCCAATAAATGTGATTAATATAAGGCCAATATTTGCGAAAATATTTTCCCCCATTTTTTACATTTGCCTTGCCCAAAGTGAATCCCACGTCCTGATTATTTTTCCAGCTAAGTCCCGCGTTCTGCCTGAAAATATCCAGAATCCTGCGTCCCAATAGAGGGTATTACAGTCACAAATATGAAAGTCTTTATTGAAACTGCTTTCATTCCTCTTGTCCTATACATGTATATATTTATTATGTAAAGGTCAGCAAGAAATGTCGGATTATCAGGAAAAACTGTTTATTTAAAAACATTTATCAATATTCAACATCCTTCCAAAATCCATATTTCTATGATTACCATATACAGCCAAGTTGATTGATGTATAAATTTCATTTGTCGCAAATGTGAATTTCATCATTTTTGAGCAGCACACTGAGTAAAGATTGATTAGAGGTCTTCATGTGTAATTTAACAATTACCGATCTACTAATTTTTTAAGCATATTTGCCTTGAATCTAGAAGGCTAACATGTAGATAAACTGCATATATTTATATAGCACCAGGGTATAGTTGCATATAAATTCTGAAAAGTTGTTATTAAAATTCATATGATGAATAAATATATTGCATGTATGTACTTGGTGGTGTCTGTGGTTGTACTCGTAACTGTCTAGTATGTTATAGTTGACCTTGTTACAAATGACATCAGGTAGAAAAAGAACTTAGTTATGTACTTTCTCAATCGATGTATCACTGAGATACAGTGTTGTCTGGTTGATTAAAAATTGTTAATATCCATATCTTTGAAAGGGTTGAATAATATTGTCCAGTGAAGCTCCCCTCTCTAAGAAATTATCAAATTTGTTATTTATTTAATTTTGACATAGATTTCATCCGCTAATATTGATAGAAAGCGCGATTTTGACGTCACGGGTCATAGGTCAACAAGTGCTTTAAGACTGCGTCTAGACGTTTCGTCACTTACGCAAAAAGTTACGCATTCGTCATTTACACGTTTTCAGCGCTCCGTCGTAGAACACTTTACGTAAAGCGTAAATATTGACGAAAACGTAAACTTACGCTTACGTTTTGACGTTAGTTACGCTTTGTTGATAGAACGGTGCCCTGATAGGTTTAACTATATAAATTATATTAAATAAAACCGTATGGTCGTAAAATTATTTTTTATAGGGCCGGCGAATACACATTTGAAAATAGTTCCCGCTGTGACAAGTTTAATAAAATATATTAGACGAAATATTAAAAACTGTATATTTTTCTTTTAAATTGATTTATCATTATTTTATTAACAAAAAGTAATACATATCATGATTTTGACTTAATTGCTATTATGACAACGTGTAACTACAATCTATCAATAACAAGATTTATAATTTTCGTCGATAAATATTTTGTAAACTGTCATGGCAGCGTCCCTGAGTTCGGATACGTCAAGCGAAGATGAAGAATCTACTGTGAAGTTTCGAGAGGCTGTTCTTGATACACCTTCTGTCTTCAAAAAAGGTAAATATGCAACTAATTTTTGTACATTAGATCCGGTGATCCGTAATCATTGGAAAAACGTTGTGGTATTGTCACATATTTTCGCGTGTGATTTTTTAATTGGCGAGAAGTTCGGATATTTATTTTCGGATAATTTTTATAATAAGGAAGATTGTTTGTTTAGCAATTTATTCCAACAGCAATTAAACTAGTATTAATATAGAGATTGTCCAATTCAGTACTTCTTCAGTTGTCAAAGTAAACGTAAAACAAATCTTAGATATGATGGTAAACTGTTTCTGGTTGGTTCTAATTCTTCTTTCAAGTAAAAATACTAAAATGCAGCCTGGCCCACTCCGTCATCCTAAAAATCCAAAGAGTTTAAAACTGTAAAAGCGTAAAGAGTTTCTGGAAAGTAGTCTGTCTGTTCCCTTTCGGTGAAAATGAACAATATCGATGAATGACAAAATAAAGACTGATGAAGAGTGCACACGCTTACAAGTAACATATAGTACAAATCAAAGCACAGAAGGTACTGTGGGAGGCGATAGTTTATGTAATTTAGAGAATTTCAAAATAATTCAGTATTTAAATGTCAAATTTATTTAATCCATATTTTGATTGCTAGATTCTACCAGAGTATCCATTTGATGAACAACCCTGTATTAAACTGCTGCCTTCTTAAAGCGACATTTTGTTTTATTCCTACATATATATGTTTTATTGTCTTAGGAATGTTAATTCCTAGTTATTTACATTGAAAAATGAAATAATGATAACAGAGATATATAGAACATTGTGATACCATCTGACATCTGTTTAATATTAATCAGTATTTGTTAATTTGTAACTGTACATGTAATTTTCTATGCCCCTGATTTCTAATAGTAGTTCCATATCAGTTAGAATTATCAGATGGAATATTCAGGATTGTCGATCAAATCAATTTACCAAACGGAAATAAGTATTATAATGTATAGTATTACCTTTCAAAATCGTCTTTTATTGTTAGATAAATAACTGTACAAATAGTTTCAAGAAACTCTTTGACTCTTTTGCCTTTTCAAGTAACAGTACAAATATGGTTTCCAGAAACTCTTTGGACTGCAAGAAATAACGCGAGTGACTGTGTACAAGTAACTTCCAGAAACTCTTTAGACTTGTAAATAACAGTACAAGTAGTTTCCAGAAACTCTTTGGACTAGGAAAATAATATAACGAGTGTAGAAATAATTTACTGAAACTCTTTGGACTTGTAAATAATAGTACAAGTAGTTCCCAGAAACTCTTTGGACTAGGAAAATAATAATACAAGACTTTTTAGTGTAGAAATAATATCCAGAAACTCTTTGGACTGCAAAAAATCACATAACAAGTGTACAAAAATGTTCCAGAAATTCTTTGGACTTGTCAAGTAACAGTACATGTACAAAGAGTTTTAAGAAATAGCTAGATTAAATACTAATATCACCCAGAAACAATATAAAATATTTCATCAGTTATTATGAAAGTAATTTCCCATTCCGTTAAATAACGCCATTTCTGACTTTTGTTACTTTAATCAGGGTTGCTATATTACTATTATGCTTTAATGTAAATCGGTGAAAAATAATTCCGTATTTTAGAGTAGTGAGGGAGATTGTAAATAAACAACTATTCAGTTTTTTTTCCTTTTTCACCTCAAATTACCTATTTACATTATATTTTATTATCATCTACCCATTTATTTATTCGAAAACTTATTGTTCTTTTCTTCCTACGCAGCGACCATAAACTCTTTGGAGTCTTTTGGAAAACATATATGAATAAACTCTTTGGAAATTTAGTGCGACCGGCCCACTCTGAGGTATTGATGCATTTACTGATATGTATGCAGTTTTTATCTTGAGTAATGCTTCTTATCCTATAAGTTATTGACTTGTTGAGTCTGACATCAGACAATATTGTATATATGATGTATAAATGTTACTTTTTATTTAAATTATTATTTACCCTTTTTAGATGCTGTATGTCTTGACAATGAAATTGAAATAAAGAAAGAAGTAATACCATCAAAAAGGTATGTTGTCAGTGCTGTATTTAAGATAAGTATATCAATAAGTACATTGGATGATTAATTGGCTATGAGTATGACCCAGCTCTTCCCAGGAATGTTAAGAACAGTTACATTCATGATCAATACAAATATACTTCATTGGTCGCATGATATGTAGAATTTATACTAGAAAATTGCTAGAATCTGAACTTTTTTTATTTTATCCGGCACTCTTAGTCAGAATTTTGTAAAATAAACTTGTTCAAATTCAATGATGAGATCAAGAGATTCCTAGTTTGCTTTCAAGTCAGAATTTGATCTATCTGGATAATAAATTTTTAATTTAAATTGATATTTTCTCATATTGTCAATCATTTTTAGATATTTATTGAAATTGTTTGTTATTGTTTATAATTATATGTGTAAAATAAAGCATTGTATGAACTATCCGCTTCAGTAGTCAAGCAGTTGAGGTTGCTGACTTCAAATCACTGTAACCTCTCACTAATGGAGGGTCGTGGGTTCTCTAAAAATACTCTTGTGAGAAAGTAGGCAGTTGCTTACAGTTGATTGTAGTTTAGCACTGGTTCTTCCCAGGAACGACAGTCAGGTGAACTGTCCACCTCATATGACTCTGAGTGTTGAAAAGGGGCGTAAAACTCAATATAAACAAAACAAAATTGTATGAACTATTCTTGATCTTCATAGAAGCTGAACCCTCGTACATTGGGTTAGGTCTGTCCATGACTGAACACTTGGGTATCGTTTTTTTGACAGCTGGAAAAAGTATGTTGAAACTATTAAAGAATATAATTATTTTGTGAAAGACTTGACACTGATGTATATATTCATAAGCTGAGATAAGATTCAATTATCAAAATATTCAGTATGTAAGATTTTGTGATTCATATTAATTTGTGTACAATGTATGTACAGTCAAACCTGTGAACAAAGGCCACCTATTGGAAGGATGAAAATATTGCATTTATTGATAGGTGGTCTTTATTTGGAGGTCTTTTTGTGCTAAGATAATAGTTTATTATCTTATAATAATCTATGATAATTCTTTATTCACAGAGTGACCTTTATTCTGAGATGGTCACCAGTGTAGGTTTGACTGTAAGTACTGTTAAGAATCTGTTATCTATGTTTATTTGTGTACAATGTTTATACTTTCAGACCAGATAAGGAACAGATAGATAATGATGATGACCTGATAGGTAATATTCTCAACACAACACCGGGAGTCAGAAAACATATTTCCAAAAAGTTAACTGATATCATTGACAGGTATAAATTCTAAATGGCAAAATTCAAAATAATTCATATTCAGAATTTATACATTTATAAACAGTACAAATGTACTCAAATTATGTGTGATCTGTTGTCAGTCTAAATCATCTTACAATTGTGAATTTGTGAGCTCACTACATCTAAAATCCTGGCTGGAAACATACAGCACGGTATATAATCATTCTGAAGTACTTGTATATAAAACATCTACTTTGTTCTAATCCACATTTTCTACTTCTTCTGATATATTTACTGATACTGTAAATCACTTTATATTCGCGTGATCTTTATTTCGCGTTTTTGCCCACCGTGAATATATTCGCGTATTTATGAATTCGCGTCTGAAGGCTCTTCATTTAAATTTCGCGAAGGCTTTGAATTATAAAATAAATAAATAAAACGGGTGAAACTTATATCATGCATTACCTGTAAAAATTAATCGTCAAAACCTGTTACAATCTTGAATATAGAAAAGTGACAAACTGTCCGTTAATCCTTATTGTTATCTTAAGAAATGTAATTAAATCTCCGGATCATTATACCAAACATTGTCCCCCAGGCAACACGCACAATGTTTGTTTGTTTGATGTGTTTAAGGCACACCAATTAGCACAACTCCATAATTATTATGTTAACGAAACACAATATACATGTATAGTGTACATACAGACAAGTGGTCTGTTTATTTATCAGTCTGTCTACACATTTAATAATGAAAATTTCGAACTATGATCTTCAAACAGTAATTACGTTATAATAATAAATTTACGCGGATTTATGAATTCGCAAGCCTTCCATTCGCGAATATTAGCGAAAATAAAAACATCGCGAATAATACCAGATTTACAGTAATCATGTTTTCCACTTTTTAAAACAAATCCATCATCTTATGTCTTGATTGTTTTTATATTGTTTTTTTACTCATCTTATAAATGGAATGGATTGATGTAGAACAGTATGGTAAAGTGTACACAGTGCTAAGTTTATTCCTTTCTTTCACAGCAACCTACAGTATACAGAGAAGACTTGTGTTGAAACACTTGCTACACAGGAACCAGAAAATGGTGATTTTTATAGCAATATGAAATATATTCAAGTAACTTATCAAAAAAACTTTTATCAAAATTAAGCATTCAGATTGTGATGATCAAGAAAGTTTTCTATTTAAAGAGTTACGGGGGATTGGGTGACGTACAGTCGTATTTCAGACATAATGAAAGATTGGAGAATGAGAGCTTTCTCATTCTTTATTTAAACTAGAAATGTGAGCTTAGAGCTTAGTCAAAAAGGGGCCTTAACTTCTGTGAAAACTTTTTGATTTGAACAGAAATCAAACTTGATCTGTATTTTGTTGCATCTATGAGTTAAACCATTTCGAATGGCGGGGACATATGAAAATATGAAATGATCATTTGGATATAATTCTTGCCTTTCAGTTGTGAAACTGTTCTCTAGTTCTTCAAAGTTTCTGCTGGAAAAGAACTCTTCAGTCACTGAAGATACAAAACCAGTTAAGAGGCGTCCAGTCTCTTCTAGTAGTGATTGCAGGTAAGTCCTAAAATGTTTGTTTCTGGTTATCTGACCTACTCTAGTATTTACCCGTGACCCTGGACTTTTTATTAGGCTATAGGAACGATGCATCTACTTTCTTTTTCTACCTTTCTGCTTTCTTTTTGAAGACCTGAAAAGAAATCTATTAACTACAGCATGTTCCATAACCAGAAACAAAAGAAACATTTTTTAGTCTGACTCATTATGTTACACAACTTCATTATAACATATTTGTATTTTAATTGTAAAAGGTTTTACCATATTAAAACTGGTTGCAGTCATCAGACTGTATAACTAAAATTTATATGTAAATGTTCTGTTCTGTTATGTATATTCCATCTTGTTATTTAACTTATTTTAGTTCAGAAGATGAGAGATTAGCTGAAGCCACTGTGTCACATGACTTTATCCTACAACAGAAGGACCAACCATACCTAGCCACTCAGAAACCTCCTGACATTATCATTAAATGTTTAACATCTGATGAACAATTAACTGGAAGTGATAAAATGACACATGTTGAAAAGACAAAATTAATTTGTAAAAATGGTGACAATGATAATAGTGCTATCATGAACAATAAGCCTGACACAGATAGTGCAGTGGATGATAAACTTGGAACACATACGAAGAAATCCAAGAAGAAAAGGAAGAAACGCAAGAAAGAAAAAACAGATTTGTGAACTTGGAATATTTTGATAAACTTCTTATAATTGAACTGCCTTCACATGAAAACAATATATTGTAACAATTATAACAATAACAATACAAGGGAAGTGTCCGGTTAAATTAAATGGGGAATTTAGGCTGTGATGTATTATTTGTTTGTTTGTTTCATCGGGTTTAACGCCATTTTCAACATTATTTCAGTCATATCGTGGCAGGCAGTTATCCTTACCAGCTTTCCTGGACTTCATTTAGGCCTTAACCTAGGTGGAGGACAATTTAACATAGGATGTAATATCTTCAGTCAAATTTGTCATGAACAGTGTGAGCCTCGCCCAGGGTTCGAACTCACAACCTCTTGATCAGTAGACAAAAGCTCTAACCACTTAGCTAGCCGGGGGGCTTGTGATGTATTAAGACACCAATGGGTATATCCAAAGAGTGTCTGCTTTTCTGGGGAACAGACATGCATGTTTAATTGATAAATAATTTGGCCATAGGAAGTCTTTTCCAGGCAATACAGACATTGACCAGTCATGGTCATACCAACATTGACCAGCCATTGTCATACCTACAAAGACCAGCCATGGTCATACCAACATTGACCAGCCATGGTCATACAAACTAACGGACATACCGCCCAGCCCTGGACAGACAAACCCTGAGCAGCCCTGCTCGTACAGACATTGACCAGCCATGGTCAAACTGAGCAGCCCTGCTGATGTTTCAATATTATTTGGATAGCCCTGTCTAGCTTTGACTTCCTGATCTGACCTATGTGCAACTCCAGGATTGCCTAAGCCACTGCTTGTTCCGAGCAAAACCGAGTAGCAATATAAAATAAAATACCGAGGAAAGTGGATCCCTGAGTTTAGGTCGATTTATATTCCATGTACTCCAGGGTGCACTTCCCTTATTTAAGTCCTCTTACATCATAAAATTTAGGAATTATATGCATGCCTGTTCCCCTTGAGAATTCTTTTTCGCCACTTGTAAATGCAAAGCTTTTTTCCCAAAAAATTCTCAATGTTAATCTACATTTTTTGTACATCTTTAAATGTAATACCAATAATGAATGAACTGAATAATTCAAGAAAGATCTTCCTCCCTCATCAGTAGAGGTAACATAAAATGACGTTTGTTCGATGGTTTTGCTATTGACCTAGACAGGCCCAAGATTTAACTTAAAATGTTTGATACACCATCTTGTATTTCCTGAAGGTATTTATCTATGCCAATGTCTGACAGATGGATGCCATCCTGTCTAAGATAAATAAGTGTTTTGATGTTTATGTTCAAATTAATGATGTTATTAGAATTGCCGATAATTTGTCGGCCCACCTAATTCATTCTTTTATTTTCCATACTGATTTTATGTTTTTTTATCCCCCCCCCCCATATTCTTTGTAAAATATTAATCCAAATCATTCTTGTTTGTGGAAATGCAGTTTTTAGTAACGGAGAATTAATTACGTCCAATTGTAGGCTGTGTGTGAAGTCCTCCCAACACATTACCCTTATTCCCCACCAAGCAGTGGATTTCTGTGATATTTTGAAACTCTTTTCGTTTGGCGTGCTGTTACTTCATTTCTGCCCAATAAGGTATGCTGTCTCCCACTACCCAAATATCTAAATCATCATGCAAAATAAATTGTACGGAATAAGCATATGATGTATCTCTGTAACACTGTGCCATGGTGTTATTGCATCTTATCAGTTAGAAAAATAAAGTTTGCATGCATCAGAGCGCCATCTACCTAATTTCATAATATTGTCGTAAGCAACCCTACTTTAGGCTAAATCGGATGCCCTGCCTATTCTGAATCTATGAGACCCGAATCTTTGATTTGTCAGATTTAAGCTAATGTGAGATTTCTTTAACACAGACACAAACTAATATAATTCGGTCAGTACTGATCCCTTAGAGTGATAAAATACAGGGCCTGTATACTTTGGTCTTATTAATTGATAGTTTTGCATTGCTTGTACTGAACAGATTGATTGTTTTCTTCCTTAGGGAGTTTAATGAGTATAGGAATGCCAGTTTTTGTTTTTTTGTCTGAGGATTATATTTAAATACTTCTTCCTATTAACCAATTTTAGGTCTTGTGCTAACAGGCAGTTATTTGTATGGTTCATGAAAGTGCATACTATTTCACTAATTGTAAATAGCTCAAACTATGTTAACGTAAATACAGCAGTGAACATGGTTCATAACAAAAATTAATCAAGTTATCACAGGTGTTCTCTAACATTTTCTTCGTTCTAGAAGCTCTATTGTCTGATGAATGTTTTAGTCTACGGCATCCTTCTAATAAGTTTTACTATGAAATCATCCATAATGCTTTGTATACCATTTATTTTTTATAAAAGCTCCAACCAGCCACATAATTGTGTATTAATAGTCTGTGGAGTTAGCCCTGACTCAAGACAATATGTGATAAACCATATCACATTCTTTTTGTATAGGTGTCTTGTAGTTCAGGTCAAATTTTCCTGTATGTTTTTTGGGGCACGAAAGTTAGAATGCCTTTGCTGTGGCTCATGATCTGTTGATTCCTTTTGATTTTCTGAATTAGGTGTAGATGTTTTGTTAAGGCAACATTTGCTAGCACTGCGGGGTTTCCCACAGTTAGAATAAGTATGTGAGAATTTGCAGTTGTGCCATCTACAATCACCCTTATTAAAATCATAACAACTTTTTTTGGTTTGGTCTTTAGAACTGCTACTCAGGGGTCTTTGGGGATTGTCAGAAGTCTGACTCATACACCTACACCGTAAGTAGTTATTAATTTGTGCCCAGCTCCCCTGAGAGCTAGCTTGCATGAGCCTGAATTGACGGTCGTATGTTCCCCATATACATATTGTTTGGCACTGTCCCCAATGGTACTCATATACTGTAAGGCTCCGTAAACTTTTTCGACATAGGTAGTTGAATAAATAGATGCATAAATAATAAAGGCATCTGTCCATTTCTCTATGCTGTTAATTGTTTTATTTTGGTCTTACTACAAACTGACCAGCTGACATTGACAATGTTTGTTCATTATAGTTTGAGACAGTCCTGTGGTCCACTTTAATAGCAATGATAAGTTGACTATTCACCCTTACAAATTTGACTTTTTAAGCCTGCTGGGACGTGAATACCTAAATCATCTTCTGGAGTACAGAACGGGTCAGGAATTAGCATCTCCTGGAAGCTGTTCATTTCACTGGAAATGAAGTTTAAATGTTGCAGGGTATTAATGTCAGTACTTGGAGCTGTCATTTCACTATCAATACAGCCCTGTTCCTCTGTATATGATGCTGAACCACACCCTCATTCTAGGACTGCGGGTGGGGCACAGTCGGACTATCTTAAAACATTCTCAAAGTTAATAGTGGGCAAAGGAAAAAACAATCCTCACTACTATCTTCCTCTGTCGCTCTGTTAGCATCCGAACGTAGCCTTATACAGTGTTGAGGTCCGTTCCCCGTTTGCAGTGGCTGCGCACGCTTCTGGCAGTAATTGGATGTTAAAAGTCTGCTTTAAAGAACGAGAAGACCACATGGCTCGGTGTCGCTTTACATAGTAGGGGCAATGGTCAGTCAACTGTGACTTCCTGTCATGCACTTCTGTCGGTGAACCAAAACAATGTTTCAAAATAACTAAATAATATATTTCTGATTAAATAATTAGTATTATTGTCTTAGTAGTAACAGATCCCTTGATTGGAATGGGGTATTTTTTGATATATGTTTGATATTTTGGCAATGTCGGTATTAACATTATCTTTTTGTACTACCATCATCAAGTAACATGTTTACTTTTACACTCTTAATATGACAGTAACAGTTCTCAAAGCAATAAAGTTGTTGCTATGGGATGTCAAATGACTGTTTAAAACAGCAGCTTCAGGATTTAGTATGCTGAAGTTCACTGAGGAATCTTTAGGTTGATGTAATATTCTAATTTTTAATACAGTAACTGTTGTCAATACCACATTCTCGTGAGTTTCGACAATCACTACCTCCGTTTCCAAACTATAAGCAGCAAAAACACAATTTAAGTTCCTTAGCCTTTTCCCAACTAGTATGAATACCTAGTTTTTTAGATTGTTTACAGTTTCAGACGCTGTGTTTTTCATGGCATATCTTACAAGGTCTCACAACCCCAAAGCTTTGGTCGTTGTAGTCTAGGTAACATAGTATGTCCTTTCTAATTTGTTTTGATTTAATCCATGAATTGTTTCATTGGCAATAATGTAGAATTCAGATTCTTTTAGAACAAAGGTTTTTAATGATTCAACACTTTCCTCCATATGTTGCTCATGTATCCAACGCTGATAGCTTGTAACAAGGGACTCTGGTAATTTCCTTTGGAGTGTTAAATACATAATTCAGATTCTAGACTAGACTCCTTGATGTAATTATGGCTACATCCGCAAAATTTTGGGTTTTTCATATTCACTGGTGGAAACTTCTCTGGCAGTTCCATGTGTTTACCTATTTTTCTATGAGGCTCACAAAAATTTCTTTCAAATTGCTCTTTGGCAACCACATAAGCTTCTGCAGAATGTCCTAATTCTTCAATGTACTGAAGGGCAGGCCCCTTTAAGTATTGTCTTAACTAAAGAAATTCATTGGTGGCTGGGGTGGCATCTACACATGACATGAACGCAGATTTCCATGTGTCATAAATACATATTTCCCCACTGAATACTGGAATTAACAATCTCTGAAGCTGCTTCCACATATCCTTACCTATACTTGGTTTAGTGTCAATTGATTTGGATGTGTATTCATGACTTTTACTTGATCAGTTGTCAAATTCAATTCATCTCTTGCCTCGTGGTACTCTATTGCTGCCTTTATCAAATAATTATGCTTTGGCAATTATCAGTTTCGTCTTGGAATAGGGTAATTTGTTCATAATCATGTGTTTCCATGAAGAATTCTTTAATGTTATTTAACAAAAAGTAATAGTCCGCTGCGGAATCTAACTGAATGAGTTTTCCAAATCACTCACGTCCACCTTGTGGTCACTGCACGTGTCTTTGAGTTCGAAAACAAGTACAATTTGCTTTATTTCTGGATTTTCTCTGTTCAATGTCAGTAAGGTAATTTTCCTACTTTCTGTTTCTCCCTCACTCACTTCTGACTTTTCTTCCATGATTGACATGAAACTGGTTTGAACTTAGAAGTTCTGTCCAAACTATATTCTGTATATTCAAAAATTATTCACTGGTCGACGAGTTAGAAATTCCAAGTTAGTTCACAATAAATCCACAAAAACCTTGCTCTGCTACCAGAATATGTTCCTGAGGAACGGCTTGGTTTATACAAATTCGATTAACAAGTATTTAAAACAGTTTTTCTTTGATGAAAAGTATTTTCTCTTACAAAACAATATGTCTTGACAATTACGAACACGACATGGTATCTCAAGTTCTTATTTTCACAATTCATACACAATGTAGTAGTGATTATGCATTAAATACACTTTTAACGAAATATTTACTCTATCAATTAAGTAAACGGTTTACAAAAACTGTATGAGGAATGCCTATCTATAACTTAATATTCACAACAATGCAAGAAGCCTGGGTACTGTAGGTATGTGAAATTACGATTTCTATATTTATGATTATTTTCGAATATAAAACTATTGGCAGTTTAAACGTGTTCTACTTATTACCTCCAGAACACTTCTTTGTTGTTCTAACATGTTGAAGATTGAGCTCGCCTGGTTGGCTCAGTGATTAGAGCATTGGTCTACTGATCAAGAGGTTGTGAGTTAGAACCCCATGTGAGGCTCACACTGTCCATGACATATTTGACTAAAGATGTTACATCCCCCACCTCTGAATTATTTAGGGTAACTTGGTAGTAGCTTGCAGATAGAATGTGGTTAGTACTAGTTAAGGCCTAATATAAATGAAGTCCAGGGAAGCTGGTTAGGATAACTAACCGCCACAATATGACTGAAATAACTTTGAAAATGGTGTTAAATCCTATGAAGTATATATAGTGTCTGTCAATTATGAATTTTTATCTGTCTGTCATTCAATTCTTGATGGGCAATATGTCAACATTAAATGCAATTATAATTTCTCATTACATGTTGGTGGCCACCTCCGAAGAAAGGCCACTTGTGAAGGTCACCCTGTGAATAAAGGCCGCACTCTGTTTTTCTCAAGGATGGCCTTTGTTCACTGGTTTGACAGTAGTTTATTTCTTCTTGTTAAACTAATAAATATAAAATAATCATTTTGTACTACATGTATATGGAATAATTGTTTAATATGCAAACTGTAATATAGTTGTTCTTGGTTTATCTTTAACTCTCCTTTATTCATGTCAATATTTATTTTCTTACGCTCAAAAAAGTACTTAATTCATATAAATATACTACGATTCCTCAGTAGATTTTGCTTCATTTTATGATTCAAAACATTTGTTTTACACAGCTGTTTATTATGGACCTAATTTGAGTGTTCCTAGATCATGTCTTGTCCTTCAAATAACTGATTATTTTCCAAAAGGTTCCAAATCAAAAGACAGATAATAGTATGTGGTATGTAAAAATTAGAATGGGCTTAGGGGTAACAAGAGAATTATAAGAACAGGGAGCAAGGTGGTGCCAGGTGGTGAGATGTTATGTTTGTCTTTATACATTTTTAGAAAAAATGACAATAAACACATTACTAATTGGACATTTTTTATTTATTCTTCATAATTATGATCATAAAATGGTATATAATAAACAGGGTTGATCTATAACAACTTAATCTGGAAGCTTTAATCTCCACTCAGAACACCATATATGTACATGTATAATTCATAAGATAAAACTCCATTTAATACTTTTTCATAGTACTGACTTCAATAACACCTGCTGTTAAAGTAACATGTAGTACCATAACCAGTGGCATCCTTACAGTCCTATATATGATGTAACTTAACATACTGGTAGTAAAAAGTATGTCTATTGTAGAATTCAGTGGCTCAAATCAGATGATGTGTAGTGATAATAGATTTTTCAAACATCCTAGCTAGGGTATAACTTGCTCTAACACTATTATCCATTGAATGGCCTTTAAGATCTAGTATGTGTATCAGATCAATCGCTATGAACATTTAAATATATAGATTGATATTGTCTGCTTGGGACACTACACTTATACCCACATTATGTCCGGGACGTCGATTGTTGATGATCTAAAAGTTGATACACTGTTTGATCATTTCCGCCATCTGAAACAAGGGAAATAATCCTGATAACTTGAGTGGAAATAGAATAACTGGCATACATTACATCAATTAATTCTAATTCTGCACAAATTTATTTTCATTAAAAGCATTGTATATCTGAATGACTCTGCCTATCTCCTTAAAAATAGTCTAATAAGGAATTGAATTTGTGAACACTGCCACATTTAGAACATTTTTAACATAAAAAACTCACATTTTGAGAACTTTGTCTTTTCCACCACTGACCACTCTCTGACCATCTGGACTCCAATCTACAGCATATACCTGTAAATACATAACATATACAAGTAAATACATAACATATACATAAATATACATAACATATACCATTATATACATGATATATACATAGTCAATGAATTTATTTCGTCTTCAACAAATAACTGTATACATTTACTTGGCTGGCAATTTATGAAAGAAACAACACGAATGAGAGTCTTAAGTAAATGACATAGTTTTACTGGAATTACTTACCTCATCAGCATGTCCAGGTAAATCATACAATAATTTCTTAGTTTTAAGATCCCATACTTTCAGTGTAGAATCAGAACTACCACTACATAACAATCTACTATCAGCTGACCAGGCCACTTGATATACACGACTTACATGACCACGTAATGTTGTAATAAACCTGAAAATATAAACATTATTATTATGAAGTCATAGTAATTGAAGAGAAAAATCAACTTTCATTAAAATTGTGTAACTCACTGATAGATTGATAAAGTATCATTAATTATAATCTCAGAAGCCATTACTAGGAACTGGTCATGTTACAAACATTTACAGTCTTAGGAAAAGTATACATGCATACGTGTATCAATAAATTTACGGTTAAACAAACAATTGTTGACAATCAAATACTTTCCATATGATAAATAATCAACTTTGGAACAGATGTTATTATCCATTGCTGTTTGTACTTATCAAATATGTAAATGAAATAAGAATAAGAGTGTCAAGCAAATTTCAATCAAGAACATTTAACATATCCCATCTATGAATATCTTGATCAATCAAAATATACTCAACAATTCAATGAACAGCTCAACATCCACAAAAACATTTACTTGTCACAGTAATCAGTATAATAACTTGAACTGACCAGTGTTCACTGAGTTTATAAAACTTTTTATTGGTCTCTGAGCTCAACTCTCATTTCTTGTCTTAATATTTCCAAGTAAATTATGATCTGACAATACTGATAGTATAGATAAATTAGTCTGTTTGCATAATTGATCTGAATATGTATTTAAATGTTAATCAGCTCTATCCTTTAAACCGTAATACTTTGAGGATGGAAATGAGATTTGAACTCAGAGACTTTCTCAAGTTTTATAACCTTGGGGCCATCGAGGACTATTTACTTAAATACAAGAACTTTATAAAGAGACTTACTTTCCAGTTTTACCTTCCCACAATTTTATAGATTTATCAAATGAAGCACTTGCTAACAATCTTGTATCAGGAGAAAATCGTACATCATTAATTAACTGCTGATGTCCAGTCATCCTCGCTAAAGATTTCTTATCCTTCTCTGGTGACCATAGAAACAATGTAAAATCATCAGAACCAGACACCAGTAACTCAGGTCCAGCACCCTGTAAATAATATAATACGATGTAAGTTTAGTGAGAAATATTTTACCTTTGAAACAATATAATATCCTTTACATTAGGTGGTAAGCTAACTAAACACAATTGTGTATCACTGCAGACATAAGTTCATTATTTCCTAGATGTCCCAGGATCAAATAATCACAGGGATACAAATAAACATTAGCCTCAACTTTACACCACACTACTTACATTAGCCTCAACTTTACACCACACTACTTACATTAGCATCAACTTTACATCACACTACATACATTAGCATCAACTTTACACCACACTACTTACATTAGCATCAACTTTACATCACACTACATACATTAGCATCAACTTTACACCACACTACTTACATTAGCATCAACTTTACATCACACTACTTACATTAGCCTCAACTTTACACCACACTACTTACATTAGCATCAACTTTACATCACACTACATACATTAGCATCAACTTTACATCACACTACTTACATTAGCATCAACTTTACACCACACTACTTACATTAGCATCAACTTTACACCACACTACTTACATTAGCATCAACTTTACACCACACTACATACATTAGCATCAACTTTACACCACACTACTTACATTAGCCTCAACTTTACACCACACTTCTTACATTAGCATCAACTTTACATCACACTACATACATTAGCATCAACTTTACACCACACTACATATATTAGCCTCAACTTTACATCACACTACTTACATTAGCATCAACTTTACACCACACTACTTACATTAGCATCACTTTTACACCACACTACTTACATTAGCATCAACCTTACACCACACTACATACATTAGCATCAACTTTACATCACACTACTTACATTAGCCTCAATTTTACACCACACTACATACATTAGCATCAACTTTACATCACACTACTTACATTAGCCTCAATTTTACACCACACTACTTACATTAGCATCAACTTTACATCACACTACTTATATTAGCATCAACTTTACACCACACTACTTACATTAGCCTCAACTTTACACCACACTACTTACATTAGCATCAACCTTACACCACACTACATACATTAGCATCAGATTTACATCACACTACTAACATTAGCATCAACTTTACATCACACTACTTACATTAGCATCCACTTTACATCACACTACTTACATTAGCATCCACTTTACACCACACTACTTACATTAGCATCCACTTTACACCACATTACTTACATTAGCCTCGACTTTACACCACACTACTTACATTAGCATCTACTTTATACCACACTACTTACATTAGCATCCACTTTACACCACACTTCTTACATTAGCCTCGACTTTACATCACACTACTTACATTAGCATCCACTTTACACCACATTACTTACATTAGCCTCAACTTTACATCACACTACTTACATTAGCATCCACTTTACACCACACTACTTACATTAGCATCCACTTTACACCACACTACTTACATTAGCATCACTTTTACACCACACTACTTACATTAGCCTCAACTTTACACCACACTTCTTACATTAGCATCAACTTTACATCACACTACATACATTAGCATCAACTTTACACCACACTACATACATTAGCATCCACTTTACACCACATTACTTACATTAGCATCAACTTTACATCACACCACATACATTAGCATCAACTTTACATCACACTACTTACATTAGCCTCAACTTTACACCACACTTCTTACATTAGCATCCACTTTACATCACACTACTTACATTAGCATCCACTTTACACCACACTACTTACATTAGCATCCACTTTACACCACACTACTTACATTAGCTTCATTGTATCTTTCTAATGCCTTCTTCTGTACCTCATCAACTAAAAATAAAAGAATAAAAATATGTAATCTACATACAAAGTTTATTTTTGTCAGAAGCACAAGAAAACTGATGTGTGCTGGTAATTAGGCATACAACGTCATTGACCATGTGACAAGTATGTACTTACCGTACAGAAATCTCAACTGATTTTGCACCATTGAAATCTTTTTAATATGTTTTTCCTTATTCAATTATAATTCCTTCTGAGTATTTTATAGAAAAGGGCAATGTGGCAAAATATTAATAGAAAACATTTAGATAAGATACTATTTTAAGGTAAGGTATGACATATAATGACATAATAAGTGAATTATCAGAATCAATATAAAAACAAATAGATGATGAAGAATCAGTGATCCTAAATGAAGACATCTGATAAGATGAGTCAGAGAGGAGAAGGAATATATGAACAGCTGTCAGTAACTCTGTAAGGAATCAATATAATATTCACCACACAAATAACAACACAATCCATATAACAGATGTCACCATGTATGTTGTTTCCTTATACCTGATGTAAACAGTAAGACATGGGATCTTTGAGAGGATGACATAGCACAAGGATAAATGAAGGTACATGTAGTTTTATCTTATCTTCTCACATACTTTAAAAAATTCAAACTAGAATTAAGGGGATCAATTTTGTGTGTTTTTCAAAATCTAGAACTAAGTTTGAAAAGAAAAATCAAGAGTGCCATGAGTGGCGCCAACGCTGAGTGACATCTAGCCACCTATGAAGTTTCATGTTGCTACCTCTAACAGTTTCTGATTATGAACTACATGAAATTTTTTCACAGACACAGACAATGCAGTGATCACAATAGCTAGATTATTTCTTCAAAATCAGATGACTTAAAAATGACCAACATTTAATTTTATTTAGTAACATGGTAGGAATGTGTTATAATTCAGTTTCGATTTTACTGAACTTCATATATATACATAAAATATCAACAAGATGTTCATTCTAAATGATACAAAATCTATTAAATAACTGAACTGAGACTCCATAATTGTAATTTTCTGTTACAAATGACCATTTAGAGTTATCGGGTAAGTCAGTGCATTCAAGATTGTAACATTTTGAAACAGAGATTATAAATCCTATCTTCTAAATTCTAATACAGTGCAACCTCTCAAAAGCAACAACCTTTGGGAGTAGCAAAATTATGTTGTTGTTGAGAGGTTGTTGCTCTAGAGAGGTTAACTTAATACTTAAATCATGAAGTGGGAAAAAATAACGCTGTTGTTGGAGGTTGTTACTCAAAAGAGTGCTGCTCTGAAGAGGTTGTACTGTAGTTACAAATTATATTTTTTGTGCTTAGTTACTACTTTATAAAATATATAATTTTCCATTTGCAGTAAATTCACTGAAAATTCAAAAGAAACTGAGTTATGGCTTCTGATAATTTTGAACTTCTACCAGACAGTGGTCAGCCGTCAGATCGTCCTTGCTGTCAACACGTGTACAACATCTTCACCACACACCCGTGTCTCTATGGTTTCATGTTTATCAGTATATTAACTCTAGATATTGCCGAAGTGGTCAACGATGCATTTCTACTGAAGGACATTTCCTATTTAGAACAAGGTTTAGTGTATGGACCATTAAATCCTTCCTTGGTTATGATGCTTTTATTGATGTCAGCTGTTGGAACATTAGCAATTTTATTTGAGATTATTAACATTCTTCGAGACGTATGCTCAGGCACACCTTGGGTTGACCTTGACCTAGTTTCAGCACTTGTAATTTGGCTGGAGGAAATATCCACAATATCTGTAAACCTTGTAATAAGTCTTTGCCACAGTGAACCTATCAGTTACTTCCAACTATCAAAAGCCCTCATTGTGACGATATCAGTGTTAGTGAGACTGGTCATACCTTTAATTCGCTCGTATTTGACAAAAGGAAATACGGAACCAGTCAAAAATCCATTCAGAAAATCTATTTATAGATTCATAACAACAACTGGACTGTGTCTAGCACTGTGTGGATCAGTGTCTATATTTACATTCACACATGTCATAGCAGTTGATGAACAACAGTTTCAATTCCGTCTCCCACAAGAAATTTGGGCAGGAAAACTTGCATTTGAAAAATACTTTGACAATGTTGGGATTTATTTTAATCACAGACAACTGAAAAAGAGCAAAAATGAAGAAGTTTGGATAAAGGTTGCAAATGTTGAGGAATTCTATAAGAATCCAGGGATAAATGTCAAGTTTTCATACACTCTAAGAGGCGACAATGTAATAGACAAACTAGTAGTGAATAGTTACAACATGACAAATGAGCGATACAGAGAGTGTTATACTCTGACTGTAGACAAAAATAATTCTTTTCAGTATGTAACAGATACTCCATGTAACATGAACTTTATCAAGGGAATTACGGAGAAAATGATTTTTAAGTTCAATTTCATACGACCACAGTCCTCGCTGATTCTTGGGGATATTGCATACAATGCTATACACATGAGGAATTCTATTTGCTACAACACAACAGCTAACAACACTGACGTATTTGATACAGTGGGGAACCATCCTGTTCTCCTAGGTAAGATGTTGTACATGAAACAGGAAACCAGACTACAAACAAGCTATAGACTGGTTCAAAGAAATCGCTTAACAAATCAGACATCAACCAAACTTTTGTACGATGCGGATCATTTTATCCTATCAGCAGACGACATATGGTCAACAGGAATGTATGGATGTGAATGTACTGGAAAACATGGTCCGACAAAAGATGACAATATTCTACTCTCCTGCTGAAAAAATTAATTTTGCACCTTGCACGAAGATGTTATTTGATTGCAAGCAGCAGACAAGAGCTGGTAGGTAAGACAGGAATGTCCACAGTTTATATACCAAGATGACATGGACCAGATTACAGCAAACCTCCTGCTGCGTGTGTGACATCAGCCTAATTGATAAACCTGAATACAGTTAGACATTCTTCACATAAAAGTAATTTTGACATTAAAATGCACCTGTGGCACATACTGAAGAAAAACCTCTATACTGCAGTGCAGAACAGAAGAGCAAGGAATCAGAAAATGGAATTACCATCATCACAAAGACAGGATTACTTCCCTTTGGGACATACAAAAATCTGTCTATAGTGGTTTTACACTGTTCTTTATATTGTGGATATATGATAATTGTATAAGTAAAACAAATGTGTCATATATTCATATATGGATGGTATGTATATTATTCTGAAGTAAATCTAAATCTGGTCTCAAAAATAGAACGATCACTTAGGATCACACTAATTATATTATATATAACTATGTAGAGTATATAAGTACTTTCCACTTATAAAAAAAACAACCACAATAACAGTACACATGTATGAAAACATGATCTTATACTTGCATATATAGCACTATAATGTTACCATAATGTTTTAAATAAACACATGTGACAGCACCAATTTCTTTTTTCATTCCTGCAACCATCACATTTTGAATTTCTCAATTCCCATTAACACCATACATGTACATGTATTTGTATTGGGACTGGTAGATCAGACCAGGGTCCGTATTCAAAAAGCATCTTAAGATTTTCTTAACTTAAGTCGAAATTTTTACTTAAGTCGAAAAAAACTTCACGGTAAAAGTTTGTAAACCAGTCATCAAAAGTGTGAAAATGAATTATCATTTTCATAATTGGCATCTTTAGAACAAAGATAAAATCATATTATTCTGATTTCCTCCTTTATATTAGTACAAAAGAGTTTAAGGAAAAATGTAACTTAAGTTAAAAAATTAGTTAAGATGCTTTGTGAATACGGACCCAGTATATAAACTGACTACATGCTTTCTCAATTGTCTGAAACATTTTTGTCTATTGTTCTGATCTCAATAGACAATTAATGATAATTAACGTATTGAAAACTGTTTCCAATGTATCATTTATAAATCATTCATCGCAAGCTTTTTCTGAATTGTATAATTTTGGAATCTGTCGACATGCTGTATAATCATACTGGTTAGTAATATTACCTCCCTTTATTATATATAACGTCATGTTTAAAGGATCCAACATCTCAAAACGTTGTGTGGTTCAAAGTTTATTTTTGATCAGTAATGTTTGAATGTTGCTATTTATAAACATCAGGTACCTCTAACTTTTGTTCATAGTCATTAAAACTTTGTAAAAGGGTCTGTTGTCAATAATGATAAATAGTATAAAAAACTTCTGATTTTTTATTTGAATCACACAAAGTCCTCTCAGATATGTACAACATTTATAGGAGTAATAAAGTACAATGACGCAAGGACTAACATGGGTTGTTTATCATTATTAAACTTGGTTTTCTAGATATTCGCCTCATAATAGCAGGCTATACAATGTATTACAGATTGGAAATACCATTGAAGTATTAAATGCATGTAATGCATGTAGAGTTTTCTGATAAGATGTCATTTTAATCAACATAACAGTTGATAACTTCAAGGTATAGTTGAATGAAGTCAAACTTTATTAAAACGGTACATTTTGTACAAGCAGTATCACTGAAGCTGATTTCTTTGTGTGAAACCATACATACATGTACGTGTTACTATAAATAGACACACATCAGCCCTCTATCTTGGAACATAAAACTAACGAGAGTGAAGAGTCAGACAGTCACAGATGTAGAGAGGTGTAGTATAGGGTTACATGTTACAGCCAGTACTCAACATAGCAAGATGGAGATTAAACATTGGGTGAGTTTTTAACTCTTAATTTACTATAAACTATTTATGTAAAATAGGCAAGCATTATAATCTCTCAGAATTCAAGAATGTTGATTTATAAAATTTTAAAGATATAATTTTTCTCATTTTCTGGGAATGTTTTATAAAAATCAATGAGTCATCATGAACAATGGCTCTGTACTGCAGGATTTTGTACATGTTAAATGCTACAAATTTACACACACATGAACAGCAACATAATTCATACTCTGGTCATCATCATTAGAAAATTTTCAAAATGGAATAATAGGTTTAAACATTGAATATATCTTGATGAATTCTAATTCAATCATATGATGTGTAAGTTATGTAATATATGCCCCAATACATAAGTGAAAAATTCATAAAAATCATACTGACAATATCAGCCTTTATCTTAGGTTATCTGACAATTTCCAAAATCTTTTATGTTCCAAAACCAAGATGATATAAATATATGGAATTCATTACCTACAGAGGTACAAAATGCTCAAAATTTAAATAGAAGCTTTTTTGCAGTTTATTCAACATATCATTAAAATTAAAACTAGCTTACTAAATAAATCCAGGTGGATTAGTTGTAAGGCGGGCACGGACCGGACAACTGAAAGAAAGGTCATAGGTTTGAATCTAGAAGTGTCTTGATCCATACATAGAAAATTACTATGTTTAGAATACCATGGGCAAGGTACACTGGGCATGATAAAGAACCAGGAAAAATCATTCGAAGTATCCTTACACTCTGGGGTGGCTCTGAAATGACCACAGCTGTCAAATGGGCCGACAGGTAAACAACAGATTAACTTATTGAATGAATCATTTCAATAATATCGCAAATAATTGCTAGTTTCATACTCACCAAGGTATATACTCTACTTATACTAGTATATCAAGAAAGTATTTAACATAAACTCATTACTAATTGGCCACAGTGGTCAGACATCACTGACTGGTATAAGCTGACACAAGCATGAATCACTGATGCATCTTACAGAGAAATCCCGTCCAAACTTTTTTTCTAACAATATTTTATAACTCTGCAAATCTATTAAAATTGATACATAAATCAACAATTATTAGTTAACTGTAGAATTTCAATCTAATAAGAACTTTTAAATCAATTGAAAATATCCATAATAAAATATAGGCGGACATTAATGGTACACAGATAAGAGAAACATGACAGACAATATTTAAGTAACTATATAATCTTCACCACTGGACAGAACACTTCTAAAATCATCTCAAATCTTCAATGGTTTTATAGATAGCACGAGAAAACAGGAAGATTTTAAGATGTCAACTTAAGAATATAAATCTCAGACGTTTTCATAAATTTAAAACTTGCTTTTTATCATGACATGAAAAGGTTTGATTTTATTGATTTTAAATCTTACCTTGATGGTTTAGAAATAACTTTTTCTCCAGAATGTGTCATTATAAAATTTAGTTTGAATTCAAATCATTACAAGCACCTGTCCTTGATCAGTAATTGCCTGATAATAACATAAATGTAGTGATAGAATAGGTTTTTTTCCTTGAAAAATAATGTAGTTGAGTATATCCATCAAATTATGTGCAACAAAAAATAGTTTTACCATTACTAAGTAATTTTTCAAATGGGACGCCAGGGGGGGGGGGCATGGACTGCATTAAATCTATCACCATAGGATAAAGAGCCATAATAACACTGGCATATCATATTTCATTGTTTCATCTATCACCTAGCAACTATTATGAAGATTGATGACTTGTCAGTATGGTACTTTAAACACTAAAGAATCTGATCCTATTCTTTTTATTTTTCTTATAAGAGCATGTATGGTTAAACCCTACCCAACTAAAATGAACAAAATATACCATAATGATTATCCATTCTGTAATTTACCCCAAAAACACGTTAATATGGAACAAATGAAAAATATTAAAAAACTCACTGTAAATGTATTAATGAACCTTCATTTGAATAAACAAAAGGTCCAAAATTTAAACTACCCCAATGTTGTTTATTAGACTATATTTGGTATCAAACTGCTGACTCTAGTATGGAAGAATTGGGAGTACTCAGTATATAATTATATAATTGATCCACTTAAGGAGAAAATGCTGACTAACAAATTCGTATATTAACACTATTTTCCAGAGTTTATATTTAAACAGCAAATCTTAAATGTTGACAAATTATATCAGGCACTTAGAAGTCAAACATGTGAATTAAGGCCACCCTAAGGAAAAACAAAAGTGGCCTTAATTAGCAGGAGACTTTATTCAGAGGCCATTTTGTTCTGATTGATCAATGATGTTTTTTAGAATGGCCTTTATTCACAGGATGGCCTTTATTCACAGGATGGCCTTTATTCGGAGGTGGCCACTAACATAGGTTTGACTATATGTCCACAATAACACAAAGTGACAATCCAAGTAGACATATATTACTTCCGTGGTTTTGCCCTATACCCCCATTGTCTTCATGTAATCATATTACCGACATTTAGGAAGAGAGGACAAATTAAGATTTAGTTGCACATGCAAATCGGGAGAGAGGGGGGGGGGGGGGTAGAAGTTTTGATGAGAATATTAGTACACTTGTCATTTATAACATAAACTACCTTACAAGTTTGTGTTTGTATAAGTTTCCAATCATTCTATAATGTACTGAAGTAGTTTCACATAAACAATTGTGGCATATGAATTGATTGCACTGATAATTTAGACTTGATGATGTACCAAAAACACAACATGTGATAAAAACGCATCTTCAACAATATGATTGTATCCATCAACAGTAAAATGACATACCAGGTGAGGATATTTAAAGTAAAACAAGTTCACACCTACACGGAATGTTACATTCCAATAATTATACGGTTTTGTAATTTTACACTGTATACTGTCAGTATAAACTCATTAAACATGAAGTACATGTATATACAAATCTAGTAATAATCAAGTACAAAATGTACATTAAAACAATAGTCAACTATAAAATGGTTATAACAAAAGTTAACAGGACAAAATCAACCAAATTAATTCATCAGGATCTTTTTCCATGTTTTGGGAGAGGTATCGGTACTGACAAAATAGGAAAAAATTGCATAATTTGGCTGAAATAGGGAAATGTTTACATGACACATAATAAATTATAGTTTGTTGCATCAGATCCCAAATACGGGAAAAAAGGAGCGACCATCAGTCATTTATATTTACAATGTCTACAGAACTTGGCAAAAATGTAACAAAAATAGGTGTATTCTATTTGTTACCATTACCGGTGAACTATGTTAGTTAATTGAAATTGTGGGCACAGAATTAGAATATTTCTGATACAGTTTCTAATCTAATAATCATCGACCATTAAATTATATACAATAAATATACAGTTTGTACATGACAAGTTAATAATATAGTTTTTCATTAAATGATGCTTCCAGTTTAAGTTATCGAACAATGTAAAACAGAATTAGAAGTAAACAGTAACAGTTTATATTAAGCTGAGAATAATTACACAATTTATGACTTCCTACATCATAGACAAAGAATTAAGAATACTCAGTGTGACATAATTCAATTACATCAAAGACATGAATCCACTTCAACTTCAAACTGCTATCTGACAATCATATATCGTAATCAATGACGTCTCGTAGATTTATCAGTAAAGAGACAGTTGAACAGGTTGATCATTTACAACAAAGTTATATATTCACTGTTTATACATAGATTGTCCCCATAAAACTTAACATCATATAAGTCGATACATGGATGGTCTATATATGAGACTTAATTAGCAATTAATATTAGACAAGTGTCACTTTATCATATAAATGAGTACACTACACTTTAAACAAAGAAATTCAACTATGGACTATAACAAATGAAAGGTAAGTTAGGTTTCTATACAATAATGAGCGGCACAGCTTTGTTTTCTTAGTATGGTATATATACGGTAAAACAGTGACATTTTGTTCTACAGAATTTTAACAATAATTAAGAGATATTTTCAACATGACGGAAAGGAAAATTAATAAATTTTGTAATCAAAACTGATATCTTTATTGATCAGAGTGATATGTCATACAGTGGCTAAAAGTATTCATGTATACTTCATTCTTTAAAATGTCCGTATTTTCACCTAAATTTATAGCCACAAGGGTTTTATTCAACTCAAAATGTGCTGCATAAAATAAATGCTAATTAAAACAATTGATATGTGTATATGGTATTAAATATAATAATTAAGTATAAATAGTTTGAATAAAGCTTTGAAGTAGAATATTAAACCTAGAGTGACCTGATAATTATACAGAATGTAAGAATATTGTTAACATATAACATTCATATAACTACATTAACTGTCATCATACAATGTGTATATTTAGTATTGATGATCTTACTAATTATCTTGATATTCTATGTTTACTTGTCAGATATATGATTCAAACAATAAACCTTCAATTGAGACAGTGTGTCTAATTATACAAGTTAAAGTAAGTTTAGCAAATAATTTATTTTTGGATTTGTACAATAGAGTACATTATCACATAAATACATTATACATATAAATATATGTACAATGTACGTTTGATCAATTATCAGTATAATTACGTAATCTATTGGTATGCGAAAACAAATCATTATCAGTACAATTAAATACATATCACAATATAAATAAGGTAAAGAGCTAATTAGGGGTCAGAGTTTCTCCAGAAATAATACCTTGTCCTAACATGTAATGTTATGATGAATCATAAAGGATCATATATCTATCCATCACTGACAGATCACAAACATTAGGTTACATTTTACATACAGGTGTGGGCATCTCCATGGTCCACAGAATTAATTAGCACCAAAAAACAACTTTGTCTCTAAATAAATGGTATCCTAGAAGATTTAGCTGTGAGACCAAGGTAAAGTTCTGTATAGATAATCATAATAAACTCCATCATTGGAATCAAAGCTTCATAAAATCAAAGTACTGAAAGTACTCATGGAAACTGAGTATTACAACATGAAATTGGAACTAGTTTAAAGTCCCATTAGCTTTTTGCTATAAAAATGTATACATGCAAAAAACAAACAATTGCTGATATTATCCTAAGATAATAATTACCGACGAAACGAGTCTTTTTTCTTCTAAAAACACTGACTACGCTGTGAATTTTGCTCTTGTAAACTTGAAATATATAGAGCGTGTGATGTCACTTTACACTGTGGCATAATATGACAGTGGGAAAACAGCTGTTCTATAAATAGTATTTTTTTCAATGATATTGAAAAAAATATGATAGTGGTTTTGGAAACATGTTTTCTTGTTATAAAGTATGCAAGAGAGGAAAACACACCGGATTCCTCTGTAAAAAAAACAAACAGAAACTATTACGATTGACACATTTATATGCTTATGGGACTTTAACAATTGCATGGCAGGTTAGGAAAAACGTAGTTCTTTGGTTGCATCCAACCCATGCATGCACTGGCTATGGAAAGCTAAATTATCATTCAGTTTCCAAAACTACAATTATTGAATTCCTACAAAGTTCTGTCACTGTATAAAATATCTGTATACATAGCTAGCAAGTTTAGTTACCATAGTAATATAATAATAACTGATACATGGATACTATTTTATGTTTAAAATATCTGCTAGAGACACATCTGGATCAATGAAGGTATAACATGGTGTCAGTATGACTTAGAATGCTTGTATTAAAGTGATAGATTCCTCCTGATAGAATATTATATTCTGGACATGTTCATCATACAGAACACAGGTAAACTCAGATACAGTCAGAGTAAGTGAAAGTCATGCAGTGTTACAATTTCAGAATTACTGGTATTTTTGTATTTGTATACATATTTGTATTGTATTTTTTGTATTTGTATACATATTTGTATTGTATTTTTTGTATTTGTATATATATTTGTATTGACATTACATGCATTACAACACATAAAGAAATGGTATTCTAATTGAATTTGGTTCATAGTAACTGTCTTATCTTCCTAAATATCAATAGTTTCATGCAGGGAGCTAATATCAGCCTAAATTGTGGATGAGAAATATTTTTCTTATCATTATCGAGATAACCTAACAACTGGACTGATTTGAAATTAGGCTTCAATACACTAAATTTATCATTTAAATCTACCTAAGACTTATCAATAAAGGAAAGTCTTTTATACAAATATGAACAATCAATAGAGACATAAATGCTAAAGTCAGCATAAAAATCAAGTTAAGAACCTTCATGTAAGGGACAGATTTATAAAAGCACAAAACAAGAAAACCACACAGAGCACTTTATCAGAAGTCTTAATCATGATTATGAGGTTTGACAAGTAGAGTCTTTATATAGCACCTAAAGTCAGCAAAGCTTTCTGTATTTAATATATAACAGATAAGAATTGACATTTTCAATATCACACCATCACCACCCACCAACATTAATCTATAGAGATTTCAAATCCCAAACAAAACATGAGAAACAAAATAGCAACCAATGTATGAATATTGGTTACCTTATCAATCAGAGCAGACATATATCAAGGCCAAGCACTTGTACACACATGTCTCATACATTCTTGTGAGTCTTTCTAATGTTAGCAAGTTAAATATGTCACACAGTATCTTATCATAACATAACTACCAGTATAGTTCAATTTTCTTATAGTCAAGGTCGAATATTGGACGATACCATTGTAAAGGTAATCACTGTAAATTGATTGCCCAAATGATTTTAAATCCGTAGTAAAGTGTCATTCACTTGAACCAGAGTCATGGTGTATTGGATAAGGTTGCATGTACATTGTACATACATAACAGTTTTACAAAATGAAGCAGATGTGTGTGGTTCGAACTCAGTCAATGGCACTTTCTTTTTAAATTATTATATCCATTTGTTTTTTATAAATTATTAATTGAACTAGTTTGTTCTTGTTACATGTATGTATACACGCTGAATAACACCTTTTTATCAATTTTCAAAAGGGAAAGAAGAAATGCATTTGTTCTCTGGTGTATTCCTCTTTTTCATTTCTTGTTTACATGTTATAGGACGAAATCGCGAATACAAATATATAATTTCAAATACTATGTAAAAATACTAAACACCTGAATCGAGTTTTACTTATTATATTATCACTCCACAATATATAAATCCTAATAACCAATGTGAGGTTATTATATTTTTGTTAATTTAACGGAACAATTTAAAAATAAAAAACCTATGAATAATAATTTCTTATTGATGTATATAAAGTTAACTTTTATTAAAAATGAAAAAAAAAAAGAAAAAAAAAATGATGTCTAACGTCAGACGCAGTGCTCAAGATTCACTAATTTTGTGCTTTACCAATTGCGCCACAGAGGACAGTGATTATAAAGCTTCATAAATTGGTCTATAGCAAATTACAACAGTATTCGTGTTACCTAAACATGTATAAATGAGATCGTCCATGTATACTATAACATTGCTGACGTAAAAATTGAACTATAGTCATATTTTGTCATCAAAATTATGGTAAACTTGTGTACATTAGTTCCTATGTTAAAACAATACATGACAAAAGTTTGTCTGCAACTTGATCTTTAGAGTGTCCACAAGATTTTCATGTGATATGACCTATGACCTATTGACATAATTTTTTACCCCAAATAACAAATGTTCAGACTAAATCAATACAAACATTCTGACCCCATTTTGTGAAGATCCAACTAAAAAAGTGGACTCTATTGTGTTCACAAGGCAAAAGTTTACTAACACACGATGACGGACAAGGAATGATCACAAAATCTCACCATCAGTATGAACACATTGTGAATATAAAATCATCAAATTATTGCATGATTGGAGATAAACATTACTGTTTCAGAGCAATAACAAACTTCAGCACAAGCAATTAGCCACAGAGGTATTCCTATCTAACATCATTGTGACATGTACTTACAAATGTAAATATCAAAATTATGAGCATATCGTAGCGAAGATGGCTATTAGCTATAGTAATTTTCTACTTCTTCTACAAATATTTAAATCAGAAGCACAATGAAGGATACAATGAGCTGTCAATCGATTAAGGTTCTATTAATTAGTAAGATAGTATAGAATGTCTCAGTGTACAAGTCACTGGTTTATGATGAAGACTGATGCGCACTCAATGACAAAATGCATAATAATGAAATACACAATAAATATGTTAAGTAACAATATTAACATAAGTTTAGCCTGAAGATATGTCTGTTCTTTGTTCAAACAAAATTGTAGTATTGTAAAAAGGTAAATGTTTTGTATGAATGATTCAGTCACATGTGATACTTAAATGGAAAAATATAAAACAGTAATAAGAGTTATTTTACATTAAGGTTATTCAGTGCAACAGGTAGGAGTGACTACCTTCACAGGTGTGATTGTGGCTACCTTCACAGGTGTGATTGTGGCTACCTTCACAGGTGTGATTGTGGCTACCTTCACAGGTGTGATTGTGACTATCTTCACAGGTGTGATTGTGACTACCTTCACAGGTGTGATTGTGACTACCTTCACAGGTGTGATTGTGACTACCTTCACAGGTGTGATTGGGTTCACAGGACGGGAATATTACAATAAATAATCAATCTATCTAACACTGTCACAAGTTGTCAAAGTCATTTCTACACACAAATATCAGTCAACTTGATTATATGTGTCATAAAGAAATCGTTTAGGTTAGAATTCACGTTACTATATATAGTAACATTAGACTACCTCAATGAAGACTTTTATTTCTTTTTACCTTCAGAATCAGAAGATCCTCAACAACAGCGAGACATTGAACCAAAAATGGCAGGTGAAAAAAATCTAAAACAACAACAAAAACAACAATAGCAACAACAAACAATAAAAGTATAACCCAAAATAATTCTTTAAAGGATAAAAAACAACCAGCAATAGAAATGCCGCGATTCAACATGGAACTAGAAGAGGCGTGTGCCATCCGACCACAGTCGAGTAAATTAATGTCAGGGATACCCTGTTGTCGCCATCTACATAAAAAAACTTTCTTCAAGACCATCGTTTTCCTTGTAGTTGTAATTTTTGAAGCAGTTGATCTAATCAGTGATTGGTTTTTGTATTATCATGTGTCTGCTACAGAGGAGGGACTAGTGTATGGTCCGCCCAAAGCTTCACTCCGTTATGCGTTACTAGCATTCTCTATCATCGGTTCATTCACATTTCCCTTTGAGGCAATCAATTTGTGGTGTGAAATATTTAAGAACAAACCCTTGGTAGATATAGATCTTCTAGCAGCTATAACCATATGGATAGAAGATGTACCACAGATTGTTATCAATGTATTTATATTTGCATGCAGGGAGGAGGCTATCAGCTACTTTCAGCTTGTTAAAGCGGCGTTGGTGATCTCGGGAGCTTTGCTTCGATTTTTTGTACTTCTCGTACGCTACTGCAGCAAGAATGCACGTTTTGACATGAAATGTGCCGGCGTTAATCCCGAATCTCGACGTCATGTTGTCTACCGATGCTTCATAATGATTGGATGTTTGGTAACAGTAGCCGGGGCAATCACTGTATTCCTCTTCACGCAAGTCGATCGGAATCCTGATGGAAGTTTAAACTTCAAAATACCGAATAGTTTGATAGAAGGAGAGTATGATGACCAGAAATACTTCCGCAATGTCAGTGTATACTTCAGTCATCAACTGTTTGATAATGGACAGATACAAGCCACTGAAAACATCAACTTAGTCAGGTTACTGACAATTAATGACATCCGACAAAGTAATGCTGAGCAAGTAGTCCGAGTTCAGTATGAAGAGACAGCAGGCCAAAGTAAATTTGTCATAGATACAACAGGTTCAGTCAAGAATTCTACCAGATGTTTTAAAACAAATTCAGGAACAGACAGTGTAACATATGCAACAAGCTGTGCCTCGTACATACAACCATCAAACCTGAAGGAGATCATCTTTAAATTCAAGTACATTAAGCCATCTATACCAGAACTAATATTTGGTGACATAAACTACAACGTGAAGATCCATGAATTATCTCCAGTACAACTATGCAAGTCCCTCGACTTTACAATCAAAGATACTTTAGATGATCACTTACGGGACAGTCAAATATCTGCCTTACATTACTTCAGGTTATCTTCCAGTCCCAGCACAGATCATGTGTTATATAACACAGTATCAAACACAGGAAGGTTCTATCATTCAAATGACTTGATAGATATAAACAAGGTGTGGCAAACAGGCTTCACAAATTGTGAGAGCAGTGGTAGTATGGCCCCTCATTATGATGCCAGCATCCCTATTAACTGTAACTAAGGTGATACCTGTTCCTTCATAATTTTCTTATAATTATTTTTATAGCTGTTTTATGTAAATAATTTTTTACTTCATGCTTCATTGTCTTTGTGAGTGTAAACAGAATATTTCACAGATTTTATGAAACTTTTTTTAAATGATTTTACTACACAGTATTATGCCATATTTTGTAAAAAAATACAAAAAGCATCTTGGTATTGAGATATGTTTAACCAATCTGTTGAAATCTGTTAAGTATTGTGTAGTCAATGCAGATATATATTTAATTTTTCTACAGAATGTAATTAAAGTTGTTTCAGTTAGCATAATTATTCACAATGGATCAGAGTTGGTCCCATGTTTTATTTTATACAACAGTTACTCCCCTTTGAAAGGAATATTTTCACAATCAGAAGATATGATGTCTGATTTCTATAAAGATTTTTTTTTGTACAAAAATTGGAACTGAGGTACTGATTTGTGAATTAAAATTTACCATTTTTCTTTTTTTTTTACATTTTTACCATCAAAGGTCTGTTATTTCTGTCTGTGGTTTAAACCACATATTGTACCTCAATTAGCTACAGTACGGTTCGGGTGAATTGTCCGATTTTCGCGAATCACCACGGAATTAAAATCGCGCTAAGCCACAGGTAGATCGCTTCAACGCGGCGATTTGAATTTTGGCCGTCACGTTCAGAGCGACTATGATCGACGGTGACTGTCACCACTGAAGGGCAATAATTCCCGGTGGAATGCGACAACGATCGCTCAACCCAGTGATGCGCGATGTCACCTCTTTAGTTTACTCAAAACTTACAAATTTCTTGTCAATAACAGTGTTATTCACACATTATTTAATTGCGCTTTTGTGAACAAATTGTTACCTGATATGTGTGAAAAATTAGCGTTGACATAAATTATAATCAACGAGTGTTGAGAACTTAATAGTTGTTGATGAGCTTTAATTAATCTGTCAGCTTTCGTATATTATTGCGCGAAATAATATGACATGTAAACAGTGGACTGGTTTTATTGATAAGAGCACCGAGCTACATAGGTAAAATGAGAGACTGCGACTCGGTCTAAATAATGATTCTTGCCCTGGTACTCGATATATAAAACACTAAAAATAGACATTATGAATCTCGCCCTGTACGTAACACTGCATATGTAAAACATAGCTACACAGTTTACATACTCGCTTAGCAATTCGCCAGTTTTTCTACATATTTACTTCAAGAATGGGATTTCCTACTTGACAAAATTTTAATCAGATGTCTGGATTTCAGTTGGTCTTGGCCGACGGATTTAGTAAGTGTTAAATCCTGAATTATCTTACCATGTGACTGTTTTCGGAAAATGAACGGTCTACAGAAAGCGGAAGTAGAAGAAAGATTCACAATAAATATCATTTTAGCTACTTGAGAGTCGGCTTTAGACGTTCGCGAATCACCGCGATCCATCGCTATCAAAGATTACCGACTGATAAATAAGTCATAAAACGCGGTGATTAGGGACATTGCGGTGATTTGCGTTTTTTCAAGATCGATGCCGCGATGAAAATCGCCGCTATGGGGGAAACGCGAAAATCGGACAAATCACCAGAACCGTACTGTAGTGTTTCTTGTTGATAAATTTAGTATTTTCAGGTTGTCTAGAAAAAAAATTAAACAGTGCTGCGATTAATCTGTATCAATATTGTATGTCAAAACCTCAATTATGCATCATAATATAACCATGGCTTCATGCAGTGTTCTGTTGTTGTTTTTCCTTATATTAGTAAAAACTCACTGAGTGAATTTCCATACAAGAGTCTTAACATATTCATAATTATATCACTTCATCCAATTTTTTTTCCACAATGTATGTAACCTTCAAAATTCTCATATTTTGTCTTCCAGCTAGGAGAGTAACTTATTCAAGAGATTTTATTTTCAAAACATTCACACCTCACACTTTATTCAATGGTTACAAGGTCATACAGCAATCGATCAATTCTGGAGGGGATACAAGGTGCAAATGTTTATTTATAGTCAGTAGGATATCTACGAGGGTTGTCCATTAAGTATGTAGACTCTTCTCATAACTAGGGTATTTTTCAATATTTTGAGACCTAATTTCTTTGACACATACATGAAATCTTCCTTGAGGAGTGGTGCAAATTTGATTACATCACTAACACCAACTCGGCGCACAGCATAACGTCCCTTAACATCAATTTGACTTCAGGTCAAATATTCATCATATACTGTGTCTATGTAGGCACCACCCGAACAAACACATTCACTTTGTCAGGAAATCCATTTATTTCAGATGTCTATGTGAAATTTCTAATCAAAAGAAGACACAATCTTCATTGTTTCTGGCACCAAATCTTGCGTGCTTTTGAATCTCCTACCACGAAGATCATCTTTGAGACTTTTGAAACAACAGGGATGTGTTAAAACGTATTGTTTAATTCTTTTTTATATTTTCATAACAAGAATACTAATATTTATGCATCAATATTTAACTTTAGCATTAATTTGTCAATAGGCTGTCTTGCTGTAGTCCGCTGCATTTACTGTACTAGCAACATGCATCAGTGTCCATAAAAACACAAACATGTGTTTTCCGCCAGAATTGGACACTCTGGTCTTCTTCAGAGGTTCTCCGTGTTTATCACTCGGACGATCCATCCTTTGTTTTAGAATCTGGTCAATATTTGATTTTGATATTCCCAATTGCGATGAAAAAGGGCAAATGATGAATCGCCGATCCTCTGCTAGCCCTTTTTTACACTCTGCTAAAACCTCGACTTTAGTTTCCCTGATCGTCTGTAGCGTGTTCCATCTTCTACAGATTCACGACAGTCTTTAAATTAATTATATCATTTAAGCACTAAGTATATCGTTCAACAGCATTTCTTCAAGTTCAGGCATCTTGTATCATACTGTATGTTTGCTGGTGTGTTTTTCTAAGGCCTCACAGAACTGGATAGTTGTACCCAACTTGACGTCTCCTTTCGGCGTCATCTTTTTTTATGTTTGTGTCTTGTAACGGTGTCTCCAAACTTGTTATTTCTCGCTCAAAAAGAATGCTTTCTGTTGTTTTTTACAAGAAATGATGTCATAACATCGGGTTTAAGGCAGACGTAATTTAGTGTTTTATATCAACACATACTATTCAAATGATTTGTGCGCCCAGTAGTGCTACTGGTCATGGAAAAATTAATATGTGTACTTCAAAGCGAAAATATGTCTAAACTTGCAAATCCAAGAAATAGAATATGAATTGTTTGTCTATGCAAAGTATCAATCAGTTATCATAAATGACTTCGGAGTTATGAGAAAAGTCTACATACTTAATGGACAACCCTCGTACATGTAGATAAGACACACTACTAGCTATGAACAGCTGCTGACAGACATGCAAATTTATAAATGATTTTTGTTTAAAAAACAATTCCTATTTCATTAATACAAAACGTCTCCCGAGTAAAGTATGATATACCGTATTGTAAACATTTTTTTTTCATTTCCATGATTGTCTTTAAGGTAAAATTCTGCTACAGTTGAGAATACATCTTGTACTGATACAAGAGATTGCAGCTAAATGCTTCATACAATTATAAAATGAGAGATTTTTTAGTGTCCGTAGACTGAATAATTACACATAACATAACATGATTATTTGTCTTATATTTTTACTATTATCACTGTCCATTGTGTATCAAGCTGACCACTTGGTCTAGATTGGGAGTAAGGATATATTCTTAGCAGATTTAGGCTTAGCCACCATGGAAGACATTTACAGCCATATAGATAACTGAAGACATATTTTAATACATATTTTCACCTCATTCAAAGTATACAATGACAATGGTTAATTGCACATTTTCTAAATAAACATCCACAAGTTTGTAGAACATGCTTTTAACACAATCAACAAAAGAAACTCACCAGATAAATTTTGTTCTTTATATACAATATCAGCATTACGTGGATCAAATGCGCCAGTCCTCATTACGTAATCTGTACTTAAAGCAAGTATATTCACCCAGTGGCCATGACCTTGTAATGTACGACATAACATACCCTGAAATAATACCATCCTTAACTGTATACAAAACAAAAGAAATCATACTGAGGGCTTGACAAATCTGTTTCAGGCTTCGTATCCTGCTTGATGACAAGATTAAAAATTTAACTAGTTCTACAGCAATTTCAACTCGTCCTGAGTCAATTTCTACTCTTAAATACAAGTGGTTTTGTCACGCCCTGTTATTACATATGTAGAGAATAGGTCATTTATTCATATTTTAACCATGCACCCTATATCATAGAGAATAAGGTAAAGGTTTTGTTTATTAAAGTGTCACCCCTATTGAAAGGGCCAGCCAAGTTGGCTTATGAGACAACTATCTTACGTTCGCACAGTACCTTCGGAATCCCTTCTCCGTTTGCCGGGTGCCTGGCTGAGATGGGCCAATGGTAACCATTGTTCAACTAGCTGGCGACTCACCAACAGACTGCATTAGTTCTAACCCTGTCTCCACTGGGGTTCAAAATGTTTCTTATATCATCTACTAAACAATCTAATTCATTGTGAATATATCTAAGTAATAAGTCAAACTGAACAAGTCTGATATATGAGAATAGCTAAGTAGAATTGGTAAAATCTGAAGTAATTAACTACACAGTCAAACCTGTGAACAAAGGCCAACATTGGGAATTACAAAATGTGGTCTTTATTGACAGGTGGCCTATATTCTGAGGTGATTTTGTTCTAAATAATCAATGATAGTCTTTAAAAGAATGGCCTTTATTTACAGGGTGATCTTTACTTGGAGATGGCTGCTAACACAGGTATTACTGTACTTAGAAAGTATAAATGTACAGTGAGCTAACTAACTTAGCTACATGTTTTATACACATAGTAAACACAGAACTATTATACTACAATATAAATAAATAACATACATTTTCTCCTTTCCATACTTTGATAGTTCTATCTTGTGATGCTGTATATAGAAGATCTGTACCTCCCCATTTTACACATGTAACACTTTGTAAATGTCCAGATATACAAACAGTACATTGTGATAATGTAGTATCCCAAATCCTTACAGTAGCATCCTGAAAATATATAATAAGTACATAAAAGTCACATCTATATAATTACCTGATTTTATGGCGGTCAGTATTCTTAAAATAATTACCAGAGATTACACCTGAAATGTTGCCTAAAGGAAATTTTATGAGTAATACTGGTAATGTAATTCACTGATGTAAGTTAACTACATGTATCTTGTAATAAACAAGTCTAATAATAGAGAATTTTGGAATGACACAAGACTTGATAATGATTATCAATGTGTGACTAGTAACTGTGTAAGAATAGTGTTTTAGACAGATCTCAAGATAGTTTGCTTTACTGCCTTCAAAGATGTACATCATTCCCATCACTAAATTCACAGCATTCAAAACAATAATTAAAATCTAATCTCAATACTGTAACACAGGAACCTGAATCTTGACAGGTGATATTTCATATATTTCTATTCAATGTTTCTGAAGAACTTTAACTCAGTAATGAGAATTTCAAACACTATCAAGAGTAACTTTGCTTATAAACCAAAAACATAAAACCTGGAAATGTTAAAAGACCTATAGATGAAGGCTCACAACACATATGCATTCAGAAACATATTAAAACTTAATATAACTCAGGGTAAAAAGTAGAATTAACAAAGGGATAATTAGACTTAGTAATACTCAATAATAACAAGATGTGTTTTATAAACACCATGCCCCCTCCGGTTGCCCTTTTTGAAAATGCACAGGTCCTGTAGAGATTGTCATGATGAACCAAGGTATGAAGTTCGATGATTGCAGGTGGTAGCATTTTGATTTAATAGGCAAGGTTAAATTTCGGTACAGGCAAACAAAGGGCCGTAAATCTGCTAAAAATGATTGAATCACGAAACCCTGACAAATATGTGCTGGTGAACATGGTGACAATAGTTCTATCAAAGTTTGTTAAAAATCCCTTGAGAAATACAGAAGTAGTTGCAAACAAAAGAGTATTTCTCTATATATTACACATATATGCACAAAATAAACAAAGGGCCATAATTCCGTCAAAATTTATCGAATCATAAAACCATTATAACATGCATTAGGTATCTCGATAACAATAGTTCCATGAAAGTTTTATCAAAATCCCTTCAGAAAACAAGGAAACATGAGTATTTCGCTGTTACAATCACACAAAATAAACAAAGGGCCATTACTCCATCAAAAATGATCGAATCACAAAACCCGGAATATATGTGTGGGGGTTCTTGGTAACAACAAGTCTGTGAAAATTTCGTCAAAATCCCATGAAAAATGTAGGAGTGGTATCCTAAAATAAATGTCGAATTTTTTTTAACACAATGACCCTGTGACCTTGACCTTTGACCTGAAAATGCACAGGTCCTGTACAGGTTGTCATGAGGAACCTACATATGAAGTTTGATGGATGTAGGTGCAGGCGTTTTGATTTTATAGGCAAGTTAAAGTTTGGTACAAACAGACAAATAGACAAACAAACAGAGGCCAAAAACAATATGCCCCCCGATCTATCGATACGGGGGCATAAAAAGATAAATAATGTAATCCTTTATTTAATTACATAATTTCATTACGATAAAAAATTCTGTTTAAAACTTGACAAATTTTCATCAATTTTACTTACATTTATAATGGAGAATGAAGCAAATACTTTTTGATAATTTTTGCAAGATTAAACCATACAAATAAAACACTTACTTTTGATGCACTAGCTAGATATCTACACTCTGGATCTCTGTAAATGTACAACAAGTGTGTAAATAATATATAGTGCAACCTCTTCAAAGCAACTTCTTTTGAGAGTAGCAAAATTATGTTGTTGTTGAGAGGATGTTGCTCTAGAGAAATCAAATGAATAGTTAAATCATGCAGTGGGAAAAAATCATACTGTTGTTGAAGTGAGATTATTACTCGAGGAAGGGCCGCTCTGGAGAGACTGTATAACTTATAGATACATTCTTCAGGTCTAACACCTGGTCTCTTGTCCTTCAGTTATATACCTCCTGCTGACTGATATTTACCCATTGTCCTAGATTCTGAACCAGTACTAACTTTGTTCTCACAAACAATTTACTACATGAATCAATTAGAATAATAAAGGAAGATGGATGGATTTACAGAGAACATGTTCCTAATCCAAGGTTACAAGCCAGGCCCCAAGGTTATTAAACTTGAGATTAATCTCTGAGCTCAAATCTCAAATTTTGTGTTTTAATGTTTCTAAGTTAACTATGACATTATTGATATCAAATTATGACAGCATATTTGATCTAAAAATGTATCTAAATATTAATCAGCTCTATCTTTTCTTCCATAAAACTTTGAGAATGGAATGGAGATATGAGCTCAGAGACTGTTCTCAAGTTTTATAACCTTGGGGCCAGAAACCTGATACCATAAATTCCTACTGAGCTGAGCAGATAGGCTTGATTCTAAAGTGTGCTTATGTTAATGCCATGAATATCACAAATAATTAAAAACAATAGAAATGGCAATTACTGCCTTCAAATACAAATCTTAATAATTAATGTGCAAGTCTAGAAAAAAATGTATGTCTAATGCAGCAACAGAACTTAACAGAATTGAATACAGAGCCTTTACAATCCAGAAATACTGAGCCTATAATAACCAACTAGAAATACTGGAAGAAATCATTCATAATTTAACAATCAAAAAACAGTATGCTAAAATGAATGGACACTGGTTTATTATTATAATATACTTACAAATGTAATGGTTTCCATGTCAACCAGGTTATCCATTGTTTATGAAGAGCTAATGTTTTACCAATCTGTTTTCCTGTGGATGGGTCCCAAATGCATACCTGTCAACCAAAAAAAAAATAATCATGAAGTATTGTCACATTATTAGTATGGTAGAAATATCAATACAATAATAGTTTGCATAATAAGCAGATATTTACAAGTGTGTTTTCACATCAATATCAATGAATGAATACCAAAGCTGTTCCTTTTACCTCGGAAGGAAACGGGTACCACATGTAAATTAATTAGATATGAATTGCAAATATGGCAAAATTGATTTATACAAATAAACAATCACTTGTAGTGTTGTTCTGATAATTGAAAACCATGCCTTTATCCACTTAGATGAACAAAACAACTCAAATGATAGAATTGACCAAACATCTTTACCAGCTATTTATAAACAATTGGTAACAGTAAGTCAATCAAAATATGTCACCTGACTATTTTTACAACCCGAAGCTAGCTTCTTGCCATCTGGTGACCAAGCTATTGCTAGAATCCAATGTTTATGAGACTTGCATGTAAACTGTGGAGTTTCTGTGTTCACATCCCAGAATCTTACTGTAGTATCCCCTGAGCCACTTGCTAAATATCTGTAACAAACATGTCAGTCAATGTAATATGTCAAATAATAGAGAATAGACAGATATGATAAATAAGCATAAATAAAAAACAGCAAAAAAGAAAGAAAAGAAAATTGAAAAATATCGGTAAAATGGCATAAAATACCTATACAATAAAAATAATTGCTATTTACACGTATCTTTCAAATACCAAAATATAAACACAAATTATCGAAGACACTTCAAAATCATCAGAGCTAACCAGACTTATAGATAACTTAAAAGATATATTAGATAAATTTCAAAATAAACTGACAATCATTCGAAACAATTTACAATCTTTAGATTAATACCTTTACTTTTAATATTTAATAATGAAGAAACAATTAACAACAAACCTTCCATCAGGACTAAACTGTGCAGAAATAACTGCTTCAGCATGGCCAGGAATAGAACTGGTACATCTAGTTACAGCTCGTACCCGGAACACTGCTTGTGGTTGGTAAATTATATCAAGCACCTGTTCAGAACCTTCGAGTGTTTTCTCATCTAGAGTGGCATCTAGACTTTCTGTTATCTCTTTATCATTCACAAAGAATGAATAAGGTACTTTCTCCTCCTGGAAGTAAAATTAAGTTTAAGAACTAAAATTTGGTATTCCGAGGTAGAAGCATACATTTGGAGTGCTTGGCAGGTAAACTCTTATAGCAGTATGATGTATATATAATATATATAGAATTTATATAAACATATTCATTGGTTATGATATTATCCAGCCCAATTAGCTCAGTATGTAGAGCATCTGACATGCAAGCATGAGGTCGCGGGTTTGAGCCCTGCAGTTGGTGCATAATTTTCCTCCTACTATATTCTATCAAACTCTTTCTACCTGGACTGGCTTCTCAGAAGGAAATAATTTGGTAATTATTTCCAATTCACTTGCCTCAGAGAAGGTGAATGAGATAAATGATACAATAAAAAAAACACCAATTTAACCATCTCGATCATTTATCATATTTTATTAACATTTACATGTATCTGGCTTTTTGTTATCATCCACTATATCTTGTATATATATATAGAACACAAAGCAAGGAAACAGAATGTAAGTACCTTTTGTAGAAGAGCATTACAAATCAATTGTAATTTATCAACTGTTATATCAACTGGGAGATCAAAAGCACTGCCAGTTGTTTCTCCAGATTCACTCTTTAACTGAGCTAAAATTCGTTGACCTGATCGGCCTTGCTCAGTCTCATCTTTCTCTGAACTATAAATGAAATAACAAATTAAGTCACACATCTGCTTGACAGCATAGTAGGGTAAGCCTAAAAGGATCATCCATTTCGTCGGTGGACATGTATTCGATACGTACGTGTTTTCAATACTTTTCGATACGCTTGACAGGAAGTAGAATGACATCACTTTTTGTTTACACAATGTGCTCGACCTTGATATTTTACGATCCGCACAATATAATTCCAAAATATGTTGTTATCAAGTAAACAGTAAATTTGAAACACAGAGCAAATAACCGCACAATTTACTATGCCATTTTATCACTTTAACAACATCTTTAAAAATGAAAATAAGAAAAACTGAGAAAATATTTTGACCTAGACTAGGAATTTGGCTTGTCTGCTATCTAGATCACGCGACCATCATGCAACAGTCGTATTTCCTGTCCACTACAGGGTGTTTGAAAAGTGTTCATGTATTATTTATTTTTCGCTAAAATTTCTTAGAAGTGATTATTAGTACATCTTACATTTTCAATAAAAATCCCAAAATGTAACTAGAGCAAGACTTTAATTTTAACTTATCAAATGAAGTGATCGGTTGTACTACACGTCTGTGATATTAATTTATCATTGTATCGGAGATCATACGAAAATTAAGATAAATTACACAGACTTGGAGCCAGAGGTTGCCTCCATTTTATCTAGCATACTTACGCATCGTAAACTATTAATTGTAATAGGATTAAGCAGTGTGGGTATGATCATATTCACCAAACAAGGATTTCTCATAATTCTGCGTTATATATATACCTAGCTGGTACTTTTGGACCGTCTCTGTCTTGAATACTCTTCAATTTTGGAGGTATCGAAAATGGGTCAATTTTGCGTAATGGCGGTCACTGATCACAATGTTTGTTTATAGGTCTGTTATTCGTTATTTTGTGAACAAATTTTAATTGACCCTAAGTGCATTGAAATTACGAGCAATGAATTGATTTTTAAAAAATAAAAGCAAGTTAAGCATTTATTTGTTGCATATAAGGCATTTTGAAATGCTTAAGGTATCGAAAACCTGTCAAACAATGATACATGTATGTATGTTAAGAATTGACTAATTTTGATTGCTGCAAATAAATCTATGCCACCCCTTACTCTTGTTCCAAAATGTCTACACTTACGTATATAAACAGTATCGACAATATTTATAAGCAATCAAATTTACACATAAATCACGCAGTTAAAAGCAGGTGCTGAGAAATGCCTTGCATGAAATTAAACCTATCCGAGATTGAACATAATCCGAATACTAGTCAACTCCTATAAACAAATATCGACAGTAGTGATCAAATCAATTATAACAATGAAAAATTACAGAAATAATCAATAATATTCATTAAAACATAGAGATAACACTTTGTTTTTAATAAGATGTCGTATACGGAATAACTGATAGACATTTTTGACGTTTTCTCATGTTTACCTCATGTTTCACGTGTTTCCGTTTTTTCTTTAAGGATCAGCAAGTTTTCGTCAATATTTTTATTTTTTAAAAAATGGAGTGTAAATGAATAAAATATTTCTTTCAGTTCATAATAAAATTTGAACATTTTTTACCATGAAGTTAAATTAAATTAAATAAAGTCTTTGGTATGCGTTAAAAATATAGTACGCTGAAGCAATAACTAGTCCCTTTTAGCACACGACGGTCAAACAAAATAATGAATAAATTCTTGTCGCTTCGTATGATTTCTCCAGCTCTGTTGGATACTGCAGCCTTTTCCTGCAAAACACTGCAATGTACAGGTAATCACGCATTTACTTCAATAAAAAACAGACCGGAATGTATTATTCAGAATGCGAGTGCTAGGAAATTAAATACCAAGTGCCGAAAATGACGGTGGGTGGGGTAAATAAATGTTGTTATATATTTATTATCAACTTGAACTTAAATACCATACTCTTCAACATCCTTGTTGGACATCACGTAGAGGTGCTGGTGAAAAACTGTACATGTGCGGCAGTTGGTTGCCCTTGCAACGTGATTTTTTAAAAAAATATTCAGATTTATTGAACTTCTTCTATGGTATCAGTGGTAATGGCAAGCAATCATATCAGTGGTAATGGCAAGCAATCATTTACTGATTATCATGGCCATGCATGGATGTTAGTAAAAGAGATAGAGTTCTTCTCTTCTTCCGATTACTGAGCTGGGTCCTCTAAGGAACGTATGTAGCTCAATTGTGCATGGTGGTGGCGTGCAGATTCCCATGCCCATGGTTAAAAATTTAAAACTATATACAGTGTCATGCCTGTGAAGAAGTGTCAGATTACCCAGCAAGGAGTAATCTGAAGTCGTCCAGGGAAGGTTGACAGGTCTCCCAAGCTACTTAATCCACCTAGGAAACCTAGCAACGTGAAAAAATGGTGTAAAAACACCTTATTTACACTAAAATAGTCACTATACAATAGACTAACTAATGCCATGTAGACATCTATTAGACCCACCTCCGTGGTCGAAAGGTTATGGTCACTGACTTCAAATCACTGTAACCGAATGGCCATGATAATCAGTAAATGATTGCTTGCCATTACCATAGAAGAAGTAGAAGAACAACCTCTCACTAATAGAGAGTTGTGGGTTGAGCCCAGCTACTGACCATGTCTCTTTATGTGAGAAAGTGGACAGTTTCTTATGGAGGATGACAGTCTAGTACTGGTTCTTCCCAGGATAGATGGTTAGGTGAATTGTCCATATGACTGACTGTTGAAAATGGGCATTAAACACGATATAAACAAACAAAAGACATCTACTGAAGATATAAAAGATGTGGATTATAATTTGGTGCCTCATATTTCCTCAGTACTAATCATTAAAATTAAGAATTTACCTTAAATTAATCGATTGATATTCCTCTCCATTCATTTTCACTGCAAATTTTTTAACATTTTTTATTTGCTCACACTAGTATGAATATTCCAAATTACATTCTAGATTGATTGAAGGTTGACTCTTTTGGCAGCTGTTCGTGTAATGTATTCAAGAGCATTTAAAATAATTTGATATTTATATCTTAAGATTTTAATGCAAAAACCTTTTATTTGGAACAAAACTATAGCCGAAAATGTAGGAACAAAACAAAAGTGGCTTCTTTGTGAAAGTAGGAGTCCTACAGGTTGCACATATCATTCGGTTTGCACTGGAAATATGATATTACTGCAGATATATAGGAATCTGTACCATGGAAGTTTTATTAACACAATCATATACATGTATGTTATAAATCATAATGAACGTTATAATATATGTGTTACTGAAAGGACATATACTGAGTTAGTGAAATATGTAAATAATGCTTTCATGTTCTTTACTTTTAGCAATAAATAGTAGAAGATGTATTGCTACTAGTACTTGTATGCAGTCAGCTGAGAACAAAGATATTGTGGTCAATCCATTGTTTACCAATAGGAATCCAAGGTAATTTGTAGTATATATACTTCTTTTCTTTTCTTAATTAATATACTCATATGTCCATGCCTCTGTCATCACCAGAGCTACTGTGTGTATAAATTCAACAACTCACAAGGAAAAGGTTCAAAATAATACAGGGTTCAATATAAGGTACCTAAAAGTAGAACTGGGACACTTACTATCTGTACATGATGATGACCATGTTACAAAACCATATACTGTTCTAAAAATGGAGGGTTGTTACCAAACAAATGTCTGGCTCATGTTGGCCTTGCTGTCAGACAAAGTAACTTAGGATACTAACATGTATAGTTCATTCATATATTATAATAGCATCAGAAATTCAGAATACATTTTCTCTGTTTGAGAATTATTTTCCAAACTGTAGTGTAATGTATACCTTGTTTGTATTTCAGGGCACTAGAATACGTGGGACTTGAACCTAAAAGAAAAGGTTGGAAATTCCAGTCTCCAAGGATTAACTATTATCATAAGTAAGTAACATTAAAATATCAACTGTTTGGTGACAATTTTTCTGGTGGTTTTAAGCATAGAAACATGCTATGTAAATTATGGATTTACAGAAAACAGTTATGTAATTAATTCTCTAAATATTATGTTGATATCATTTAGACATGCATGTACATGTACTCTGGATTCATTTATTTTCTTTGGGCTCAATTTTCTTGGTTTCGACTTCAATAGCTATTTTGTGGGGATGAAAATTCAGGGATTTTGAATATTTGAAAAAATGCTTTATCATTTTCTTTAACAAATAACCTTATTAGTAAATAAAAAGTACACTTAATACTAGAAACTAAATTCACATCACAATTCACTTTTCTGAACTTACAATGCGCTCAGACTGTCAACAATATAGTAAGTGCAATATTACAAGATGAACAAGAAGTATGTAGAATGGCGCTGATGAAACTGTAAAATACTGTTTACAGTAATCTAGAGGAGTAGGTAAAGAGTAACCTTGAGGCTCAGATTATGTAATTTTACAAACATATGAAGCTGATATATACTGTTGTTCATACAATACCCTGAAAACGTAATTATTAGGCTGAATATAAAATAAGTTTTTTTTAATAGTGTTCTGGCTCAGAATTTTAACACTGGGTTGGTAGGTAAAGATTTTTTTGCTATTTAACAATACAATGTAGTAAAAAAATGACCGAAAATTTTGTTTGCTAGGATTTGCCTAAGTAGGTCGGAGCACTCCACACAAATTTATTTTTATTTTCAGCCTTAATACCAATAAATGATACATATCTTGATTTCAGATTAGTTTATGAGAAAGAATTAGCATCTGCTTATGTACAAGATAGCTCTGGTAAAATAATCATCACTGCTTCATCTAACGAGCCTGCTGTAGCTAAACATCTGTATAGGTAAGTACTGACAGGTTCCAGCTATATGTAGGTATATACAGTGTCCAGATTGTTACTTTTAATGTACTTAACCAGTTCCTGATCATTACATTTATTAGCAGCAGATCAGATCTAAATGAGCATTTAAATTACCAAGAATTGTTACGATTTTTCTTTGACTAGATTAGGATTTATGTCTTAAATAGGGGATCTTTCTTGGATATCTAGATTTTAGCTTTTCATCTAGCACCAACACCACATACATGTACATGAATTCTGTGTTATACAGTTGCTGTCTTGGACCATTCTTAATCCATCCATATTGCCAGCCTCAACTGACCTTTAACTTAATAGGATGTATACAGTTTATGTGGGTCATTATTCCTTTACGTGATTATAGTATACCCTTTCGTGTAACATGAGTGGTTATTTTGTTGGAGAAATACATTTTACTGTTTTGTCTTGCACCAACTCTGCTTACCTGTATCACATATTTTTGGTGCAGTTATGGGACCTTGATGTTTTTCCTAGGTGTAATGTAATAGGCAATTATGTATACTTGATACTTGGCTTCTACTTTTAAATCATGTCTTTATTTAGATTCCAAGTTAATTGTCTAGCATGTCACTGGATGTATGGAGTTATATGTTTATTTAATGAAGATTCTTGTTTTATGCTGTTTAATGAATTGTCTGTATGACTGTAGGTGTGGATGATAAAACATACCATTTTCAATCTTTCTTAATTTATGTCAAGCCAACCTTCATACTGATTGAGACCCGCCTGCGTGGTTCAGGTTGCTGACTTCAAATCACTGTAAACTCTCACTAATAGAGGGTAGTGGGTTGTAGCCCCGCTACCGACCATGTCTCTTTATGTGAGAAAGAAGGCAGTTGCTTACGGAGGATGGGAGTCTAGTACTGGTTCTTCTCAGGAATGATGGTGAACTGTCTGCCTCATATGACTCTTGACTGGTGAAAGGGGGTGTAAAATCTGTATTACTGATAGATCACTTGTTTTACATAAAGTATGGTGGATGTATGTGAAAATATCAACTTATCTATATTTTCACATATTTTACATACAGTATGGTGGATGTATGTGCTAATATGAATGTTGGTCGCCTGTTAGGACGCAGGATGTTGGAGGCTGGTATAACAAATGTTGTGTATGATGATCTGGATACAGATATTGATTCAGAGAAGGTAAGAAATGTTTACTGTGCAGGAAGTAACTTACCATTGGTTGTAACTGTATTAACTGACAACAACAATTGAATACACCGTTAGTTACATTACTTGTAAAAACCGTCACACAGTTTGTTTTTTTCACCATTGATACATAAACAGCATCTTGATGGGGAAATAAGGGGAAAACATTGATCTTGAATAGTAAATGATTACTGTAAGATATGTTCTAAGAAAACATTTTTCTATTTATTCAAAATTGAAGCTCTAGAAGTGACAAAAGAATTACTATCATTGTTTCCATTCAAGAGGTATTATTGTTTTATCTGTAATTAATATTCTTTTACAGAAATCAGCATTCCTTAAAGCACTGAAGGAGTTTGCTATAGAATTTAACGAGCCTAAAGAAGTGGAACAAGAACATATTCCAGGAATTAATTACGAGGGTTACAACCGACTGAATGAAAAGAGAAGATATCAGACAGATTACCAAAAACTTTAATTTACACTTTTCTTCATTGATCTATCTGTATGTTTATATATGGGATTTTACATTCAGTTCTGTTCATGCTGAAGAATTACAAAAAAGATTGAAGAACTGTATTTTGTTATCTATTTACTGCAGTCATCCTGGAGTTTATACAACCATTTAGGTCACATTTATTGATAAATGATCTTGACTTTGAACATCCACAGATTTATAATAAGTGCTTTTAATGTGTCTTGTTTGGTTGCTATTTGTTCTTAGATTTCACTGTGTATGTCAATGAGATAAGTTGCCTTCATGTAAATATAATGTGTTTGAACTTTGGAGTCTTAAAATTCTTAGTGATTATTATATAATTCTTTGTTATAATGGTATTCACTTTAAAATGTGTGCACATTTGATCAGACAAAGACGTAACTTTCTGAAAGCTCAAGTATTAATATATTTATCATCATCTACATGTGAACTGTGCTTGGAGAGCTTTGATTGGTTCATGATAAGTAATAACTTCACATACCTGGCCCCAAGTTTATAAAACTTGGGAACAGTCTCCAAGCTCAACTATCAATCCATTCTCAATGTAATTTGGTTTATTAGATTTTACTGTTGTGTCTTTAAAACATATACAGATTAATTAGACTGTCAGAATAATGTGTCTTTAATATCAGAATTATTTTATTGTAATAAATTTATAAACATGAGAAGACAAAATATGTGATTCAAGCTCGGAGACTTACCTACATTTTTTATAACCTCGGGGCTTGGTTCTCCTTAGTATCTGGAGACATGGAATTGTTGAATTGTACCTTTTATTGTAACTTATTAATAATATAAATAAACACAACATTTTAGTGAAACAATTTATTAAATTAGCACAAAATAGTATAACATTAAGAATTTGTAGTTGAATGAACAACTCCATGTACATGTTCACATTAACAAAACAAAAAATGTCAAAACAGTATCTACATAATGAAACTTGCATGAACTGATTACTGTTATGTTGTGAATAACACATTTTAAATTCTTATGAAGCATGTCACAATATTTGCTAAAATGGTCAAAAAACTATGAGAGATAAGTACCATATAGCTGGACATTGTTTTTTGAACTATGACAGAAGAATACACTAAATCAGCTGGCTACATACAGTACTTGAGCATGTTAAATATTTTATCAATAGGATTCAGTGAGATTTGTTCCAAATATACACATCCGACTTTGACTTAGGAATTATTCTGAATAATTTCGTCACGGCTCAAAACACATGGTCACTCTATACCAATCATCATCAGTCTGGTTATATATCAAGCATGAACTACTACAATGTTATAATTGTTGATCTGAATTCATTGTAAATCTGGTCATGTCAAAGATTTGATGTAATTTTTCTAGAAATCTTTGATGAATATCACATTTGCTTACAACAAAATGTAGTCTAATATTATTTCCACTATTTTTAAGCCACACTGTGAAATTTGCCATCACAACATCAGCATAATAAACAGCTATCATAAATTAAACATTATTCTAATACATATATTCTGATTAATGTTACAACATGTTGGAGCTGTCAGGTTATTATAGTCTTGGCAACCAGGATTTGGGATCTGACCTGAAATTATAAAATGATTGAAATACAAGTTTTATAATAAAATTCAGATTTGCAAAACAATTGTAACACTAAGTTAATGCTTTTGTTAGAATGACATTAAATACCAGTAACACATTATGAAAAATTTGGTTATATACGATGATTATGAAGTAAAGAAAAGACCACATACTGTACTTCAGCCTTGGATATTTTCTTGCCACCTTGGAACATTTCAGCAGCTTGTGATACAATAGGGTCATAGTTCAAACTAGCCACGGCGACTACATCCTCGCCCCTGAAGTATTTAAAAGATACATAAAACACCATACAACATAGTTACATGTTAAATTTAACCATATGGAAGACAAGAGACTTACGCTACACATAAAATATTTATTTACAGGACTTCAAGGAGGTGTGAAATTGAAGACTAGTTATGGTTAAATTACTGTTATAAGTGAATGTGTAAAACTTCTCTACAAACCTACCAATCAGCTCAAGTTTGTCCTAATCTGTATACATCATACAGACATTAATAACCACAGATCTAGTTTACAGACTGTAGTGCGCATATGACTTCTGACTGAGGTTTTAAAGAAATGAAACTAAGCTACAGACTTCCCCTGTACAACTTCACTATTCCATTCAAGGACATTGCTTGCTGTCTTTACTATACACTTCATATGGTAAGGTAAGCCAACATCCTATTGCAGAAAAGCTGGAAAATTCTCAGGATCACAAATTTGGTCAAACTATTTAACTTGCCATAAAGAAAAACTGTGAAACAATGGTAACCAGCAATTAAAATGTTTGTTTAAAGTTGACAAATTGATACAATTTCATACTTTGTATAGTAGGCCACAAATTTTTGTTCATCCAGATTTCCATGTACAACAATATCATCATAACCAGGGCCATAACCTAAAAAAATACAATTACGAGTAAATATACAAATATACATTTATAACATAAATATCAATTACCAGGGTAAATAGACATTTTTAACATGAATATCAGTTACCAGAAGACAGGCATTTGTTATGTCCCAAACAGCCCTTAACAGTTTTTTCATAATGACCTCTGGTACTCAAACTGTAATAACATAATAAACAATCATTATAATGTACTGCATTAATTTTTAGATCACGAACACAAAGTGAAAATTTTGAAATGGCTTATAAAAATGGTCAAACTTTTAAAAACAAAAAATGTTATGAGGCCATATTCTGCCACATCTGAGTTTTAAAATTCTGCTAAGTCACAGACATTAAAATATAGATGTTGAAGTTAACTGATTTCGACAGTATAAAAATAGTAGTTTTCTAAAACTTACCTGCATATCTGACACTCTTGCCATACATAACTGTCCAAAAATAGGGAACACTTTTAATTGGTTGATTTTTACCCATAATACTGTAGGCAGCGTTCCGTCCTGAAAACAGTTTTAGTATGCTAACTATCCTGATTTAATTGGATTTCCTTAAATTCCAACACATGATCATGTAATCACTTTATGTACTGATATTCCGGGCATCTCATCATTCATATAATTATATGTTCATACTGCTTCTTAACTTAGAGAGATATCAGTATATATGAAATAAGTCCCTTGACATTAATTTCATGACTATAAACTGTATATACAGTAAACTTCGACTCTAATAACTTATCTTCAGTGAACAAAGGTATCGGAAACTTCAAATATAAGACAAGTTATACTTCTAATATATAGTTACAGAAACAACACCTGAAGTCATCTTCATAATATTTTTGTACTGAATAAAAAAATCATACAAGTTTACCATGAGCATGAGCCATCTGCCAATGTTGAATGTTAACATTTGTTCCTCCTACACTGAAGAGTGGAAACTCCACAATATCACCTGCTGCAAACACATCCTTCTTATCAGTGGCCATGTTCTTAAAGAAGAAAATAGATTCAACATGACTGAACCAGAAGGTAGGAAAAGCATTAAATACAAAGAACACATCAACATGTCAATTAATGTCAATTAATATAATAATAATATAACGTGTAACTAAGATTTACAAGTACATGTATGTATTACAAATGGTCCCACCACATACTAGCTTATACAAGATTTCAGCAAACATCTTAAAATGCTGGGATGAAGATAAAATAGTAACAAGAACAACATTGAGATACAAACTGACATGAGACCAGAGCTGGGCAGTAGGCATTCACTGCCCCAATTTTTTGTCAAAATAAAATTTTGGCAATAGCCTTTTTTAAAATATGACACCCACCCTGAATCCCACCCACTCTGCAGCCCCAATGTGAAATTGTTTCTGGCGCCCCTGTTCATAATGATATTTTTTTTTCTAGACAAATATAATTATTTGATAATCCCATTTTGTGTTAACTTTACCAACCTCATTGACAGATATAAATCCTCTCTCAGACATCTTTATACCAGAATCCTTCAAGAAGCTGGTAGCTGGTACAACACCTGAAATATATCCCATGTATCCATCGTTACCATGAGTACATTTTATCATGTCTTACAGACTTAACATATTAGAATCATTCATCTGTACCACAATCGTATTATACTTGTATTTCTTTTCACAGGGGTTTGAACCCACACCAACAATCAGAGTGATTGTATTAGCCGTGGAGGAAGACATCAGATGTACACCTAGAGGTAGAACCAGTCCATCCATATACTAGCTTGGTAGTTCCTTCACAGGTCAAATAAAAAATGTCAAGTCTCAGGTTTCCCAGAGAGAGATCTACACAAGTATATCTGTTCTTAATAACAGCTTGTTATTCTATTATCTTTAGCATGGGTGTCAGATACAGGGTCTTTTATTTGACAGGGTCTGCTACTCATGTGTGCAAACATGTAAGTCTGTTTATTTATAGTTTTTGGAAGCTGAACGATAGCTTTCTGTTGAGGCTCACAGTGAAGACTGGGCTTGACCAACTGTGTTGCCTCTTTAAATAAAGCCATTATTATTATTATTGTGTTGCTGTTACTTGTTGGACATGCAAGAATTTTAATGCGGACCGAAGTACTACATTTCTACATCAGCCATGTAAATGTTAAACTGGTTCTGTTCTATGTTGCAGTGCAAGTCTATAAAGGTTCAGCTTTCTTGACTACTTTCGGTACTTTCATAAAGTTGAAAGTGTTCACTTAAGTATATTGACCAAAAAAAAATATATTTGAAGCATATGCGGAGAGGAGGGACTTACAATATTCCTATACTTACCAACACCCAGTACAGCAACATCTGCAGGTATCTTAGTCCCTGTAGAGAGAACAGCTTCAGTCACCTTACCATCAACCCCTACAAACTCCTTAATACCAGCTTGAAAATGAAACTTGACCCCTTTTTCTTCATGCATCTAAAAATTACAAAAAGGAAATAAATTGATTTTTTATGTTTAGTTTTACTTTGTAACGAGTACAATAATATACAGTACATAAATTATTTCATTGAAAGAGTTTGAAAAACATGTATGAATCGTTTAACAAGTATACAAACTGAGTAAATTAGCAGAACTTCTGTTACATTAATCAGCATTTATCAATAGATCAATTTCAAAATTAAGACAAAATAATGTTAATAGTCGTTAGATAAGAAATACTGAGCAATATGTTAATTATCTAAAGTTAAATATTCTATACACCTACATGTAGGTTAGTCATCATGTAACTTAGGTTAAGAAAGTTAAGAAACATTACTCATGTCATGTTGACCTTTCACACAAAATATCCCTGAATTCAAATAGTTTTCACAAAAAAATCTTAAGTCATAACTTGAGTCAGATAAACAACTCAACAATAAAAATCAACAAATGGAAAAAAACTATTAGGGAGTCTTGTTAAGGTATTTAACATTTAAAATAATTACAACTAAAGCATCTACAACATAGTGAGCAATGAAAAAATCTAAAACATATATAACAGGAACAAGCAAGTACAGTAGACATAAGAGAGATATATAAAGATACAGGATACAGCTAGGATTACTGGTTACCTTGGTAAACACACGACCAACTCTCTTTCCAAATACGTGTTCTAACGGACATTCCCCTCGACACAAAACATGAATATTGGAGGCCTTTCCAGACAAGTAGGAAGCAACTTCTAGCCCTAGATAAAAGTAGATGTTCCTACATACAGTGTATATATAAAATATAACATTACCAATGACTCATGTTGTAACTTGTACCCACACTACTTGGGTTGTGTCAATACTGATGTACTTCAGCAACGTTAGTAGTTTGATATGTAATTTTTTGGTAACTGAACCCATGTATAGTACAAAATAAACCCTTTCCTACATTTATTTGATGATAATACTAGTCACACAGTAAAAATGCTTTCTGGCAAATATAGATGACAAATCCCCAAGCATGAAACTACCCCTCAAACTGAAAATGACCCCTACGTAAACTAGATGCCCAAGGGCAACATGTCCAGCCCAATGTAAAGAAAGCTTGTGACCTTGACCTTTGAACTACAAGTATGGTAGATGTTCATGACACACCATCTCAATAAGGTAAACTTTTATACCAAGCTTTTTCAAAACCCTTGAATGCAAACAGAAGGTACAGCCCAGACAAGGAAAATACATTTGACCAAAAAAAGTAATCTTGACCTTTGACCTATGGATCTGGGTGTTGCCCGGGACACATCGTCTCATTGTATTATGCAGTCATTTTCAAATATGTCAATTCATAAGGGAGTTACATCCCAGACAAGGGCTATGACACTCTTTTCTGCTTTTGACCTCTGTGACCTTGACCTTTGAGCTATAGACATAGGTCTTGTGTACTGCACATCATCTCACTGTCATTGTGGCAACTATGTCGAGCTGACTGCAAGCGGGCTTGAAAAAATCACCTTCCCTACTAGAAATGATTCCCACCCTGATAATGACTCCGTCAAACTGTAACCAACAAGCAACGTCTTCATTTACTTGACTTTGCTTTGCCTTCCATTACAGATATTTCTATGGAAGTTTGTATCCTTATTAGATCTCATATTGCAGTGCATGGATGACCTTGAAACAATACAGGGAAACAGATATGGGAGGAGGGGGGCAGCCATCAGGTAAGTTATAAATCATGTGATCACAGTACATATGTTTTGTTGTATAATTACATGTAGTGTAATAATTATGTACTCCCATCACCAGTATTAAACATGTGATAACAATAGGAAAATATTGCAGGGAATTACATGAACACAAACATATGATCACCATGGTTGCTGTTGTCAAATAATCAGTCAAAACAATGAAGTGATATACATGAATATATCAAACCATTGTTCTTTATTAAGACATTTTGAAAATATCAAAATAGTATCATCAGTTTCCTGCAGCTCTTCATGGCTCTTCATTAAGCCACAACCACAATAATAATTACAGTGATTCAGTTGTAAAACTATGTTTATGTAAGCTTGTAGTAGGTTAGATGGACTGGTATCTCATGAATGTCTGTTACAGGTCACATGTATGGTTAGAATGAAACAGTGCATAGATGACCTTGGAACAGTGTTACTAGTCTTAACTTTGGTCACTTCTTATATTTTATATTGAAGTTCATCGTTGTTCATTAAAAGTTTGGATGTTGTTGAAACAAAGTGAATCAAACATGATAACATTGCTTGACTACATTTTGCAGGACAGGTAGTTAGCGCTTGGCCCCTCAAACATAAATAGGAAAGTTGTGATTGATAAAACTCTGTATAATATTAAAACATGCAGCCATGAAGAGTAAACATGAAAGCTTTGGGAGAGAATGTTTTTCTAGCATAAACAGACATCATTCTAAGTCAAGTACCTTCTGTAACACAGCCCCTACTTTGTCCCCTAGAGCAAGCTGGAAGGGGACTTTAATTATATCAACTACTGACAAGGATTTAGCCTTGTCTGCAAGAAAAGCAGCCACTTCCATTCCTGTAAAGTACATTTATTAAAAGCAACACATGTATTTTACTATGTTGTCATAAACGTCTTATTTTATATAATATCATAATCTATAAAGTTATAAGAAGCAGTTCTGTAATTTATAGCAACAATGCACTCAAATACACTATTACATGTATAAGAATTTCAACAACATATTCCCATTTATTTAAAGTAACATTCTTGTTTATATGTTACCTCCTTATAAGAAAATTAATAAGCCATTGTAAGCAAGCTTGTACCTTGACTCCATTTGTTAGCCATATTTAATATTAAAACACTGAGATAAAAAATGACAATTGATGAGTCAATGAATATACATTTATTGCTCTAAAGGAGTAAAACATATGCAATAAAACACCTGAAAATCAGATCCCTTCTGGACTCAGCCAAAAAATCTGGTTTTCTAAGAATTTTGGTTTTCAGAGAACTTTTGATAAATCCTGTATAAAAAATGTGACTTGAAAGATTGTCCAATTTACAGAGACTTCCTGTTTTCATGGAGTCCAATTTTCAGAGGTTTTATTGTACTATGATTTAGTTACCAATAAAACAAAGCAGTAATTTATATACTTTGGATGACACTTTATCAGTAAGATCAAACAAGAGCACTGCCAGCAGTGCCAACACTCATCTGTTCACCACCTCAGTGAGATCTATCCACCTATAAAGTTTTATGTTGCTACCTCTTATAGTGTCTGAGTTATGAGCTACATTAAAGTTTCTGCAAGATGCAGACAATGCAGTGATCACAATAGCTGGACTTTCTTCAAAAACAGATGAGCTGATAAATATAATTGAATATATTATATGTAAGTATATTAAATCCTTGTATATAAACAAATTTGTCATATATATAATATGTTACTTATTTTCTTATACATACCTATGAAAGAAGATCCAATGATGACAACATTTTTACCACTAGCAGCAGCAGCAATCTTGTTAGCATCATCAGGTGTACGTAAGCTGAACACATTCTGTAGATCTACACCAGGGATAGGTAATACACGTGGTCTGAAGTATACAGAATAATAACATCATACCACAAGTCATTACTTTACAAACCATCTCAATCAAGATCATAAAACTTTGACCAAACTTTTTTAAAGATTTCATGATTTGAATAATATGACTAGATGAGAATTCTGACTTATATTTTAAACTTTAGATCTCATAGATATAAAGACCATCATTTATAGCAAATCTAATAATTGAATAGTTTTCAATCATAAGAAACAAAACTAGAACTATCACTAAAGGTGATGAATACCCCCAGATGCGGCCTTGACACAGTTATTGTTACATTTTACAGAGGGAAATACAATGCATTTTCATTTTTTTAATACCTGCAAATTGTTGCTTAGATATATATCCTGACCAGTTTCTAAATATACATTATATAAACAATAACAAAGGGCCATAACTCATTAAAATTTACTTGGACAAAACCTAATGTGGATATGCACAACTTGGCAAACTACTTATCACTTCTAAGAAGTTTCAATGAATTCCTGCATGTAGTTGCTGAGAAATGGTACGGACAAAATTTACCTAATTTTATTAAACAAAGGGCCATAACTCAGTGAAAATTAATCCAAACAAAACCTGGTTATTGCATGCACAACTTGGCTTACTTTTTATAACTTCTGTGAAGTTTCATTGAATTCGTAGAATTAAAACCGCGTATTCACTGTCCAATAAAATATCTTGCCGTAAAAGTAATTCTACTTTCGGTCTTCGTTCGATAGTTCAGAAAAATCTCCACGGACGTATTCATGCATTTGCAACAATCTACCATCGATGTGTGTGTTTTGTGCCTTTCTAACATTTCTTAATATTACAAAGCAAATTCTCATTTAATCGTATTCCGTGATATTCACACCAACTAGTGTTATTTTGATGACGGAATCGCTATTTATAGACTCACTCCCCGCAGTGGCTAGTAGCAAAGCGTAACCGATGTGGGGAGTTTGATTTATCGAAGGTTGAATGTTAAAACTGCGGCTTAAGAATAATAATTCGAGTCGCTAAATACGAAGGTAAATTACTGGATACGTGCTTTTAAAACTTACTGTTTAAGAGTTCCTTTTACGCCAGATTATTTAGAATTACATAATCACGTCTGAATTTCATGCAACATCGGGTTAACTAAAGGTCATATAGGTCTTACTCTACTGTGTCAGGACCTTTTTGATTTGAGTGACCCTGAATGTGTTCAATGCGACAATGTTCTGTTGTGTTAAAACCAGAAGAATCAATGTTTGTATTTACTGTTACTGAAGTGTTGTTTACTAGTTTTGTACAATAAAGAGTTTTTAATGCAATTAAATTGTCCTCAATTAATGTGCTAATCATTAAACTTTCCAATATCAGGCTTTTTCATTTTTTAATTTTAGCAAAGGGACTATAGTAAAGCCCTAGCTTATGTCATTTACCTATATGCATATGACCTGCATTACAATATGAATGAAAAATCGGTCCGTAATTCTAAATGTTAAAATATTTGTATGGGCTTGAACGATGTGGGTACACATTTCTCTCTTTTGTCTTGTATGGTAAAAATCAAGTCTGACAGTACTTTCAGTACTTTGATTTATAACTGTTTGTATGGGTCCAGTGGAGACGGGCTAACTAATAAATACATGTTCAAATCTGTCAATGATAAAACAGGCACATGCCCAACACTACTACACAAGGTATATAATACATATACAGTGCACCCTCTCTTGAGCAACACCCTTTAGGAGTAGCAAATTATGTTGTTATTGAGAGGTTGTTGCTCTAGAGAGGGCTGCTACGGAGAGGTTGTACTGTAATTATGTACCACACAAGGCATATGAATTATGTATTATTATTATTATTATTAGGTATACAACTTACTGTCCACCAGTGGCAATCATTAATTTATCATATTTTGAAGAACTTCCATCTATAAATGTAACACTCTTATCAGACGTATTCACAGATTTCACCTGTAAGTATAAAATAAACTCAACATTTAAGCTTTTCTTTCTGTGGTACTTATGATAAAATACCAATATACAAAGATGAAAGAGTACATCTTTTAAAATAAATCTAACACACCAACCATTGGTACAGTGCGATTTTATTAAACTGTCAAAGCTGAATATTTTCACGGTAGATGAATACAATTTATTTTAGTTTTGTACCACCGTCGATACTTTCATTTATTTTACCATTAGGGATGTCCCATTCAGCATGTTTATATCAAAATTTTATTTAGTGCATGACTAAATACATTTACTCCCTGAAAGTAATCAAATCTCATTGAAACTATAAATAAATGCAATCATTGACCGTGAAATCATGCAGCTTTGACAGTTTAATAAAATCACACAACAGAACATTAAAAAACTTTAGAATTGTACTAACGTCTTCGGTCATAATTACTGATATTTTCCTCTAATTTGAAGAGCAGTGTTGGATAATCTACTCTTCAGAAAAGGAAAGTATAAATAGTGATACAATACAGGAATCTTACCTCTTTGTCTGTTTTCACAGTGATGTCATTAGACTTGTAGAATTCAGCTGATCGTAAAGCTATGACATCAGGTTTTATATCCATAGCCTACAAAATATGGAGAATTATTATTAATACACAATATGCAAGTGTCTATAACTCACATCATAATACCAAATAACCTGGTAATTTCTATAAAAACATTCTACAACCTGTTCAAAACTCAACATACAATATTATAATATGTGTCAAGAGAATCCAGTCTAAAAAGAAAAGAAATTGATACAGAACTCAATCAAAAGTCTGTCTTTTATGTTTATTTTTAATGTAAATATTTAATAACAATAATAATTTAATAAGTAATCATTTGAAACAATATGCAACAACATTGACTATTATCTTACTCCCTATGTTCAAATACACAGCTTACCTTACTAAGCTTGATTCTATCATATGGAATGTATTTATCCTTGGTTACTATGGTAACATCTCCTTTAAAACCTTCTTGTCGAAGAGTTTCTGCACAAGCTACTGATGCAGGTCCGCCCCCTATAATGAGAACATTCTCACCTCCAGATGAAGATTTACACATCGACTTCTGACGTTTTACATTTGACAAAGTTGCTTTATCAGCATGAATCTTCACTTTACCATCAGCAACTTCAACCTACACAAATTTATGAATAATAAGAAAATTTCATTACATTTACAGTCAAACCTGTGAACAAAGGCCACCCTTGGGAAAGATATAATATGGTCTTTATTGACAGGTTGCCTTTATTTGGTGGTGGTCACTAACAAAGATTTGACTGTAGATGGAAATAAAATTTGGATATTTCAAATACTGAGAGGTAGAAGGGACCTGTTTGTAATTGATTGAACGATCATACCATAGAGTTCATTTAGATTTGTTCAGTTTGATTTATTTGAATGAGAAGTCAACATTCAGTATTGTCTTGTAAATTCAATAATATGACATTGTCTTTTCCATATGTTTAAAATGCAATATCACAACAGCTTAGAGAACTTCATCGTCCAACGACAAATCTAACAAGAATTCAACCCAAGAAATATGATATATAAGTACCAACAAATAACAGCAGACAATAAGCACCAACAGATTGCAGCATACAATAATGTAAGGTAACAAAACATTTCAGCATTTAGGGTACCAACAAATTACAGCATAAAATAATTTAGGGTACCAAAAAATTACTGCAGACAAAAATTTAGGGCAACAGTAAACTACAGCAGACAATAATTTAGGGTATCATAAACAAGAACGAACAAAAACCTACATTTCATGGTCATGTTACTAATGTCCTTAAAGAAAGTGATTTATTGGTACTCAAAATGGTGGAGGTCTTTGTGTGATTAATTTACAGTATTCAATCAGAATACTAAATAGGAAACACCTGGTTTTTCAACCTAAATGTCGACATAGTAGAACCAATATATGACAGCAGATGATGTCGTGACAAGTATAGGCAAGTTTGTACAATCTTCAGTACTGCCACAAGTGACATTCTGTACAGTCAGTTTGCATGTTTCTGTGGGTTTAATGCCATTTTTCAACAATATTTTAGTTACACACACCGGCTCATCACCTGACATGTTTTCCTGGAGTGTATTCCAACCAGTACTAACTTAAATTACCATTCTACAAGGAGCCATCAAGTGATTTCATTTTTCTCAAATTGTCTAGGAGGGTATGACTTGCTGCATCCCGGAATTACTGCGGCATTCTATGCAGTCAGTATTATGTAAGTTTTATAATAACCGAAACATGCATGAATGATAAGACAAGAGGGCCAAGATGGCCCTATATCGCTCACATGACAATCACTGTTCACTCATTAAAACATTGTTTTGAACCGGTGACCTACTTTTTGACCCAAGACGACCTATGTTCGAATTTGTCTTACATATCATTAAGACAAACAGTCTGACAAGGTTTGGTGAAGATATTATCAAAATTTGACATCTACAGTGTTAATAAGGTTTTCCTAAGATTTGACCTTGTGACCTGGTTTTTGACCCTATAGGTGACCCATATTTGAACTTGTCCTTAATATCATTAAGACAAACAATCTGACAAGGTTTGGCCAAGATCCAATCAAAACCATGACATTTAGAGCTTTTACAAGATTTTTACCTAAGATTTGACCTTGTGACCCAGTTTTTGAACCCGGCTTACCCATGTTCATCCTTGACCCACATATCATTGAGGCAAATATTTTGACAAGGTTTGGTGAAGATCCAATTAAAACTGTGACATCTACAGTGTTAACAAAGTTTTCCTAAGATTTGACCTGGTGACCTAGTTATTGACCCCAGATGACCCATATTTATACTTGACCGTTATATCATTAAAACAAACGATTTGACAAAGTTTGGTGAAGATCCAATAATAACTGTGAAATCTACAGTGTTAACATGGTTTTTCATAAGATTTGACCTAGCGACCTAGTTTTTGACCCAAGATGACCCATGTTCGAACTCGTCCAAGATATTATGAAGACAAACATTCTGACAAGGTTTCATGATCATCCAATCAAAACAGTGATTTCTAGAGTGTTCACAAGGTTTTCCAGCAATTTGCCCTAGTGACCTAATTTTACTACAGAAATTACCCATTTTCAAACTTGACCTACATATTATTAAAATAAACATTCTGACAAAGTTTCATGAAGATATATTCAAAACAGTGATTTCTAAAGTGTTCACAAGGTTTTCCCTTATTTGGCCCTGGTGACCTAGTTTTTGACCCCAAATGGCCCAATATCGAACTTGTCTGAGATTTTGTTGATATTAACGGTCTGACCCAGTTTTGCTAAAATTGAGCCAAAAATGTGGCCCCTAGTGTGGTCACAACAAAAAGTTTGACGACGCACGACACCGGACGCCGGACGGAGAGTGATCCTAATAGCTCACTTTGTCACTTTGTGACATGTGAGCTAAAAAAACATTAAATATTACAAACAGATAACTTCAATATCAAGCTCATCATAATGCTTGTTTGTTTATTTGAGTTTTAAGTTTCCTATATTTCTTCTTTACCTGAACTTTAAACCAGTCCACATAAATATTGAGGTATGTTCTTTATTTGTATAAACTAATGTATTTGTATATTTTGTATGATTTTAACTAATGTACCATCATTATCAAACTGTTGGAAATGAATATTTTAGTCTTTGAAAACTTGTATACACTGTATAAATGTATAATATGCTCCGGGCTGGTGGCCTGAATCATTAATAAACATATTGTATTGTTTTGCAATTGCATGATGTAATCTTTATGAATATTAACCAATGTTAAAAACACATGATATGTGCATCAATAAAATCATTTCTGCATGTTCAAAATTTAGAATACTGTGCATTAATTAATGAGGCTGTTGTTCCAAGTCTCATAGGTTTACACAGATTCAGGATAATCTTCAATATAAGTATGACAATAATTGGATGTATAGAAGGATAAGGATCTACCTTGAATGATGGGATACTATCAAGTCCCGGAAACTCTTCAATATCTCCATTCTTTACATTAAAACAGGCACCATGCCACGGACATCTCACTCGTCCATTACATAATACACCTGAAGAACAATTTTATTTTTGTCTCAAACATTATAACAATATATAAAGTATAATCAAGGCACAACAGATAAACTATTATGATGTTTATTGAAGAGTGGTAAACTATCTACATGTATATACTTCCATAAACTAAATCACTTAAAACATGAAAACATTAATTAATATACACTCAACAATACAACATATCATTCCTGCAAACATTATATACTCAACATCAACTTATTGTTAAATATTGTGTTTGTACTAACATTCACTATATATTTTTTAAACAAAAACTGTATAGATAGATAGCTCAACAGCACAAAATACATTTTTAACACTTTAAGTAAAAATGTCAAACTCTACATTATGGTATGTAGAAAACACATCACTTCAAGATGTTTTATTAGAGAAACAGACCTTTATCATGATATCAAAACATAAATAAAATCACATTTTGGCATGTTCTTGTCAATGTTAATATCCCATTTATCTGAACACAATTTTTATAAAATAATCAATATAGATAAAAAAAAAGGTTTTAATTGGATACCTTTAATCAGAGGTGCCCCGTAATGAGAACATTTAGGACCTATAGCATAATACTCTGAGCCTTCTCTGACCAATAGAGCTGTACCAGCACCACCGACATCTACCTCCTTCATTCTGTAAATATAATCTTTATATAGTATTCATGTAATAGGTCATACACCTAAAAGGAAGAAGATACTAAATAAATCTATCATCATGAATATAAAAAATACAATTTATTCTCATGAAAATAAAGTAACTTAGTAATTTTTGTTAAAAGTGTTCAACTTCCATGTACAGTAAAACCACTGAAAATCAGACCATTTTTCAAGACCTTTTTCAGAATTTATCAGAAAACAGGAATTCTCAGAAACCCAGACCTAGGACTATTAGTCCAGATGGGGTCCATGCAGTTTTCAGGGGTTTAACTGACCACATTTCTGAATATTTCCACTCCTGTTATTTGTAGCAAATTAAACCCCCTGAAATCCAGTATCCGCCTCAGGTCGCAGCCTGATAAAATATCTAGAACAATGAATATAGTTAAATAAGTGAAAGAGCACCAATACATTGAATCAAAAACGAATTGAGCATTTATCAATCATGATATAAAATTAACATTTTAACATTATACAAGATGTGTAAATTTTTATTTATAATAACATAAAGAAATCTAATACTTACTCTCCTGACTTTAAATCTTCCACATTGCAGACGACAGCTTCTATTTTATCAGACGCCATGTTTAGCGAAGATGTTGTTATTGTTTTATTCTGTTGTTGTGTGTTTACTGCAGGTGTTACAGAATCACCTAAAAATAAAGTTTGTGGTTTAAAATATTAGTAATGTACCATTAAGATAATGAATACAGAGGCAACTCATACATTCTACCAACAAAAATAACGCTTTTCTGAAAAAAACTAACCAGGGATTTTTCACCTTCTATAACAGAGGCCTATTAAAGGCCCCTTCCCAAGTGAAAATTTCTTTAAAATCATGCAGATTTCCCAAAAATCGAAACTTACACCAGCCAATTTATTTCCCAAATCAGCAATTTTAGCGATAATTCTTCCAAAAAATCAACAGGCTAATGCCTCTTCCCGATAAAGAGATACCCCCCCTCTCCTCTGCTAACACAGACAATAAGTGAAAACAATTATAGCTCTTAAATTATAACAAAGTTATTTTAAGCAAATGACTATCTCCTGAAAATCATAGAAAATATTACCAGTACCAATAATTACAGATCAATTAATGTTTTAACTTATAACTTACAACACTTCTAAATGATACAAATATCAATTATATAATAATATCTCTCTGTATTTTATGCTGTAATTCAGATTGTGTTCATACCTCCATCAAATCAAAAACAGAAACTAATAACCTTTACAGAAAATATGTGACACACAGAGTGATGCAAACCACAATATATACTAGTATCATACAGTAACATACAGGAACATACAGACATATATTAAGTCCTACCTGTTTTTTTCACAGCAGGATATGCCTTTCTATACATTGTGAAGATGTTTATTCTTTGAAGTCCAACAATAATTTATAACATGAATAATCTGAGAGCAATTTATAGCATCTAATTCATCAACATGCGCTCAATTCAATTCCATATCACATTTTGTCTTACTTTCCACATCAAAATTTATTCCAGAGTCAATATACTTAGATAGTCTGTGTGTGTGTACTTCATAATATACCCGGGTACTTGAGAAGTAAATCACTCAGAGCTCACTCAGAGAATGTTATACAGGCATATAATTCTATTGATTGATTTACTGCGAACGTGACCACATCTAGAGAGACAACACAAACTGTCCCAAAATAGATCAATGATTTAAACTTGATCTAGTAATGTAAGATATCGAACAAATTGTAAAGTAAATAAAGGAATAGTGTACCACTCATATTGACTCATAATAAATAAGAAATTAAGCGAAAGTTTATTCAGTAAGGATAATAGTAGAGAGTTTTATAAATTTCTATTTCATATGATCATATTCAAAATGATAAAATACTTAAATATAAGAAATACATGACAAGGTCACTGGGTTTAATCTTGTCTACATAATAAGTTTAGTCCTTCAACTAGTATTTCCATCTACTTGAATTGTATAAAAGATGAGTTTCATTTTCTGTCAATATGTTCATTTTATGTTTATATTCATACTTTATAATTATATTCCTAAGAAATTTTATATACCGTAGATATAACTATCAATACATGACACATTTTAGTAACATCACGAAATGAAAGTATCATAAAAAATGTAGCATCTCTGATACATCATATTATGCTTCATATGTCGCAAAAAAATGATAATAAAGTTATAATCAATAACATGTCACAAATATATTACTTAAGTTTAAAGTTTTATTGAAGCAAGTCAGCAATACAATTGCCTTTGGCCACATAAATATACATACATGTACATACATACAATGAATATGACAACACACATACAGCATACAAACACACAGTTTACAAAAAGAAGCATTAAGGAACAGTATCATTATTAACAAGGGTATCGTTGCATGAACAAAATGCATGTTTTAAATATTTACACAATTTCAGTAATTTTTGTTTGTTTTCAGTGGACATAATATACAGAAATTTGTTTAATGACAGCCATTTACCTATGTATGCACATTGTTAAAACTTACCAGGTAATGATTGTATTGTAATACCTTGTTATGGGATGGTGGTCTGAATCTAAATAAATAGTTATAGTTTATCTAGTGTGGAGAGTTTTACTGTAAAGAAATGTTCTGCATAACATTGTGATCATATAAATGAATGATTATTGGGAAGTTCAGAGATCAAGTGGTTATAGTCTCTGACTTCACTAGTCCCTCACTGCCGTGTATTCAAATCTCACCATGTAAGGAAGGTGTCCAGCTAGCTTTGGGAGGGTGGATGATCGAACCTTGCCGTTCACCTGAAGTCTTCCTACATTGTTAAAGCTGGAAAGTTATCTAATAATCCTGACTGCTGGTACATTGTTTATATCCCCAGAAAAAAGATGCCTGACAATGGTTTACAATGTTTTTAGATATAATTCATACAAGGACAGGGTTTTATCAATATTATAAATATACAGGTGTATAATGGTGTATACATACAATTTTGATAAGATAATATTAAGAAAAGATTATCTTCACTGTATCCTGACCTGATGTTGTAGGTTAACACAGAACACAACACATTGTGTAGAATTGTCTTAAAACAGACAATATAATATGTAAACACCTTGTAGAAAATTTAAACAGGTAAATTTATAAAAATGGTGCTAGATTTTAATTGGATTTTGATGCCATTTTCAACAATTTTTCAGATATATACAGCAGCCTATTCACCTAACCAGTACTAACCCTTCTACAAGAAACCAGCAACTCCTTTCTCCACATGTTAAGAAAAATCAACATTTTTATCAAATTTTCATTGAAGGGTTTAACCTGCTGTGACCGGGTTTCAAACCCAGAACGCCAGCTTACAAATTCAGCACACTAACCACTGGACCATGGCCCCAAAATGTCATAAAATAAAATGCAAAGCAAAAGAGAATAGTATTATGTTTACTAAAATAATGAGAATTAAATTATTAGTGGTGACATTTAGAGTACAAATATGAATTCTAAATAAAACAAATCTCAAATAGTTCTAATGAAGTACAAAACATCAGACAAAACACAGTACTTTACCTTCTGTTTATGATAAATGTATCAAGATTTGTGTACACCCTCTACACTGTTACAGAATTCATGAATGAAAAGTTTTATCAAAACAAAGCAAATAATCACAATATGATTATTTTCTACACAACAGGTCAACAATATGTAATTAATTGATACTTTTGGTCCAAACTACTTTCTTATTGAAGTAAACTTGTTCATTGTCAACTAATCGGGTTGTTACCCTTTTAATCCAGTCCAATGAACAGAAGGATAATTGTTCAATTCAAAGCAGTGTTATATTATTAAATTATACTGGTAGACAATGAATCTAAAAGTATGAATACAACATAATATTCTGTGTGTTTATATTTAATTTTCAAATTGAGCAATTTTAAAAACACATAATAAAGACACCGGCATTATAGTACAGAACAGACGGTCACAGGTTACAATTTCAAAAAAAATGTTTAACATTGAAATACTTTCATTTCTCAAAGTTTATAATGTTACAAACTTAAACGTCTTCATGTGGTGAAAATTCCAAAACAATTAAGTGCAAAAAACAATGACTGTGTATAAAAGGGCCACAGGCGTGGTCCAGAGGCTAATGCACAGGATTTGTACCCGTAGAAGGGTATGTTAGTACTGGTTAGAATACCATCCAGGAAAACTTGTTAAGTGAAGTGGCTGCTGTATATATATACATGTATAACTGAAATATTGTTGAAAAACTGCACTAAAACGAAATAAATAAATAAATACTTTGAAAAGTGTAAAAAACAAAGAGTTAAATACACTTGGCCTCACATATAACTTGCCCTATCAGTACACTTATTTACCAAATCAGGCCCCATGACCCAACAAAATATGTTCTACATTCAAATTGTTTAAATCAGTACAAAAAATCGGACAAAGTTTCAACTTTATGTTCAATCTATTTTAATCAACATGATAGAAAACCAAGTTGACACTTTAAAACATGCCTGAGGGGGAAATATATACATGTATATAAATGATTTACATGGATGAACATTATACAGTAAATTATATGATGCTTTATATCATGTGATGTGCGTATATTGACAACTACAGTAGTGAAGACCTTCCTTCATAATTATTACAATTTATAAGATTTATCATTTTATAATACTGAACATATATAATTGCATCATCAAATCTTACATGTAACATAATATAACACTCTGTTGTGATTGTAGGAATACTGGTCCTGCAACGGGTCCTGGGTTCAATCCGCGGTGAAGACCATAGATTTTTCTCGCTCCTAATTTACTTTGACTCACATTATTATCTACTTATAAATTTTTTTGTAATAAAAGAACATTTAAACTTCAATAAGAATAACATTGTTTAATCAATCAATGTGTCAGCCATGTTGGCCTTCTTCAAGTTCATGATTAGAAATGTAAACAATAAACAGAAAATGATGTCATCAATGTCATGCGACGTCAACAACAACGTCAAATTATGACATACGATTTTGCGCAATATTTGTTAAATAGGATACAAATAATACAACACTACTGGAAAGATGCAAATAAACAAGAGCTGTCCGTGGACAGTACACTTGACTATTCTCAGTGCTTAATACATGTAGTGAACAAACTTTTATCTAGAAGACAATTATACAAATATCTATATAGTGCTTAAGAGTAAGATGAGCTGTCTGTAAAATAGTTTAACAGGCAAAGAAATATTATCATATAACATATTTTTGCACTAATGTAGAAGGAAGCAGAATTTATAATTTTATTGATAGAGTTATCTAACTTGTCTGTCTGATACCCCTGTACACTTACATGAAGTTTCAAGTGAATCCCATAAGTGGTTACTGAGGTATGTACATAATAGTAACTTGCATGCATAACTTTAACCCAATTTTCTAAGTCCAAAACTAGTTTTATACCAAAGGACAGTTGAATAACTTAGCACATTAAACAAGCAGCTGTACAATATGGTAAGAAGAAGGAAGAATGCTAGAAATTTCTGTTTTGTCATGGAAACTAAAATTTTACAACAAAATGAAGTAAATTCTCTTAAATTTAGTAAACAAACATCAAACTAAAATTTTACAGCAAATAAAGTAAATTCTCATAAATTTAGTAAACAAACATAAAACAGAGGGAAATTATACAAAACATAACACAAAATGGATTGAAACTTAATTTACATTTAATTTTAACATTTTTTAACATTGAAGCTAAGGTGACAATGTTTTTTTTCTGAATTGGTTGTCTTAGAAAATATGAAGACATACAAAACCAAGAAACTTTCTTTCATAAATATAGAAACAGTAAAAATACAACCTTTAATGCAACTCTTTGATAATCCTGATCCCATTTTGTTGAATTATAATCTACAGTAATGTTCTACAGACACATCACATAACTAGGACTGTGAACTGTTCTCTATACTTCCATCAATTAACACTGGTTTACAATCTCTATAGGTAGAGTTTTATAGTTTTATTATTAATATATTTAAGCCATAAATTAGTCTGCTATATCATCATCATTAATGGTGAAAAGTTTAAATTTTACAAATATCTGACCACATAAATAAACAATGTTCATATGTAGCGTGTCACATAGATTTTAAGAAAATCTTCCTGGACAAAACACCACTAAGATATGACAGGTTCACCATTTACTGCATGTACATGTATGTATATCATTTCAGTGACAGTTGTTCTGGAGACTAGCTGTTAGTATGCATGAAAGTGGTCGGAGAGAGAATGTAGGACAAAAGCTCCCCTGAACAAATTAAACCTCTCCAATCAATTTTGATATGGGCGGGCAAAAACTGCCTCGTTATTCACTACCCCGGACATTCGCTCTCCCATCTTTTCCAATAGCGATTGTCCAAGATAGTAAAAAATGGGAGAGCTTTTGTCCGGATACTTATAATACTTATTGAATTTTTTGGTTGCACATTAAGTGACTAAGACAGCAAATAATGTGACAACACATTGTGTAAAACAGGTTACATCACCATATATATATATATCTTATATGTCATAATGAGGAAGAACTTATGGTAACAATTATGACACATGGAATCTCTTATTTTGCTCCAAACATTAAATTTGCTTAAAAAAAGGACGCTACCATTTTTCTCAAGCAACAAATATGAGAACAAAGGGCATCATGACAACAAAGGTCATCATAAAAACAACGGTCACCATGACAACAAAGGTCATCATAAGAACAATGGTCACCATGACAACAAAGGTCATCATAAGAACAATGGTCACCATGACAACAAAGGCCATCATGAGAACAAAGGTCACCATGACAACAAAGGTCATTATGAGAATAGGTCACCATGACAACAAAGGTCATTATGAGAATAGGTCACCATGAAAACAAAGATCATTATGAGAACAAAGGTTAGGTCATCATGAAAACAAATGGCATCATGTGAACATAGGTCACCATGAGAACATAGGTCACCACATGGACAGAGGTTGCCATGAGAACATAGGTCACCATGTGAACATAGGTCACCATGAGAACATAGGTCACCATGTGAACATAGGTCACCACATGGACAGAGGTTGCCATGAGAACATAGGTCACCATGTGAACATAGGTCACCACATGGACAGAGGTTGCCATGAGAACAGAGGTCACAATGTGAACATATGTCACCAAGTGAATATAGGTAACCATGAAACCAAAGGTCACCATGTGAACAAAGGTCACCACATGAACAGAGCTTGTCATGAGAACAGAGATCACCTGACACCATATGAACAGAGGTCACCATAAGAATAAAGGGCAACATGAGAACAGATGTCATCATAAAATAAGAATAAGATCTCTCTTCAGTTTACATCTAGACTAGTGTTAGTCTTGTACATAGATCACAGTTAATACACCTAATATAGAATAACAGTGCTTGGTTACCATGAACGACAAGTTCATTTGGTCCTTTTATCAGCAATATATACCATCCATGGCAGTTAATCTAGAAATAACTATCTCAGGGTGATCTTTGGTGAATGGTTAAATTAGGCAGAGACACAGCTATTAGTAGTTTTTGATCTGATTTCATCTCACAGTTTTATAACCTAAGATCAAGTCCATCACAAGAAAAATGTCTACTACTGAGATGTGCACAATTTACATTATAATGACTGCAATAAAATAAAGACACAGTCATAAATGGATCATAAATACATAATGTTCACTGTCTAGGTAGAAGGCTAAGTCAGAGGTTAGATTATCACAAGTATTTGGTGAATGTAAGACACATTCTACATTGAGATGTTGTCCCCCATAATTGTTTATAGTGTATAAATACAATGTAGTACATTTTCATCTGGAACATTTATCAAGTGCAACTATATGTTAACTTGTAAGCAGAAGTCATTCAATAAAGGCCAAATTTAGATTGTTTGCTTCTACAAACCCAACTTTTTTCCCTGGCTCAAAATGAGTATACATGTAGCTATACATAATGTACATGTTTATCCTGTTAAGAAAAACAAAATTATATAGATTAATTATAAACTAAATCAAGGAAAGTATTGATTATTTTAAAGAGTTGGTTGCATAACTACTTCCCAATTTTAAGGATAGCCCTATGTAAGTTCATACATGTGTATTTGGTTATTTATCATTTATTTCATGACCCTTCTCAGGTTTACCTGTAAAGAGATCACATGTTTTACTAAATTCCTTCTGTCCCCGCAAGCCCCTTTTGTCTACCAACCTTAACATTTCATTTTCTATGAAATGAGTGACAGTAATGGTGATATGGTTCTGTAAGAGGTTTTGGATCAGGTAAAAATACTCATATTAAAGAATTATTTGTGGGATGGAAAGATAAGTTTGGATTGGAGAATTTATACAATCAGAGAGGCAATGAGTTTAACAGGTATGGGATTGAAGAAGTTATTAGATAAGAGAGGTTATCATATTGGAGAGGTTATTGGATTGAGAAGTTTTTAAATTGAAGAGGTTATTGAATGTGAGAGGTTATTGTACTGGAGAGGTTATTGGGAGAGGAGTTTATTGGATTGAAGAGGCTATTAGATTGAAGAGGCTATTGAACTTGAGAGTTTATTAGACTTGAGAGTTTATTGGATTGAAGAGGCTATTGAACTTGAGAGTTTATTAGACTTGAGAGTTTATTGGATTGGAGAGGCTATTGAACTTGAGAGTTTATTAGACTTGAGAGTTTATTGGATTGGAGAGGCTATTGAACTTGAGAGTTTATTAGACTTGAGAGTTTATGGGATTGGAGAGGCTATTGAACTTGAGAGTTTATTAGACTTGAGAGTTTATTGGATTGGAGAGGCTATTGAACTTGAGAGGTTATTAGACTTGAGAGTTTATTGGATTGGAGAGGTTTCTAAATTGGAGTGGTTATTAGATTGAAGAGGTAATTAGATTGGAGAGGTCCAGATATAAGAGGTTCAGATCACAGAGATTCTTACAATACTGACAAGGTATCAGTAAATACTTACAACATATCAGTAAATACTTACAAGATATCAGTAAATACTTACAACATATCAGTAAATACTTACAAGATATCAGTAAATACTTACAACATATCAGTAAATACTTACAAGATATCAGTAAATACTTACAACATATCAGTAAATACTTACATGAGATCAGTAAATACTTACAAATGTACAAGCTATCATTAAACACTTACAAGATATCAGTAAATACTTACAGACTTTTGGTGCATTAGTAGAAGTATGTGAGCTCCTATTGAAGTAGGATAATGTACGTGATGTGGAGAGAGTAGTCACATTGCTCCTCAGTATCACAGTTCTAGCTATATGGCCCGTAATTATACTCAAACTGGTCATCTGAAAATTACAGACATAAAGTTCAGGATTTAATTAAACAGTATGAGGTCTCATGCAAGTAGCATTTACAGTCAAACTTGTTTTAGCAGCGACCTCCAAATAAATATAGTATAAGATGACCTCCAAATAAATATAGTATAAAATGACCTCCAAATAAATATAGTATAAGATGACCTCCAAATAAATATAGTATAAAATGACCTCCAAATAAATATAGTATAAAATGACCTCCAAATAAATATAGTATAAAATGACCTCCAAATAAATATAGTATAAGATGACCTCCAAATAAATATAGTATAAGATGACCTCCAAATAAATATAGTATAAAATGACCTCCAAATAAATATAGTATAAAATGACCTCCAAATAAATATAGTATAAAATGACCTCCAAATAAATATAGTATAAGATGACCTCCAAATAAATATAGTATAAAATGACCTCCAAATAAATATAGTATAAAATGACCTCCAAATAAATATAGTATAAGATGACCTCCAAATAGATCTAGTATTATAAATAAAAGCCGCCTGTTGATTATCACCAAAATACGTCTTTCCACAGGGTTGCCTATATTATTATTATTCACATGTATAACTTTCACAATGAATTTCATTTTTGAGCAGAAAAACACACATTCCAACAACTAAAATTGATAAATCATTGAGGAAATGTTAATAATGGGATTCAGTGCCATTTGACCTTGAACCTTGGGACAAAGGTAAAAATTGGTGATGAATATTAAATAGAATAGTTAATTAACAACATTCCAAGTTGGTCATAAAAAGTTTAAATTATGCCTAAAAGCATAATTGGAACAAGGAATATGAATAAAACAAGAAATGAAAGAAATGTCTCCTGTCATGGATGGAAACACAAAATGCATACTTACCAGTATTATATTTATTCTTCAAATCCATGAAATGTTCAACATCAGCCATTAATCAAAGATATCCATGAAATGTTCAACATCAGCCATTAATCAAAGATACTCATGAAATGTTCAACATCAGCCATTAATCAAAGATATCCATGAAATGTTCAACATCAGCCATTAATCAAAGATATCCATGAAATGTTCAACATCAGCCATTAATCAAAGATATCCATGAAATGTTCAACATCAGCCATTAATCAAAGATATCCATGAAATGTTCAACATCAGCCATTAATCAAAGATATCCATGAAATGTTCAACATCAGCCATTAATCAAAGATATCCATGAAATGTTCAACATCAGCCATTAATCAAAGATCAATATCCATGCAAAGATCCAATTCATTAATCACAAACGACAGACATGATAAAGTCTGCCATTATGATAATGATTCTAGAAAACGAGTACCTATGTATTGAAAAAGGAGTAACCGGAAACTACATAACCAAAACATGTAACCTACACTTATGCATGATTTGTATTTTTCAGTGACAGGAATGCCTAAGTAGTTTGGATCTTAATATGTTTATATGTATTGGATATGTTTTGGGTTGATGGTAATATGGATGTATTTTCGCTGCCATACGTCTTGTTTGGGGTAATGCTACCTACTCTGAAACCAAAAAATGCCCATGAACAACTTTTTATTGGCATCTTGGGTAAAAAATTGTAAAACAAGAGCCATGTTCAACCTTGACCCACATATCATTAAGGCAAACATTTTGACAAGGTTTGATGAAGATCCAATCAAAGCTGAGACATCTAGTGTTAACAAAATTTTCCTAAGATTTGACCTGGTGACCTAGATATTGACCGCAGATGACCCATATTTGTACTTGACCGTTCTATCATTAAAACAAACAATTTAACAAAGTTCGGTGAAGATCCAATTATAACTGTGAAATCTACAGTGTTAACATGGTTTTTCATAAGATTTGACCTAGAGACCTAGTTTTTAACCCCAGATGACCCATGTTCGAACTCATCAAGGATATTACAAAGACAAATATTCTGACAAGGTTTCATGATGATCTAATCAAAACTGGCTTCTAGATTGATCACAAGGTTTTCCAGCAATTTGCCCAAGTGAGCTACTTTTTGACCGCAGATGACCCATTATCAAAGTTGACCTACATATCATTGATATAAACATTCTGACAAAGTTTCATGAAGATCTAATCAAACCAGTGATTTCTAAAGTGTTCACAAGGTCTTCCCTTATTTGGTCCTGGTGACCTAGTTTTTTACCCTAAATGGCCTAATATCAAACTCGTCCGAGCTTTTTTCAATATTAACATTCTGACCCAGTTTTACGAAAATTGAGGTAAAAATGTGGCCCCTAGTGTGTTCACAAGGTAAAGTTTGAGGATGCACGATGCCGGACAAGACTGAAAACAAAAGCTCACCCTGTCACTTTGTGACATGTGAGCTAAAAAGTAAAAAGCATTCTGATAATGTACAAATTGTAAAAAAAAATTATGCCCTACCTACTTACCCACTGAAAATTCTATGGGTATGTTTATCGCAAACAAACATTTTTTAAGGATGGCCAAACACTATTTAAACAACAGCGAGGTTTGAACATAGCAACATCATGATATTAGTTAGCAGTAGATACGGTATTAACTGTTCAAACAAGAGACTTCTCATTGCCATTCTACATCATTTAACTACATATATATTCCTTACCACTAATGCTTAATTGGTAAGGAATGAGACTGTCTGCTCATGCAATAATTTAGATTTATTGGATTTTAAAATGCTTTCAAGTCTAATGTAAATATTTAAGTTCAATTTGATAACAGAGCGATCTACTTATATGATTATTAATCAGCAAACAAAAGATCGGAACAAAAGAAAACCACATTATCTGCCTACAGTCTCTGACAATGTCTGAGAAAAACACAAGATAGAAATGTACACAAATGATGAACATGCATGATTATATAAAACAAGAAACAAGTATAATGGATATATATAATGTATTTAATCATATATAATCTTGTATCATTATACTTCAGAATTATTCCCATACTCAAGATCATATATCATTAAATTTAGCAACAGTCTTTGTCCTTCTGATGTACTTATATCAACTTGTCCTATATTTCCCTGGAATGCCCGAGTAATACATTCAGGTTTATGTCCCAATACATACACATTTTTCTTGATTTCTTCTTTAGAAACACCGAGAGCCATTAAAAGATCCAGAATTTCATAAGCAGTTGATGTTTCAACGTCGTCTAAAAAGTTCTTTGCAGTTGTACTTAAATCCTTCTTAGAATGACCTAAAACACGATATATTTTATTCTTGTTTCTACGGTGACGTGAATGAAATGACTTTTTCTTGCACAACACAGATATGGATACTCTCCCAAGTGTAGCTTTCATGTCCAGCAATCTGGCATTCAAAATATGTGCAGGGAGGATAAGTACTCGTAAATTTACTGCTATCTCTGTTTTAGTCAAACCTTTCCACACAAGGAAATCAACTTTACTCTTTAAAAGATGAGGTCTAAATTTCCTATTTATGTTTTTCTGAAGAGTCTTATTTGTAACCTTCAATAAATCCATGTTCTGAACATTTAACAATTCACTCATATAAGACATATTGTCCGTTTTATTCCCAGCTAATTTTGCTCCAACATAATTTTGAATTTCTTTAGATGAGAAATTCAGCTGTTTTTTATTTCTACTTTTTATTTTTTCCAGATTTTTATCCAGTATGGCCGACAACTCGCAGGAATCGATGTAAATCAAACAATTACATAACGTCCTTAATTTTGCATAAACTAACTTCTTTTGAAATGAGTATTGTAGCAGAATCTTCACCTTTTCAATGATATTCTCAAGAACTTCTAAGTTATTCAAGTAAGGATGTATTTTCACAACACTAGCAAGCTTTTCATCAGAACACTTCAAAAAACTTTGTAAAATCTGTAGATTCTGAAAGACCTTTTCCTGGTACACAGCGTCGTCACTACTTATGGTATACTTATAATCACACGTCACTTTAGTGTCAGTCTCCACAGCTGTTGTTAACACATGAGGATCAGAATTTAGATAATCAAATCTATTCTCCAAATTGTTCTGATGTATGAAAATATCAAACTTATCTGTTTTTGAACAGTACTGTCTATAAGATGGGAGAGCACAATATTGAGTCACGAACGGTCGAAATACCAGAGACCCTGATGTCAGTGAACTTCTATGTCTAAAATGTATGGATATCCGATTTACACAGCCAACATATGTGTGATTATTGGCCATAAGGAAACAGAATGGACTGGATTTACATCTTTTGACTTCGAAAAGTCTACAATACTTCCATCCACTTCCACTTTGGACGAATTTTCTCACACTTAGAAGCATCTGAAATTTAAAGAAGAAGACATATATACATCAGGATGAGCATATAAGCATTAGATAAGAAATATATCAAAGCTTAGAAACTATACATCATGTGTTTGTATACAAAAAAGTTTTATATATGCAAATATTTCTACTTCCATCTTTACTTAAAATAAAGCGCTGATATTCACGTTGTTTCATTCTCTTGTAACATATAAATGTAGAAATGAGGCTACTCAGAAACCATTCTTTCCCCTGCATGTGGCTGTGACTTGTTTGTAAGCCCAATGAACAGTTGACAGACTTTTACACTCTTTTTATCTTTCCACATGCTTTCAAGGGCAAAAAAGCCCCGGTCTACCTTGCCCATTTTTAATGAGGAAATAACTGAAACAGACATAACATATTTTCCAGGTCTGTCTAAATGAAGACCTACATAAATACAGTATAGATGTATTGGTGACACTGGATAAAGGTGTACTGTAGCTAATTTAAGAACGGAAACTGAACAAAGAAAACAATTCACTGCCATATCCAGTTTTTTCAGAGAAAAGCAAAATGAATATCATTTATTAGATCATAAACATTTCTTAATACAAAACTAATTTTAATGCATACTAACCCTCAAAATGACGTTTTAACTCTGTTTTTGCTAATGACAGATATGTTGAAACCAGTTTGGTAACTTATGCATGCATGTACATGTAAATTACTGATATTATGGGATATTAGTTGCACCAGTATTCAATACAAGAGGGCCACATTGGCCCTTTATCGCTCACCTGAGAACCAAGGCCAATAATCAATGACCAGGTAATATAGTTTCCATCTCGTAAAACTCATTTTTACGTAGATTTTGAGATCAAAACCAGCAATGAAGGTATAATACTGTTAAACAAGCTAAAACGTAGCAAATTTTCTAATCCCAGGGTCCATAACTCTTGAAGTTGTGGTCCGATTCCACACATAACTTAACATGTCCATAACCATAAGGTCATACACATTCATTGTAAATATGATTAGGATCGGTGAATAATTGAAGGCGCTAGAGTGTAAACAAGCTACAATATAGCAAATTTTCAAAGTCAAGGGCCCATAACTCTTGAAATTCTTGTCCGATTCCGCCCATAATCAAACTTGTCCAAGATCTCTTGGTTATACACATTTACTGAAAATATGATCAGGATTGGTGAATAAATGAAGGCGCTAGAGTGTAAACAAGCTAAATATAGCAAATTTTGTAATTCAAGGGCCCATAACTCTAGAAGTTATTATCAGATTTTGCCCATAATCAAACTTAGCCGAGACATTGTGACCATATACATTGTGAGCAAGTTTAATCAAGATTCGTAAAGAGTTGCGGTTGCTAGAGTGTAAACAAACTAATTGTGGACGGACGACAGACATTCACCAATCCTAAAAGAACTATTTAACCTAATAAAAACTATTGTAATTTTTAGATCGAGCATCATCAAAATGATTTCTACAAAAACAAGATGTGTTTCAAAAACACAATGCCCCCTCCCGGTGCCCTTTCACTTGAAAATGCACAGAATATATGTGTAGGGGTTCTTGGTAACAACAAGTCTGTGAAAGTTTCGTCACCCCGTGGCCTTGACCTACTGACCTGAAAATGCACAGGTCGTGTATATGTTGTCATGAGGAACCTACATATGAAGTTTGATGAATGTAGGTGCAAGCATTTTGATTTTATAGGCAAGGTTTAAGTTTGGTACAAACAGACAAACAGAGAGACCAAAAACAATATGCCCCCGATCTATTGATACGGGGGCATAAAAATGACTCCTAAACTATTTTGGTTCTAATGTTTTCATTGGGTCATTGGGGATAAAAGCCACGGCCATAAACGACATGCCCACAAATGATGAAAAGACATCTGACATTTGTTTACAAGTGAGAGTTATTTCCGAGTAATTTGTATATCTAAATGATGTATGTATCTATATAATGCATACCTTTAATGTACAGATATGCCATTCAAGGAGATGAAAATCAAGCGACACAACTTTTATTTTTAAAGTTTTGACGGTCTTCAGAAAATATCCGAAAAAAATGAATGTCCGAATTCTGTGCGAGAATAATTCAAAGTCGTGAATCCAAAGTACTTTAATCGATCAGGTCATTCAGTACACTTCATTTGAATGGAAATATAATAATTGGTTTAGATAGTTAAGACTTTAGAAATGACACAATTCTTACCACGTTGAAATAACGAAGTTTACATAATCTTGAATATTAGTAACTCAACTCTCCATTATTTTGTTTACAATGAGACCAACGTACCTTATATACGGTCCCGTATTTCGCCTTGCTTTAGCTGTGTGCGTAATCAAAGTACTGAAAGTACTCATGTGAGCTTAACTGCAACATATTGCAAATCTTGTTTAGTTAATTGAAAAACTCTCTGAACTTTAGTATGGTAAATTAATTGGTCACAGAAATGATCTTATTTTTTCTATTTAATTTCTTTATTCATCATAACTGTTCTGTGGTTCAATAAAAACCTCTGGGGCCATATTATATACATCATGGTCCCAGGTAAAAACAGGAAATCACAGTTTTATTTCAGTACTTGTTTTGTTGATCACATGGTATTGATATATAAATTTGTATAAATCAACTGGCTGTGATATTATCTGCCATATTAGCTATGTTTGTAGAGCATCTGACTTGCAAGTAGAAGCAGGGATGCTACGTAATATAGCATCCCTGGTAGAAGGCTGCTGCCATGGTTTGAGCCCTGCATAGGGTATATTGTTTTCCTCCTCCTGTAACTCTAAAAAACTTGTTAAAATAATCTGATATAAAAGACAATTAGGTAATTACAGTTTTCATTTTCATTGAGCTAAGAATGTGCTGGCCACACCAGGGATGCTATATAATTATAGCATCCCTGGCCACACTCATGATTTTCAGCGACTATGATGGGTTTAGTATATTTAATTGTGAAGCTTAGTGATACTTGACATGTAAGTAATATACCACATGTAAGTAATGTGATATACCACATGTAAGTAATATACCACATGTAAATAATGTGATATACCACATGTAAGTAATGTGATATACCACATGTAAGTAATGTCATATACCACATGTACGTAATGTGATATACCACATGTAAATAATGTGATATACCACATGTAAGTAATATGATATACCACATGTAAGTAATATACCACATGTAAGTAATGTGATATACCACATGTAAGTAATGTGATATACCACATGTAAGTAATGTGATATACCACATGTAAGTAATGTGATATACCACATGTAAGTAATATACTACATGTAAGTAATGTGATATACCACATGTAAGTAATATACCACATGTAAGTAATGTGATATACCACATGTAAATAATGTCATATACCACATGTACGTAATATGATATACCACATGTAAGTAATGTGATATACCACATGTAAGTAATATACCACATGTAAGTAATGTGATATACCACATGTAAATAATGTGATATACCACATGTAAGTAATATACCACATGTAAGTAATGTGATATACCACATGTAAATAATGTCATATACCACATGTACGTAATATGATATACCACATGTAAGTAATGTGATATACCACATGTAAATAATGTGATATACCACATGTAAGTAATATGATATACCACATGTAAGTAATATACCACATGTAAGTAATGTGATATACCACATGTAAGTAATGTGATATACCACATGTAAGTAATGTGATATACCACATGTAAGTAATGTGATATACCACATGTAAGTAATATACTACATGTAAGTAATGTGATATACCACATGTAAGTAATATACCACATGTAAGTAATGTGATATACCACATGTAAATAATGTCATATACCACATGTACGTAATATGATATACCACATGTAAGTAATGTGATATACCACATGTAAGTAATATACCACATGTAAGTAATGTGATATACCACATGTAAATAATGTCATATACCACATGTACGTAATATGATATACCACATGTAAGTAATGTGATATACCACATGTAAGTAATATACCACATGTAAGTAATGTGATATACCACATGTAAATAATGTGATATACCACATGTAAGTAATATACCACATGTAAGTAATGTGATATACCACATGTAAATAATGTCATATACCACATGTACGTAATATGATATACCACATGTAAGTAATGTGATATACCACATGTAAATAATGTGATATACCACATGTAAGTAATATGATATACCACATGTAAGTAATATACCACATGTAAGTAATGTGATATACCACATGTAAGTAATGTGATATACCACATGTAAGTAATATACTACATGTAAGTAATGTGATATACCACATGTAAGTAATATACCACATGTAAGTAATGTGATATACCACATGTAAATAATGTCATATACCACATGTACGTAATATGATATACCACATGTAAGTAATGTGATATACCACATGTAAATAATGTGATATACCACATGTAAGTAATATACCACATGTAAGTAATGTGATATACCACATGTAAATAATGTCATATACCACATGTACGTAATATGATATACCACATGTAAGTAATATGATATACCACATGTAAATAATGTGATATACCACATGTAAATAATGTCATATACCACATGTAAATAATATGATATACCACATGTACGTAATATGATATACCACATGTAAGTAATGTGATATACCACATGTAAATAATGTGATATACCACATGTAAGTAATATGATATACCACATGTAAGTAATATACCACATGTAAGTAATGTGATATACCACATGTAAGTAATGTGATATACCACATGTAAGTAATGTGATATACCACATGTAAATAATGTGATATACCACATGTAAGTAATGTGATATACCACATGTCATTGCCAGCTTTCAAGGCCTAATTTACAAAGTAGCCTCCCTTGATTTTCGGTCGAAGGGAAGCTTGTGATCAAATTTCGATTATGTCCCTTAGATAAGGACCCTAGATAAACCATTTAAGACCGAAATCAGTAGAATCACGGTTCATTAAGCAAGACGCGCATTGCGCCCGCAGGCATGATCTTATCAGTGGTTCATCAAATACAGTAAAACAATGACAGAAAGTGATATCATGAAGAACTTGACTTATACTTGTATTATTTAACGTTATTTGTTAGTTGTTGGGTTACTACAGCCAAGCTTAACATGTTTTATAATAAAATAACCATTGATGTACGCTTTATTATATTTATTCTGCTAATAACAAGTTTTCTTTGACAAGGTGAAAATTTAGTTAATTCTAATTTTGTTAATATGTAGATAAATAGATTGTAAAATCCATTCTGTTTCATTTATTCTGATTTTTATCGACAAATGTTACTTTAAACAGCGGCAGATCCAGGATTTCAGGGGCATAATATTTTGGAAAGTATGCTATTTCATTGAATGATTTTCATTTCTTTAGGAGGTGGGGGGGCTGAATTCGCTTGTATTAAATAACTAGTTTATATTTTATTGAGTATAAATTCAGATATATCAAGAACTTATATATATACATGTATGTATATAAGTCCTTGGATATATATATAACATCCCTTTTAGATAAATAAACTGTAAAAAAGTCTCTGATCAAACCACTAAGTCTAACAATCCTTTTTTGGCTTAAAATGAGTTCGATATTAATTATAATAGTAAAATATGACATGTCTACATATAATACATGTGCCTGGCATAATTCGCATCATTTTTTACCAATTTAAATAGCATGTAGTAATAAAATCCAATACAGGTCATGGTTCAGTGAGCTAATTATACATATTGCACTTACGGTCAGTATTAACTGGGACCATTATACACATGTATATTGATAATCACGTTAATTGGCGATGTAATCTGCATTCATCTATAAATGTTGATCAATCTTACTATATGGAAACAAATTTAATTATTTTATATTTTTATGACAGTGTTGTGCTCAACAGCTAATTTAAAGCCGTTCATTATGTTTCTATACTTTAATTCTGATGCTTATCTTTTCGCACTTTGTTTTGTTAAAATTATCTATATGTGTATATTGGTCCCAGGAATTATGTTTTTAAAGATCACAAAATGAACAAAATACATCTTAATCAAGATTAATGATCTTTAGTTATAAATTGAAAAAATAATAAATTATGCTTGAATTAGTAGTTTCGATATATTAAACAGTAAAAATGTTGATTCACAATCTTACACTAACATCTAAGCTATACTTATACTGTATATATCCGCATACTGATTGCCATGCTACTTGGTTACGGGAATATGCAAATAACTATAATTATCATGTAGGTACCTTAATTATTATGAGAAACAACACGTTTCCAAAACTGGTCAATTCAGATCGCACATGGAAGCAAGAAAATGTTAGAAATATTGATACATTAATATTCAATATGAATCAGCAAAGAATCTAGCTTGTGCACGTAACTGGGAAAATGTGATGCTAAAATTACAACATGGCTTTCGTGGTGTTTGAATATCCGCTATTATGTCTAGTTATTGAAATTTCTTTGTATGTTAATTCACAATGTATTTATAATCTGGACCGGCAAGGATAACTTGAATTTGTAACGATCAAGGAAGCAATAAGATAGAATACAACATAATTGAAATTTACATCATTATAAAGAAGAAAGATGCAAAATTGTGCACATAACTGGGAAAATATTGTACTTAAATATATATTGCAAAATGACTTTCTCGGTGCTTGAATTCCGCCATCTTGCCCAGTTTTAGGAATTACCTTGTATGTTTTTAAAAATCTAGACCGACAAGGATAATTTTGTAACGATCAGGGAATCAAGAAGATAAAATACAACATAATTGAAATTTATATCATTATAAAGAAGAAAGATTTAAAATTGTACACATAACAGGGAAAATGTTGTGCTTATACTACAAAATGTCTTTCTAGGTGTTTGAAATTCCCACTTTTGCTTAATTTTAGAAATTTCCTTATTTGTTCATATAAAAAATCTAGACCGACAGGGACAATTTTGTAACGATCAGGGAAGCAAGAAGATAATATATAACATAATTAAAATTTATATCATTATAAAAAAGAAAGATGCAAAATTGTGCACATAACAGGGAAAATGTTGTGCCTTTACTATTAATAAAGTTATTACAAGTTAAATAAATACTTCCTCTATAACTCTGTATAGAGCACCTGTCACCGCCATGTCATAGATATCGCAAAAAAGTCGATTTTCAAGGGAGACAACTTTCCCGATAAGCCAACTGATAAGCTCTGAAAGCTGGCAATGTGTAAGTAATATACCACATGTAAGTAATGTGATATACCACATGTAAGTAATATACCACATGTAAGTAATGTGATATACCACAATCATGTAAGTATGCAATTTAAAGACAAGATAACAAGAAATCTTACAAACATAAAGTCCTTTATTAATAGTAGACAAAAATATAGAGCAATTTTCACAAACACATGAAACTGTAATTATATTATAGTAGTATGATATGTAAGAATAAAAAATGATATGTATACATATATATTGAAATAAGGCTCTTTTTAAAAAACTGGTTTCAAATTTCAACAATACAATAATTTGTATCATTTTCTTTTTATTTGAATATAAATCTTGCATAATGGATGTTTAAATCAAATAAATGTTGCAATTAAATGCATCCTGAATAAGTTATGATGTTGTTCAAATGAAATGGAAAGGTGACAACAAAATGGACGTTTGAAATGTTACTTTCAAAACTATATGATGATGATACAGAAAATGTCCATTAAATATAACCTATACACACATATACAATGTATAAGGATCATAAATCTGTTATAACGACAGTATGGAGCAGAATTCACACATCTTATGAGAAATAACTTTTTCCTGAAGTATTTAATGTTACAAGGGACTGTATACATAGCATGTAAAGTCTCTGATGTTATTATCAAGTAAATTAATTGATTTATTCAATTAATATTTAAGTTCTTGAAATATACTGAAAAATATTAGCAAAACAAATTTGATCCTAATTAAATATAATTGTGAATGTATTTCTTCATGCGAGGGTCTGTGTGACAGATTGAACGGATATAAAACATAATCAGATCTTAATATTTACAGTTGTATTATGTATTTATAACACACAGCTTTATACAAAATTATTATCAATTTTACAAAAAAATACACACACAACTTGACACAAGAAACCATTAAACAATATTGTAATTCTTATAAAACAAATTTGTACATTAATTATACAGCAGTAAAGCTACATGTACACATATAGTTTAGAATACAAAAAGTTTAACAAAAAAATCACAAACAAAAATCATGTTTATATTAAATCTAAAACATTTATCCGGAAATTTTATACAAACAGTTCCCACAGAAGCAAATTCGTGATGTCATGTATAATTAATTAAGATCAGATCCTGTATAGATTTCCTTCATAACTTCCTGATAACCATTAACTAAGACTACTAGAAAATTAATTGGACCAAAAAAAAATAAGCAAAATATCACAAGCTTCTTTTAATCTTAGGTAGATAAAAAGTACAAAGATACAATTATTTCATGAGATCAAACAACATGTTTCTATCTCTGATCTATGGTGCCAACTATCAATGGCACCTTTGTGATGGAATGTATATACACCTTTGGATGTAAAATGGTCCCCTTGTTTAAAGCCATGAAGGCTATACATAATTAAAATGATAAAATATGAAAACTTTGATACTACAATGTATTTCCTGATTTTCTTAATCATATAGTTGTAGTTCCAATTAACTCCTAGAAATGTCATTCCCCAAATAGGTTTCAGGCGAGAATTTTTCACAAAAGAGGCTTCAACAAGCTATTTCATCCCCATATTAAGGGCTAGGGACCTTCCCCAAAACATAAAGAAAACCTCTGTGAACACAATGTTTCTTCATGTTTCACAGTTTATTGGTGAGAGTTTTGGTTCTTTTTAAGACTAAAAGTTTGTTTTATTTCATGTAAAAATTGGTGCTTTTTTCATCAGGTGCCTGACACAATATACCACTTTGTACATTCATTATAATAACACAATCAATTTTTCAAATAATACCATATAATACCTGCACAATCATTCAATAATATTTATAATTTATATACAAAAATGTTATGGTATAATTCATTTAAAAAACATAGAGTTAATGATTTAAAACACTTCAGAAGGTTTTTAACAACTCAGTAATTGTTACCATGTGAACTTTATTACAAAGTAATTACAAATATCTCAGGCATATATATTAAAAAAAAAAATATCTTAAAAATAATTGTCTTAATTACAGTGGCAAGTAAAACTAGCTAAGACATCCATGGATCTATCACATGATATTCATTTCCTACAAGTGAGTTCTAAATCAGTGAGATACTTCTTTCTTTAAGCTCTGATGTGTTTGTAACCATTTTAAATCTAAATTATACCTAATTAATACAGGCCAATCTTCAACATCAGCATGTTTACCATCATGATATCATATGATGTTATCTCCTACACAACATAGCTAATGAAGATATAAGCAAATAAATCCTGATGTTTTAACATACATTGACAAGGGTTAGGCATGATCTTACTAGTTATAGTCATATAAAATCAAAGTACTGAAAGTAATCATGGACACTAAACTTACACAGACTTACAGTGCAACATGAGAAATAGTGGATGTAGATAAACAGTACTTTGGTCAGGATTCAAATTAATGCACGAGAGTAATGGCTATGGAAAGCTGAACTATTGTTCAAATTTCAAAAAATGACAAAATGGTGTCTTGGGTCATTAAGATGATAATCATATCTGTATGAATCATTTATAAGTTACACCTACATTAAATCAGATGATAATTTAGAAGACGATGTTCATGATGTTATTTTGTTACATATTATATGATAACATAGTCACTGATATTCATATTGTTGACAGTTTCTCCATGTATAGACTTGATACCATAGTTACCACTGTGTTATCATATATGTATATGATATAAAATATACACCATCTTTCCATGCATATGAATAAGTTAATTATTATCAATATATGGTTTATACAATCACATATGAAAATTTGTAAAAGTATAAAAATATTTTGCTAGAATAAAACTACAGAATCTGATGATCATTTAAACAGTAAATATGATCAAAAGATTGAAAAAAGTTTTTTTCTGATTAAAAAAACAAAAAAACTGATATTGTATGAATAAGAAAAAACAACAAATAGAGAGCAAACTAAAATCATGTGACGTAGTATCAAACATTGGAAAGCAAAACAGACATACATATACATAAAAAAATTAAATAGCACAATTAACTAATATATGTGATAAAATGTCGAAAATACTAGTAGGCACTTACAGTGCATACGAAATGTGCTGAAACGAAACAAATGAATGACATAAGAGTGATTGACAGATAAGGCATACATAACACATGAAGAACATACAATAGATTAGTAACTAGATATTGTAGCCAACACAAGCAATGGTAAGGCCAGTCAAGTATTCTCATGTTTTTGGTTATTTCACCCCCCAAAATAGTCTGTGTACTTTGTAGGTAGAGTGCAACACTTATATATACCTGGTATTCTATATATTTTCTCAGCAAGTCTATCATATTTTTGTGGCACAATTCGTCATCAAATATTTTCATGATAAAACAATTGGTTACATTTTTTTTATCTTCCAGTCTGAAATTTTTGGGCCAACACAAATAAAGTTTTTTTCTTGGCCTAATACCATTTTCTGTACATGTAGTACTCTTATTGACATACAATCTGTACACAGTCACCAACAACAACAACTGAAGACTGGCAGTCACTATAAGCATATGAATTGCGTCAAAACATGAAAATGTGTATTTTGCTGTTTTTGATATGGCAGGAATTTTAGCTAGCAATCTAATGACTTGTACACATAGAATGATCTATCTAACTATAATGTGTATCCACATATAAAACCATATACAAGTACACTCATACAGTGACTAAGCCAAATTATATTTCTATGTAAAAAAGTGTTATTACAATGTCTGACTATACTAACAATGGTTTCCAAGCACTATGTTAGATTCGAATGTCCTTTTATGCCTCTTGTATACTTGAACAAACTTTTATGTTCATTGAAATTTCTACATAAATCTTTCAACAGTACCATATACATCAATCATAGCTGTAGTACAATACACAAATCAAATAGATCGTTGTTCATGCAATCAGAAGCATACAGTATTAGACTATCTCTCTGAACACTCGCTCATAATTAGCAGTTGTTGGTCACATGAATTAGTTTAAGGATCAAGAACGGTCTATTAATTCCACAATCCCTTTCACTCTGCATCATCATAATTGTTATACATGTCAGCCAATTTGGCAAACTTTGGTCCCCATTCATGGAGATAATCATAGTCCTGGCTCCCGGTACTTGATGTATTCAGTGAACTCAGGGAACCAGCATCACTACTTCCTCCCTCGTAATTAAAATCATGAGGGGTATCATACGGTGGAGAATTTGGATCGTCATTAGCGTCATTCAGTCTGCTGCCTATAAAATCACCAACATCCGGACGGTCTGGTGCTGCACCGAGTGGCTTGGTTGATACCGGTATATCCGGTGCATCCCAGGTTGATGGATGTTCTCCATCATCTGGTTTACGTAGACGACTTAAATCATACTGTGTCTGATCCTCTTCCCCTGAAAGGTCACATAAAGGTCAAGTATTATACATGTGGAGGTACTTCATAAAGTGGCCATGATATACTGATATTACATATTGGCTCATATTTGTAAACAGAAAAGTCTAAGTTAACACCCACCTGGGAAATACATTTACATTACAATAAATAACCATTGAAAAAAATCTAACTGTGCAAAAAGGTACATTTCTTAACACCCTGGTGTTAGTGTTTGAGGAAAGACATTTAAATTCATGTAGGCATTTACACCTTTAATACATGCATGTACAAACAATCAGGTTTTTGTACAAAAACATATTGTTGTATCATTTATTAACATTTTGCTGACAACTTTTAAGACAGACAATCATGATAAGTTTGTATTAATTTTAAGGATAACAGACTCTAATTTGAACTTTTAATAAACAAAAGTTACCTGAAGAGGTATACCTGGTCCTTATCAATTGTAACACTCTAACATAATTGATTAAATATTAACTTTCAACCAAGCAGCATTTTGAGATGTTGGATCCAGGTCAGTCATATTTGACTTTTTATGATAAAGGGAGGTAATATCACTAACCAGTACTCTCCCCTTTCTATGATTATATAGCATTTTTCAAGTTCATGTTTACAAATGCCAAATCTACACAATTTAGAAAATGTTCATGGTGAATGATTTACAAATGATTCATTCTATATACAAGTAGTCAATGAAAAATAAACAAGAGCTTAATGGCTAGAATAAAATGTTGGACTAGGGTCTCAGTCTGTAATCCTTAACTCTGAACATAAAGTGATTGTTCTAACTTACCTGCCCCCTCTTCATCATAATACATAACATTCTCTCTGATATCATCGTCCATGTCATCATCAAATGGTTCCTTTGTTTCAGTTCTAGATTTTCTCATCAGTAGATAGATAATGATTACAACCACCACTGTAACATAAGATATAAAACATGCACTAGTCACATCATACTGGATTAAACAACCACCACTGTAACATAAGATATAAAACATGCACTAGTCACATCATACTGGATTAAATAAGACTCAAATAATAGTCTTGTTCCATCAGTTGAATATAAAACAAAATGTTCCAATAATATCCAAAACACATTAAATCAAAGTACTGAAAGTAATCATGGACACTGAACTTAATAGACTTGCACTGCAACATAGAATGGGTACTAGCTTAACAATTGCATGTAGAAAAATGTAGTATTTTGGTCTGCATAAAAATTCATGCGAGCTTCAGGGGTTTTATTGTTAACGATGTATAAATGTTAATTACCTAAAAGGAATATGATGCCCAGGATTATAGCAGCAATGATACCACCAGCAATACCAACAATTTCTTCTTCTTCAGTAGTAGTTGCACATTCTGAACCACCTGGGTTTAAGCTAGGATGACACTGACAGACAGGCCCGTACCAACCTGCTGGGCATAGACATTTGTATGGACTCTCACCAGGATCGGGATTTTTTATTGGAAGACAGGTGGCGCCACCGAAGCAAGGAGATAACTCAGCACAATAATCCCTATCAACACAAACACCATTCTCTTCAACTTTATGTTGGGGACAACTGAAAAGTAGACATAAGAAGTGTAAAATTTATTTCAGCATATAAAACACATGGTATGGTACAATACAAGATACAGTACTGTATGTTGAATCTCGTAATCTCAAATTACTAGGGACCGTGGAAATTAGTTTGAGATAACCGAAATTTGAGATAAACAAAAATTGTATACTTATACATGTTTCAAAAATATTTTTGCGTATAGCCTTTATTTAAATATAACAATGCATGTATGATTACGTTTTGCTTGAATAAAACATGTGCATACCTAGAGCAGAAACAAAATATTTATGTATCTATTCATAATAATTAATATCAGCAATTAATGTCCCAACATAAGATACTTATTAACGAAATTCGAAAATACGGATCGTCTAGCTTTACATATTTTCGGATGTGACCGCATTCCGTACATAATTTAATATGAAGGCGTTTGTTGCAACATCGATCACGCTTTCGGAATTAATTATTTTCATCAAGCTAAGATCATTTTACTAAGATTGGAATCCATCGCTTTCATAGGTGGCAAGTAATCGTACTCGATTTTCAAGTTAAACCTGCAAGGCTCTATATATCCTATAAGCTATTTATGTGTCCATAACTGTCTAGACGGCAGAGCTTCCTCAGACAGTTAATTCATGATCTAGATTCTAATTCAATCCCTGATCATCACTTCTTGCATGCCAAGTCACGCTAGGCTGTCTATGGAGTCAGATATACTACAATTGCAGGACCAGAACCGGGTCGTAGTTCTGTATCTTGGGATATATATGAAAAATAAGTTATTTGGCATGCGTTGTGAAAATTATCTGAGATCGCTTTGTAATCTAGATCATAAAATTAGCTGTCTGAGGAAGCTAGAAGACGGAGAGATCAGTCTGGGACTTTGCGTTCGCATCCTCTAACATCAGTGTATCCTTCAGTACTCTATGAGACCTCTATGAAACAGTAAAATTGTATCATATAACGGTTCATGATTGGATTTTATTGCTTGTTTGTTGATCATTGATATCTGAGATAAAGTTCATTTGTTCATGATAATTATTTGGAAAATTGATTATTGGTGTTAATTCGTTTGAAATATATATCGAACGCTTACTGATTTCATTTTATTTAAACATAATCATAGCCAAAGTAGGCTTAAGGAAAATTATAAATAAAGTTGTTGACTGTGATGTGATAAATATCAACCCGCTCGGCTATACACGTTACACTAATTAGAGTCATGGGGACAAAACTTTAGTTTGACATAAATGAAATTTTGAGATAAATGAATTGGAGGTAAGCGGATTAATTTCATATAGAGAAAGAGCAAAAAATCGGGACCCAAAGAAACAGTTTGACATAACCAAAACTTTGATATAAGTGAGTCTAACATAACGAGATTCAACTGTAAAAATGTTTTAAATATCACATAATTACAAAGATTAGAATAAAACAAATATTGAAAGACAATATGACATATAACAATAATGCATTTTTAAGATGTACCAGGACATGTATTTATATACCCAGGATGACACAAAAAGGGAATATGAATTCCTTTATTTCCATCTGGATGAATAATGACATGTCCTAGCAATGCACAACAAATTTGTAATAATGAACAAGTTTAACAGGAGTATAAATATCACGTACAGTAAGGAATCATTGTACTGGTATAAATCAATGTTAATACAAACGTGACTACAGGCTAAGTAAAAGATCTTTTTAATTGAAACCTTGCGTTTTGTAGGTTAACTGAAACCTTAATATCTTGTGGCAATTTATTCCATAATGAACAACCATTGTAGGAGAAGGACTTTTTACCAAAACCTTTGACTTCAGGAATACTGAAGCATGACCCATATATATTACTAAACCTGGTATTATGACTATGCACAGAACTAGCTGGAGTGAAATACTCATTCATGTAAGGAGCGGAACATAAATGTATTTAAAAAACATGATTAAGAGTGGTTTGATCCACTCTTTTAGCAACAGGTAACCATGGAGTCTGTAAAAGTGTAAGATATCAACATGATAATACAGTGCAACCTCTCTAAAGCAACACCCTTTGTGGGTAACAAAATTATGTTGTTGTTGAGAGGTTGTTACTCTGGAGAGGTTAAATTAATAGACAAATAGTGCAGTGGGAAAAATCATGTTGTTGTTGAAGGGAGGTTGTTGCTCAAGAGAGGGCTGCTCTGGAGAGGTTGTATTGCACTAGTTTACACTAAGAGCAATGCAATCTGTTTTTGTTCTTCCAGAACATATAATTAAGACAATGAGTTGTTATGTTTATAAAAACAAGCTACAAGTAGCTGATCTAATCATACAATGAGAATATTCTTTAATCTTTAAATATTTTTTGCAAAATTGTAATACCAGGTACATGCTACTAAGTATTCAAACATGTCTACATTGCAAATGTACAATCAATTGACTATACTTACACACAATCGAATGCCTCCCACAATGATTGGCATACAAAACCACTAGGACATTTAAAATCTGGACAATCATCTCTTATACACTGAGCTTTAGTGTTAACCGATGTTTCTACAGTGGCTGCAGGACTATCAGATTCTTCATCATCAGTCATTGGGAACCACCCATTGTCGAAACGTATGTCATTCATACATGCTAGAATGAAGTAAACATGAATCAGTTTTCTGGATTGATGTCATTGATAACTTGAAATATGACAATAATGCTACATATATTGATTCCTGATTTCAGAAGAAATATCTATAAACAACTAACTAATACAGTGTAACTTCTGAAATCCGGACAGCCGAAATGTCCAGATTTTGGAAGTGTCCGGAATTTAGAAGTCTAAAATTATCTGAACAAGTACAGATGTTAAATGTTTTTTTAATGGTGAAAATAGAGACATCATTATTTATGCATGATACAATATGGTGTTATTATTACTAAGACATGATGCAAAAAAATAAAAGATAAACATAAATAAGATTTATTAATCAAAATCTAATATTTTCTCGAAAGGAAGATACCGACAATACAATTTTACTTACAACAAGAGGGCCATGATGGCCCTATAAATGCTCACCAGGAAAAAAGGTCATTTGGAGATGAACATTGTTGAAGTGTTCTATACGAGTCCAAGTAAGATCAAGTGACCCATCTGGCCGTTTTTTATCCCATGGCCATTATATGAATAGATTTAAAAGAGGTCCATTAGACAAAGCTAGATACCAAATATCTTAGCTTTAGGCCTTGTGGTTTCGGAGAAGAAGATTTTTTAAATTTTCCTATATAAGTCTATATAAATCAAGTGACCCCCGGGGCGGGGCCAATTTTGACCCTAGGGCAATAATTTGAACAAACTTGGTAGAGGTCCACTAGACAATGCTACATACCAAATATCTTAGCTCTAAGCCTTGTGGTTTCGGAGTCGAAGATTTTTCAAATTTTCCTATATAAAATAGAATAAACCCCAGGGCAGGGCCAATTTTGACCCCGGGGCCATAATTTGAACAAACTTGGTAGAGGTCCACTAGACAATGCCACATACAAAATATCTAAGCTCTAGGCCTTGCGGTTTTGGAGAAGAAGATGTTTTAAATTTTCCTATATAAGTCTATATAAATCAAGTGACCCCCGGGACAGGGTCAATTTTGACCCTAGGGCAATAATTTGAACAAACTTGGTAGAGGTCCACTAGACTATGCTACACACCAAATATCAAAGCTCCAGGCATTGTAGTTTTTGACAAGAAGATTTTTTAAATTTCCTATATAAGTCTATGTAAAATCAAGTTACCCCGGGGCAGAGCCAATTTTGACCACAGGGGAATAATTTGAACAAACTTTGTAGAGTTTCATTAGACAATGCTACATACCAAATATCTTAGCTCTAGGCCCTGTGGTTTCGGACAAGAAGATTTTTTAAGTTTTTTCTATTTGTTGCCATAGCAACCAGAGTTTTTAATGAAATTTAATTTTTTGACCAACTTTGAAAGGGGACCACCCAAGGATCATTCCAGCAAAGTTTGGTTGCAATCAGCATAGCGGTGTAGGAGGAGATGTTGTTTTAAGTAAACATGGACGCCACTTCACGACGAACGACGCACGATGGACGCAGGGCGATCACAAAAGCTCACCCTGAGCACATTCGTGCTCTGATGAGCTAAAAATGGACCAGTTAAAATTGTTAATGAGTGTAAATATTTGGAAATATATTTTAGTAAAAGTGGTTCATTTTACAAATGCAAACTAACATATTGTGATTCTAACACATGTCAAAATATACTAACACCTTACTGTCAGATTGGTAAACAATTGAAAAAGAGAACAATGACATTTTGCCTCAGGGTTAAATTTCGCGGGACTACAACTTGGTGCATCTAGAATCAAGGCAAAATGATGATAAATTAGAAGCTTGTAAAGAAAAAAGCTGATGAAGAAAGTTTCAGCCAAAAATTCATCCAATTAAAAATAAAATCATAAAAAATATGTATTTGTGCCACATACATTTAGTCATGGAAATTTTGGGTGGAAGTGATTTATTATTCATAGCTATGTTTTTTGCGGCTAGTATCTAAACTAGTCATTTTATGACCCAAGTTCTTCTTGCAATTATCCATTATGTATTGTTTTACATATAAATATAACACATTTTTACACTTTCACAGAATGTTTGTCAGTTGTAGGGTATGCCCCTTTAAGGATGCCTCTTTCTGTCCAAAATTTATGAAATTATCATCCGGAATTCAGAATTTTCATTGAAATAGAGGGAGAAATTTCGGGACTAAGAAAATCGTCCGGATTTCAGAAGTTTCTGGATTTCAGAGGGTCCGGATTTCAGTAGTTACACTGTAATACAGTCTTTACCAAACGAGAAGTGTTTGTGAAACACAAATGCCCTTTCATGATCTTGACCTTTGACCTACCGACCTCAAAATCAATAGGTGTCATCTACATGTGATGAACAACTTCCAAACCAAATGGAGAGCTTAGGCCAAATCATTCTCTATAGTTATTGGTCAGACAAGGTTTGGTTACAGACCGTCCAACATGTGCAAGCAATATACCCCCTTTTCTTTGAAAATGGAGTAAATATTGTACTACATTCCAGTACTAATTTCTCATACATATAACAAATCTTGTAGTTTTAATTTAATGGAAACATTTTTATACTGCCATGATACAAAAGAGGAAACTATAGAAAAGAAGAAATCCATTCATGAGCTGATGAAACAGTTAAGACACATGTACTTACAGCTATTGAAGTCATCACCATTATATGCTGCACTTCCTGAGCTGTAAGACACACTAGCTCCAGCGTAGACCTGATCTTGTCGAACTGAGAAACGTTCGGCTCCATTGATGGGTCCGAGGGTATCGGCATAGTATCTGCCCTCCCCGCTGTCCATCTTCAGTATAAACTCCTTTCCATAGCGTTCTAGCGTTACTTTATGCCACTGTCCATTATTGACTTGTGGTACATGAATTAACGGAAGCTCGTATCTGCCATCACCGAGGTTATAAACAGTTTGTAGTTGGGAATTAACAACCTGAAATAAACATAAATCAAATAATAAACCTTTAGTTAAAAAAGATATTGTTGATTGAAGTTTACCTATATCATATTTTATATGATTGCTAAATTAAAACTTATTATTCAACTGATTCTTGGAGAATTTTGCAAACTGAACCATACTTAAGCTTTACATGGCCGTCACTCGCTCAGCGCGCATATATTTGGATGCAAACTAAAGTACTATGCTTTTCTACATCTGCAATGCAGTCATTAAAACCAGTTCCCATTCCATGTTACTGTGCAAGTCTGTGTAAATACAGTTTCCATGAGAACATTCAGTATTTTGATTCTTATTATTTTTTAACAGCAAAAATTTGTCAATATAACATATTAAATACAGTAACTGGTATTCTTTACTTCATTGTAGCCCTGGCACTGGACTACTTTTTAAGTTGAAGAGATGATATTTTCAAAGATTACCTTGAATTTAATGTATTTATTGCTGTCAACATCATCTGTTAATGAGAAAATTAATCCATTCTGATCTCTCGTTCGGAAGTGGAATGAAATCTCCATCTCCAAGACATTCAAAAGTGCCTTAAATGTGTTTTTAATTCTCCAGTCCATGAAACTTTCAGAAGCAAAGTCTCGCACTGAGGTGCCTGCAAAAATATAGACAAATCACCATGGTGACACATTTCACTGCTCAATAAATACAAACACTTTGAAACTTTATTATGTATTATTTAAGGTCATCCGCCCATAAACATTATATGTGATAAAACTATGGAATAAATATGTATTTCAGTGAGTAAGTGATATTTTTCTTCAATAAACTGGTACCGGTATATTGTGCTATTAATTTTGTTTTCCTCCCTTACGAAAAAAAGACTGACATATATAGGCAACATTTATGTACACAGTTGACTTAGAATTGAAAACTTCTCTACTCCAAAACCCTCTCTAAACATTTTCCCTCATCCAAACAAAACAAATTCAGATTAAAGTGGTTCCAAGGTATCGACTTTTCCTAATTCACCAGACTTGTATAAAATATAGTGTCACCTCGCCCTTTCTTGAGCAACAACCTCCCTTCAACAACAGCATGATTTTTCCAATGCACAACTTTAACTATTAATTCAACCTATCTTGAGCAACAAACTCCCTTCAACAACAGCATGATTTTTCCAATGCACAACTTTAACTATTAATTCAACCTATCTAGAGCAACAACCTCTCAACAACAACACCATTTTGCTTGCTTTGGAGAGGTTGTACTGTACTTGTAAAACTATTATTTATTGACACAGATACATACTTGTATCACAGGAGTCTGTGGAGGACTTTCTGTATCCAGGTAAACAGACACACTCTGCATCCACTGTGTTAGGTCCAGCCCCTGTGATCACACAATGTCCGTGTTTACAGGCCACATCACAAGCATCATCTTCACGTTGACAACCATCAGTGGCACCCGGAAACTGTCCCCCAGTGCTTAGATCATAGATCTGAAAATATGTACAGTCATCATATAATATTCAATTTTCTAAAAGACATCTGCACTTCAACAGTCATACATGTACAACATTTCAAAACAGGAAGTAAAGTTGGTTGAACATGAGATGTTATAATAATTGGAGGATTTTCTAATCTCTTAAGAAGTGATTATCTGAAAAAGTATTTTTGTTTGAGAAATTGTCTTAATTCTTATATCCAGCATACAAAAATGCACATGACGTCAATGGCTGAATAGGTTTATCATATGAAACAGAGTCAGGAGAGAATAGACCTTCAATGTAATAATCGCAATCAAATTATTAACAGGATGAATGCATGTGTCTCAACTAAAAATATCCGGATCAATTATATATATGCAGCACTATGCCTATTTCACCAGATTGGTGTAAATTCAGGATTTAATTTAACAAGAGCACTGTGTGTGGTGCCAATGCCCATCTGTTGACAGCCTCAGTGAGATCTATCCACCTATGTTTCATATTGCTACGTATTATAGTTTCTGAGTTATGAGATTAAGTGATCGAAACAGCTCAACCTTTTCTTTGAAAACAGACCAGCTAATAAATTTAGGATTTAGTATGATAAAGAATAGACATACCTCAGCATTATGTATGAGGTTTTTCATACATCCATTGAATTTTAAGTTGGTAATACCATCTGGATAGGTTGGTGAACTCATTCTACCTCCCAGCTGAAGAGGATCCGCAGTATTAATGTAGATATTCTCTCCCTTTGTAACTCCAGCTACCTCGCAGTCAGATCTATCATTAGTTCTACTGTTTGTACAATGATCAACAACCATACGTACATTCTGATGAATAAACAACGTAAAATGAGATATTATAATTATACATTTATATACATGTATAGGTATTCAAAAGTACATAAAAAGAAAAGAAAAATTACCCTGATTTACATCAATTTACACTTATTTGTATGGATTTGAAAGTTTTAACTTAATTATGCGTGTTTTCCATATTTGTCAGTCTGTCACACAGTCATTACAGTTAAAATCTATCACTTTCAAAGAGGACATTTTCCTGGTTTACATATTTTTCTCTTTCTCATCATACATATTTAGTAATATTTTTATTTATGTAATAGATAAAGATCATACCTTTCTATCTCTGAAAATATCAATTCTATGCCAAGCCCCATCACTTAGTCTATTAGGTCCATTTATTCTCAACAAGATTTCTCCAGTACCGTGATTAATTCTAAGTTTTGGGTGTCCACCAATGAGCTCTAGTGAAATAAAATCTCTCGGATCAGACGGGGATACAGCTGCTACAGGACCATTGTAAAGTATCAGTCCATTTGGATTGGATGTCAGGATTTCTATACTTGTTCGACTCTCCTCGCACTGCTCAAGTGGCCTGTAGAGGGCGTAACCTGTACCATCAAAACTCTGACGTAATTTTTGACATCTTGGACCCGTAAACCCATCTGGACAAATACAACTGAAAGAAAAAAGTGCGAACATGTATATCCTGACAAAGAGTTATAATTCATGCAAAAATATCGAAGAATAAAGTTGCAATGCGGACACTTCTTCAAATGGTAAGCTACATGTGTTCCAAGTTTCAGTTGCCAAAATTGACACTTGGACCAGAACGTACTGTATAAATACCAATACAATTGTATAAAAACCTATAATACATACCTAACATCACCCCAGAGATCTTTCTTACATTCCCCTCCATGGAAACAGTAACCTGGCGTACATTCAATCTCTGGTGGGAAGGTTTTAGCCCGACAGCCACAAGTACCATTTACACGTGTATTCACACCAACGTAAGATGCTCCATGCGTGTTCACTAGCTTTGGAGTGTCAGCCACGATTAATTCATTATAACATCCGCCCTCACATGATTCAAACTGACACATATCTATAGGTACCATGGCAATCTGTCCCGAGTTTCTCACCCCGTCTGTATTCAACAAACTATTGAACTGAAATTAGACAAATATCTGTGTCAGTCATCTATAAACACTAAACACTCACTCTGTGCATAGCCTAAAGTGCAAACTCTAAAAGCTTTACTTCTTATTTTTATATATCTGTTAATTGACTGGATGTACCTATCTTTATGTGCATATATATGTTAACACCCAATGAGAAGTATTCTGTATTCTGTAACTTATCAGAATAGAGAAAACAAGGAGACAATGGTTGTTAATCAATATATTTAGAGCTAAAATGACAACCACTCTCTTACTACATGACTAGGCAGCTTTGAGAAAACAAATAAAAAAACAATAAAAAATACAGAATGTCCATTAAGTTCCTCAATTTGTACAATTTTGAAATACACACAAATCTATCTAATGAAATAATTTCAAATTAAGACTAATTCCTTACCCCTTGTTTATCAGAGGCAACAATCCCTTCAATACGACTACGTTGATAATACGGTGAACCATGGGCAGCTATAAGTACATCGGTGTACGTATCATATCCCATAATGCTGAGAACTTGAACATTTTCAATCTTCTCATTAGCTTTATCGCCATAAAGCTTCTCAGCAAGCCTGGACCGAACCTTCTCCATCATGCTCGGCCCGAAGGACGAGGGGCCACCGTCCTTTTTGGGTTTTGTGAGAAAATCTTCATCGGTGACACCTGTCAAAATGCCACAAAATTCTCGTAAAGGATTGTATAAACTCTGTTAGATAGAATGTCAATAACAGAGTCACAAATACATATATTAATACAAGAAATAGGTAAAATCTAACTTTTTCAATTAAAAGTCAATTACAATACAGTTTTTGTGCCTTTTGGCTTTAGTGGGTCGATGAAATTTATTCAACTGCTCATTTTAGTACACATTTTAATATTAAGAAATAGAAAATTTTATAATTACCATCAATTCTAATAGCCCCTGCATTGAACACTGCATCATCAGTGACAAATATAATGGTGATACGAATCTTAGATATCTTGACGAGCCCTGCATTATCTTCCACTCTGACACTGATCTCAAAGGACATTTCTGGTACATTACTCAGCAATGTGATTTTTCCTGTGTCTGACTCAACACTGAAAATGATTAATTGTTACAAGATAGTTAACATAAAAGCATTGAATTTTAAGGCTTGTTAAATGATCTTGAAAAAGAAAGAAATCACAACTAGAAACAAAACACTCATCAGAGATACCTTGTAGCACTGAACAAAAAGAACATAAAAAATACTAGAAATGAGATTTAAAAATGCTAAAATGTTCTGTTAAATGTTTAAATATCTGTCTTGTCCTAGTAAAAACCGACATTTCTGCTTCAGAATTCACTAATTCATGACTGTTTCAAAATAAGTAATGTATCAAAACAGGTACCGATGTAACAGCAGTGTACTTTTACCATCATATTTGATCAAAACCTCTCAAGTTAGTATTTTTACTATGAAATCGAAAGACATTCTATACTAAGTCTTGTACAAAACAATATTACATGTACTTACGACACAAAGTATCCAGACACTGCCGTATTCTCTAACGTATAAGTTTTAGGATCTGGGTCACTGGGGTCATCTGGGTCATTAGCATTTACTATTCCAATTTCTATATTGTTGAACATTCCTGGTAATAGATTGTGGGTGATTTTAATAATACTTACATTATTTAGAATCACAGAATAAAGCTTTTTTCGTATGGCTATATCCATAGAATTTTAATTTATAAATAAATTCCCATGTATTCAACAATACAAAATATACTGTAAATTCTATAATCCAGCATCTTTCATAGTTGGGCTTGCATTGTTTTTGAAGATAGATTAATCAGTATTTTTCCAGTTTCTTCATTCTTTCATCAATAAGTAACAATAACAATATTGTATCTTATATATACTTGATATAAACATACTGTCTTCTTTCTACATAGTCAAACCTGTGAACAAAGGCCACCCATGGGAAAGACAAATTATGACCTTTATTGACAAGTGGCTTTTACTCAGAGGTCATTTTGTTCTAAATAATCAATTACATTTTTTAAAAGAATGGCCTCCATTTACAGGTTGGCCTGTATTTGAAGGTGGCACTAACACAGGTTGGCCTGTATTTGAAGGTGGCACTAACACAGATTGGCCTTTATTTGAAGGTGGCACTAACACAGGTTGGCCTTTATTTGAAGGTGGCACTAACACAGGTTGGCCTGTATTTGAAGGTGGCACTAACACAGGTTTGACTGTATGTTACAAACAACAAGTTTCCAGATCCATTAAAACTGATGAAAACTTCATCATGCCATTTCAGTTATACTTTAGCAATTATTTATACATAAAAGTTACTAAAGCCAGATAGAATGGACTGAAATAAGATTGTATATCCTTAAATAAAGGCCAGCATTATCCATCAAGTATGTACCTTTGTAATTGAAGACTGTTATATACTGATAGCCATCATTGTGATCATTGTCATTTTCATTATGAATCTTGACATTGAGGTATCTATATCCACACTGCTGATCAGTACGACCAGGTAGTCCATACAGATCACACATCTTGATTGGAATCGCAACAATACGTTCTACTTCACTGTCAAATCTACCAGTAACATACAAGGTACCTGTTCCACGTCCATTATCACCACCTGTAAGTTTCAATTGAACAGTTAACTATCTTAATACCTTACCTAAGATACAAAAGAAAACATACTACTACCTCTGAGTGCAACAATATCTTAACTAGAATATGAAGGAAACATTGTACTAACAGAAATCTATGAAAGCAACAGTAAAAGTGTTTTACTAAAAAAAAAACACACAAAATTGAGTTCTTTGTCAACTAAAAAGTTATAAGACTTTTACCCAACCGGGTAAGGGCTCTGTACATAAAAACACAGCACAGAAGAAACACCATAAACTGGTTTCTCTATAAATCAGTTGCCGTCTCAAATAGTCCAACTTTCTAGTCCTTAATTCCACACAATAAGATTTATGTCAGTCTGTAAACAGGTTTCCCCAAATCCAAACACACCAGTTAACATTTTTCTATCAGTGTAACAGAAATGTAAATTTCACATTATAGATTATTGCTGGGATATTTTGTACACACAGTGCAACCTCTCCAAAGAAACACCCTTAAGAAGTAGCAAAATTATGTTGTAATTGAGAGGTTGTTGCTCTAGAGGTCACATTAATAGTTAAATCGTGCAGGGGGAAAATCATGCTGATGTTGAAGGGAGGTTGTTGCTCAAGAGAGGGTCGATGTGGAGAGGTTGTACTGTATTTGTATCAAATAGACCTACTGAATGATACACAGGTACAAATTAAGTATAAAAACATACCTGGATTAAAATCCACCCTGAATTTAGAGCACTGAGCTGAGGCTCCTTGATAATTACAAGCTAATTCAAAAGAGAAAGGTTCTCCATTTGTAGCATTATCAGCATCTACTGCAGACAATGTAATAACCTTGAAATCATTCAAATCTACGTTTTCATTGATTGTTGGTTGATAATCTGCTGCAAAGTCTGGAAAGTTATCATTAACATCTCCTACTGTGACAATCAATGTGGCTGTTCCTGTGTTCTGGGGGGAACCTGAAAATATATATATATGAAATAATACTGGAGCTTGATACAGACATGGCAAATACCCCACATGCTGCTTTGATACAGACATGTTCATATTACTGCCCATATTGGTCCGTTGACTTTCAAGTGTGATCTTGATCTTGCAGTTACCACCTGGATTTCACATGCATCACACTAGCCCAGACAAAATAACATTTATATTTGACCTTTGATCTACCAGACTTAGTGTGACCTTGACCTTCAAGATAAAGGCCTCTGGTTCTTGCACTATACACACTGTCTAATGTAGGAGAACCATCATGCCAAGTTGTTTTTTTAAATCCTAACAATATTACAAGAAATGTGAAGGGACAGGATGGGACGAGTATAGCCCCAAATTGGTCAATTTAAATCTAAACAACAGAGGCTACATATTAGAGGCGCTCAGACTCCTGTTTTCAGCCACCATCTTGTTTTCAAAAGAGCTCCAATAAAGCTGACATAGACTTACCATTAACATTATCAATAGCTAAGATGTGTACTTTATGTACAGGTGTTGTTTCACGATCCAGCAAGTTCTCTATGGTTACTTCACCACCCTGATCAATGGCAAACCTTCTGTTTAAGTCTGTAATCCTTTGTATGTAATATCTATAAAACAGAAAACAACATTAACTAAATATAAGAACAACAAAGTTAGAAACAATTATAGTAACAATTTAAAACAATGCCATTTAAGATATTAATCTACATAAACAATTTATGTGTTTTCAAGGAATAATGTACATGTATTACATTTGTTCCATATTTGAATAACATGACTACTGGTACATTAAAGGCTTTAGTAAGCTTTTCTCATAGATGATGAACAACCGTAAGGGATGCATATTTTCAATATTCTAACATTTCGGTAATTTCTTGTGGGAGGGTCGATATAATGGAGGGGGCAGATTTGGACCAATTGAGATTTCAAAATTTTATGCCCACTGATTAAAGCTGACTGTTCATCTACCAGTGATGACCTACAACAGCTGCTATCAACGACTTACAAAATATATAGTAAAGTCCCAGAGGTAATCATAAATATGTTTTGGAACAATTTTAGAATACTTACTCAAATGAACTGTACGCAGGGTTGATATCTCTGTCAGTAGCATTAAACGTTGCCAATGAGTAACCAACAGGAGTATTTTCTGGTATACTGATAGCTATTTCATTCACTTCAAACTGTGGTATTTCATCATTATAATCACTCACATCAACGATTATGTAAGTCTCAGCTCGGTTTTCATTATTCATTCCCGGTTTAGGATCGACAGCATATACAGTGATATTGAAACTTCTTTGTGACCCCGAGGGATCATCATAATCTACAGGCTGTGAAATTAGAATATTGAATTAGGGTTTAAATATGTACAGTGTGACCTCTAAACAATAGCCACCTCCCTGTTACTGCCAGTATGCTAGCAACCAGAACTGACATTTTACTCTATTTTCACTTTCTCAAAATCAGCCACCTCGATCCTTACAACGGACATTTTTGTCCTTTCTATTGGTGGCTGTCAAAGGGAGGTTGCACAGTATTATGTTTAAATGCATGATGTAACAAAATATGTGATAAGTCATTACACTTTAACTTTCATAAAAATTTTAGAAGATGCTGAGACTATCACACACAATAATCTCACAAGAACTACAGATTTAAAATAAACTGAGACCTAGCTGCCCCTGTGGCTGAGGGGTTAAGGTCGCCGACTTCAGATCACTGTAACCTCTTACTGATAGAGGTTTGTGGGTTCAAGCCCCGCTACCGACCATGTCTCTTTAACAAAATATCTCAAAGTATTTCATCCGTTCAATTAAAGTTCAATTAACTTCTTAGGTTGTGACTGTAGCATAAGTCTTACCACATATATTTTTAAGACACCCTGATTCAACGCTCTGTCTTGATCCATCTGGAAGTGTGAGGCATCCTTATTTGCGATTGTATAAGTAATTTCAGCATTAGCACCGGTATCTAAATCAATAGCTTGAACTCTACCTATTTCACCTGGTAAATAAACACAATTTGATCAAGGTTAATGTAACAAAACAAAGTACATTTAAACCTGTATGAACAGTCACCTTCGAATAAAAGTCTCCCTTTGAATAATGGCCATAAATTTTAAAAACTGTCAATGATTAGTTAGAACAAAATTACTTCCAAGTAAAGGCCACCTGTTAATATAGGCCACATTTTGTCTTTGCCAATGTAGGCCTTTGTTCACAGGTTTGACTGTATGGATATGTCAAATCAGACAACTGTTGATGGTAAATTAGTGCTTTAGACGGAACCATTCCAACAATGTTGCTAAGGCAAATCTCCCATAACGAAAGAAAAATGTGAAATAATTGTTAGATGTTAGACCTAGGTGCATGACCTTTAACTATGAGCTGTATGAGCTCCAATCTCTAGACTAAGATCGAGATAAGAAGTGTCGTGGTGGACATCTCTTTGAACCCCATAAGCTCTTGTATGAAGTCAAAATATAAACAGGAGTAATGTTTCTGCTTGTAGAAAGATAGACTAATAACTTAGTAACACATCACAATGTGAATGACATTCGCCAAAGTGTTTTAGAGTTTGCAATATATTCATCGGTTTAGCCGCGCAAATTTTCACCAAGTTCTTTGTGACAAAATCTCTCGCATATTTTGTGTTTTTAAGTCTTCGCGAATTTCATAAATCATTCATGAACTGTTCTTCAAAGTGTTTTTTACAAATTATTACTTGTATTACATTACACTTCAGTGTTGCAACTGTGTAAATTTTAATTTCTGTTCTTGCGGCCTTCGTGCAAAGAAAAAGAAACTTTTTGATAATATACAAAATTACCTGATAACTGATGTTCAGAGAGTGGAAATTGATATGATTGGTTGAAGAATGGTGCATTGTCATTTTCATCTCCAACATTTACAGTCAATATTCCGGTTCCACTTCGTCTTATAACAAGACCTTGATCCGTTGCTTTAACATCGATATAGTATGTGTCAATAGTTTCCCTGTCAAGTTCTTGGGTTGTATAGATATCAAGAGTTGCATTATCCAGACTGAATACAGATAGTGGGCGTATATCCTCCACCACAACATCCACTGTACCATTCTCCATATAATCATAGTCAACAGCTTTTACTCGTCCAACCAAAGTGCCTGACAAAAAACATAAATATGATATACATCACTCAGTAAGATAAATCACAGAAATGAAGGAACTCCTGTATCAAGGATCTTACCTACAGTATTAAGGATCTTACCTACAGTATCAAGGATTTTACCTATAGAATCAAGGATCTTACCTACAGTATCAAGGATCTTACCTATAGTATCAAGGATTTTACCTGTAGTATCAAGGATCTTACCTACTGTATCAAGGATCTTACCTATAGTATCAAGGATCTTACCTATAGTATCAAGGATCTTAACTACTGTATCAAGGATCTTACCTATAGTATCAAGGATCTTACCTATAGTATCAAGGATCTTACCTACAGTATCAAGGATCTTACCTATAGTATCAAGGATTTTACCTATAGTATCAAGGATCTTACCTACAGTATCAAGGATTTTACCTATAGTATCAAGGATCTTACCTACAGTATCAAGGATCTTACCTATAGTATCAAGGATTTTACCTATAGTATCAAGGATCTTACCTACAGTATCAAGGATCTTACCTATAGTATCAAGGATTTTACCTACAGTATCAAGGATCTTACCTACTGTATCAAGGATCTTACCTATAGTATCAAGGATCTTACCTATAGTATCAAGGATCTTACCTACTGTATCAAGGATCTTACCTATAGTATCAAGGATTTTACCTGTAGTATCAAGGATCTTACCTACTGTATCAAGGATCTTACCTATAGTATCAAGGATTTTACCTACAGTATCAAGGATCTTACCTACTGTATCAAGGATCTTACCTACTGTATCAAGGATCTTACCTGTAGTATCAAGGATCTCACCTACTGTATCAAGGATCTTACCTACTGTATCAAGGATCTTACCTATAGTATCAAGGATCTTACCTATAGTATCAAGGATCTTACCTACTGTATCAAGGATCTTACCTATAGTATCAAGGATTTTACCTGTAGTATCAAGGATCTTACCTACTGTATCAAGGATCTTACCTACAGTATCAAGGATCTTACCTATAGTATCAAGGATCTTACCTACTGTATCAAGGATCTTACCTATAGTATCAAGGATCTTACCTACTGTATCAAGGATCTTACCTACAGTATCAAGGATCTTACCTAAAGTATCAAGGATCTTACCTATAGTATCAAGGATCTTACCTATAGTATCAAGGATCTTACCTACTGTATCAAGGATCTTACCTATAGTATCAAGGATCTTACCTATAATATCAAGGATCTTACCTATAGTATCAAGGATCTTACCTATAGTATCAAGGATCTTACCTACAGTATCAAGGATCTTACCTATAGTATCAAGGATCTTACCTATAGTATCAAGGATCTTACCTATAGTATCAAGGATCTTACCTATAGTATCAAGGATCTTACCTATAGTATCAAGGATCTTACCTGCAGTATCAAGGATCTTACCTATAGTATCAAGGATCTTACCTATAGTATCAAGGATCTTAACTACTGTATCAAGGATCTTACCTATAGTATCAAGGATCTTACCTATAGTATCAAGGATCTTACCTACTGTATCAAGGATCTTACCTATAGTATCAAGGATCTTACCTATAATATCAAGGATCTTACCTATAGTATCAAGGATCTTACCTATAGTATCAAGGATCTTACCTACAGTATCAAGGATCTTACCTATAGTATCAAGGATCTTACCTATAGTATCAAGGATCTTACCTATAGTATCAAGGATCTTACCTATAGTATCAAGGATCTTACCTATAGTATCAAGGATCTTACCTACTGTATCAAGGATCTTACCTATAGTATCAAGGATCTTACCTATAGTATCAAGGATCTTAACTACTGTATCAAGGATCTTACCTATAGTATCAAGGATCTTACCTATAGTATCAAGGATCTTACCTACAGTATCAAGGATCTTACCTATAGTATCAAGGATTTTACCTATAGTATCAAGGATCTTACCTACAGTATCAAGGATCTTACCTACAGTATCAAGGATCTTACCTATAGTATCAAGGATCTTACCTACAGTATCAAGGATCTTACCTTTAGTATCAAGGATCTTACCTATAGTATCAAGGATTTTACCTACAGTATCAAGGATCTTACCTACAGTATCAAGGATCTTACCTGTAGTATCAAGGATCTTATCTATAGTATCAAGGATTTTACCTACTGTATCAAGGATCTTACCTGTAGTATCAAGGATCTTACCTATAGTATCAAGGATCTTACCTACAGTATCAAGGATCTTACCTATGGTATCAAGGATTTTACCTATAGTATCAAGGATCTTACCTACGGTATCAAGGATCTTACCTATAGTATCAAGGATCTTACCTACAGTATCAAGGATCTTACCTATAGTATCAAGGATTTTACCTATAGTATCAAGGATTCTACCTACAGTATTAAGGATTTTACCTACAGTATCAAGGATTTTACTTACAGTATCAAGGATCTTACCTATAGAATCAAAGATCTTACCTATAGTATCAAGGATCTTACCTATAGTATCAAGGATTTTACCTACAGTATCAAGTAATTTGTCTACCAAATTAATGTTACTTACTGTATAAACTGAATCATATACCTTACATAACCTTTTTATTATAAAGTTTTTACTATCATTTTGAAAGACTTAACATACTGTATGTAAAATTTTATGTACTGAATCCATCATTTTACCAATTGCAACATAGATCTTACCTACTGCAACATAGATCTTACCTACTGCAGTAAGCAAAATAAGTACTTGTCCGGATATCCGGGACGAGTAATTATTGATTTGGACAAGTAACTTTTGCGATAATTATGTATAGAGTATAAAGGAAAACTATTAACTTTTGGTGAGTTGGAAAAGTAGTTACAAATCCTAAATTCACAGACTGCAGTACTGCAACATAGATCTTAACTACTGCAATATAGATTTTACCTACTGCAACATAGATTTTACCTACTGCAACATGGATTTTACCTACTGCAACATAGATTTTACCTACTGCAACATAGATTTTACCTAAGGTATCAAATATGCCATCTACCGAATCAAAGATTTTACTATTGTCTGTATTAGCAGGGTTCCTGCTGTCGCACACCAACAGCACCAAATGCAACTAAAAAAAATTATGGCACAGAAAAAATTCAATTGGCGAATTTTAATAGTGCCAAGGATAAAATGTTGAGTTTTACCTTCCCAACAGAAAATGGTTAAAAAATCGATCAATAAGTTTAGAAAATTTTCGGTCCATAAACGCTAATTATACGTCTTAATTATACCAAACTGTATATTATTCGCACCATATCCCAATAAATGATAGCCTGGAGCGATCGTCCGCTAATCCGATTAATTGATGTCGGTCGAATAGACAGTCGCTTGTCATTAGTCCAAATATGTGTTAAATAACTGGGAATTAATAATGCTTTGATCATGTAAAGTGAATCCCTTTGTGAATGAATGCAGTTTGTAGCAATTAGACTCGTGAACAGAAAAATAGCTTATGATGTAGCCGACGTTGTTTTCACACGTACAGAAGATTAAAGGCAGGTAAGACCATAAGAGTTTTAATGATTAACAGTTTGAAATAAACAATTCTTGTTGGTTTAATAGGTATTCTAATTTATCAGTTTATTTGAAATACTTTCATATATATATATATAAAAAATTAAATTGTCTATCAGTCTAAGTCATAATTTTCATTATGTTTACGCCAAGTAAATCTAGTATGAAACTTAAACTTGAGGGTTCATTTGGAACACCTCCTTCTAAAATTACTAAAACTGCAAATTCGCCAGTTATTAGACACTTTCAAGAATCTTGACTGATATCAGGATGTAATGTGCTAAAGAATGAGTCTATTACAAAACATTTGAAAACAACAGATTCCTAACACAAATTAAATATTGAAAACATTCAGATGTGTTTTTAATTAAATGTTGTTATGAATTATGTTTAAAAATAATTTTGATTGACAGATACTAAATACTACCATGATCTTGTGTTAGAATGTTTAAATGATATATTTTGTGAAGTTGTAATAATGATTATCATTTGATTTTTTCATTAGGTAAAACTTGAAAACATTTATTTCCTATAATCCTTTTTAATCAAATGTTGTTAAATTAATGTTACAACATTGATACTTAAGACCATCATGATCTTGTGTTAGAATTTGTAAAATGATATATTTTCGTGGAGTTTCATAATCAAAGGATTCTTTTAAATGATTTATCACTGTTTTTCTAAATAAGTAAAATTTGAATAAATTAATGTGTAATACTGTTTTGAGAAATTCATAATCATCATTACTGTTTTATGATGTTTAAAATGACTTTAATAAAAGATGTAGTAAATAAATTTATGTGTGTTAGTTATTATTTCTATAGTATATTATATATCAACAGAAAAAGTTATGCCTCCTTACACAAATTACTGTCTCCAACCTTGGAGCCTTTGGCGCATACTTTTTATGATTGGCGAATTCATTGACGCAGACTGTAAATTACCCAGAGGACACCCTGATTAGATTTCAGTAAATGAATGTTGTAACAATAGTTTACAAGCAATTCAAATTTTCAGCATTCAGGGTTTCTGTAGCAGGGAAATACGTTATAATGATATACATACCACTTGGTTGATTCTCCATGACTCTGAACTCCGAATCTTCGACAGGAAAGAGTGGGTCATTGTCATTGATATCTTTTGGTCTTACAACAATGTCACCATAACCCAACAGTGGATTTATAAGATCATCTGCAACCACGACCATGAACTGAAACTCAGCTTTCCCATCTGGGTAATCTCTGTCAAGCTTTTTAATGATAGATAACTCTCCAGTGTAAAGATCTATATCAAAGTATTGCTGGTCTTCAGGGCTTGGAAAACTTAGGCTGTAGTAGAAGGTGTTAATGCCATCATTATCCCGGTCAGTGGCAGTTACCTAGAAATAATTAAAAAATCAAAGTACTGAAAGTACTCATGTAAACTGAACTTATTTGAGACCTTTACGGAACTATAGTGCAAGCTCTCCAGAGCAGACCTTCCTTGAGCAACAACTTCCCTTCAACTACAACATGATTTTCCCACTGCATTAACCTCACTAGAGCAGCAACCTCTCAAGAACAAGATAATTTTGCTACTCCCAAAAGGTGTTGCTTTTGAGAGGTTGCCCTGTGTTTAACAATTGCACTGCAGTTGTAGAAAAATGTAGTATTTCCAAAAATGACAGGATAATTCACATTACAGTGAGTAGATTTGCTAATAAAACAAAAAAATAGAAATAAAAACAAATGTACAAATTGAACCAATTGAAGTCAAAACTAGTAAGTAATTGATAATGTTTGCCTTAACTTGTAGGCATGAATTATTGTTAACATATTAAAATTGACTAATAATGACTTTTTATCATCTTTCTGTCCTTAGCAAGTGGAAATTAAATAAACAAAATATATGTACAATTAATATGATTTTAAACAGTTAATCTACCAATAATTTAACAAACTGACAATTATCTGTGGCAATATCACAAGAATTACAAAATAAAGAACATAATTAATTTGATTGAAGGTAAAAGAAGGTAAAATAAAATCATATTGTAAGTATTCATTACCTTGCCAATTGCACGAACATCATCTGGATTTTCTTCCTCAAAGTCATTATACTCATATGTCCCTGTGACAACTGGACGATTATCATTTACATCTGTTACACCCACTGTGACTGTTGTCGTAGCTGAATTCAGTGAATCATCCACCACAACTTCGAATATATATTCTCGGAACTGAAATACAAAACATTAAAGCCCCATTAGCATTGTGGATGTTAAAACTAAAGTAGGTCTTATTTTACCTAGAAAGATATCTTATCAGTAAAATTGACTTTTACTTGCAATAAAAACATTCCGAAATTTTCTTTTTTAATCACAAAGTACATATAGAAATACAGCACAGTATTTTTTTCAATGATATTGCAAAAAAATAAGAAAAAGCATCTGACAACATTTCTACGAGATATGGCTAAAGAAAGGCATTGTGTAAATATGTTTTAGAGCAAATAAGATATATTTCTTATATTTTACTATCATTACATCTAATGTTCTGTATTACTAAATTTAAAAAGCTAATGGGGCTTTAACATATGCTACACAAAGATTGTTAGGAGCAAATACAGGTGATGAAACATGTAACTAACTCTCACATTAAACAAACAAATACTCAGTGAGCTGCATTCAAGCAACAAAATGGGAACAATGTTACTGGCTCCGAGGTTATAAAACTTGTAAACAGTCTCCAAGCTCAAATCTCCATTCCGTTCTCAAAGTATTATGGTTAAAAAAGATACAATCGATTAAAATCATATCCTCAAACCCGCTACGCTATGAGGATCTGAAGACGACCTATAGAAGGTCACCTCAGGTGACCTTTTCCACTAGCCAATCAGCGACTTACTTTCATAATTCTGAAAGTGATCTGATTCTATTTTTAACCGCAGTAAAAAACAATATTTGACTTGTAGTTATCACGAACACCTATTCTTACGCAACTAAATGTAATGATAGCGCCCATGTGACATGCGTGTTTATTAAATTTTCTATACTACTATTGCCGAATCGATCAGGATTACTAAAACAATCAAAAAGTGGTTGCAGACAAATATGTTATACGTAATTTAATGTTTACTAACGTTTAAATAACATCGTCAGGTAGAAATTCATTCGGCCAAAGTACCGATGAAACAAGTTATACGATTGGCTGAATTATAAATAGATATAGTGATCATGGAAATTCCGACTTTTGAAAATAGAAACTGGTATAGGCCGTCATCAGATCTTGCCGTAAGGAAGATCGAATACTTTAGTCAGATTGAAAAAGATAAAGCAGATTAATGTTTAAATACATATTCAGATCAATAATGCTCTCAATGTATCAATTATTACTACATGTATCTGGTCATAATAAACTTTACATCAAAAGGTAAGATAATCGTGACATTGAGGTCGGAGACCAATAAGAAGTATTATATCCTCGGGACATGAACATGACCAAGTGATTCAAATGTCTGTAATCATGCATTATTAAATCCTGAGAAAAGAATGCAAAGATCTTAATTCTCAAAGTCTTTTCATCATGCAGTTAACATGAGTGCAATACATAGTGAATTAAAGAAAGGAGCAGTGATGTAGGGGTAGAGCATCAGACCCTATGTGGGTTCAATTCCTGTCAGTGTGGGACTGACTGGACCCTTAACAATCCCTTCTTTCAGCACGAGTACCAGTCAGAACCAAGGAAGCAGTCATCAAGAAAAGTTAATATAAATTGTAAGAACTTGCACTACAATTGATGTAAAATAGATATGTTAAAATTATAATGAATGGAAATCAATATTACCTCTGGGCCCTTTTCATAATCCAGACTGCTTTCTACTATAATGTCTCCTGTTTGTCGTTGTACTGAGAATGGTACAGGACCTGTTATTGATCTGACATTGTATGTAAGGACAGCAGCTATAAATAAACAGACAAAATGATAGAATTACGTAACTTGTATAGCAAAATATAACTTAAAAACATTTTACAAACTGTAAGAACTAAGGTATATGTTGTAAAATGTATGGTATGTGTTGTTATTGTGCTATTTTATTAAGCAGTAAAAGCTGCATAATTTTGCGGTCAACGCTTGATTTTATTTTTAGCTTCGGTGAGATACGGTAATTTTCGTTATACTGGTTGTAGAATGTACAATCAGGTATTTTAAAATTTGTGCTACATAGAATTATATATATATGTGGAATGGGACATACCCTAACAGTAAAATAAATAAATAATTTTAACTGTGGTATGAAGCTAAAAATATATTCGAATTCGGCACATTTGTGCTCTGGTGAGCTAAAAAACATGTAACAACAATAATGGCTTGGACACCTGCGACTTGAGAGGATGTCTTAATCAACTTAAGTGCTAAAGATCGCACAAACATTTAACTAAATTATAAACTGACATATTAAGTTCAATGTAAACAAGTAATACTTGATTTCGACAAGCCATAGCACAAAAAGATTATGATGCAATATTTTAAAACATCTATATATTTAATACGTAAATTAAAATTATAATATCAAAATATAATCTATAGAAATGAACTCCACATTTTCAGACTGCAATTTTAATACCAAACATGCCATGATTATCATTAGTAATGTTTAAAATGTATTTCACTATTTATCAACCAATATCACTTGATTAAACAATAAAACAAAAAAATGAAAAATATGCATCATAATAGTGTTATTAGGTATGTGTTGTAAGGTATGTGTTGTTAGGTATGTGTTATTAGGTATGTGTTGTTAGGTATGTGTTGTTAGGTATGTGTTGTAAGGTATGTGTTGTAAGGTATGTGTTGTAAGGTATGTGTTGTAAGGTATGTGTTGTTAGGTATGTGTTGTAAGGTATGTGTTGTTAGGTATGTGTTGTTAGGTATGTGTTGTTAGGTATGTGTTGTTATGTATGTGTTGTAAGGTATGTGTTGTTTAAAGTAAGATATGAGTTGTAAATAGTACTATATAAATTATGTTTTGTGAATAGAACGGTGTGTGTAGTAAATAGTATGGATTGCATCAATTAAAAGTATGGTTTGTGTTGTAAACAGACAAGTTTCAATAAGTGATTGTACTGTATACGTCTTTAAATTGGCAGGGCAAAAATTTGGCTTTTTTGAAAAGATGAATTTAGGCGGTGATCAAGAATTGGTGATTTCTACAAAATTGCTGAAATTATATTTTATTTTTATTATCATTTTTAAACCTTCCTACTACTTGTACAAAGCCCTTTTCATAATGTAATATACATCGTTAATAGTATCCCTTTGATATAAATATTACATGCACAGTAGACTTTTAACATCTTTTATTAACAAGAGGGCCATAATGGCCCTATAAATGCTCACCAGGAGAAAAGGTCATTTGGAGATTAACATTGTTGAAGTTTTCTATACGAGTCTAAGTAAGATCAAGTGACCCATCTGGCCGTTTTTTATCCCATGGCCATTATATGAACAGATTTAAAAGAGGTCTATTAGACAAAGCTAGATACCAAATATCTTAGCTCTAGGCCTTGTGGTTTCGGAGAAGATTTTTTTAATTTTCCTATATAAGTCTATATAAATCAAGTGACCCTCAGGGCGGGGCCAATTTTGACCCTAGGGCAATAATTTGAACAAACTTGGTAGAGGTCCACTAGACAATGCTACATACCAAATATCTTAGCTCTAGGCCTTGTGGTTTCGGAGAAGAAGATTTTTTAAATTTTCCTATATAAAATAGAATAAACCCCAGGGCAGGGCCAATTTTGACCCTAGGGCAATAATTTGAACAAACTTGGTAGAGGTCCACTAGATAATGCTACATATCAAATATCTTAGCTCTAGGCCTTGTGGTTTCGGAGAAGAAGATTTTTTAAATTTTCCTATATAAGTCTTATAAATCAAGTGACCCCCGGGGCGGGGCCAATTTTGACCCTAGGGCAATAATTTGAACAAACTAGGTAGAGGTCCACTAGATAATGCTACATACCAAATATCTTAGCTCTAGGCCTTGTGGTTTTGGAGAGGAAGATTTTTTTAATTTTCCTATGTACGTCTATATAAATCAAGTGACCCCCGGGGCGGGGCCAATTTTGACCCTAGGGCAATAATTTGAACAAACTTGGTAGAGGTCCACTATATAATGCTACATACCAAATATCTTAGCTCTAGGCCTTGTGGTTTTGGAGAGGAAGATTTTTTTAATTTTCCTATGTACGTCTATATAAATCAAGTGACCCCCGGGGCGGGGCCAATTTTGACCCTAGGGCAATAATTTGAACAATCTTGGTAGAGGTCCACTATATAATGCTACATACCAAATATCTTAGCTCTAGGCCTTGTGGTTTCGGAGAAGAAGATTTTTTTAATTTTCCTATATAAGTCTATATAAATCAAGTGACCCCTGGGCGGGGCCAATTTTGACCCCAGGGCAATAATTTGAACAAACTTGGTAGAGGTCCACTAGACTAAGCTACACACCAAATATCAAAGCTCTAGGCATTGTAGTATTTAACAAGAAGATTTTTTAAATTTCCTATATAAGTCTATGTAAAATCAAGTTACCCCCGGGGCGGAGCCAATTTTGACCCCAGGGGAATAATTTGAACAAACTTTGTAGAGTTCCATTAGACAATGCTACATACCAAATATCTCAGCTCTATGCCCTTTGGTTTCGGACAAGAAGATTTTTAAAGTTTTTTCTATTTGTTGCCATAGCAACCAGAGTTTTTAATGAAATTTAACTTTTTGAACAACTTTGAAAGGGGACCACCCAAGGATCATTCCAGCAAAGTTTGGTTGCAATTGGCATAGCGGTGTAGGAGGAGATGTTGTTTTAAGTAAACATGGACGCCATGTAACGACGCACGGCGCACAATGGACGCAGGGCGATCACAATAGCTCACCCTGAGCACATTCGTGCTCTGGTGAGCTAATAAATGGTAATGGTTTGCATGTTTATCCATATCACTATAATAGCATTTTTTTGTTGATAACGACAATACACAGGTTCAGGATAAACTTGTGAAAACATGTCAATAATATGCATACTCTGACAAAACAATCAAGAATATGGTATTAATTGACTTGATATTAGAAGTACAAATCAATGGAAAAACTTACTGGAATCCGGATCAGTGGCCTTGACCTTAGCACTAGGGATGTACGAGCCACTTTGTGTATCTTCAGGTGCACTGAACTGGTAGTTATCCTGATCAAACACTGGTTTGTTGTCATTTACATCATTTATGGTAATCTTCACAGTGACTTGTCCTATAATTATTATGTTTATACCATACTTATATAGACTAAGTGCTTTTTTCATCAAAGAATACGACCGGTAGTAACATTCAAAAGCGCTTTACAAATTTACATATTACAGATACACAGATTACAGTACATCAAAACAGATTACAGTATATTAAAAGCATATATCATGTACAGTACCAAGTTATTGATCATATACAGTGTAAACTCCATGAACTGTCACCTTCAAACAACAGCCACCTCCCTAGTACAGCCAGTATTCTAGCAACCCAGATTGACCTTTTACTACATTTCCACTCTCTCAACAACGGCCATTTTTGTCTTTCCCGTTAGAAGCTGTTGTAGGGAAGTTACACTGTATATGATAAAGTTATGACAACACAAACATTGAGATCTTTTCAAGGTCACATCTTCCTTTATACGGAGGACAAGGTTCGTAACCTAGGAGATTTGAGTTTAGAAATGGACAGTATCAAAAACCAAACAGAAATTATGATCATTAATGAATTTTAAACTTAATACAAACAATGTATTTTAATAAATCAAAACTACATGTATTGTTACATGTAAATGTCAGATATTTGATACTATTTTGCTATATGGGTTAGTATTACTATGTATACAGTATTTTAGTTCTTGTTGAATTTAAACATTTGATGGATAGCATTATTATATTCATATGGAATTTTGAATACAATTGCTTTTAAGATAAAAAGGTAATAAAAAGTTAAAAAATAAAAATGGAACAGGTACACGGTTCTTGTTTCATTAAAAAACAAAACTAATTGTGACAGAATAGTAATGTTGTCATTGTAGACAAATAAAAACATGTGAAAGATAACAATTATGCCAAGTTTGGGAGTTACAGTTTTAATCACATTTCACATCTAGACACTGAATCCTTTTTCCATGTGATAAATTTTAAAGATTAAAACAGTGTTTAAAGAATTCATTTATATGTAAGAAAATACCTGTATTGGGTAGTCCATTCGTATTTAAAGATGAAGGAGCGCCATCCACAGCTTCTACTATGAGATTATAAACATACTTTGATGACTCTCTATCAAAGTCCCCTTTTGTGTATAGTTGACCAGTGCTGCCATCTATGGAGAAAAGTGGGTTAGAACCCACAATCTGGTATCTGTCAATCTGTCAATTTAAAACATTCATGACATCTGAACAAAATTGAAAAACAAGTGACAGGAATTGTAACAAAACCAGATTTTCATTCTTCAAATGCTAATATCCCTTGAGAAATGCAGGACTTGTGCACTGAAGAGTAGTTTTTTCATATTTCACATAATTACACCCAAAATTAATAAAGGATCATGATCCTGCCAAAATGATCAACTCACAAAGACAATAATATTATTGTTCTATAAAAGTGTCTTAAAATTTCTTTGAGAAATGTAGGAAGAGTGCACATGTAGAAGAAATGGTGGACATAATATAAATCTGCTAAAAAATTATCAAATCACAAAACCAGGGCAATATGCCCTTGGGTACTTGGTGACAATAATAATTATATGAAAGCTGGGAAATCCTAGTTTAATAGCTTAACTAACAACCAACTAGCAACAATATAAACAAGAGGGCAAGATGGCCCTAGATTGCTCACCTGAGAACAAAGACAATATAATTAATTACCAGGTAATATAGTTTTCATCACATATATTCCCCATTTTTACATAGATTTTGATCAAAACCAACTCTAATTTCCATAAACACTTAAGGTCATACACATTCATTGTAAATATGATTATGATTGGTAAAAAATGAAGGCACTAGACTGTAAACAAACTCAAATACAGCAAATTTTCAAGGTCAATGCCCATAACTCTAGAATTTTTTGTGCGATTCCGCCCATAATTTAACTTGTCCAAAATCTTTAGGTCATACACATTTACCAAAAATATGATTGGGATTGGTGATTGAAGAAATGAAGGCGCTAGAGTGTAAACAAGCTAAATATAGCAAATTTTCTGAGTCAAGAGCACATAACTCTTGAAGTTCTTGTCTGATTTTGCCCATAATCAAACTTGGCCGAGACATATACATAAACATATAGGCCATATACATTGTGAGCAAGTTTAATTACGATTGGTTAAGAGCTGTGGAGCTAGAGTGTAAACAAACCAATTGTGGACATACGGCGGACATTCATCAATCCTAAAAGCTCACCTAATCAATCATGTGATAATAAAACAGGGAACAGAACTCTCTGAAGCATCCTAGGACTAGACAAAGAATTTACCTACCCCTATATGTTAGAAATATATCAAAGAATATAAACATATAATAAGTTCAGTGAATGGACCAAATTTAGAATGCCCCAACTGAGAGCTGAGTCTAAAAGGGTCAGTAACTCCTGTGAAAATGTTTGGGATTCAACAGAAATTATACTAGGCCTGTGCTTTATTATTTTACTCCTTCTTACTCGAAAACCAAAATTTGAACAGACTGACAGACAGGCGGACCGAAGCACAGACGGACAGGGGTAACATTAAATGCCCATCTGCCACTTCACATGGGGGGGGGGGGGACCTGGAAAAAAGAAATATAAATACCTGATTATTTGGAGATGTTTTGTCATTATCAATGGCACGAATTGTATCAATTAGCTTTCCCCGCCCAGAAGTTCCAGTGTAGTTTCCTTCATCGAAATTCAATTCAAGCCATCCAAATTCAGAAGACTTAGCGGGAAAGATAGGAATATTGTCATTTGCATCTTGTACATTCACAGTGACAAGTCTATCATTGTTTACATTGTAAATATCCTGAAATAACAGAATAAAAATAGAGCTTTGTCACAGAAGTGACTAATATCCCCAGTGCCGCTTTGACACTAAGAATGCAATAGTATGCTATATGGCTAAGTTCAAGGGCACATAACTCTGAAATGAGTGAATGACTGGGCATGAAAATTTTGTCTTGCACATCTACACTTCATGGTGATAACAAAGACCTATAAATACATAGATAAGAAACTCCTGTAAGCGCCTGTAGAAAATGCTAATTTTGCTTGCAGCAGATCTTTGAATTTTGCAAACTACTTAAAATTTTTGCAAATCTCATTAATGAATTTTCAACAATGTCATTAAGTACTCATTTTTCTGATATGATTTTTTAAGAAATTTCTTTGAAATTATTTCTTAAATTCAACCAGTATAGCAGAAAAATGACAAAATGTACGATAAAAGGTTCATGCAGTTTATCCAATATATCCCCTCTAAAACTTCTTTTGTGGAGGTATAAAAGGTTATACTTCAATACAGAGCAAGGATACAAAGGCACTTTCATTACTCAAACACAGACAGAAGATTTAAGGGCCAGTAGAGTGGCTGTAAAATATATCTATATTTGAGTAGCAATTGTTGGTAAAATTAAATTACAAGAGGGCCATGATGGCCTATAAATGCTCACCAGGAGAAAAGGTCATTTGGAGATTAACATTGTTGAAGTTTTCTATACGAGTCCAAGTAAGATCAAGTGACCCATCTGGGCCGTTTTTTATCCCATGGCCATTATATGAACAGATTTAAAAGAGGTCCATTAAACAAAGCTAGATACCAAATATCTTAGCTCTAGGCCTTGTGGTTTCGGAGAAGATTTTTAAAAATTTTCCTATATAAAATAGAATAAACCCCAGGGCAGGGCTAATTTTGACCCCGGGGCCATAATTTGAACAAACTTGGTAGGGGTCCACTAGATAATGCTACATACCAAATATCTTAGCTCTAGGCCTTGTGGTTTCGGAGAAGAAGATTTTTTAAATTTTCCTATATAAAATAGAATAAACCCCAGGGCAGGGCTAATTTTGACCCCAGGGCCATAATTTCAACAAACTTGGTAGAGGTCCACTAGACAATGCCACATACAAAATATCTAAGCTCTAGGCCTTGCGGTTTCGGAGAAGAAGATTTTTTAAATTTTCCTATAGAAGTCTTTATAAATAAAGTGACCCCCAGGGCAATAATTTGAACAAACTTGGTAGAGGTCCACTAGACTATGCTACACACTAAGTATCAAAGCTCTAGGCATTGTAGTTTTTGACAAGAAGATTTTTTAAATTTCCTATATAAGTCTATGTAAAATCAAGTTACCCCCGGGGCGGAGCCAATTTTGACCCCAGGGGAATAATTTGAACAAACTTTGTAGAGTTCCATTAGAAAATGCTACATACCAAATATCTCAGCTCTAGGCCCTGTGGTTTCGAACAAGAAGATTTTTTAAGTTTTTTTCTATTTGTTGCCATAGCAACCAGAGTTTTTAATGAAATTTAATTTTTTGAACAACTTTGATTTAGGGGACCACCCAAGGATCATTCCAGCAAAGTTTGGTTGCAATCGGCATAGCGGTGTAGGAGGAGATGTTGTTTTAAGTAAACATGGACGCCACGTAACGACGCATGACGCACGATGGACGCAGGGGGATCACAAAAAAAAACACTAAAAAATTGAGTAAGGTTAGATAATGCAACCCTGTCTCTGATTTGCAGATTTAAAGATTTCTTAATGTATTGTCAAACCAGTGAACAAAGGCCACCCATGGAAAAGACAAAATGTGGCCTTTATTGACAGGTGTCCTTATTGGGAGGTCATTCTGTTCAAATAATTAATGACAGTTTCTAAAATAATGGCCTTTATTCACAGGCTGACTTTTATTCAGAGGTGGAAGCTAACACAGGTTTGACTGTACATATGGGCAGAAATTATGTTTATAATTAATGTGTAATCTTACAGTTGCTCTAAGTGTGACACTGTATGTTGTGGTCCTCTCATAATCCAAATAATTGGCAAGTTTTAACTCTCCCATTGTTACACTTGTATCATTGGTGTTAACATTATTTGCTGTAAAGATTACTTCATCACCAGTGGGGTAAATGGTTCTAAATGTCAAAGCGTTGCTGTTGTCGTCAGATCTTGCCGTAAACGTCATCAGACTGGTTCCGATAGTCTTACTCTCAGACACATCAATGATAAAGCCAGATGGGTTACTTCCAATCCATGTTGGAGGCTGGGTAGTGTCTTCCCTTATGATTCTGATGATCACAGTTGCATTTGAATGTCTTGGAGGGACACCTTCATCAGTAGCAACTGCTGTCAAAGTAACATCCTATAAAATGATAAATAAGCTGACTATTTTTTAAGAAATCTAAAACCTCAATGATAAATGAGTCTTCATTAATTTGGTAAATGAACTGTAGTACAGTATATCCCCTGAACACTGGAATTCCCTGAAAATCAGACATATTTTTCGAGTCCCATTTTTCAGATTTTTTATCAAAAGCTCTGTGAAAACGGGAATTCTCAGAAAACCAGACTTTTGGCCCAGTCTGGAAAGGGTCTGGTTTTGAATAGTTTTACTGCAGCAAGAAGGAATAAGGACACTATTGTAAAACATCACCTACAGATAGTTTTATGACAGTAGACATATTTCATACATAGATATTAAATAATTAGTATTTCAACTTAAAACTTACCTGAGGTTCAACAGGCAGTGCAGCCTTTACTTTAATTTCTCCAGTATAATTTGTTAGACTGAAGTATTGATTATTAGTTGCAAATGAGTACATAACTCGTGCGTTCTGTTGAATGTCCTTGTCTTTAGCTTCAATAAAAGCCACCACTTTATTTAATCCAAGATTGTTGGGAGCGGCAAAATCATAGCTGCTTGAAGTGAAGATAGGATCATTGTCATTTATGTCTTTGATCAACACCAACAGTGAACACACATTCTCTGAATTACCACCATCAGTGGCAACAACATTCACCACGAGCCTCGTAGTTCCAACAAGGTCAGTTTCACGATCAATAGCAACTCTAGTATACAAATCTCCAGTGGTACTATTTACTCTAAACTTTGATTCCCTTTCTTTGATTGAGTAAGTCACTTCCCCATAGGGTCCGTGGTCATCATCAGTGGCTTGAACCTAAAATATACAGACATAACAATCAAAGTACTGGAAGTACTAATAGAAACTGAACTAACATAGACAAACACTGCAACATCGAACAGGAACTAGTTTAACAATTGCATGGCGGATGTAGAAAAACATAGTGCTTTGGTTCTCATCAAGTGTTGCCTATGGAAAACTAGCTTTCAGTTTCCAAAAAGTGAGGCATAGAATGACATCATCATTATTCATTGAGGTAATGCAATGTTAAAATGTGGCATAAATAACCTATGCATGCCATTTGAAGAACTTTTGAAAGTTGTAGTCTATAAAATGGATATGTGACTGCTAGGCTGTCACCTTGAATAAGAACCAAGTCAGGTGACTTTGTACAGTTGATGTATCTATGTGTTAATATTAAATTAGAACAAAAGATGTATCTATGCGTTAATAACTTAGTACAAATGATGTATCTAAGTGTATATGACTAAGTACAAATGATGTATCTAAGTGTTTATGACTAAGTACAAATGATGTATATATGTGTATATGACATAGAATGAAGGATATATCTATGTATATGCATGTCTACCTGTATCACGAAAGCGTCCGCAACCTCTTCATCGACACTTGGATCATAATTCAAACAGTTTGTGAACACAGGACGATGTCTATTGTCAATCAAAATGTTGACAGTGACAGTGCCAGTAGTAGAAAGAGCATTAGTACCGCCGCAGCATCCACCATCATCTGTTGCTATGACACGGAGCTCATACGTAAAATCCTGAATCAGAGCTTGATCTGTGGCAATAGTGCTTTTCAGAGTAATTCTACCCGAGTCAGATTCAATGTCAAATTTTGGATAGTCTGAAATGTTTTAAAATCATAATAAAAGTAAGTGTTTGGTTTTAAATTGGCTAAACAACTAATCATACTATCACTAGAAATTACATACACTATAAAACATGATATCATTGCACATCAGTATTTACTGTAAATATCACTTTTAATCAGCTGAAAATATTCTTAAACATTTTGTAACTTTTAAATTTCTCTGAACATAGACTTAAGGCTTTCAGTAGTTAGATACACAATAAGTGATTCAAGAAACTTTTTCAAAAACATTTAGTTGAAACAATTAACATGTTGGATGCATCTTCAATATAAATACTATTAACTAGCAGGACTTTTAATCATGAACATATGCTGTACATTTTCCCTTCATATCAGAAAACCTAAAACTTTACAAAACAGTTAATTGGTACTGTAGTCATGGAAACAGACCAAGGTATGATTATCAAACTTACCTTGAGCGAACCTGTAGCCAATCTTATCACCATTGTCTGCATCAGAAGCAAATGCATAATATACTTCTTGTCCTACAGGAGCATCGTAACGTAGTTGAGTAGTCATATTGACTTGGAACTTGGGCTTTTCATCATTGACATCTAACATAAAAATCTGTATGGTGGCCCGTCCTGTTTTACTTATTGCCCCATTGTCAACGGCAAATACATCAAACTCGTAATATTTGTTACTTAAAAAGTCGTAATCAAGGTGCCTGAAAATATAATTAAGACTGATTAAGTATTGATAAAATACTACACAACAGACAGACATAAAGCTTTAACAAGAAAACTGAGCCGCATGAAGAGAGAATGGTCGCTGAACGCGATTAATTTCAGCTTGTGCCACAGTCATTTACATTACCATTAAAGAATTTTTCATTTCGCATGTTTATAAAAATTATGAAGGACGTGATTAAATACAGAATGTACATGTACATTCAACAACTGGTATAACTGAATTGATCATATAAATTACATAAGTAATCAATTGTTTGTTTATATCAAGTTTTATGCCACTTTTCAACAGTCAGAGTCATATGAGGCAGACAGTTCACCTAACCATCATTCCTGGGAAAACCAGTACTAGACTCCCAACCTCTGTAAGCAACTGCCTACTTTCTCACATCAAGAGACATGGTTGGAAGCAGGGCTCAAACCCGCAGCACTCCATCAGTGAGAGGTTACAGTGACTTGAAGTCAGCGACCTTCAATAAACCACTCAACCACGGAGGCGGGTTGGAAGTTATCAAACCTCACCGAAGCTAAAAACAAATGTCAGCATTAGCAATGATATAATGTAGCTTTAATAGTTTAATAAAATCACACAAAACCACAAGTACATTCCATGTAAATATACATATATCATGATGTAAGTTGTACAGAAACAAAGTGTGGTGCAAATAAATACTCACTTGTTCACAATAAGAGACGCAGTGAAGGTATTGTCCTCAGTATTTGGAACAGATTCAACTCTAAACAACTGGTTATTAACAGTAAATGCTATATCAGAATCAAAATCATCGTCAGTAGCAGTCACTGGAAAGAAAAGTTTTAAAAATGTATACTTTACATTGGTCAATTTAAAAAAGCATTTATTTTGTACTTAGACTTAAGGACAAACTTATTCTTGCCTGGTTGGGATTTTTGAGATTATATAAAAACCAGTAAAGGTATGTCTCTGTAATTTGGCTTGTTTTATAAAGTCTTTCACTGTAACCAGTTTAGCAAGTTCTACTGAATGAATTGCTTGTAGCGTCTTCTCTCAAAAGGTAGGATTTTATTAATGTGCAATTAAAAACAACAAAGATATAAAATGCAACCTCTCCAGAGTGGCCCTCTCTTAAGCAACAGCCTCGCTTCAAGGACAGCACGATTTTTCCCAATTGTAAGATTTAACTATTAATTTAACCTCTCTAGAGCAACAACCTCTCAACAATAACATAATTATGCTTCTCCCAAAGGGTGTTGCTTTGTAGAGGTTGCACTTTATTGCATTTCTGGTAGACCAGACAAGACTTTAGTCTGTAAGTGTATATTCAACTTGAAATTAAGATTAAGGTTACGATGTGAACCGTAAGGTTAAGGATTTACTGTATTATGAAACAGTGAACTACAACTATACTGTATACAGGTACTGTAAATATAGGTTACCATAGTAACCAGTAACATACCAGTCAAAATAGACCTTCCTATTTCAATATCTTCTCGAACATTGTTCGCTGTATATGCTGACTTTGTAAATTTTGGTTGAAATTCATTTTTGTCAGTCACGAAAATCTGAACCTGAAATAAACAAAAATGTCACAATGATATCTTCCAAGGTTATTCTTCAAGAAAACATAGAGAATTATATAATCCTGTGTTCATTTTTTCTCTTCATATTACAAAGAGAATGCAGACTTTGTGGTATCTAAGGCCATCCTTAGAAATTGTTTAGGGTTACACTACCTATTCACCTTATTAACCCAACTTTTTATGGCCTCTTAAGTAATTGTTTTTTCAATTTTTAATATGTAAATAGCAATTTGACATGCATTTAGGTTTCAATGTAACAATGGATTAAAAAAGAAATTCTTCCATACCTACCAACCCACTGAAAATTATCTGAGTAGAGTTACCCCAAACAAACATTTTTTAGGATGGCCTAATCTCCTTCTTAATACAATATGCACCAAATTTGTACATTTACAGTACATAATAGAACCAATTATTTGTTCATTGTGCCTTTAGTTAGTTATTCACAGAGTACAAAATGTCTTATTCAGGGTCCTAATTAAATTTTAGGGGACTGGGGCCAGTAGCTCTCACGTAAGCATGTATTTCGAAAAACAAGTAATATACAAAAAATTATCTGGGAGGGTATTTTTTTTCAGAAAATAGGGGAAATGTATATTCACTGGGGAGGGGAATCATGAAATGAGGGCCCAGTTATTTATTTTAATTGCTGAACACTAAACTTTGTGAAGATATAGAAGTTCATACACTTACCAGTTTTTCTGATACTAATCCAGTTTCTGCCTCCGTGGCTTTCAATGTCACGTTAAATTCTCTCGGGCCTCTCTCATAATCTATAACTCTCGTAACTTGAATTCTACAGCCCTTTATCTGACTGGTTGATGGTAAAGCTTCAGCCACAAATATAGTCGAAGGTTCATCATTCATGTTGACTACTTGGAATATGACAGGTCGATCTTGGAATGAGAAAACTTCAATAGGACTAACATTAATCCTGAAAACAACAGTTTCATGAATGTAACTTCTAACACTAATTTCTTCAAATTTTCTTCATCATTAAAGAGTCATAATAATTTTGCACTTTCTGGATTTTCATTCATACTTCTTAATTATCACCAAGGACTTATATACAAGTCCTTGATATCACCAATTAGTGACTTAAATTTTTAGAATTTTAAGTTTTCAGCTGATTTCCTTGGACATGCTGAGAGTGCCAGCTTTAATAATATCACCAGAGGCCCTGCTGTTGTCACACATTGGATACATTTTGTCTTCATCAAAAATCACACTGGATAGATACTTTGTGCATTTTGTTAACTTATTATACATTTAAAAAACAGTGATTTTTTTCATAATTTTCCTTCTACCCATGCCAATCAAATGGGAAATTCAGTGCAACAAATTCTAAAATGGGAAATATAAAATAACATATATACCGGTATTTTCCATGGAATATGTGACTATTTAGTTGCTAATAATACATGTATTACTATTTACTATACTGTAATTGGTGACAAATTGTGTAACATTTTTCTTCTTTTCGCACGATCATGTTGAAAATACTTATTTATCAGGGGAAAATTCTGGCAAGAAGAAATTTTGTAGCAGAAACTGCCCATATAAGGCAGTAAATAAAGTGAAAATATCACTGAAAAGGATTAGTTTTCAGATTTAAATCCAGAAATCAGAATTATCTAGATGTTCAGAAACAAATGAAGTTGGACATGCTTGCCCTTTTTTAAATAAAATTTGGTGTCACAAATCAGAATGAATGAAAAAACTAATATCTTACGTCTGATCTCTTGCATTCTCCTCTTGGAAGTATAATACAATACTTTGTTTCATGAACTGAGGCTCTCGTAGACCAGCCTTGATCTCTACAAACGCTGTTGTACGCTGTGTCGTACCCGCAGGGGCAGACAGATCAGTAGCAATGAAATGGATCTGGAAGATCTCGTTATCCGTGAAACGATTGCTTCCAGAACGTATTATGTCAGCCCTGTTTCCTTGTACGCTCACAGTGAAGAACTGGTTCACTCGGTTATTATCTGAAACCATGGCAACAATAACTTGGGTTAAAATCACTTGGGTTTATTGAGCCATTAACAGTCTGGGGCATTAGGTGACTATTTCTAGCTTTAACATGATGGAGAAACATCTAAGGCATACACATTAGTAACCAACATTCTGTAGGCTAGTTTGACAGCATCCCCGTGTGAAATTATGTTTGTTTAAGGGACTGTTTTGGTTAGACGCTAGTGGTTGTACTCAACAAGGGAGTGTTTTGGTTAGACGCTAGTGGTTGTACTCAACAAGGGACTGTTTTGGTTAGACGCTAGTGGTTGTACTCAACAGAGACTTATTACCACTCAACCAGCATAAGGCTAACTATGAGTTAATGGAATTAAAAATTATAAAATATAAGATAGTTCAAAGCAATTAAGTTCACTTAATCATAATCTATATTCAAGAAATTGACTTGATTCACAATTTGACCATTTACAAGTTTGTTTGTTTGTTTTGCACCCCTTATATTCAACAGTCAAGTCATGTGACGGACAGTTCACTTAACCATCATTCCTGGGAAGAACTAGTACTACTAGTCTCTCATCCTCCATAAGCAACTGCCTACTTTCTCACATTAAGAGACATGATCAGTAGCTGGACTCAAACCCACGACCCTCTATCAGTGAGAGGTTACAGTGATTTGAAGTCAGCGACCTTAACCACTCGACCACGGAGGCGAGTGTACAAGTTAGTCCATATTCATAACTTACTGTAAATATTTCACAAGAGAAGAAAGCATACATACTTGTTTTTTGAGAGTCAACTTCAAGGCGAACACTGGAACCAGCATCTGGGTCCTCAGCAGTGAGAGAATACACGAGTATGCCAGCCTGAGCGTTAGGATTTACAGTTGCTAGGAAAGGCTTGGGCTCGTTACTAAACTGAGGTGGCTCATCATTCACGTCTGTAATTCCGATATCCTGTAAATACTCCGTGACAACTGAAATTAAAGAGAAATAAAGATAATAAATAGCAAGTTTACTAAAAAGGGAGAAAACAACCGCTTTGTTAAGTAGCAAGTTTATGTTAAAGGGAGGTAACTGTTTTCTCAGCTCAATGTTTTCTCTGAAATACATATCATTTTTTTTCTCACAAGTACCTATTAGCTTGATAAATTACTTAAATAATATAAGGCAATGATCAAGATGTATGTATATATAAGTTGTAGATTTAATGCTTTTACTCAAATTTAGGTTTTTTTATTAAGAAGCGATTGCTAATGAATACCATCGGTTAAGATTATAAAAAATCGGTTAAAAGTAGGTGGCCCCGTTAATTGACACACGACCATATCTGTTATTTTTGTAAGAAAATCTATTTTACTGAATCCAGAGAATTTTCAGTATGTAGGTATAGGTATGAAATATTTTTTTAATTTATTTTTTTACGTTGAATCAAAAATAACTCAAAATGATATTCATACACTGAAAAAAAATTACACAAGAGGCCAAAGAAAGGTGTACTGCTGTTTTTGGTGAGTAGGTAGCTTATTGCTGTGTAACTCCAAACAAATTAGTTTTTAAGGATGGCTTTACCTGACTTCCATCCAGGAACATGTTCTACAGAGTGAAACAATTACATGTACAGGATTTGTATTTATACTGTACTATGCTAACAAACAATAGTACATTGCCTTGTAAGTTGTTTTAACTCGAAATTCACCATGAGAACAATTTGTTATTGTCAGATCAATAACTATAAAGCATATTAAACTTTATAGACTGTGGTAAGTTTAATGTTAATTGGGCCAAAATTGAGAAATATCTTGTTTTGTAGCAAAACATTTGATTGAAAAAGTAATGGAAGCTCTTAAAGTTTATACAGGACAGGGGGTTACTTTATTATTTGGGGAAGGCACCCAAGTCCTTAATTAATATGGGGATGAAATAGTATAGTGAAGGCTCTTTTGGGGACAAATTCTCGTCTTACACCAATTTGTATTATGTAACAATGAACTTTGTATGTTCATTGTACACATATTAGTACTGCACGCATGTTTTGTATAGAATATGTTTCAAAGGCTTGTTTTTTTCTATAAAGTTTGAACAAAACATTCTCCTGCAAAGATCTCTCTTACATGAATGAAGCTGTATTTGAAAATGACCGACTGCCTAGAGACAGAGACCTAGTTTTACACATCACTGTCTCACCCCGGAACATCTATCATCTTTGATCATTTCTATCTTATCATACCAGACAACAAAAACTCCCATAGCTGTGTAGGCAACAAGTTAAATATTACAAAATTCTTACAGTATGTATCATCACAACTAAGATATGATACTGGTGATGGTAACCCCTTCAAAAAGAATTCTTTAAAACATGAATTTTTCTTGAACTGTTCTTGCATACTTCATGCCAGTATTTGGCAGGGGGATTGACTTGATACAGTTAAAACCAACATCTTATTGTACTGGTCAATCAAATAACTCTTATGACAATGCAAACATTTGACGATAGTAGTGGATAAACCAAGAACATTTTGTAAAATAGCATTCAGCTAACAGAGACCTCCCACATATATTTTAATTATTTATTGACCTTTGATATGATGGGTCACAACTCGTCAGCTTATAATGAGATTATAATTATTGCATGACCATAAAATATTATTGAAGTGTGTAAAATTAAATCCACTACAAAGTGAGTACTTTGTTTTCTAGTGGTATACTAACATGATTAATGTAATAGTTTATTTTCACATCAAAACTTTAATGTAATTTGCGTGTTAAGTTTGTTTAATCATGGGAGAGGTAGTACGCAGTATTCAAACGATCAATTTATTTTATTATAGAAGTCACATGACAAGTTCACAATGTACTGTATGTACTAGTCCATGTTTGTTTTGTAATGTACATTCATTTCCATATGAGTCACAGCCATACAATATAAATGGTTTCAAAACAATTAAAACATGGAGCCATGAACTTGTCACAAGTAGAAAGAAAAATATAAGGAAACAAAACAATGAGATAAGATCCTGTCATGTACAATTTGAGGGTATATTTTTAAACAGCTATCTTATATAGTACAAATTAAGTGGTATCTATTTATGTTCCAGGAATATACTACAATTAGCTGAACCCAAACCTAAGGGTCCCGGGAGTTCTAAGGCCATAAAAAACTTTCACATTTCAATTAACATCATCAATTCAGGTAGGCAGACATTTTCTTTTTGAAAAATACTTTTCAAGTCTGGAGTAAAGTTCCTTATATCCTACGAAAATGAAAATATCGGCAAGAAAAGTCTTTAACAAAAAGTTTGGTCACGTAAGAGGAAAACATAAACATTTTTAACTATAAGCACTGAGAGTTAACACATCGCTATATAAACATCTAACCTGATCAAGTGATACAATTACTTACATGTAAGTATACAGCCCTTTTTTTGTTTTTGGGAATATGTTACATGGGTGCATGCAGATATTCCAGCTATACTTCACCATTATGTAGATCAAATAAGAAGTTTATTTGTCTGGACATAGACTTAAGTATTTAAATTTTCTATCAACAATATAAATCTCACAAATGGTGCCGTGTATCTTTAATATGATTTAATAATGTCAGACATTTCCTGTTTAAATCATGTTGTAATATACAAGTCATATACTATTATGGTATATACTGTGTTCAGTTAGGAACATGTACCACTTGCTCAATGTATTGGACATGTACAACTTATGACTTTTATTAGGGTTTAAGGAGAAGGTGGTCAGAGTGGGAAGTATGTCAGATCGGGAAATTTTATTATAATAAAGAATTTAAGATATTAATAAAAAAAATATATAAAATTTATACAAGTTATTTAAAGTTATATACACCAATGGCCACATGTTTTTTTATTCTGTATGTTACATGTACAAGGCAATATCTCTTCTGCTGGATTCGAACTAGTAAATAATAACATATGCTGCCGTTTGTCACTTAAAGCACTTTCTGAGGGCTTCAAGTTTCACCTACCCAAGGTTACTCCTGGATGGTGTGCAGGGAGAGTTTTATCTGTTCTTTTTATATTTTCATACTCATCACAACATAACTTAAAAAACTTCTCTAATTTGATAATTAATGATGCAAATAATTATTACATCCTCTAATAGTGCAATAGGACACAGTAAGTAACATTGTAACATTGCCAAAAACTTAAAAAAGGGTTGCTTTGAACAACATTACAAACTTTCTTGATATTTAATATTTAGTCACTCATTCTACAGAATTTCAAGAACATTGACTAGAACCCAAGAACGTTATATCTGCTACTGCACACAACCTACTTAAAACACATTATTACCCGGACCGGGAGTAACTGAATATTGATTAGGCCGAGTTGGTCACATTCATGCTAATGTATGTAATCTTTCCAATATCTTCATACATTCCTTTATCCATTGATACACTGTTTATCTGACTGATTTAGAGCAGAATAGCTTGTTATATGTTTTCTTAACAATAGCTTTGGTATGTAAATATTTTAATGGGTAAGGTTGGGACTTAACTAGTTAAACTACATAATATACTGATATATGGTATAGACCGTATAGTTATGATAAAATATCATTATGACAATGTTATAATTCAGATGAAGAATTGGACTAAAGTTATGTTTTAAATTTTACATAATTTTCAGCTGACTTCAGGGATTATCTTTATTATCTATAGTTGTAGCCTGCAGAGCCTTCAATTCTGAAAATTTCTTTAAAATCATGGAATTTTCCCCTTTCCTATTTAATTATATTATACTTGAAATTTCCTTCCCCAAAATTGGTTGCAGAAGAGATTTTTTACGCCATAAGAGGCTTCAACCTGATTAATTATTAATTAAACATCCCCACATTCAAGGCTAAGGGCGCCTTCCCAAAAACATTAAGAAAACCCCTGTGCATTACAGACTGATGTTGTTTTAATTTGGAGAAGTTTGATATTTCTATATAATTCTTAATCAACTCAAAATGGAAGATTTCTCTTTTCTCCACTAAATATAGCATTCAAAGCTGATTCAAAGTGTTTTTTCTCTCTTCATTTGGAAGAGGCCTTAGCCTGTTGATTTTGGGAAGAATTATGACTAAAATTGCTGATTTAGGAAATAAAATAGCTGGTGTAAGTTTGGATTTTTGGGAAAACTGCATGATTTTAAAGAAATTTTCAATTGGGAAGAGGCCTTTAATAGGCCTCTGTTATAGAAGGTGAAAAAACAATGATTCATCATGATTTGTGTGTCAAGTCTAACCTCTTTAGCAACTACATGTACACAAATCACTCCTTTCTACTTCATAAATGTACAGTAGAACCTCTTCAGAGCGACCCTCTCTTGAGCAACAACTTCTCTTCAACAACAGCATGATTTTTCCCTCTGCATGATTTAACTACATGTATTAATTCAACCTCTCTAGAGCAACAACCTCTCAACAACAACATTATTTTGCTACTCCCAAAGGGTGTTGCTTTGGAGAGGTTGCACTATACCACAACCCTATATGTATTCAGTCATCAATAAAGTCATGTAGCATAATTACGTAATAGAGACAACACACAATTTACAATCTGAGATACCTACCAGTATCGTTGACATCTTCCAAGTTGATCACTAGTTGAACTGTGCTTGAGCCTCCGTTTGCCGTTAATGTCTCGTAATCAAGTCTGAACTCTGGCGCCACGGACACAGCTCCATTAGAGCCAACTGTAAACGCATCCTTGTACGTAGAACTGACTAGTCTGTAACTCTGACCAAGTGGAGGAGCAGGTAGTGTGAACAATACACCAGTGGCCGTCTCTTCTGCCTCTTGTGATGGCAGGATCTCTTGCGTGTTACGTTTGTACCGTCTGTTTGATTTGCTGACAAAATACAAATTATCGTCTGCAAAGTTTCCATTGAGTACATCAACATTTGTATGTCCTTGTTGTCCTAGTGAATTCATTGCAACAATGATGAAAGATTCATCAGCGTTTAGATCCTTCTTTGTGAATATTTCCACCTCAACACCATCATCTTTAGAAACGGTCTCCAGGTAAAAATTATCAGTGCCAACAATTCTATAATCCAAGTTGTTCTGACGTGCCCTTGTGGTGGATGTTGCATACAGATGTTCGATGCCTTGTACTTTAGTGTTTGCTGGTGCGTTCTTATGTACAACGCCTTCATAGCGGGCATTAAAAAACTTCAAATGCTCATTGTCATCAGTAATTTCTACATATACTGGGTGTGAAAATGGATGTGGGACAGAGTTATTGTTGCAAGGTCCAATGGATTTATGTCGAATACTGAACAAGTCGCCAACATTATCTGCCAGGGAAGACTTGGTGACAATGTATCCATTGGAATCAATAGTGAATGGATTGATAGAGTCACTGCTTCTCTGTATATGATCCACAGTCAAACATGTCGCCACTAATTTTGTTTTCATCACAAGAAAACCCACATCAGCAGTGTGTGGAATATTGAGAGTTATATCTTCGGTTTGTACAAAAAAGGTATCACAGAATGGAAGGAAATTTAAGACAATAAGAGCCAACATTACGCACACTCCGGCATTTTTGTGTCTCTTTTTACATATAGAGGCCGCCATATTGGAATTTTGAATCACTTATGATTCAAACTGATTTCCGTGTTTATTCACCTATATTTTATCCAGGTATACACTTTAAAATCCAAATATGCACAAAATCACACACTAACTGTTAAATTCACATATTTACAATAAATTCCAACAAATGAATAAGTCCAAATTCGAAAAGCTAGCTCCGATAAATCCACTTATAAAGTCAAAGAATGATCAAGGTAAGATACCGGTACAGGTAAAACTCGCCGATACACTGACTGTAGGACATAGACGCGTTGAACACACCTGTATACTGTATGACTCGTCCGTTTATTTATAGAACCATATACAGTCATAACTTTGTAATGAAATTATTATTACGAAAGCATGTAAAGTTTTAGTACAGAAATATATGCTGGGTATTGTTGTAAACATTATAAAGTGCACACTATTAATTTGATTTAAAACTAATCTCTAGGTCACGTTATGTGTTAGATCGTGTTAAATATTCAGACGACATATACCGCGTCGTTTGTCCCGTGTTTATAAAGACTTCGTTAATGTTGTTGACACTGTGTTTATTGAAAGCCTCTAGGGGTATAATCATGGATGACTCGGAAAATCAAAGTGTCGATATATACGTGACCCTAAAGCAATGGCATGCAGTGACTCCATATTAAGTGTCCCTAAAGCAATGGTTGACAATAACCAGCGTTCCATTTACAATGCGCCGACATACCTGTGTAATTAGTTATCTTAGTAAATAAGACAGGTACGAATATTGACACATATATATAATTATCTGTGTAAAAAAATTAGATTTTCAACTGATAATGATTTACCATACATTGAGTATATCAATTGGTCCAAAATTGAAGTCAAAATACTTATATATTAAATATAATTATGTACAATTGTTTAAAAATTAGTACAATATATATAGCCTATATATAAAGTTAAAAGTTTACAGCCAATTTGAAGAAATTGTAAAATGACACTTTCAGTACTTTGTTTGTATTTGTATCATTGTACTTAAACATCAACAATACATCAAACTTCATATATAAAACTACAAACTTCCATTTTTATAGTTCTGGAAACTACATTGACGCCGTATAGATTAACACTTTGTTCTATAGAATAATACCAGTTTTAATACCAGACATGTTAAAATTTATTATGTAACAGAAGGTATATATACATTACCATTAATACAATGCGATGTTTTGTTGTGCACTGTTTTTTTTTATCTGATTGTGTTAATTTATTAATCATTAACAACTCATAGAACATCAATTAGGTATTTATTAGGCAACTTGAACTTCTTAAGTCTTTCATTTATCGAATAAAGGTTAAAGTTATCTTGCATTATTTTGTAAACATTTAGTTGTTTGCTTCTTTATTTTGATTACCAAAAATGACGTGTTTTCATAATTAAAGACCAAGTTCTAAGCTTGTACAGTTGATTTTGTAATAAAGTTATTAGTATAAAATGAAAAGATGAATACAATTATTCAACTATCCTTAAATAATAACGTAGCAACCCGATCCAATCGGAAGAATTCGAAATTCACCATCTGGGTCCGATTGGATCCGAGCCGAATACATTTGGATTCGTTACAGCCCTAGTAAAACAGTTCATCTCATTTGGTGAAAGAATCTTAGCTGAAAACTAACAATTTATACTTATAAACCAAGCTAAAGTACTGTACTTCAGTATTTCACATTTAATCAGACAATAAGGACAAATTATAGAATATAACATTTCATAACAAACAATATAACAATATAGCATCTTAGTTTACAAAGCGTGGTCTTAGCTGTATCTCTGCAATGTTTCCTGTTTTTAATAAAGATGAGGGACGGTTCATGAATTGACAGAATTCAAGTTTATTTAATTCTCACATATTGCGCGAAGAACGGACACAGTTTATCTCTAAATAATCAATTACACAAGTAAGTTTTTATATAAAAAATTAACTGCATGACAGATCATAGGATTGTTTTCTGAAATCTGACATTTTCTTCGAAATATCTCTTGTTCAAAATGACCGTTTATATGCCAGTATGGTGTACATCATCAAATCATGACATATCATACATTAATTGTTAATACTGTAAGCTTAAATATAGCTTCTAATGGGTGCATTTTTATATCATTCACTAGGATTAGGCTTACATCGCATGTATTCATATCAACACCTGACATTTAAATACAAAAAGGTAACTTTACAAGCATACATGTTCTGTATTGTTTCAAACTTGACTTTTGATTTATTGATACATCATAGTACAAAAAACGACCGCGTTAAGTGAGTTACATACAGTCGGTGAAAACAGTGGTAGGCTTTGCCCTTTACACGAAAAGCTTAATGGATGGTTAGATAGCAAAAAATAATATATTTATAAATTGTGTCGAACTGATTATCGGAAACTGAACTATTGTCAGCGTTCCATAGCCGTCACTCGCTCGGCGCGCATGAATTTTTATGCGAACCGAATTACGTACTATGTTTTCTACATCCGCGGCATGCAATTGTTAAACTAGTTCCATACTGACTGTTGCAGTGCACGTCTATAGATGCAAATTCAGTTTCCATGAGAACTGTCAGTACTTTAATATATACTAGTAGTTGTAAGGAATGAAGGTATTTCTTTGTCAGCTTGCTTTAGAATCAGAAACTTCAACGTCCGTCTTCTGTCTTTGTTAATTGCCTCGTTAGGGTCGTGAACGAAAATGTCATGTATATCAAAAATTGGATTATTAGTTAAGACAACAGTCCTTAATTTTTAAAGTATCTGTATATATGGCACATTGGAGAATTTTGTTGTAAAAGCAAGTATAGTTCTATGGTGTGACAATGACAACATTTCTTTCACAGACGATCTACACAAACTAAAATGTCCCATAGCATAGGAATCAACTATAACCATGTATCTATAAGTTGTAATTCTGTATTTCTCATTAATTTGTAATACAATTATACCATAAGAATGAACTATTTAATTATATATGACTTTCTAGAAAGTCCCTTCCATTAAAATAATCCATTTTTACAGGAATATATTTCATATACGGTCGTGCTGCCATGGTCGGTTGCTGTCGGGGGTAAGTTTTTGTTTTATTTCTTATTATCGTATATTCTGTTTAAGTAAGGAAGAAAGTAAAATGATTGCTATATATTTATGTGACTATCGTTCATTTTCCAAGAACTGGCACTGTAAGATAGCACATTTTCCTTAGAGACTGAATACGCTTTGGCATCCTTAATAATCCTTGATGAACTGAGGCAATACGAGAGCTTCACGTTCAGTCTTATCAGAGGTACGTATGTTCGTGTTTAACATTAAACAGTTTCCATGCAAATAGATTACAGGAAGATGATTTGGTTTATAATAAGATTATGTAACAATTTTCATTTAAATTTAATGATTAATCAATGACAGAGACTATGAAAATAAAATTTTACCATAAAAGGAATTCACCATACAGTTTATCTGTTTCATCTGATGTAGATTAATAATGATAATGATAATAAAGGCTTTATTTTTAGTGGCTATACACATTTGGGGTTCCCCAATCTTCCACGTGGGTCTCTCAACAAACATGAAAAAATGAAAATCATTAAAATACAAATGTAGCATCATATTATAAGATAATTAAATACATGTATTTGGTTAGTAAGATATAAAATTATTGTGAATCAAGGCATAAAATAGACAGGATACCATCAGGACAAACTTGTCTGTATTTTTCTGTTAGACATCTGATGCATATCACATCGATCAAGGCTTTGTGCAAATATTTCAGGGTTTTATGACTAATCCACTGTAAACAAATGACAATACGGTATAAATAAGGTATCCGTTATCTCAAATCGTGCTTTACAAAACTTGTGAGTAGTTTCAACAAGTAAATACCACACTTTTGATAAGAACGATCGCTTTCATAAAATACTGAATTAAACGTGATGTTATACAATCTTTGGTTTAAGAAATCGATGTTTGCATATTTTGTTGATATTTCATTGAACTTCATCTTAAATTCACAGTCACTTCCGGTTGTATTCTGTTAAAATGCGACTCAAGTGGTTGAGTAACTTGAAAAACTTGTAAATTTGTAGCATCACCAGGGCGAAATGTGTTACATATTAACAGCATTGATTCAAGCGTGTCTAAAACTATTCTTAAAATATATACGTACTAATTAAAGTACTAAGACTATTTTAAATGTAGCATGTTACCTAAGCTTGCACTACGCTAATTGACCAGTCGCCAGATACAGGAATGCTGCGCCCACTGAATCACGTGGTGTAGCAACGCGAAACCTTCGACAAGCTAAATCCAAGATGGCGGACAGATTAACATATAAATCCCCCAGGCAGGTGTAAAATACACCGATTTTTAAAATATTTATTGGCTATTTAGGTTGATTATAACAGATTATACAATCAATAAATATTCCTGACGCTTCGTATCTGCCATGGATGCAAATTTGAATTTCAGAAAGCGAGAATATATACAGTAACCGAGAAACAAAGATACTTCAGGGATTCTGTATATTACAGTCCATGGGATACTTAAAACTATGATGACGGATTCATGTTGATGTTAACTTTAATGCAGTTTGAAAATGTTAATATATCATGTGAATTTTTCAGTAGAAATTAAAATTAAAGAAAAATTATCCGTAACGCGCGTTTTTTGGACTTGATTTTTATCAAAATCAAGTCCTTTGTAATCGTAGACTTATATTGGTCGCTGGACTCCATAACAGCTTGGTTAAAAGAATGCCACATAAAGGAAATAGTACGCAACTAAATGGTATGTTTATATAGAAGTATCTGGAATCTTTCCCCAATTAAGTGTGTCAGATCTAAATATATTTCAAATCATTCTATTGTAACTACATGGAAAGAGTCATGTATCTAAATAAGTGCTTGTCGGTAGATACATGAGATATTCAAATGCGTAGAATTAAAACCGCGTATTCACTGTCCAATAAAATATCTTGCCGTAAAAGTAGTTCTACTTTCGGTTTTCGTTCGATAGAACTTTCAGAAAAATCTCCACGGACGTATTCATGCATTTGCAACAATCTACCATCGATGTGTGTGTTTTGTGCCTTTCTAACATTTCTTAATATTACAAAGCGAATTCTCATTTAATCGTATTCCGGGATATTCACACCAACTTGTGTTATTTTGATGACGGAATCGCTATTTATAGACTCACTCCCCGCAGTGGCTAGTAGCAAAGCGTAACCGATGTGGGGAGTTTAATTTATCGAAGGCTAAATGTTAAAACTGCGACTTAAGAATAATAATTCGAGTCGCTAAATACGAACGTAAATTACTGGATACGTGCTTTTAAAATTTACTGTTTAAGAGTTCCTTTTACGCCAGATTATTTAGAATTACATAATCACGTCTGAATTTCATGCAACATCGGGTTAACTATAGGACATATAGGTCTTACTCTACTGTGTCAGGACCTTTTTGATTTGAGTGACCCTGAATGTGTTCAATGCGACGATGTTCTGTTGTGTTAAAACCAGAAGAATCAATGTTTGTATTTACTGTTACTGAAGTGTTGTTTACTAGTTTTGTACAATAAAGAGTTTTTAATGCAATTAAATTGTCCTCAATTAATGTGCTAATCATTAAACTTTCCAATATCAGGCTTTTTTCATTTTAAAATTTTAGCTAAGGGACTATAGTAAAGCCCAAGCTTATGTCATTTACCTATATGCATATGACCTGCATTACAATATGAATGAAAACTCGGTCCGTAATTTTAAATGTTAAAATATTTGTATGGGCTCGAACGATGTGGGTACACATTTCTCTCTTTTGTCTCGTATGGTAAAAATCAAGTCCAACAGTACTTTCAGTACTTTGATTTATCTATGCTAAGAGCGACAAGTATAACGAATAACGCGGACTTCACAATGTGTACACTACGTAGTGACGTCACGCTATGTATAGAACGGTGGACTTCATATATATGCGCAAGGACTTATATACATACATATATAAGAATTTAGACCTCATGTGGACTTTGGGGTTCACATGTATATATGAGCCGTTCAATACTTGTGCCAAATTATAGTGTTTAAATTAACAAGACTTGGTGTCGATCAAATTTTTTCATGTAGCTTCTACAGAGAGACCGTACGTGTAATTTTAGTACGACAGCGCTATTGAAATTAAATTTTAAGCGTCCTGTAACAGTGAATAATTGTTACAATTAAGTAAAAATGTTGCCCTCACTTGGTGCAATCAAGCATGTGGTAATTCCCGTTAATTTTGTTGACATAAGGGATGAACGTACGTCTAGATCCAACTCTTACATTTTTTCAAGATTCCTCAATTTTCAGTTTGGGAAAAGGAATAAACTACATGTATAATATCTCCTTCCAGTCGATCGTCATCGCGATCGTCCGAGTTGCATGGTTCCAACTGACACATTCTAACCATTTAAAATGTTTATTCAATCAGTTTTAGTAAAAAAATCATCGTTTTTGAGCTTCTACATAGCGTATCAGATAACCTTCGAAACGACAGCTTGTCGAAGGAAAATGGCGGCGATAAGTGTTGCTAGGGGGTGTGAGAAAAAGCCGATATCTGATTGGACAATCGATTGGATTGATTGACAGGTAGCGACTTAAAATAGATAGATAGATAAATCTTTATTTTATAATACATATATTTACATACATGCTTAAAATACACGCTGTCTTATTGATTTTTTTCGACATTAAAGATTTTTTTTGACTTATATAATATTTGCATTTCATGTTTATACATGTAGGATCATATATCTGTACGGATCAATAATCACATGCATAAATAAGACACAGACCTAATTTTATTACTTTCCACTTCTTTGGTCATCGGTATGGTTTGATAGACAAATACTATGTGGTTATATGAAGTGGACATATCTGTAGAGTATTGGTAAACACATTAAAATCCCAGATAACCAGAGACGGATCCAGGATTTCAGGCCAGGGAGCCCCCATCATTGTTTCCGCTTGTGGTAAGTGTGCATATTTGATATTCGTTATTTATTTGCATAAAGCCCAACAGTTCACAAGACATGTATGATTATTTATATTACATGTATGATTATTTATATTAAATATATACGTGGATTTTCTAGATAATACTACAACGTACACTATAGAAGAACACATGCAACAAATAAATAAATATACATTCGCATGAAAACACCCAACAATCATATTGAATGCACTAGACGTGACATGAAATGATAATTTTGGATCAAAGTCAAATTTTTATTTTATTTTTTTCAAATGCTACATGTACATATATTAGTTTTAAGCCATTTGAAAACTGCATCGCTAACTTCGTTTGCTTTCAATCTGAATGTTTTATCGGTAGTTTAGCATTAAGTAAAACTTTCATGTGAGGTCAAATAGAAAATAAAACTTAAAATATCTTAAATATGCTGGTTGTCATGACAATGTCATCTACAGAATCTGTAGGACATACAGTCGGGATATAAACTAAGTTGTTTTCATGTGCACAGTGTATATACTTCCACGTACGTGAAGAATTCAGTTTACTGAATAATCTAAAGTGTCTCCTTATAACTTCATAGTAAATACCCACATTCTCTTGAAATATGTATCACATGATGATTATGTATGAATTAAAACAACAACAACAACAAAAAAAAAAACCCAGTAAAATTGTCTATTTAAACATGAACGTTCAATTTTATGTCAATTTGTCGAGCACCGACCGGGGCCTCATTGTGTGTCCAATTAGGCCATCCTTCAAAAATGTTGATTTGCGGGTATACGACCGACCTTCTTACAGTAGGTAGGTACATAGGCAGACATTTTTTTGTTAACATAATATAATATTATGCTTGTGCAGAAAACAGAGCGCTGGAATAAAAATCGAAATAATGATTTATATCAAAATTGCTAAAAAAAAGAATTGGGCTCAAATGATTTTGAATGGGTCTGTCACGTAACGGCAAACCAGCACTATGTCTTGTTAAAGGTTGTCATAAATCGGAGAAATTAGTTCTGACTACATTGATATATACTTTCTTAAAACAATCTTCAAGTGATAAAAGAATAAATCATTGATTAACCTAACCAGAATTTCCGAAGCATGACTCAATCAATGCACGTAAATACAAACAAAATATTCTTGTATCGAATATTACAGTATCATATATATTTTTGAGTGTTTCATAAATTTTATGGCATAAGTTCCCTCATACACAATAGTGACATTTTTATAAATATAAATTTGGACATAAAAATGATGCATCGTTGCACGGAACGATGAATATTACACTTGAGAATAAAAATTAATATTGAAATTGAAAATTTATGTGCCCCAGTGCTGTATTCTACCAGTACTAACTTACCCTTCTATCAGGAGCCGGCGACTTCTAAAATCGACATTTGATTTTGTCAAATTTTCACAGACGGGAATGACCTGCCGCGACCACGACCACGACCACCAGGTTACAAGTTCAGCGACTAACTACTGGACAGGTGGACATTTTTATTGATATTGTGAAATAAATTTCTGAATCAAACGTTCGGGAAATCTCAATTCGATTACAAATAACTCCACTAAAACTACAGTAAATACGCGATTTTTCAAACATTATAACTCTAAAGTATACTGGCGCAATTTACAATCTGAAGTTGTATTTGTGACAAATTGTCTGTGTGAAATAAGTTGAAAAGTAATTCCGTGTATCGATATTGTGCATGTATATATTTATTTAATTGTACCAAATATTGTATTTTAAACTAACAAGCTATAAAACGAAATAAGCAGTTATGTATAATTTATTAATTTATATCATGGTTATTTTAAATAGATTATTATGCCTTCAAGATAGAGAGGTAATACTTTAAACAGACATTTGAATTATCCCATCCTTGTAAATAAAAGAACTGCGTAAATAGTGGTTATATTATAAATTTCCAAATAATAGTAATTATCAAATTGTTGTGAAATTTTATTATGATAAAAATCGAAGTAAATCAGGGACAAATATTGAATTCTCAAATTTAAGTGGATCGAGACATTACCTACATTTTGATTGTCATGAAAATTGGCCAATTAACCTACTGAGTTGGTTTTATACAAGTTAGATAGAAGTTTTATAAATATAGCTTATTACTAATCTAGCCACACTGACCTTTAGTAGGTACCCCTTACTAACTTACACACAGGACAATTTGAAATAATAATGATGTCTGTTCTGTCAGATACTGGTATCATGTGACAGCACGTGTCTTAAGATTTAACATGACGACTTTAAAAAACGTTGACTCTGCACTCAATGGACCATTTAAAGACATTTGCTACAGTTTCCAGTTTTTTTTCACATAGACATATAGGGTAAAATGAAAACTCTTTCATGATTTTTTAAAAACTTTGCATGAGCATAGCATATGATAACTGAAACATTAAGCGAAAAAAAAATGTTTTTTTTTAGTTATCTGCCCTTGAATTGGAATTTTTGGCTGATTTTAGGTCAATTTATGTCTACTGCTGTTCTTGTTAGGCTTTAAATTATTAACTCATTATGGTGGCTGATTTCTGCCATTTCATATCTTCGTGTGTTCGCCCCCAAAAGTCGAAGCACGACGACACGAACACACGATACATTGCTCATTTATCGTGTCTTCGCCTTCGACCTTAGAGGGCGAATACACGAACACACGAAATATTGAAGGCGAAATAACAATATTTTGATAGACGAACTAACTCATTCATTTCGATAAAGGTGAGAAACTTTCTACAGTCACAGAATGGTAACTTCAAGGGTAACTTTTCATGACCTCTCTATACTCATTATTAAAAGTTTGTACCACGTGACAATTGCAAATTAGAAGAACTTTTTCAAAGTGAAAGTTTCGTAGTTTAACACCTGCTTAAAAACGACATAACTTTTCTAATTTCCTTGTCTTTTTCTAATGTCAGGAAATTATGACAATCAACCTGGGTCATGTATTGTGTTCAAGTATAATTATTTATGAATAAGTACATATTGATAAACGTGACTTAAATTCCTTATTTTATCATTCAAGGACACTTCAAGTAGTTCTCTAGTGAACAATTAACATTCCAGACCATGTATGTATATATCCTCTAATATCCTAAATAACATGTTCAAAAATATAAAGTATATATTTAGTGTGAATAGAGTTTGTGTCTTCTACAAATGTCTTTATCGGGATACAGAAAAACACAAATGTAAATAAAAAGCTGTGATTACAACCATCTCATAGTAAAGGCTATTCCTTAAAAAACTGTCATTGTTTATATCAAGGACTTATCCGTACGTATGTATAAAAGTCATTGTTTATATGGAACAAAATGAGCTCTGAAAATGGACACCTGTCAAAGGCCGAATTATGCCTTCCCGAGTATGGCCTTTGTTCACATGTTTCACTGTGATACGACAAGCTATGTAAAAGGAAAAATGTGATTTTGGCTCTCGGAAAAGTGCGTGATGACTCGATCCGGTAACGTGCGTGTGAAATGCCAGCGAAATATTTCGTTGCTACGGTGATGTGGTTGGCCATTTAATTTGTTTCACTATTTACAAGATTAATGAGTATTAACATTAATTTTACGTCGGATTTCGAGGTATCGGATTGAGTTCACCATATTTTATTTCCCTCTGTTTAACAATCCCCGTGTTTGTCTTAACTGAAAATAAATAGGAGAATGTCAAGCTAATGTTCACGCTAAATCTGTAACATAATATAACATCGAACACTTACTGGTATAAAACCCACTTGTGTACGGTCTGTGAACATGCAGTAAACAACAATAGCACCGTTTTTGTTTGAGTACGGTACAACACGCATTTTTGTATCCATTTCTTATAATTACAAATTAATGTTGATTTTGTTTCATGCCAGCATCAGTGATTGGGCGTTTTTATGAACTGTGAGTCAATAATTCATGCAGAAAATAAACAAATATCTAATTGTATTTAAAATAATTGTATAGCTTTACAAATTATAGTATGAGAACTTTTGTTAGGCATAGTTCAATGACAGTGTGAGAAATAAACATGAATTCATAAATATAGTCACAAGTTCACGTGAATTTCAAATTTTTACATTGATTGCGTTGGATTAAATTTAACAAAAGAGAGATTACAGCGGAAGATGATTCAGTGAACACTTCCGGTGTATACAATTACAGCTACAAAGAAAACCTTACTTAACCACCTTCAGTAGAATGCTGAATCATACCGAAATAAGCTATACTTGGTTTAATTCATGCATGATTACAAACTATTTTTGACTATAAATGTAAAGGTTTAAACAGGGATATGATCACATGTTATTGTTTATGAGCTGTGTTCATTTTTTTATATTTTATAGCAGCGCGTATCTCACAACGCCCGTAAAAATATGACCCGGCCATAAACACTTATAATCTATAATACATAAAGTCTATGATTGGAACCTTTCTACAGAATCAAGCATAAACAGGTCCCCTTGACACAAACAAACATCGTCCTGACCACGGATTAACATTTAATTTGGAGGAGATGATCAGTAGTCTAGTGGTAAAGAGCTGGACTACTGAACGAAACGTCGAGGGTTCGAATCTTGACTTCGCCTTCCGAGTTTTCAGTGATATTTTTCAATGCCCCCATCCAGCCATTGCGATTGAATGTTGACAAAATCGTAGGAAACGGTCGGGGAGTGTACCAGTGCTTAAAATTAACACCGGACACGATAAAGAACCCGGAAAAACTAATTAAAAAAGAGTAGAGATATAAATGCCCTGTCTCCTGTTTCTTCTCTCTCCTCTCTCTAAGGCAGCCCTTAAATGACCATTATGTAGCTCTCGAATGGGTCGTTAAACAACAGATGAAGAAACAATGAACATGTAATGCGAGCTGTATTTGCTGATACAGTAATACAATAGTCATTGGGTTATCAACCGGGAACCCCACTTAAATAGAGGATGTTGACAAAACGTTAGGTCAAGGCGGATTAGTAATATTTGACCTTCAGATCAGGAGACCGTGCAGCGCTCCAACTATATTGTAATGTCCACTGGACGATATACCTCCACATTCAGTCCAATACATATATATTGTATGTCAACCTTTAGAATTGTCGTAATCTTTGTACGGTATTAAATCTGCCAAAATGTAATCATTCCTATAATTTTAACACTTGACCAAAATATCTGTAATGTGTTTATTTAATATATTAACTTGGTAATTGTTATAAAGGGTTCAATGTAAGATTTGGGTAATATTAACCACACGTTTATGATTCAGATTATCATATACCATTGTACAGACTGAACCTGTGGAAAGATTTGTTGGTAATTTACAGGCCGCATCATCTTCTGTTTGTTTTTATTCCTGTCTTTGTTCACAAATCTTAAAGATAAACACATTATTACAGGTGGACAATATACCATAAGGAAAGGTGGGCGATTTTACGCCATACATATAATGAATTAAGGAAAACATTATCGGCAAAAACCTGGTCTCGGTTCAAGTTCGTTTGTTGAAAATGGCTTGAAAAAAGACGGCATTGTGTTAAGATTTTTGAGAGGATGTCTTTGAGAGACAAAATGACGCTAATACAGTGTCTTTTTAGTCAGCACCGGTCAGTTAAGGAACCCGTTTTCATAACAAGTTTTATATTCTAATGACCCATTTCATATTGAATGCTATTTAATGACAAATTAATATAATTTTATAGATATTTTAATGAAGGAAGTTTTATATTTTAATGACAAGTTTTATTTTAAAACATGATTTCTATACATTTTCCGGTCCTAGTTTTACTGAGTATATTATCAAGCAATCAATTGTTTGTGTATCATTTACAAAGTCCAGGTACAACTATTACAGCAGGCTAATTTACGTCAGGTATCATATTACACTGATAATAATCATGGAGACACATTCCGATATTCAAAATTCAGTCATTTTGAAAGGAAATACTATTTTAATTGTACACTCAACTATACAACAAGGTGTGTCGTCTTCTTTATTTGAATTATTTCCTATTGTTTCTTTATTTTTTATGATCCCTTTGTTTGCTTCTGAAAAAAGCAAAATATTACCATGGTGGCTCTTTTAAACATGCGCAAATAATTCAAATCTCATACATGTTTGTAAACCAAATTCAACTAAGGGAGACAACTGTATGATTCATCAATATTTAGTGTTGAAAGAGTTATCCTGTATATTGGTCAATATTGATATAGATGTGAGCTTGACAGTTAGATATTGCTTTTTAATGTTTAAATACTGTATGTACATACACATATCTTTTTAAATACATGTACTACATTTGTACGAATGTCTAAAACTGAAAAGAAAACCCAGATATTTCTATTCACTAACACTGAAATGATACGAAATTGTGCCAAAATCAGTTTCATTATAATGCAACTTCGTGTTTTATTTATGTGTAAAACGTATCATTGTGTTTTTTTGGGTTTGATGTAATTTCTGCTAGTGTAGGTAATCATTGATAATCAGTTTACTCTAGATCTGATCTTTGATGATATTCGATCTCATAGTAAGTTTTTATACGTACATGGGTGAGCTTTCGCCTGGTGGGCTACAACGAGAACTAGTTTAGTATTTATATGGGCACTGTGACGACAGATTTCGACATTAAGGCAGGTCCGAACGACAACCAATAGCTTACTGGTCCAGTCTAGTGCATCTTGCTATTTGGTAGCCCGAATGGAGCCGAAACTCTTTATGTCAAAGGACTTAGGAAAAATTGTTCGATCTAAATGAACTTCGATTTATAAATTATTAGAGAAATTCGCTGTGTTTATTACATTTTGGAGCGATCGTCGGTGTGTTGTAATAATCATTTAATCGTGTTATAAGATACGTAACACGGTATTTATACGTTTCGATGTATTTATTTTAGCAACATGTCGCAAATAAACAAAACATTATAAACATATTCACACAGACTAATTGTATAATCGCGAGCGTGGACACTGACATGTTTACGCAATTGTCATTAATTAAGTATCGATTTCAGAGCTCAATACAAAAAATGTCCGATCAGGTGAGAAGTGATGACTTAATTGGTTCGACATAGACGGTCACTTTATGGTTCGATATAGATGGTCACTTTACAGTTGAAAATCTATGTTTGGGACCGTAATACCAGGTTTTTACGACAACGTACCCTCAGACAACGGAGTATATTATTTTTGGAGACTTTATTTAAATATTTTAAATGCACTCCAGCAGATATTGCAACGTCTGATACATCGAGATTTTAGTTTCCCCTGATTTTAATTTTAGGGCGGAAACAGGGACTACATATAGAGTACCTCGTGGACAGTAGAACCATATGACCAGATTCATGAGATTCATGAAACATCAACGGCTTGTATTTTTGATGGGTAGATGATCACTTTAGTTTCGGGATCAGTTAAGTCAAAATAACAAATTTGTTTGATCTGAAACTTTGCACATCCTGATAAAAAATGTTACATAGGCCACATTCTAGTATTGAATTGCCGGATGCGATTTTGCGCCGTACAAACATTTAACTTGTACATTTACTGTATTGTATGTGCATGATAAGTAATGACAACTCTGGATAGAGATCGGACAATATAGTGTATCGAGGTCGTTCTCAACAGAAACTGTCAGAGGAAACATTTGATTCTGTGTTTGTTAAAAGACAACAAGAAAGCAGAACAATCAAGTATTATACATAGAATGTAATGAATGTATACATATACACGGTACATAGCACATGGCGAGATCGGATTTTGCGCGTTCCGAATATGTAAATCACTAATGGCATTTAGCACATACCCATCAGGGTATTTCCATTTAGCAACAGAAAACGAAAGTAGGGCTCAAAGTCAAGGAGAAAATGGCGTTTGGTGGAAGTATTCAACAGAAAATGTCGGAAGAAACCTTTGATTTTATGTGTACGACTTGTTTGGAAGACGACAAGAAAGTACAAGCTATAAAGTATTGTGTGGAATGCAGTGGATACATTTGCCAGCCATGTACAGTAGCACATAAGAAGTTTCCAGCATTGAAGAACCACAATCTTCTTGATGTCGATCAAGCAAACCAAGCGACCGGTCAGCGACCAAGTTTACCTGAATTTCCTACAGAACGATGCAGCATTCACAAGGGCAAAGTAGTTGATATGTATTGTGAAAGTCACGATGTTGTTGGATGCTACGTTTGTTTTGCTAAAGATCATAAGTAAGTTTTGTAGCCACTTTTGAAATTTAATGCAGATTAGTACGTTAGTAATATGTTAGCCTGACAAATTACATACACGTGGTCATATTTAATACAACATGACTTATTGTCACCATTATGCTACTTTCGGTTCGAAAACTCGTCTGTTCAGCATTTATACATGAATTGATAAATGTATATAATGTAGGACTATGTAGCAACGTTAAATGTCGCATCGACGCTAAATGTCGCATTTGACGTTATATGTCGCAAGGCTGACGCTATATGTCGCAACCAACGCTAAATGTCGCAAAACCTCCTGACGCTATATGTCGCATCTGTAACGCTAAATGTCGCAACAAATAGCACTGACGCTATATGTCGCAACATCAACGCTAAATGTCGCACTCATTCTTCAACCTCTATAATGCAGAGTTATCGTTCCCGCTACACCCCTACATGCTCGTATGTGTTTAATAAATAATGGTTCCTCTGTTCATGATAATGTTTAGTTAATCCTCTCCAAGTTTATTTTTACATTTGCTCTTTTGAATTGGGGATTTTATTTTTTATCTTGGCATTTATTGTATATCGCCGTCGTTGGTGTGTGCACGTGTGTGTGTTGATATAGAACGAGGCGTGGTGGACTTTCACACTAACGATATGATGTTTGTTTGTTTGTTACATCGGGGTTTACGCCATTTTCAACACTAGTTCAGTCATATCGTGGCGGGCAGTTATCCTAAATAGCTTTCCTGGACTTCATTTAGGCCTTAACCAGCACTAACCACATTCTAACCGTAAGCTTCTGCCAAGCTATACCACAAAATTTAGAAGTGGAGGACAATATATGTTCAGTCAAATGTGTCACGGCAGCGTGGGCCTCGTCCGGGGCTCGAACTCACAACCTCGGTCATCAAACAAACGCTCTAACCACTGAACTATCCGGGCGGGCACTAACGATATGAACTTTCACACTAATATCAACCCTGTCCGGTTCCGTGATTTATCTGTATCACCTAAAACTGTAAGAAAAAATATTAGAATAGTTGGGTCTGTTAGCGGGTTAGTGCAGGCAATCCGTGATGTGATAACACATTCCTTATGGGTCAATGCATGTCTCTTTCTGTGGATGGTCTGATTTTGTGACCGGTATAGAATAGATGGCATATGGTATAGACGTCCATGGCATTAGTAATGAGATGTTCAAGATATTAGGATATTAACAGCCAAAATTCAAAGGTGGTCAAATCTGGCTTTTTTCTTAAATTACTCTTTAAAAGATGTTATTTGACAATTTTAGAAAGAGGTTTACTCTGTAATTTTATAAAAATAATGGTTTACATGACAGAAAAAAACTATAATTATCCTTCTAAATGGCTAAACCCCGAATATCATAGATCAATAAATGATCATACTTTTATTATTAAAAAAACAATTGCACACGAAATAATGCATTTGTAGTTGTATTTCACTTACATGTAATTGTATATCAATAATTATATCTAAAACGTACATGCATCAGATATTAGTGCAGTGTATGACATGAAAGAATTTCTTTTTTTAATGCTTCGGAGACTTATTATTTACGATCTATGTAGGCAAAAAATCAAGAAAGTAGCGCTATGATATATATTTAAGGGACATAACTTATATTCAAAATAGTCCCCCATTTCTAACAAACATGATAAAACCTTACCAGGCTTACTGTTGCACAATACATCTTAGGGTAACCCTAGGGTAAACAAATGTTCCAATTTCTGGCATTATTTAGCCAACCTATAAAAGTCACTTGATTAAAATAAAACACTTTTTCATCCTAAGTATGTTCTAAGATATTCAAAAATAATGTTTAAAGAAAACATTGAAAGAAACAAAAAATGTCTTCAAAAAGACAGTCGTGAAGTTGTTTTAATGTTATTTACACTATTGAAACCAAAAGTATAATTTTTATGAAATTCCTAAATTGCCGCTATGTACCATGTGAACACCACTTATCGCTAGCAGTCCAATTAGGTCGCGCCTTAGGATGTTAATGTTAGTTCAGTTAAATAAATAACGTATTTAGTCATATCTACTTTATATCAATTCCAATAAATGTAAAATGTTTGCCAAGAACGGTATGTAACATTATTTCGACCGCATAAGAATACATGTTCTTACAAAGTTTACAACCACAAGAAGAACATATTAAACAGTTGCAGACTCGCTATAAGTTTGCGTGGTCTTAATTATTCTACGCTTGTAGATTTCATCCAATGAAAGGAAGCATTCCCTCTGAATCATCCAATAGAATGGGGAATTTCTTTTGAATAATTAATACGTCATGCCAAGAAATAAAGGTCAAAAGTGAGATTAGACACCTTCGCGAAAAAGTTTGTCCCTTCTGAGGTTTGAACACACAACCCTCAGAAAGCAATTCTGGCCTATTTAAATACTCTTTAATGTGGAGGAATGCGTTAGGATTCCAAATGCCACACGTATCCACTTTTAAAAGTAGGTTAAGGAATAACTGAAAACGATTTCTTTATTTCAGTTTCGATTAACCTTTTACCGATGTACTTTGCTTTTAAATTTGTAACATTCAGCAAAACAGTTTTGGTGATATGTACTCTAGTATTTTTTGTGTGAACATATTTTGACCATTTTTACCTTACATTAATGTAGACACATATCGTTACGTATATGTAAATATAATTTCTGAGGTTTAGTTAAAATAAAATGACTCGTTTTTTACTTTTTGTCTATGGCTGACTTTCTCTGTCGTAGCCCTTTACAGTTTTACAAAAGTGCTTTTAAGACAAATGAAAATGTCCTTTAATGTGGTAATCCTTTTAACTGAGTGAAAAGTAAGTCGGTGTATGTGTAAGACGTAAGTCCTTTCAGCTTGGAATAAGAGTATACATATTAATAGCTTAACCAAGTTGTTTTACAGGCAAGAGTTCCAGCAATATGACTTCTGTATATAGATCGATAGGATTTCCTTCAAACTTTGAACAAATGATGTTCGTTGATAAACTGGTAGGATTTGTACCTTCCTTACTAAAAGTGATTAGTCTACCACCGGGCAGTCACTCCTCGTTACTCTACCCCTTGGCCATCACTCCCCGTTCTAACAATACACACATGTACACACCGGCGACGGCGATATATAATAAATGCCAAGATAAAAAATAAAATCCCCAATTCAAAAGAGCAAATGTAAAAATAAACTTGGAGAGGATTAACTAAACATTATCATGAACAGAGGAACCATTATTTATTAAACACATACGAGTATGTAGGGGTGTAGCGGGAACGATAACTCTGCATTATAGAGGTTGAAGAATGAGTGCGACATTTAGCGTTGATGTTGCGACATATAGCGTCAGTGCTATTTGTTGCGACATTTAGCGTTACAGGTGCGACATATAGCGTCAGGTGATTTTGCGACATTTAGCGTTGGTTGCGACAAATAGCGTCAGCCTTGCGACATATAACGTCAAATGCGACATTTAGCGTCGATGCGACATTTAACGTTGCTACAGACTACGATAAGTCATATATAATGAGCACGAATACATTTATAATTGATACTTTAAACCTGAATACTTGACAAAAGTATGCAATCATGATTTTATGTGTAAACTTGCCTTAAGATATAGTGAAAGTGGACGAGCTAGGAAGTTTGTTCAACAGATTTTCATATCATCATCGTTAAAATCAAGTTTATAATTCATGTGACTGACAGCTTAATCGGCTTGATTAAAGATTAGTTGATATAGAAAGTGATACGGTTATTATCAGTTGAGCTTTGATCTGTATGTTTGCTCGATCAGATTATTTAATAATCAACTGATGGATTTTATCCTGATACCTGAGAGTTTGTCAGTTTGTCTTCTTTATACAAATATACTTTTCTTTGTGACCGTTAATATATCTCCATCTTAATAGAGTATTACATGGTATCATTCCTAAAAGGCTAATCGTATTTATGTTAGCATGGAATTAAATTATGATGGTGTATAATATATTTTAGGTCTTGTCAGGACATCCACATTCATTCAGTACCAGATATGATAGATACCATATATAAGATGTCCAATTGCAAGCAAACACAAATGCTTTTAAAAGATATGATTGATTCCATGCAATCAATAAGCTTGTCTAAAAACACCAGACTTCAAGCATTGTTAGCTGCAAAGAAAGAAGCAATTGATAAAATCAATACTTTCCAAAAAGCAATAGAGGCTATTTTGAGAAAACTTGCCGACGCTTCAAGAAGTGAAGTTGAATCAGCCTCCAAGAAGCTCGAAAAGGAAATCGTAAATGATGTGCACTCTGCTGACAGTATTGTTGATGATTTGAAGATGACAGATGACAAGTTACAGCAATCTGAAGGAAACAGGGCCCAACAATTCGTTTGTGCAAAAATAGCACAAGAGAAGATTGTAGATGCCAACAGTAAGAAGATTTGTTTTGAGGAAGAATTAAAATGTACCAAAGATATATCTTTCATTCAAGATCAGTCTTTGATGGAGTATATCACAGCATTACATGGTATTGGTACAGTACAAACACAGAAACATAGAGAACAGAAACATGACCTCTATAAAATCAAAGGCTGTAGAGATATATCCATAAGACTACATGATGATAATGAAAAATGTGATTCCTATGGATGTTGTCTGACAGAAGATAATCAGCTTCTTGTCACAGATCGTAGCAATAAGAAATTAAAACGGGTTGACATTCACAAGATGTCAGTTGTTGACTATTGTTCGTTAGATTCAAGACCATCAGGTTTATGCTGTATAAGCAAAGATGAAGTTGCTGTTGCATGCATGGATACCTCTAAAATCCAGTTTGTTTCTGTTCATGGTAAGATGACTCTCACACATGAAATGAAGACGTCACATAAATGTTATGGTATTGCTTACAATAATGACAAGTTGTATGTAACAGATGAAGCTAGATCATTTTATATTTACAATATCACTGGTACCCTGTTGAATACAATTTCTAAAGATAAAGCTGGGAATGGACTGTTTAATTATAGTGGTCATGTTTCATTAAATGATAGTAGGAACAGATTGTTTGTTGGAAATTATCTAAATGGTCTGGTTTGTTTTGATGTGGATGGTAATTATTTGTCTATTTTTGAAGACTCCAATCTTGATGGTGTAGAAGGTGCTTGTGTTGATGGTAGGGGAAACATATTTATAGCTGGACGTAGTTCTGGTAATATACTTCAAATGACTGAGCATGGAAAAACGATTGGTGAGATTGTGGTGCAAAAAGATGGACTAAACCATCCATACTGTGTTTGTTTTCATCAAGATCTTAATAGAATGTATGTTACCATGTTTAACCAAGATATAGTGAAAATGTATGAGCTGGCATAATCATTGTGAAACTTGTTTAGGTATGTCATAGTAACTGAGGTATATAGTGAACATTTTGAGAACATTTCTGTGTCTATATTTATGTTTGAAATTTGAAACCTTGTGTTGTATTTTCACAGTAAACATGATGAAATTATGGGCCTATCATTGCAGCAATCAGTCGTACATAACGTTTAGTGTAGAATTTCATTAATGTGTATGTTGCGTGTATGAGTTGTTCAAATGTATTCTGTTATTGAAACACCTTTCAACTTGATACAGAATAACAATGTTAATACTGATTATATTTGTATTCCTAAAGTTCACAATACATGTATCATATATATATTTGTGTTTGTATTCTGTTGTATATTGATAGTAACACGGTTCAAATGGATTTAACGATGTGGTATATGCTGTATAAGCAAACATGAAGTTGCTGTTTCATGCTGGGATACCTCTAAAATCAAATTTGTTTCTGTTCATAGTACGATGGCTCCCACACGTGAAATGAAGACGTCACATAAATGTTATGGTATTGCTTACAATAATGACAAGTTATATGTTACAGATGAAGCTAGATCATTTTATATTTACAATATCACTGGTATCCTGTTGAATACTATTTCTCAAGACAAAGCTGGGAATAAACTGTTTAGCAATAGTAGTCATGTTTCATTAAATGATAGTAGGAACAGAGTGTTTGTTGGAAATTGGCAAAATGGTCTGGTTTATTTTGATGAGGATGGTAATTATTTGTCTACTTATGAAGACTCCGACCTAAAGGGTGTAGAAGGTGCTTGTGTTGATGGTAGTGGAAACATATTTGTAGTAGGGCGTCAGTCTGATAATATACTTCAAATGACCGAGCATGGACAAAAGATTGGTGAGATTGTGGTAGTAAAACGTCGTCCATGCTGTGTTTGTTTTCATCAAGGTCTTAATAGAATGTATGTTACCATGGTTGACCAAGATGCAGTAAAAATGTATGAGCTGGCATAATCATTATGGAATTTGTTTAGGTATGTCATAGTAAATGCGGTATATTGTGTGAACATTGTGTTGTAGTATCTCAGATAGACATGTTGCAATCAGTCGTATATAATGTTCACTGCAGAATTTCATGAATTTGTTTAAAAAAGTATGATCTATGTATGATTTGTTTATATTCATTCCATTATTGAAACATCTTTCAGCTTGATATAAATAATCCATTAATGTTAATACTGATTACGTATTTGTAGTCCTAAAATTCACAATACAGTGTATCATTATATTACTGTGTTTGTATTGATAGGTACACAGTTTAGATGGCTTTAGAGAATTTCTGACAAATATGTATTATATTTTGATGACAAGTTTTATATTGATATTTTGATAACTAATTTATAAATATTATAACGAAGGAAGTTATATATTTTATGACAAGTTTTATTTTAAAACATGATTTCTGTAGTATACATTTTACAGTCCTGGTTTTACTGAGTATATCATCAAGCAATCAATTGTTTTTGCACCAGTAACAATATCCAGTTACAACGATAACAGCTAGCAGACTAACTTATACCAGTCGTCCTATTACACTGATAATGATTACGAAGACACTTTCCGATATTCAAAATTTAGTCATTTTGAAAGAAAATATAATTTTGATTGTTCGCTCAACAATACAACAAAGTGTTCCGTCTTCTTTCTTGAATTATTTCCGATTGTTTCTTTACCTTTTATGATCTCTTTGTTTGCTATTGAAAAAAGCAAAATGTTACCATAGTGACTCTTTTAAATATGTGCAAAGAATTCAAATCTCAAACATGTTTATGTATCAAATTCAATTAAGGGAGACAACTGAGTGATTTATCAAAGTTTAGTGTTGTAAGAGTTATCGGTCTGTATATTGGTCAATAATGGTATATACCGCAAAACATACTCTAATACATTTATCTAAATATGTATACAGTACTATGATAATCTTGACCGATTAAGTAGCTACTAGTTATCTTTTTCAAATACATATATTTTGATCTAATGATTCCACATGTCATGATTCTGCTCTTCGAGCAAACAATGTTTATCTATGAATTCGTCATCATACATTTATGTATTTTGTTTTTGCTGTAAAACATGTATTTTATGATGCAATAAATTATTTGTAGTTGCAGACTAAACTGGCCCCTGTTATCTTTCTGTTGTACCCTGTACATACGCTTTGGTGCAATATGAAACGACGGGTAAACAATGCTAGACATATTAGTTCTTGTTCAACAATGGTAGATGGTAGATATATTAGTTATTGTACAACAATGGTAGATGGTAGACATATTAGTTCTAGTACAACAATGGTAGACATATTAGTTCTAGTACAACAATGGTAGACATATTAGTTCTTGTACAACAATGGTAGACATACATGTATTAGTTCTTGTACAACAATGATAGACATATTAGTTATTGTACAACAATGGTAGACATATTAGTTCTTGTACAACAATGATAGACATATTAGTTCTTGTACAACAATGGTAGACATATTAGTTATTGTACAACAATGGTAGACATATTAGTTCTAGTACAACAATGGTAGACATATTAGTTCTAGTACAACAATGGTAGACATATTAGTTCTTGTACAACAATGGTAGACATATTAGTTATTGTACAACAATGGTAGACATATTAGTTATTGTACAACAATGGTAGACATATTAGTTATTGTACAACAATGGTAGACATATTAGTTATTGTACAACAATGGTAGACATATTAGTTATTGTACAACAATGGTAGACATATTAGTTATTGTACAACAATGGTAGACATATTAGTTATTGTACAATAATGGTAGACATATTAGTTCTTGTACAACAATGGTAGACATATTAGTTATTGTACAACAATGGTAGACATATTAGTTATTGTACAACAATGGTAGACATATTAGTTCTTGTACAACAATGATAGACATATTAGTTATTGTACAACAATGGTAGACATATTAGTTATTGTACAACAATGGTAGACATATTAGTTCTAGTACAACAATGGTAGACATATTAGTTCTTGTACAACAATGGTAGACATACATGTATTAGTTCTTGTACAACAATGATAGACATATTAGTTATTGTACAACAATGGTAGACATATTAGTTCTTGTACAACAATGGTAGACATATTAGTTCTTGTACAACAATGGTAGACATATTAGTTATTGTACAACAATGGTAGACATATTAGTTCTAGTACAACAATGGTAGACATATTAGTTATTGTACAACAATGGTAGACATATTAGTTATTGTACAACAATGATAGACATATTAGTTATTGTACAACAATGGTAGACATATTAGTTATTGTACAACAATGTTAGACATATTAGTTATTGTACAACAATGGTAGACATATTAGTTATTGTACAACAATGGTAGACATATTAGTTCTTGTACAACAATGTTAGACATATTAGTTATTGTACAACAATGGTAGACATATTAGTTATTGTACAACAATGGTAGACATATTAGTTATTGTACAACAATGTTAGACATATTAGTTATTGTACAACAATGGTAGACATATTAGTTATTGTACAACAATGATAGACATATTAGTTATTGTACAACAATGGTAGACATATTAGTTCTTGTACAACAATGGTAGACATATTAGTTATTGTACAACAATGGTAGACATATTAGTTATTGTACAACAATGGTAGACATATTAGTTCTTGTACAACAATGTTAGACATATTAGTTATTGTACAACAATGGTAGACATATTAGTTATTGTACAATAATGGTAGACATATTAGTTCTAGTACAACAATGGTAGACATATTAGTTCTAGTACAACAATGGTAGACATATTAGTTCTTGTACAATAATGGTAGACATATTAGTTATAGTACAATAATGGTAGACATATTAGTTATTGTACAATAATGGTAGACATATTAGTTCTAGTACAATAATGGTAGACATATTAGTTATTGTACAATAATGGTAGACATATTAGTTATTGTACAACAATGATAGACATATTAGTTATTGTACAACAATGGTAGACATATTAGTTATTGTACAACAATGATAGACATATTAGTTATTGTACAACAATGGTAGACATATTAGTTATTGTACAACAATGGTAGACATATTAGTTATTGTACAATAATGGTAGACATATTAGTTATTGTACAACAATGGTAGACATATTAGTTCTTGTACAACAATGGTAGACATATTAGTTCTTGTACAACAATGTTAGACATATTAGTTATTGTACAACAATGGTAGACATATTAGTTCTTGTACAACAATGGTAGACATATTAGTTATTGTACAACAATGGTAGACATATTAGTTATTGTACAACAATGGTAGACATATTAGTTCTTGTACAACAATGTTAGACATATTAGTTATTGTACAACAATGGTAGACATATTAGTTATTGTACAACAATGGTAGACATATTAGTTATTGTACAACAATGGTAGACATATTAGTTATTGTACAACAATGGTAGACATATTAGTTCTTGTACAACAATGGTAGACATATTAGTTCTTGTACAACAATGGTAGACATATTAGTTATTGTACAATAATGGTAGACATATTAGTTCTAGTACAACAATGGTAGACATATTAGTTCTTGTACAATAATGGTAGACATATTAGTTATAGTACAATAATGGTAGACATATTAGTTCTTGTACAACAATGGTAGACATATTAGTTATTGTACAATAATGGTAGACATATTAGTTCTTGTACAATAATGGTAGACATATTAGTTCTAGTACAACAATGGTAGACATATTAGTTATTGTACAATAATGGTAGACATATTAGTTATTGTAAAACAATGGTAGACATATTAGTTCTAGTACAATAATGGTAGACATATTAGTTCTAGTACAACAATGGTAAACATATTAGTTCTTGTACAGCAATGGTAGACATATTATTATTGTACAATAATGGTAGACATATTAGTTCTAGTACAACAATGGTAGACATATTAGTTATTGTACAACAATTGTAGACATATTAGTTCTTGTACAACAATGGTAGACATATTTGTTATTGTACAACAATGGTAGACATATTAGTTCTAGTACAACAATGGTAGACATATTAGTTATTGTACAACAATTGTAGACATATTAGTTCTTGTACAACAATGGTAGACATATTTGTTATTGTACAACAATGGTAGACATATTAGTTCTAGTACAACAGTGGTAGACATATTAGTTCTTGTACAACAATGGTAGACATATTAGTTCTTTTACAACAATGGTAGACATATATTTGTTATTGTACAACAATGGTAGACATATTAGTTATTGTACAACAATGTTAGACATATTAGTTATTGTACAACAATGGTAGACATATTAGTTCTTGTACAACAATGGTAGACATATTAGTTATTGTACAACAATGGTAGACATATTAGTTATTGTACAACAATGGTAGACATATTAGTTATTGTACAATAATGGTAGACATATTAGTTATTGTACAACAATGGTAGACATATTAGTTCTAGTACAACAATGGTAGACATATTAGTTCTTGTACAACAATGGTAGACATATTAGTTCTTGTACAACAATGGTAGACATATTAGTTATTGTACAACAATGGTAGACATATTAGTTATTGTACAACAATGGTAGACATATTAGTTATTGTACAACAGTGGTAGACATATTAGTTCTAGTACAATAATGGTAGACATATTAGTTATTGTACAACAGTGGTAGACATATTAGTTCTTGTACAACAATGGTAGACATATTAGTTATTGTACAACAGTGGTAGATATATTAGTTCTTGTACAATAATGGTAGACATATTAGTTATTGTACAACAGTGGTAGACATATTAGTTATTGTACAACAGTGGTAGACATATTAGTTCTAGTACAACAATGGTAGACATATTAGTTCTTGTACAATAATGGTAGACATATTAGTTATTGTACAACAGTGGTAGACGTATTAGTTCTTGTACAACAGTGGTAGACATACATGTATTAGTTCTTGTACAACAATGGTAGACACATTAGTTCTGTTACAACGATGGAGGCAATATTAGTTATGTTTAGCCTGATCTGAAAGCCAAAGGTTAAAGTTTACAGATGTTTTCACTATTTTTTATCATAAGCTGTTGTTCAGTCCTTAAAAACTTTGTTTTCTCTTAACCGACATTGAGCTTCATTTTTGCTGACCTTACAAACATGCTTTCTAATATGATGAACATTAAACTGTCCAATATCTTTTTTATTTAAAAAATTTTAGCAAAGGGAGTAGTAAAGCGCTAGCGTATACATGTCCTTCACATACATGTACATACATATGACCTGCATTACAATATGAATGAAAAATCAGTCCGTTAGTGTAAATGTTAAAAATATCTGCATGGGCACGATCGATGTGGGTACACATTTCTCCTTTGCTTCGTATGGAAAAAAGTTCCGACAGTACTTTTACCTTTGTATATTTATTAGCACTCTATGGATGATAAGGAGAAGGAACGAATTCTACGGCGTTACTATTTTAAAAAGAAAAAAAGCCGCCGCTTACGCCGGTGCTACGAAACTTCATAGTGTTCTGGATAATATGTATCCGGGAATATTTACGAGACGTTACCTCGACAATGGCTAAACGATCAGGATGCTTATTCTGTTAAAAAACCAAGACGTTACAAAATCAAGACGACAAACGTACGATCGAGTTACAACTATCGTCTCTTAGTTAGAGTGTATTCGTAATTATAAATTTGCGGTCATGTATACTAGTATATATTTCACTTTATATTTAATTTTATTCAGTGTATAACTGATAATTTACAGCAGCTTTGTTGGTTTTATCTATTCTATCATCTCATATTTCGAGTTATCCATGTAAGTTTTTGAAGACACTTTTTTGTATAGAAAATAGATGTGTATCACTATTAGAAGTTTGTTAACCTCTTAGTGTTATACAATATTTTGATAAATCTTCATTACCACTGAATTAGTGATTCGTAGATGTTGATAACTTTCAAATATTATAAAATGATGTCTTCTTTACATCATTATCATCATATATCATTTTATAAATACGTTGATGAGAATAATTACAGTCGTAAAACACCAACACTGGAGAATATTTTACTTTTTTTAAAATTATTTCTACATTACTTACCATGACATTCGTATTAAATTCACCTGCCTCCGTGGTCGAGTGGTTAAAGTAGTTGACTTCAAATCACTGTAACCTCTCACTGATAAAGGATCGTGGGTTCGAGCACCGCTACCGACCATGTCTCTTTATGTAAGAAAGTAGGCAGTTGCTTACGGAGGATGGAAGTCTAGTACTGGTTATTCCCAGGTGAACTGTCCGCCTCATATGACTCTGACTGTTGAAAAGGGGCGTAAAACCCGATATAAACAAACAAGCAAGCAAGCAAGCAAGCAAGCAAGCAAGCAAGCAAACAAACAAACAAACAAACAAACAAACAAACAAATTCGATAGCATAATGTCATAGAGGTTGCTTTGACCAATCACGTATAAATAGAAATACGCTGTGCATTTTTCTCGATGAACGTGTGTTGTAAATTGTAATATGATGAGGAAAACAATGTACCCGAGGCTTGAACCCGCAACCTTCTACTTGCAAGTCAAATGCTCTACCAATTGAGCTTATCGGGCTGTTAATATTACAGCCAATTTAATATGTGTACACAATCTATATACAGTAATGCTTCAAAATTTATATAGTCAGTCACAGCCATTGTTGACAAACGTTGGATTATCAATGACTGGTTATTGACACTTGATAATATGTCTATTATGTTTATTTAGTTAAACTTTGTTTTTTAAAGTATGTTTGATATTAATGCTGTGAAAAATAACATAGAATTTCTGCTGTGTTTACTTGTATTTTGTTGATAAAATTATTATACATATATTAGAATAAAAATTCCTGAAAGTTTGCGAGGATACCTGAAAGAGTCACATACCTATGCAATGAATGGGAATAGGTCTCTAGATGTTTAAAACTAATCCTTAACCTATTGACATAAGATTACTTGATTGTCTGCGAGGGTACCACAAACAGTGATTCTGTTTGATGACAACTATAAGACGTGTGTCCTAAGTTGCTTGAAAATTGATGTAGTGAAAATGTATGAGCTAGCCTAATGATTGTGAAACTTGTTTAGATATTGTAACAGCTACCGCTCCCCGTCTTCTATTTATTACAATTTACCAAACTACGAACTTCTGTGTGCAGACTACGTTAAGGGACAGGACGGCTGACGTGGACATATGATATTAGGACGCAGAATAACAGTCTAAATCAATTCATTTAGCAATAAATGAATCAAATTCCAAAATATTAATTACATGTTAATAAGGTAGATATCGGTGGTCTCTGGTAGTATGTCGGTACAATTATTAATAAAGTTATTAGTAGAATCTATTTACGTTTCTCCCCTGGTATTATAAGTCCTCCGAATCTTCGGTACCTTCCCGCAGGCTTGGAATACACACAGATACGTTCCAGCACAAATTCGCACACAATAAGCGTTAATGTTAGTTATTTATCTCAATGTTTGTTTAAATAATTTCGTGGTTAATTTGTAAGTGAATTTAGGTGACCTGGCCGAAATCCGAAAGTGAAAAGCTACTGTCCGCCCGTGCTTTTACCTTTTATATTCGTCGCGCTATAATACTTATAAAAAAACATTCTAAAAGCGGTAATCGCGTGACGCCGTCCAATCATTATTATGACGTCCTTCTATATATATTGACGTCGGCCAATCAAATAGTTTATTATTCCAAAACCAGTGTTCCTACGCCGCACAAAAAGTAATTCCTTCTCCGTCATTCAAAGCCCGAAATAGAAGCTTTGGTCCCGCTACGAATGCTTTAAACATGCTATATTTTATCAGTGCTACTAATATAAGGTATGGTTGTGGAATTTCCTGGAAGGTCATAGGCTATGTTAAAAATAGGTATCACGTATACCTATTTTTAACATAACCTATGACCGGGTGGCAAACTTGAAGACTTGTTGATGTGATTACAATGAATGGATATTCAATCAGACTCGATTTGCCGACTCATGTGTCGTTGTCATATGTAAAAATGTAAGTTACTGATACTTATCAACACTGTGAACTGTGCTATGTACATAATTTTCTCTGTCACTTCATGCGAAGTGTGCAGTTGTCATATGAATTCGCGACCCGTCGAGTGGAAGTGTAATACTGAGGTTCCCGTACGACCTGAATGATTATAAATAAAACCTGCTATGATACGGTCTATTAATGTAATATAATACATGAATGAAAGGTACAAAGCATGATTTGTCAGATATAAGCTGCAAGAGTACCTATCATTACACTATGTTATAGTAAATGAAGTTTTATGTGAACATTCAGAGAACATGTCGAATTCTGTATTTATGTTTGATAGTTGGAACCTTGTGTTGAAGTATCTCAGTTAACATGATGAAAGTATGGGTGTGTATATCATTGTAGCAATCTGTCGTATATATGTTCAGTACAGAATTTCATGAATTTGTCTGAAAAGTGTGTTGTATATATGAGCTGTCCAAGTTTATTCCATTATTGAAATATCTTTCAACTTGATACAAAATAAAACAACAATACAAAGCAACAATACTGATTATTTGTGATCCTAAAATTCACAATGTCATATATAACTGTCTTTGTATTATGTTGCATATTGATAGTTGCATATTGATAGTGACACAGTTCAAATGGCTTTAGAGAAATCTGAGTCTTTAATAGGTTCAAATAAATATTGTTAAAACAAGGACGCCATATTAGTTCTATTACAACAATGGTAGCCACATTAGTTCTGTTAGTACATTGGTAGACATATTAGTTTTGGTAGTTCTACAATGGTAGACACATTAGTTCTGTTAGTACATTGGTAGACATATTAGTTTTGGTAGTTCTACAATGGTAGACACATTAGTTCTGTTAGTACATTGGTAGACATATTAGTTTTGGTAGTTCTACAATGGTAGACACATTAGTTCTGTTAGTACATTGGTAGACATATTAGTTTTGGTAGTTCTACAATGGTAGACACATTAGTTCTGTTAGTACATTGGTAGACATATTAGTTTTGGTAGTTCTACAATGGTAGACACATTAGTGCTGTTATTACATTGGTAGACATATTAGTTTTGGTAGTTCTACAATGGTAGCCACATTAGTTCTGTTAGTACATTGGTAGACATATTAGTTTTGGTAGTTCTACAATGGTAGACACATTAGTTCTGTTAGTACATTGGTAGACATATTAGTTTTGGTAGTTCTACAATAGTAGACACATTAGTTCTGTTAGTACATTGGTAGACATATTAGTTTTGGTAGTTCTACAATGGTAGCCACATTAGTTCTGTTAGTACATTGGTAGACATATTAGTTTTGGTAGTTCTACAATGGTAGACACATTAGTTCTGTTAGTACATTGGTAGACATATTAGTTTTGGTAGTTCTACAATGGTAGACACATTAGTTCTGTTAGTACATTGGTAGACATATTAGTTTTGGTAGTTCTACAATGGTAGCCACATTAGTTCTGTTAGTACATTGGTAGACATATTAGTTTTGGTAGTTCTACAATGGTAGACACATTAGTTCTGTTAGTACATTGGTAGACATATTAGTTTTGGTAGTTCTACAATGGTAGACACATTAGTTCTGTTAGTACATTGGTAGACATATTAGTTTTGGTAGTTCTATAATGGTAGCCACATTAGTTCTGTTAGTACATTGGTAGACATATTAGTTTTGGTAGTTCTATAATGGTAGCTAGCCACATTAGTTCTGTTAGTACATTGGTAGACATATTAGTTTTGGTAGTTCTATAATGGTAGCCACATTAGTTCTGTTAGTACATTGGTAGACATATTAGTTTTGGTAGTTCTACAATGGTAGACACATTAGTTCTGTTAGTACATTGGTAGACATATTAGTTTTGGTAGTTCTACAATGGTAGACACATTAGTTCTGTTAGTACATTGGTAGACATATTAGTTTTGGTAGTTCTACAATGGTAGCCACATTAGTTCTGTTAGTACATTGGTAGACATATTAGTTTTGGTAGTTCTATAATGGTAGCCACATTAGTTCTGTTAGTACATTGGTAGACATATTAGTTTTGGTAGTTCTATAATGGTAGATATATAAGTTCTAGTGCAACAGTAATACACATATTAGTTATTTTACAACAATGGTAGACATATAAGTTGTAGTGCAACAAGGACATACATATTAGTTCTGTTTAACCTTGCCTTAAATGTTTACACCATATTTTATCTTAAGCTGTTGTTCAGTCCTTAAAGCCCCATTAGCTTTTTGGGTGTTAAAATTAAAGTAGGTCTTATTTTACCTATATAAAAAATTGTACATTGATTATTGAATCTACATATTTCTTAAGAAGCATCTGATCAACCTAATTCATCATGATTTCTTTCTTTTAATGTTCTTCTCTGTCATCGATTTATCATCAAGTTGAAATAAAGATTGTTGATACATACAACATTATAGGACCAATATACACATTGGCAGTATATCAAATATTTATTTTTCTTGAATCTTAATGCAATAGAAGCTGACTACTGTTAAACACGGGCACATCTCTGATAATACTGAGTGTGTAGCTTTAAACTACAGTACAACCTCTCGAGAACGGCCATCTCTTGAGCAACAACCTCCCTTTAACAATAGTATGATTTTTCCCACTGCATGATATTACTATTAATTCAACCTCTCAAGAAAAACAACCTCTCGACAATGACATAATTTTGCTACTCCCAAAGGGTTTTGCCTTTGAGATGTTGTACTGTACTATAACTACAAACTTCTATTTCATTTTTAAGTGCTCGAAACACATTGATGCCTTATAGATTTACACTTTGTACTATAAATTAGTTTTAACATCAGACATGTTTATTGTGTAACAGAAGGTACATTTCTATAAATACAATGTAATGTTTTGTTGTACGCTATTGTTTTTTTATTGTGTTAAATCATCAATTATTAACAACTCACACAATATAAGGTATTTTTGGCTTAAACTGTTATCTTTCATTTAATATTAATGTTAATAAAGGTTGAAGTTACCATAGGTTATATTGTGAATGTCGTATTGCTTGCTTATTTATTATCATTCACAAATCACACATTCAGTATACTTAAGTAGTATCAGATCCGAGGTATTCCAAATTCAGTTATTGCATATGATCCTAACCAAAGAAATTCGGAGTAGTTGCTTGCATCCCTACGTATTTTGTCAAGAGGTTAACCCCAATCAGGAGCAAGATTCCCAGTGGCAAAAAAAACAGCAACATATAACACACCTACAGCTGACACATGACCAGTGAGATATGCGCCAAATTTGAAACTTCACAACTACATATGATACACGAACCGCACCTTTATTCCCTACAAAAGCACATTTGAAGTATAAAATAAACAAAAGAAGAAAGAACAATACTAGATATAATACAAACTGTAACACCACACAAATGTACACCAAACTTGACAACATGTATAGATCTACAGACAGACCAATAAAGTGTTGTCTCTTAAAACCTGCTCGTTAAGTGATGGAATACAAACTTTAAGGCGTGGTCAGCTTTCCAATAAAGAATCGCTTGACCATGACTAATTTGAGTGATTTTTGAATATGTGACGTAACGTTAAATAACCAGTAAACAATCACTGGCTCAGAATGTTTTGAGAACTTGTACCGCTTTGTGAAAAACTGACTCCTCAGACATGTCCTTGATAAATTGGGATGATGAAGAAGCTGAATGGGACATGTTGAACAATCATTTAATTATACTCACATTATATTCACAATATACCAATCATCTGGTGATTATAACATTTCAGGAAGCCATATTTTGGTAATTATGTTAACGAGCTAAACACATATAATGACATACTGACATAATACCAAGACATCGAACAACATAAGCCATGTCGAGCTTTATCATATGATAACATGATTTTGTGTCCCATCACTGAGTAAACATGATAATATACTCATGTCTCATGAATGAGTAAACATGATGATATACATGTACTAGTACATTTGTATTCATGTTTGGTGACTGAGTAAACATGGTGATATACTCATGTCTCGTGACTGAGTAAACATGATGATATACTCATGTCTCGTGACTGAGTAAACATGATAATATACTCATGTCTCGTGACTGAGTAAACATGATGATATACTCATGTCTCGTGACTGAGTAAACATGATGATATACATGTACTAGTACATTTGTATTCATGTTTGGTGACTGAGTAAACATGGTGATATACTCATGTCTCGTGACTGAGTAAACATGATGATATACTCATGTCTCGTGACTGAGTAAACATGATGATATACTCATGTCTCGTGACTGAGTAAACATGATGATATACTCATGTCTCGTGACTGAGTAAACATGATGATATACTCATGTCTCGTGACTGAGTAAACATGATGATATATTCATGTCTCGTGACTGAGTAAACATGATAATATACTCATGTCTCGTGACTGAGTAAACATGATGATATACTCATGTCTCGTGACTGAGTAAACATGATGATATACTCATGTCTCGTGACTGAGTAAACATGGTGATATACTCATGTCTCGTGACAGAGTAAACATGATGATATACTCATGTCTCGTGATATACTTATGTCTCGTGACTGAGTAAACATAATAATATACTCATGTCTCGTGACTGAGTAAACATGATGATATACTCATGTCTCGTGACTGAGTAAACATGATGTAATACATGTACTAGTACATTTGTATTCATGTTTGGTGACTGAGTAAACATGGTGATATACTCATGTCTCGTGACTGAGTAAACATGATGATATACTCATGTCTCGTGACTGAGTAAACATGATGATATACTCATGTCTCGTGACTGAGTAAACATGATAATATACTCATGTGTCGTGACTGAGTAAACATGATGATATACTTATGTCTCGTGACTGAGTAAACATGATGATATACATGTACTAGTACATTTGTATTCATGTTTGGTGACTGAGTAAACATGGTGATGTACTTATGTCTCGTGACTGAGTAAACATAATAATATACTCATGTCTCGTGACTGAGTAAACATGATAATATACTCATGTCTCGTGACTGAGTAAACATGATGATATACATGTACTAGTACATTTGTATTCATGTTTGGTGACTGAGTAAACATGGTGATATACTCATGTCTCGTGACTGAGTAAACATGATGATATACTCATGTCTCGTGACTGAGTAAACATAGTGATATACTCATGTCTCGTGACTGAGTAAACTTGATGATATACTCATGTCTCGTGACTGAGTAAACATGATGATATACTCATGTCTCGTGACTGAGTAAACATGATAATATACTCATGTGTCGTGACTGAGTAAACATGATGATATACTCATGTCTCGTGACTGAGTAAACATGATGATATACATGTACTAGTACATTTGTATTCATGTTTGGTGACTGAGTAAACATGGTGATATACTCATGTCTCGTGACTGAGTAAACATGATGATATACTCATGTCTCGTGACTGAGTAAACATGATGATATACTCATGTCTCGTGACTGAGTAAACATGATGATATACTCATGTCTCGTGACTGAGTAAACATGATAATATACTCATGTCTCGTGACTGAGTAAACATGATAATATACTCATGTCTCGTGACTGAGTAAACATGATGATATACTCATGTCTCGTGACTGAGTAAACATGATGATATACATGTACTAGTACATTTGTATTCATGTTTGGTGACTGAGTAAACATGGTGATATACTTATGTCTCGTGACTGGGTAAACATAATAATATACTCATGTCTCGTGACTGAGTAAACATGATAATATACTAATGTCTCGTGACTGAGTAAACATGATGATATACATGTACTAGTACATTTGTATTCATGTTTGGTGACTGAGTAAACATGGTGATATACTCATGTCTCGTGACTGAGTAAACATAGCGATATACTCATGTCTCGTGACTGAGTAAACATGATGATATACTCATGTCTCGTGACTGAGTAAACATGATGATGTACTCATGTCTCGTGAGTAAACATGATGATATACTCATGTCTCGTGAGTAAACATGATGATATACTCATGTCTCGTGACTGAGTAAACATGGTGATATACTCATGTCTCGTGACTGAGTAAACATGATGATATACTCATGTCTCGTGACTGAGTAAACATGATGATATACATGTACTAGACAGTAAATAGTACATTTGTACTCATGTTTGGTGACTGAATAAACATGGTGAAATACTCATGCCTCGTGACTGAGTAAATTTGGTGATATACTCGTATTTCAAAAACAGAACAGAAATTTATTGGGTTTGTACATAAGTACATCATCTGCATATAATACAAACATAAATTTACAATATACAATCCGTCACGTTGTATCTGAATTATTATACAACTATGGAAATTAAGGTCAAGTTTGTTAGTGAAGATGACTGAGTACACATGGTGATATACTCGTGTTTCATGACTGTATCATTCTAAATGAAGGTTTGATTGTTAAGAAACTATTTACTTTGTGTGAAAATGTAAAGTTAATCATATGTAATTAGCACCCTTATTTAAAATCCTTACCACGTTCTCTCGAATTTTATGTTTAATGAATGACTTACCCTCAAATCGATTTTTTAAAATTGTGTGGTTATACACCGTGTCATGGCTGGTATAGATGAATACTTCATGATAATGCACGATAATGAAACAGTCGTGGATATTTGGCTTCACATTTGTGTACGTTAACCACTGGTTAAATAGGATTTATCACTGAACAGGTAATCTTGTTGTTATCTTAATTTATTTTAGCAGAATCTTTTGCATAGTATACATTATTCCATATCTAGCAAAATATGAACTTACAATTGTTTTCGTATTTGACTTTATGCATATATCTGAACATATAATAAAATTTCAATAGATACATAGCAAATAATTTAATACACATATTATTGTATTGTGCGAACATTTTATAATTAGCTTTATAACAGAAATTAAAGCATAGAACCATAACAATGCCAAAGGTATAGCGGCTTATAGTGATAATTAAACGGACACGATTCGTCGGATTGAAAATGAACAAAATAAGATTTGACTTATTAGCAAGTTACTTTTGTTTTAAACGATCATGATGTACGATGGTATCTTATCGTTGGTTTAGTGGTAACGCGCTGGACTACTAAACAAAAGGTCGTAGGTTCGATTCTCGGCTCAGCCTTTCTATTTTCTTTAGGACGCCTTTTCAGTGTTCCCTTACCAACTACCATGCCAATTATTGTGTTAAGAAAACCATAGGAAACGGACGAGGCGTATACCTGTGTTTTACACCGGGCACGATATAGAACTAGGAAAAATCTATTCTAAAGAGTACGGATATAAATTCCCGGTTCTCCCTGTACTTTATCTCCCCTCTATCTGGCTGGCTCCTAAATGGCCATAGCTGTAATGGTCCGTAAAACAACAGATAAATAAATAAACATATTATAGTCCAGGGGCCAGCTAACATTATGTCAAGCATTCTAATAGCCACATACACAGGCAGAAGTAACGGACCTGTGATGGTTAAATTGTAATAAATTTTACATAAAACAAAATAACTTAACCCATATTAACCTTAATGTATCTGGCTTGGGTGTCAGGTCACATCAAGTTTCACCAATTTATAGATTTAAAAACTAAACCATAATTATATACTAAAATAAACCTACTGTATAAAGTGCATTGCAAGTAATTTGAAACAAGTATTACATTTGATTAGTCTTCTATAAACCAATATCGCACGTAATTTACACATTTTTGAACAACGATAACTAATCTGTAATATATTTCAACAAGTAGCCTTAAAATGACTATAGATGTATAAAGCAGGGAAACGTGCCTCAGTTTTTTGATAACGTCTTCCGTACGTTAGATACTTGACTTTAAAGAAATTCCGTACCCAGAACCCCGCTGTTTATTACGTAATACTCCATAGATATAAAATGAAAACAAGTGTCATAGCTATTATAGATGTTACGTGATTTCTGATTGGTTAATATTGTTTATAGTCACATGGCGGTGTACGATAAAGAAATTTCTATTCGAAAGTTTAAATCCCGATTTCCGGAATATTTGCGTCTTCTGTAAGAATTTTTGTATCTCTATGAATGTATTTAATTGTTCTTTTTAGGACAAACTGATCAATTTCGCATATGATCGACTGACAATCATGCATTAGTATGTGAAATTAGTCCATTTTGGTGTGGCCGCATTTTTCCCGACCAAACGAAATTGGGTCAAATTCTAGCGTTTCTTGTTCGATTTCTCAGTAACGGATTGGCCTAGGAATTTAGTTTTGGTCTTATTTTGTGCAAGAATATAATTATACATGAAACCGCAGCAAACTTTGATTTGAAGAATTCTTCCGTATTGCTTTATAATTTTGTGTTTTGTAAAGGTGGTGCTCATTCACCGAAACGAAGAGATATACGCCTTCTTATAGTATATATACCAGTTGAATGCCACGAATGGGGTCTTTTAGGACAATTTTATTTTTCATTTTAGGTTATTATGTGTTAAGTTATTTTGTTTTATGTACAATTTTACCATCACTGGTCCGTTACTTCTGCCTGTTACCATAAGTGGAGAGGATGACTTTTGAACTTTATAAGAGGGCAGTTAAAAACCCAGTCAGAAATATGATTCTGTCTAAAACAATTAGCAATCAAACCAAACTAAAAGCACCCTTACAAAATGCTTAATCCGTACAATCATTTATTCTACGATAAAATGTTTATGAGTGACATCTCAAACTCATTTGGGTATCATATTTATGAGTGACGTTTCCCACATATTGGGATATAATATTTATGAGTGACATCTCAAACGCATAGGGGTATCATATTTATGAGTGACATTTCCCACATATAGGGATATAATATTTATGAGTGACATCTCCTACATATTGGGATTTCATATTTATCAATGATAATATCATATTTGTGAGTGGTATCTCAAACATATTGGGATATAATATTCATGAGTGACATCTCCCACATATTGGGATATTATATTTGTGAGTGGTATCTCAAACATATTGGGATATAATTTTTATGAGCGACATTTCACATGTAGAGGGATATACTATTCGGGAGTAAAATCTTGAACATAGAGAAATATAATACTTATTTGAGAGGGACATGCCACACGTAGAGGGGTGCACTTATTAAGATTGAATCTCTGACATAAAGGTATATAATATTCTAAAGTGACATCTCACTGATATATGGATAAATAATTTAGAGTGACATCTCACACACAGGGTCATAGTTCTGATTCATATTTATATCCGGACAGACAGCAACAGAACTTATAAAGATTATAGGCACCACCATTTTAAAAATCCTTTTTTTTCTCACAATCATTTTCTTATTACTTCTTTTATATGGAATAACTTTATTTTTATTTTTGTTTGTTTGTTTATATCGGGTTTTACGCCCCTTTTCAACAGTTAGAGTCATATGAGGCAGACAGTTCACCTAAACATCGTTCCTGGGAAGAACCAGTACTAGACGCCCATCCTCCGTAAGCAACTGCCTACTTTCACACATAAAGAGACGTGGTCGGTATCGGGGCTCGAACCCACGATCCTTTATCAGTGAGAGGCTACAGTGATTTGAAGTCAGCTACCTTAACCACTCGACCACGGAGGCGGGTCAATGACTTTATTTACAGGACATATTCTAACTAATACAAATACGACCACAGACTGATTCTTTGAATGAAGTATATTTGATAAACAACGTATTGTCAAATATATAACACGTAATGGAGACTCTCTTTTCGTTATACGTGTAGTTTTGTAACAACAAAAAAAACCAGAATCTCTAGAGGTTTATATTTCACCGAATATATTATATACACAATGAAGCTAACATGCATACAATTTATTTGTTAGATGTAAAGTCTTATTTCAATATGCGGATATAAAATATACTTTAAGGTAGTATATCCTTATTACAATATTACTGTACTTTACTGACGCATCTGCTCATTTCGTCAGAAAAATGTTAACAATACAGAAATAGTACAGCCCAATTATCGATATTTTCTTATCATCATTACAAAGACCTAAGCTATACAATCATGTATAGTATAGGTCTTTGATTGTTACCTTAGGTACTTCAAACAATAATCCTACAACACATTATCAAATTAGCCTGATACTAAGTGATTGCATCTTTTTACCATCGGTTTTCATTTAAATGGATGTTCTTTCGTGGTAAATCTTTGACAAATGTGTAACTCCCATATACAGGGCACTTATCACAACATATACAGGGCACATAATTATCACAACATATAGAGGGCACTTAATTATCACAACATATACAGGGCACTTAATTATCACAACATATAGAGGGCACATAATTATCACAACATATAGAGGGCACATAATTATCACAACATATACAGGGCACATAATTATCACAACATATAGAGGGCACATAATTATCACAACATATAGAGGGCACATAATTATCACAACATATACAGGGCACTTAATTATCACAACATATACAGGGCACTTAATTATCACAACATATACAGGGCACATAATTATCACAACATATAGAGGGCACATAATTATCACAACATATAGAGGGCACATAATTATCACAACATATACAGGGCACATAATTATCACAACATATACAGGGCACATAATTATCACAACATATAGAGGGCACATATCACAACATATACAGGGCACATAGTTATCACAACATATAGAGGGCATATATCGCAACATATAGAGGGCACATATCACAACATATACAGGGCACATAGTTATCACAACATATAGAGGGCATATATCGCAACATATAGAGGGCACATATCACAACATATACAGGGCACATATCACAACATATACAGGGCACATAATTATCACAACATATAGAGGGCATATATCTCAACATATAGAGGGCACATATCACAACATATACAGGGCACATATCACAACATATAGAGGGTATATATCACAACATATACAGGGCACATATCACAAAATATATAGGGCACATATCACAACATATACAGGGCACATATCACAACATATAGAGGGTATATATCACAACATATACAGGGCACATATCACAACATATAGAGGGCATATATCACAACATATACAGGGCACATATCACAAAATATATAGGGCACATATCACAACATATACAGGGCACATATCACAAAATATATAGGGCACATATCACAACATATACAGGGCACATATCACAAAATATATAGGGCACATATCACAACATATACAGGGCACATATCACAACATATAGAGGGCACATATCACAACATATACAGGGCACATATCCAAACTTGTTAAGACCATATAATATCATAGAATATCCAGTTATCTGTCATAGACAGCGTGATTCGTTCGTGTTGTTCTATTCTATGTACATCGTTATCTATAATATTGAAAACATTGTATTGAAAAGAAATCTTTAATAAGATCTTGATGTGTTCTACCGTCATTCATTGAAACAATCATGTTGTTGGTATACATCTCTATCATTAAATCTTCATGTATAGCGAGTTATTCACATTTTGGAATTATGTACTCTGTCCCACACCACTGTTTATAGATCATTTACAAGCCGCTATGTTAAACTTCTATGGCTGTGAGTTGCGAGGCGGGGAAATTAAACAAAGACCGAAGTGTAGATAGATGTTTTATTCTTAAATAAGAGTTCTCGTGTAATAGTTTACACTCAGTGTAATACAAACATGATACAAAAGAATGACACACACCTCTGATGGATATCAAGTTATCAAGGACGTAGAAGAAAAACATACTTTGAATGTGTATTATTTCAATTGAGCAAAGTATACTGAAATAAATCTAGAAATGTTTAGCAGGTCACGTGATTTGTAAACTATTTACAAGTATGATACCTGTTTAATAGAATACTTGTAATAGTTTGCTTGGCGTATACCAGTAAAATGATAAGGTCGGACAAATAATAAAGGAATGTCGATCTTATTCTATTTATAGTCGCCTGTCCTGAAGTTCCTAATACCAAAACCAAAAAGAACGATAGAGGTATGTTAAGTTGTGAGTCAAATAAGGAATGCACGGATATATCTTCTTTATAAAACTGTCTGTATATAGGTGACAAATTTTACTGTACATATATCACACATACAGACAATAAACATTAAGGACCTGAAGCCACGTAAAAATTACATGTATCCAATTAAAACTAATATTTTACACACAAGAAGTCATGACTGATTAAAATATAAAAAGCTTAATGAAAATAAAAGACAAGAATTTGGAACTTATCTACGCAAGACCGGTGGTGACATTTCGACTTCAAGATTTCACAATTTAAAACATGAAATAATAAAGTTGAAATCGAAGAAAAATCTTGAAATCGTGAAATTTTGAAGAAAAATATTTTTTGTTGATTTTTCTTCAAAATTTCACGATAACCGGTCTTTCGTACTTATCACTTCATTCAGTGTCATCAGATAGAAAACTATTTTAACGACAATGAGGCATCTTGCTCTGCATGATGTAATGGATAATGTCAGGAAAGTGAACCATAGAGGTTGGAGAACATTCGGTAATCTATGTGAATCATTTTTGAAAATGGTCATAATCTATTTGCACCTAGGCATGATGTAGTGTAGTTAATAGTCCTATGCAGGTCAGTCATTATAAGCCACGCCTACTGGTCCTACAGCATGCCCCCACTGATAGTACATGTATGATATGATAGCATGTAGAATGATGAGTTAAGACTTGGATGTAGCTTGTACCTGGACATTTAACAATAAAGATATATAGAAATATTACACATGCAGAACAGCTTTTATGTTAACTTTGAGTGAAAAAAATCAACCAAAAATACAGAACGGTTAAGACGGTACAGCAGAATGCTGATTTAGGTAAATACTGTTATAAAAGATACACCATTTTACCAGTAAATATTAAAACATTCTAGTCATATGGAAAAAGCATATCAGAATTACAAAGCCGAGTACCAAAATGAAATTTCGACAATGAAAAATATAGAAAATAAGTTCTTTAAGCTGCCCATTTATCGACATCTTGTAATATGATCAGTAAATTGGTACAATTTGTGTTGTAATTAAAGCAAAACCTGACTGTATTTAACTGAATTTGGTAAGAGTCTTGAAATACTGTATAAAGAAAATGTAATTGTAAGGCACAAACTTTTCTCGTAAGCGTCATAAAGCAAAATACTAACTGTACAACAATGGATGAATTGAGGTACTAAATGTACAATTAATCTCACTGACCTGTCTCCAGTCAGCACTTATATTGGTAGCCATATTATCAGATGTTTATATCTTTGTTTTATTCAGACCAATTATCTATTACAGGAATATCCAACAGAGTTTAGTTTTGCAGAAACAAATGGTCTTCTAGAGCAAAGCATTGTTAATTCATGCACTTGTAGAAAAGCTGGTATACATAAAATGTTGCATTTATTGCGTTGAAAACTTTGTACAATTAAGTGAAAATAGCGATGCGCAATGCAAACAACCGTTCTTGTCTCAGTTCCGATTGCTATGTAATTCGTTGTAGCAATGTTTAATAAGATTTTAGAAACACCAACTGTTGATTTGTTAAGTTTTTTATATACTGTTTTAGTTTTGAAAGCGTTAATGGATATTGGATTTTAATGAGAAAAATATACATGTATATGTGTTGTGTAGTTATATGTTTACACGTACAAGTGTATATTATGAACAATGATTTATAATGTACAATATTGCAGTGGCTATACAATCCAGTAATTCCTATACAGTACGCACTTTTGAATAAAGGAACTTCTAAATTCAGAATACAGAACCGTAATGTAAAGATTGTTTTATCCTTCTGAAAACCGAACTATGCTAATACCCTGCGACGAAGTGTCAGTGCTTGCACTTGGCGGTGGCCCTTGATTTTGACGGTTTATTCCCACGTTGCCCCCTTTTTACTTTATGTATAATTGTCACATCTAAAGGTGTGAAGAGACTAGCCTTTGATTAGTTAAATTAGCCATACATGTATTTGCTTATATCATTATTTTGCCCGCATAAATAAACATTTATTCTTGTACATACAGGTGACATTTGACCCCACGCTAGCACGAAATGTCTGAGACCATTTAAATACTTCGTGTTAACACATTAAAATCGCGAAAATTTCTGTATAGTATTTCTGTGTGCAAGAATAAAGGGTTTATTGCAATATTTTGCATTCATTTGCAAATTGTATAATGTTAGGCATGCAGATTTTATTGCAATAATAGTAGATAGGTTCAGATTACAAATTTATTCATTTTGAACAAATTCAAATTCATTTTTTTGTAGTAATATACCACTATACATTGTACTAGAAAGTGTGTTTACATGCATTAGCTATAATAAACAATTTAATACCTCGTAACGTAGACTTCTATTGGCCTTTTCTATGCATACTTTAATTAATGATAACCCTATATTCAGGTGAAATACAAATGTATGACGTACATCAATTCAATTCATTGATTATAATACGAATTGTTCGTATATTGTTGAATATCAACCTAATGGTTGTATGACCTAGTGTTCGTGTCGGTGTCGGTGCTGCATTATGTATACATGTATTTAAATGTAAACCGATCAGTGTATAATGTGCTCGAGAACATGACTTATAAACAGTATCATCCTTTATTTGATAAATGCAAAATCTGAAGTATTCCGAAAGATGACAAAATTCTTATAAACATATTTAACTATACCCCCGGATTTTACACGATAAATAAAGTATGATAAAAGTACAAATGTATGTCAACTCTGACCTTTTATGATTATGCTTAGTCTTATTAAAAGTTATTATATTTCTGGGTCTATTTATTCACAAACAACAATAAATGTTACTGAGTATAAGCAATTAATGTTCATTTGAAGTATTGACATATACATAAAAACACTTGCACCTTTTCATATACGTGCACATTGGGGCCCTCTCTTGAGCAACAACCTCGGTATATCTACTAAACATGACCGGTGCCCAATTCAGGCTGACTTCTTTCTTTGTATATCTCCTAAACTTTTTTGGAGCCCAATTCAGGTAAACAGCTTCCATGGTATATCTACTAAACATGGCTAGAGCCCCATTCAGGTAGACAGCTTCCATGGTATATCTACTAAACATGGCTAGAGCCCTATTCAGGTAGACAGCTTCCATGGTTTATCTACTAAACATGGCTAGAGTCTGATCAAGGCAGTCTTCTTTAATGGCATATTTACTAAACATGGCTGGAGTATGATCAACGTAGACTTCTTTCTTGGCATATTTACTAAACATGGCTAGAGTATGATCAACGTAGACTTCTTTCTTGGCATATTTACTAAACATGGCTAGAGTATGATCAACGTAGACTTCTTTCTTGGCATATTTACTAAACATGGCTAGAGTATGATCAACGTAGACTTCTTTCTTGGCATATTTACTAAACATGGCTAGAGTATGATCAACATAGACTTCTTTCTTAGCATATTTACTAAACATGGCTAGAGTATGATCAAGGTAGACTTCTTTCTTGGCATATTTACTAAACATGGCTGGAGTCTGATTAACGTAAACTTCTTTCTTGGCATATTTACTAAACATGGCTAGAGTATGATCAACGTAGACTTCTTTCTTGGCATATTTACTAAACATGGCTAGAGTATGATCAACGTAGACTTCTTTCTTGGCATATTTACTAAACATGGCTAGAGTATGATCAACGTAGACTTCTTTCTTGGCATATTTACTAAACATGGCTAGAGTATGATCAACGTAGACTTCTTTCTTGGCATATTTACTAAACATGGCTAGAGTATGATCAACGTAGACTTCTTTCTTGGCATATTTACTAAACATGGCTGGAGTATGATCAAGGTAGACTTCTTTCTTGGCATATTTACTAAACATGGCTGGAGTATGATCAACGTAGACTTCTTTCTTGGCATATTTACTGAACATGGCTGGAGTATGATCAAGGTAGACTTCTTTCTTGGCATAATTACTAAACATGGCTAGAGTATGATCAAGGTAGACTTCTTTCTTGGCATATTTACTAAACATGGCTAGAGTATGATCAAGGTAGACTTCTTTCTTGGCATATTTACTAAACATGGCTAGAGTATGATCAACGTAGACTTCTTTCTTGGCATATTTACTAAACATGGCTAGAGTATGATCAACGTAGACTTCTTTCTTGGCATATTTACTAAACATGGCTAGAGTATGATCAACGTAGACTTCTTTCTTGGCATATTTACTAAACATGGCTAGAGTATGATCAACGTAGACTTCTTTCTTGGCATATTTACTAAACATGGCTGGAGTATGATCAAGGTAGACTTATTTCTTGGCATAATTACTAAACATGGCTAGAGTATGATCAACGTAGACTTCTTTCTTGGCATATTTACTAAACATGGCTGGAGTATGATCAAGGTAGACTTCTTTCTTGGCATATTTACTAAACATGGCTAGAGTATGATCAAGGTAGACTTCTTTCTTGGCATATTTACTAAACATGGCTGGAGTATGATCAAGGTAGACTTCTTTCTTGGCATATTTACTAAACATGGCTGGAGTATGATCAAGGTAGACTTCTTTCTTGGCATATTTACTAAACATGGCTGGAGTATGATCAAGGTAGACTTCTTTCTTGGCATATTTACTAATCATGGCTAGAGTATGATTAAGGTAGACTTCTTTCTTGGCATATTTACTAAACATGGCTGGAGTATGATCAAGGTAGACTTCTTTCTTGGCATAATTACTAAACATGGCTAAAGTCTGATTAACGTAGACTTCTTCAACAAACTGCACAAAATAATAAATAAATTATAATTGATGATATACTAAAGTCACAATTACTGAATACTTGCATGCATGTGCTTTCAGCTGGAACAAACTTTATCATAATATGTGCATTAACCACAAGTTGTAAACAAGGTTATAAAGATTTAAGATTATACTGTTGTCTTTGGATTTCATGTTCATATCAAACATTAATACAGCAATACAGTGGCTGAATATATTTGCACCCAAATTCATGCAAAGCAATGTTTATCTATCTAAATATTTATCACATCAAAATCACATTAAGCACTGGTATCTGTATTTACTAATATCACCATACATTGTTCCATGGAGTCCTCAAAAGAATATGTGAATACAAAGTACATCATTTCGATTCATAGCAAGTCTTCATAGCTCATAAACTCAGAAACTGATGCTGAATTATTTATGAAGAAGCAAAAACGACATAAATAACGAAATATATTAAATGGTATATGGTTTAATGATATTTTAGTTCACATTGCACTGTCCGTGTATGACAATTAACTTGAAAAATCGTACAATATCCCACATACATGCGCAAATAGTCACATAACACGTATTTGTTGATTGTTCTATCATAAAGTCCAGTGAAAAGCATCTAGGATCATTGGCAATGAATTTCAAGTTAAGCACCAAAGGTCTACATTCTGCTGGATCTTTGCTTACCTTGTGATGGCAAAATTTAATGTATCTTTTCACAATATTTATGAGTGAAATTGGCACGTTATTTTTTCAACTGCTCCGCCCAGAGTGTTTAAAAGTTCATAATCCAAGAAATTAACTTTATTCTTCATAGATATGGACAAATAATGTGTTCGACGTAGCATCCATTTTCGTTTTTTTTTATCTAAGAAAATTCCTTAAAGTAAAGACATCTCGTACCTTGACTAAACTTTTAAGATAAAAATCGTCGATCTAAGAATTATTTTCACTCTTGGACAAAAGTTAAGACAAATCTTACAATATTAGCAAAACTTGGTGAAAACTAAGATAATTTCGGTATTCTTAGATAATTTTTCATCTTTGGTTTGTGAATACGGGCCCTGGTGTATAAACAGTACGATCAATTTCTGCAATTTTATGGCAATTTCCATCCGTCTTAATTGAAAGGATACCCAACAAATGTAACTCGACGTGCCCAATTTTTTTGTAAATAATGTGAGATGCGTATAAAAATCAATAATCAGTTAAAGTTAGCAACCATATAAAGGGATCTCAAAAATATGATTTTATTATCCGTCCTTTGTTTACACATCATTGAAAAAATAAATACACAAAGTAGTTAATCTATATTATTTTATGACATGTTTTTATAAGTGGCATGTGGACGTATGCCAAAATGATATATTTAGCATATGATTATATTATCAAAAATGAATTAATAATATTTAAGGCCCATTAGAACAATATATGAAATGATAGTAAAATATATGAAATATATATTACTTGATCTGTAACAATATTTACATAATGCCTTCCATTAGGCATATCTCATAAAATAGTTTTCAGATGCTTTTTCTTATTTTTTTGCAACATGATTAAAAAATACTGTGTTGTATTTCTATATGTACTTTGTGATAAAAAATTTGGAACGTTTTTATTGCAAGTAAAATTCAGTTTCACATCTGTCTAGGTAAAATACCCTGTATAATACACCATGCTGTGGCTGTATATACATGGGTACCTAATCAGCAGATATCATCATCGCCAGATGCACGTTGTTTCCGTAAACGTACGTAAATGTCCGAGATTTGCCGAACGATTGACGAATTGAACTTAAAAAAAATAATCTAAGGGGTAGTTTTAAAAATCAAAAGGATCGAAGAAGATATTATTTGATTGTTTTCATATTTTACATGGTGATAGAAATTAAATTTTCAAAACGAATGTAATGAGTACAAATTTGATCACATTTCCCCCAAAAAAGTTATGATGCTGAAAACATCAAATTTTCATTGAAAAATCTACCAATTTTACGCGGTTTACAATGAATATAGAGGGAATCGATAGGTGTCTTTTTCAAACGAAAAAGGGTCGAAGAAAGCATTAATTTAAAATAATAAAAAATACACCATTAGAAAGATTTTAAATAGAATAAAAGTTATGACGATTATAGTGAAAATACCCTTCTTTGTTTAATGTAAATTTTTTATCGATTTTCCAAATCAGCATGTCCGCGAAAGTTGGGAATGCATGGCTAGAGTCTGATCAACGTAGACTTCTTCCTTAAGTAGTATCTTAGCCTCCATTAATATAGGGTTTGTTACCAATTAGTCACAACTAGTATTATACAACTGTAGGTGCTGCTGCTACATTCTCGCTGACATCGATATGTTCCAGAAGTAACTAAATTTCGTGAAGTTTTTCTCTATCTTTGATGTTTAGCTAGAGCTGTCTTGTATTTAGTGCATTGAGACTGATCGTGTTATTTTAACTTCCCGTTAGCTCATTTATAATTCTTCCCTCTAGAAAAATAATGACTTAAACTACTCTACTGACTTACTTATCCAGACACAAAATCTGAAAATCTACATAAAGAACAGGAAGCATAGATCAAAGTACTGAAAGTACTCATGGAAACTGAACCTACATAGACTTGCACAGCACGGGAACTACAATGTAGTTTAACGGATGTAGAAAATGTAGTGCTTCGGTTCGCATCAAAATCCACGCGCTGAACGAATGATGGCTATGAAAAGTACAACCGTTCAGTTTCCAATAATATACATGGCTTTTACAGAAACCTACACAACCTTATGCTCGAAAGAATAAGTTCTGCTTTCGGTTACTCAACCAAAACAGTTTTATAGGTAGGTCAAAGGGCTATCCTGTTTTGTTTTGACAGACATAACTTCCGTGATATGGCAGAGGCGCCGTAGCTGGGGCGGCAGGGGCGGCGATCGCCGCCCCAATATTTCGGAAAAAAGAAATTTCGGCCATTTTTTTCGAAATCATAAATCTTTAAAATTTTCTCAATTTTTTGTCGATATTACATCTAAATCACAGCGCGACGAAGTGTAACCATGGTGATGACAGCCGCTTCGGGTCGGGTAATCAACTATCGGTTAATTGTATTCAACGGAGCGTAATAGTGGTAGGTGTCAACCAATTAACGTATTAATTAATTGTCGGTTATGGACAAATAATTAAGTCAAGTAGATCAATTAAGAAAATGCCGATTAAAGGGAAGGTGTGCAAACAGTTGGTTTTTTAATGTCGGCTATGTTCGAATAAAATACATTTTAATTGCATTAACTCTATATATTAAAAGAAACCAGATATACATGTATGTGTATAGCTAGGTAACTTGTCCTGCTTTCACATTAATTTGTAATATAGGCATGGCTACACGTCCTAACCAACCTATAGTAATTTCAAATTTCCTAAACGATCTTTCGGCAAAAAGAAACCAGAAAACCGTTCGTTCAATGCACAGTGATTTAAGACTCATCCCTGGATTCACTATGATGAGGTAATTATTAATTTAGGATAATAATAATATAAATATAAACAAGTTTCAATGTATCTGAACACGGGACCAAACAGACAATCAGAACATTATTTTTTGAATTATTTAATTGTATGTACGTGCATCCGTCTGTCATCGCATTTCATTCATTGACTAATTTAATTTATTAGCCTAGCTAACAATATTTTCCAATGCCACCCAGAACAATTATTCCATGTGATTTGTATCCCAACTAGTGCACGAAGAAACAAAATCACAAACTTAAATTTACCCAGAATTGGCCAGAATGCGTCATTTAATGGTGGTAATTTGAAAAGAAATTCCGGGGGACACCCCGGACCCCCTCTACATGGAGAAGACACCCCCTCTCAAACCCACCCCCTCCGCCGCCCCAATGTAAAATTGCTTCCGGCACCCCTGTATGGAGGCACGATTCGTCCCTAAATCTGATCGTACATGTACTTTGGATGTTGCGGATCGTAATTTGAGGATCGGATCCAAACCATAAGCTCGGTCTGTTAACCATTAACACAAATATTTTATCTGGCTTTTTAGAAGTCTTTCGATTATTGGACATGATGCCATTCCTAGTGTCTGGGATTTACAAATATATACAGTGCAACCTCCATGAACGATCAGCTCCAAACACAGACACCTCCCGGTTAAAGCCAGTATACTAGCAGCCGAAATTGATGTTTTTACTATAATTTCACTCTCTCAACATCAGTCACCTCCTTACAGCAGCCATTTTTGTCCTTCCCATTGGTGGCTGTAATATGGAGGTTGTACTGTAAATATATAACAGAACACGTGTATATGTATCACATCTAAAACGTTTTTCATTTTAGACACAAATACGCATCAAAATGAAGAAGGTTGACATTAGTGAAGTCATACAGGCGTACTATCGTATAAAACAATACGTCCACAGAACACCAGTTTTGTCGTCAACAACGTTTGATGAAACTTATGGTCGAAAATTCTATTTTAAAGCCGAAAACATGCAGAAAACAGGAAGTTTTAAAGCTAGAGGTGCTTTGAACGCGGTATGAAAAACTTCCCTATTCACGGTGTTTAAACCGAAACTACGATCATGATAAAAGTTGACAAACACAAAGCTTTGTAAAATCTTCATTCATTTATCAATAGCCCTGTATCAAGTGTCGTGATCCAGGAACAAACGTAGCCTAACCATTCTTCATGGCTTAGGTCTAGATGTGCATTATGAAGACAGTTTTGTATTTTGTTTATTTTGTATCATATTTCAGATTTTCAAGCTGCGCAACAATGATGTGTCGGTTAAAGGAGTAGTAAGTACATGTTTTGTAAGAATTAGTTCAAAATATAAACGATAAACATATTTACAGTTTGTCCTAATTTCTGTACATGTCAACTTCTTTTCATCAGATTCTAGGTACATTTAATACGATTTATTTTCCAAATTTCTAATGAAATGCGGACATTCCATTGGACTAGAAATTAGAACAAACTTTAATTTGATAGTTTTGCAACCATAGTAATAATGTAGTACAGAAGAATAAATATCAGTTCGTGTAACTTATGATCAGTACATTGTAGTGTTATTTGATTTCAAAACTTGTACAGTAAAACACCTGGAAACCGGACTCCCTGGAAACCGGAATTTTCTGAAAACCGGACGATTCTTTAAGTCCCATTTTTTCCGGACTCCATCAAAAGTTCTCTGAAAACCGGAAATCTCCGAAAAGACATTTAGCCTTATCCGGAAGGCTTCCGGTTTTTACGGGTTTTACTGTATTCGCAGACAACCCATTCCAGTGGTAACCACGGACAAGCACTGGCCTGGGCTGCCAGCATGTGTGATATGAAATGTAACGTGATAACACCACATGACACACCAGAAGTGAAAATACAGTCAATTAAGGGTTACGGTGCAGATGTAACCCTTTGTGAACCAAATCCAACGTCAAGGTTAGTTTAATGTTCGGGAATGACATTAATCCTTCTTAAATCTGTATTACAACACTGACCTATGTAGATCTAATATATCTGACAGGGTCAGGTTTCATAAACACTATTTTTACAAACATTTTTACGCCATATTTCAGAGTTGTTTTTCAAGCAATGCTTACAATAAATTGAGCAAGTCTATGTTCCTAAGAATTATTGGTCGTTATTTCATATTTTTCATCTAATGTAAAATATGTTTACACCGAGTGTTTGTACTTACTGTTTCGTAAATCAATTAACATAAATATAAAAAATGGCGGGAAAGAACCAAAACAAACTGTATGATATAAAATGATAGAAAGCAAACAACGACCCCATTTAATACAGAACAGAACAGAACATGATTTTATTTTAGTAACTTATACATAACATAGTATCTCGTTACAAACATATGTATAAATACAATAAAGTTTTGATCATGTGACATCGTAAAAATTCAAATAGTAGTTCTAAGAAAGACAGATAATTAATGAAAAATAATAGTTTATAAATTAAAGAGGTTGAGCTATGCTTAAAATAACATGAATCAAGAAGCATGATTTAGATTTGTAAACTGCAAGTTACTTACGAAAAAAAAAAAAACAACAATAAAACAAACAAAAAAAAGCATCAACTAGATTAGAATCTGGGTAATGATGCTTACCCAAAATAATATTTACATCATGTCCACCTAGAAATATTAAGTATCGACAACGACTGATTGTTTACGTAAAGAAAATGCATGATATGTGAATTTTGCTAGATTAATTATGTCTAATTTTTCAATAGATAGCATGAGTTGAGTGAATTTGAAGACACTTGGGCGAACATAATAGTATGGTTTTAAAAATTGCTTACGAATATTAATATATAAAGGACAAATAATAACAAAGTGGTAATCATCTTCGATGTCATTTGAATTACATATCAGACAGGTACGTAAATTACGCTCTATTCTTTGATTGCCGTATCTACCAGTTTCTATTCTTAGCTGATGTGATGACAATCTTAACTGAGTCAATGCTATTCTAAATCTTTTTGGAACAAAATCTAAATAATTTTCATAACATACGTTTGTTTTAAAATAGCAATAAGAGTGTAAACACGGACTTGTCGAAATACTGTTATACCAAGACTGAAAAAAAAACATCTATAGCACGTTGTTTAAAAACACAATGGAAATTATTAAGATCAACGCTATATGGATCAGCCCAAACAAAACTGAATCCAAAATTGTCTAAAAGTAACTTAACCTTGTTGGCCCAATTCATACTGTTATTATAGCAACCAGTAAGCATAGATTCATACAATTTTTTAACAATAATATTTTCTGTATTTATAATTTTACACCAGAACTTGATAATACGAACATATCTATTAATGTAAAGTGGATAACGACCTAGTTCACCATAAATACTCATACTAGAAGTTGAAGATTTAACTTTAAGCAATAATTTACAAAATTTCATATGCACACGTTCAATTTCTTTGTTCTTAGAAAATCCCCAAATTCCACTGGCATAATTCAATGTAGAACTAACAAAAGCATCAAAAAGTTGAAACATTGTACTTAATTTCAGATTAAACTTTTTTGTATTAGCTAAAAGAAAATGCATGGCTTTAACACCCTTCCCAACAAGCATTTCAATATTATTGGTGAAACTGCCATTACTATTAAATACTGTTCCAAGGTAATTAAATTTATCCACTGTTTCCAATTCCATCCCATTAAAAAGCCATTTTTCATCTTTTTTCAATGGACCCCTTTTTCTGAAAACAACAATTTTACTTTTTGAAGAATTAACTGTAAGACCCCATTTGTCGCAATATATTTTTAGTATGTCTAAACTACGTTGCAGATCATTTTTTATCTTTACCTAAAATCACCATATCGTCTGCAAATAAAGGATATTTCATCAATATTTATTCCACTGTTGATATTTTCTGTTAATAATAATTCTAAGTCTTCGAGGAACAATGAAAATAACACGGGCGATAACACCTCCCCCTGCTTTAATCCAATTGAACATTCAAAATAATCAGAATACGATTTACATCCTTTTACACAAGCCTTAACCTTCGAATACATGTCCTTAATAATTCTTAAACATTTACCTGTAATACCTAATGTGTGTAATTTATACCATAACCCATTTCTATATATACTATCGAAGGCCTTACTAAAATCAATAAAGGCGCAAGCTAATCGTCCATTTTCATGTAACAACTTTTCAATAACAGCATGTAGAACAAAAATAGCATCAGTTGTTGAACGACCTTTCCTAAACCCAAATTGAGCATCGCTAATAATATCATTATTTTCGATCCAATCGTTAATACGCTTATTCAATATACCAGTAAATTTTTTTGAAAAACAACTTACTAAAGTAATGCCTCGGTAATTATTCACATCATTTTTGTCATTTTTCTTATGCAATGGTACAATAATACTATCCATCCAAGCATCAGGAAAAACACCTGTTTTTAAAATTGCATTAAATAGGTCAGCAAGATGAGAAGACAAAATATCACATGATTCCATAAAATATTCATTCAATAAAAAATCACCAGCAACAGATTTATTTCTTTTCAAATTACGAATAACATAATTGACTTCTGGTACAGTTATATCACAAACTAACTCATCAAAAATGCAATCATCTGTATCATAATTATGACAAGAGTTAAAATACTCTGCGTCATCATTTAACACATTAGTCGGTTGATTCAATTTTGAGAAAAAATCATAGAACTCATCTATAGTAATATCATTTGAAATATTATTATTTCTACGTGAAAAATGTTTCCAAAAATCTTTAGGTTTTTTATGACGAAGATTCTCAATATTTCTCATTTTTGATAATTCAAATCCTCGTTTTTTCTTTCCGATGAATTTTTTATAAAATGATTTTTTTGTGCACATCAAAACTCTGTTGGCTTCATTTTTACACTTATTAAAAGTATTTAACGCTAATAGATAATCATTTTTGGCAGTCATACATTCCGAATCAAACCATTCGGCTTTTTTTACAAAAGGAGTATGTGCACGAGGTTTATCATTACACCACTTGTTTTTACAAAATAATGGATCAGCTACCTGTCGAATAATACTAGTGAAATCATTGAGGCATGAATTAATATCGGGATTATCACTGAGATTAATCCTATCTGAGATTTTATTAAATTCGTGCAATTTAGAAATAATCGATGCGCGATACATATCACGTAAATTATCATCCCATTTCACATTCATTTTATAATAAAACTCGTTACTATTGTCTAACTTTGTGTTACATAAAACAGAAAAACGTATCGGTGCATGATCTGACCACACTTGAAAAGATTCGACCTCAAAATGATTAATACAACTAAAATCACATTGACGTAATAATAAATAATCAATAACACTAGAGCCCAATGTGTGAGCGTAAGTATAATTACCAATGTTGTAATCACCGTGCAACCTGCCGTTGACAATACGTAACGAATTAGATTTACATAAATCAAGTAATTTTAGGCCAAAGCTATTATGTTTTGTGTCCATTGAGACTCGATCCAGTGGTATATCCGGAATATATAGATCATCATCTAAATTATCTACAGTATAATCACATGCAATATAATCTTTTCTATCCCCATTTCCAACACGAGCATTCCAATCTCCAACCAACATAACTTTACCTTGCATGTCATAATTACGGATAACATCATCCAACAAAGAAAATAAGTCAGTGTTAATATGATTATAACTTGGTGAATTCTCCACCCAAATATATACACCACACAAATAGATATGGTCAGTAATATTAAAAAATGTCTTATCAAGACGTAACCAAATAAGCGTATCGTGATGATTTTTTACCACGTGAACACCTTTACTGACGGACTTCTTGATGTACAAAACAACACCACCACTGCATCTTCGTGCTCGCCTATTTTGATATTTTCGATAAAAATTAAAACAATCATAACCTTTAATATCGATTTTTGATTTACTGTTGGTCCAAGATTCGAATAGAAAGATGATATCATGATGAGAAATTTGTCAATAAACTCACTATCTTCTAATACAGAGGTAGTTAGCCCATTTATGTTCCATGATAATATGGATAGTTCAGCCTCATTCCTGTGCTAATCTGTTACATCACGTACGGGATTTCCATCTATATACAAAGTGTCGTAACTTAACCATGCTGCTTTGCCTTGTCGCTTTGCTGATCTGAGTTTGGGTAAGAGAGATTTCCTACGTTCAGCTATTTCTTTGGGGAACTGCTCGTACATGAAGTAGTTGGTACCTTGTAGTTGTTTACCCTGTCTACGCACCGTTTCACGGTCCTTAAATAGCGTGAACTTAGCCACAATTTTACGTGGGTTGCGAGAATGGGGAGAACTAACAATCTGACCCATTCGATGTACTCGCTCGAAGCTTATCTTATCAACTATATCTTGTGCCAGTTTCAACTTATCCACCATGAAGTTACGCAATACCGTCTCAGTTTGCACGGGTGTCTCCTGCACATCTTCACTAATGTTAGCAAAAATAAGATTACAACGCATACTTTGGGATTGGACGTATAGTAAATTCTCTTGTAATTGTGCATTATCCTTCTGCATACGTGTAATATCATCTCGACTTAAACCTGTAGAGAATTCGATACCATCGACCCGATCGCAGATTTGAGAAACTTTAGCATCAGTGGATTTAATATTATCATGTACAGTAGTCCAAAGTTTATTCATTTCAGTTTCAAAATTACACATTTTCTTTTCAAGAGAATCCAATTTATTCAATCTTTCATCAACTTGCGATAGTTTAGTGTCAATATGTTTTAGGTACGTAAGTATATCAATTTGAGGATTTGGGTCACTTCCCGTTGCCATTGTGTGTTCTTTATTGCTATCACTGGCTGATTCAAATACAGAATTATTCAACTCCAAATTCGTTTCCTCAAAAAGTACAGAGTTCGCTTTTCTCAACGTATCACTAACATCATCACTTTGGCCGTCATATGCATTCTCGTCAAGTAGGATGAATTTATTTGAAGTTTCGATAGGTGAAAATTTACGGGTAGATTTATGTTTCTCGTTACAGCTTGTTTCAGAATTTTCACTACTATGTTTTCGTTTCTTATGGCGTCTACCCATCTACACAATAATTATGGTCTGTTTCAAATAATATCTTCTTATAGACTGCACGGTTTCACGTGCCTTGTCTGCAGATTATCTATGCACTCAAGCGTGACGAAATTCTGTCAATAATATGGGGGGGAACTTGGGGAAAATTTTCTTCGTTACCCCACCCCATATAAAACTATAGCGACATAATTTCAAATTTCAAAGACAGAATTCTAAAATACCAGTTCTATGTTTCCAATGAAAGTTCACTATATCCTTTTAATTTAACAAAGTCACTTGTACGTCCAAAATTTAATGAAAACTTTCTCGTAGAATTGCACTTATATGTAATTTTATTTCACCTGCAGAAGTTTAAATCATAACACTGTCACGTGACCAAAATAAGAATGTCCGATAAGTATCCCAGGGTGGGTTGAGAACAAATCTAACAGTTTGAGTGTTCAATAAAACGGTTAGTGGCGTACATCTAAATGTACAATAATGTCGTACTAGGGGCAACAAGCATTTGAGGTCTAAGTGTCGTAGTACAATGTCCACGATATATAAATATCCATCATTTTAACCTTAGATTAGAGTCACGATGTTAATATGTCTATTTTTGTTAGTTTTACTGTAAGAGTGTTCTAACTTGTCTTTCCAGAGAGGAAACCTGTAAACGTGTCACCATGGAAACAGGTTATTCATTTGTTCCATCTTCAGATCATTATGATATCATGGCTGGACAGGTAGGATAGCTTGAATTAGAATGATAATTTCTAATGAACACATTTTACACTTATGACAATATAATCATTAAGTCGTTTTAAAGTACATGTATCTGCAGTAAAACCCCAATTATCGGAACTCGGATTATCCGAAAACCTGGTCTTATCCGAAATCAAATTTCGGTCCCGAATTTCCTTCTATATATTGCAATGAAAATCAACATCGATTATCCGAATCGTCTAGTCCGAATACCATGGCTTATCCGAAGTGAAAAGCAGGTCCCCACAATCATTCGAACGCATGTTTTCACACCTGTTTCCCGAAGTCGACAACAAACTCAAACAGATCAGACTTGATCATTGCAAACAAATGTATCTTTATATTCTTTTCCATCTTGTTGACTGAACGGATCGTATGTCCCTGTCCAGTGACCACATAAATAAGCCCGATGTTTTATACGCCTTGTCATTGTAGGGTACCATAGCTTTGGAGTTTTTAGATGAAGTACCAGTGTTGGATGCTATTCTTATACCAGCCAGTAAAGGTGGAATGGCTGCGGGTATCGCAGTTACAGCAAAGTCTATTAAACCAGACATCAAAAGTGAGCAGCTTTGTCTATGCTGAGATGTGATTTTACACAATGTTTCATAAATTTATGATTTTCATTATAAAGATACATTATAACATTATAATGAGGTAATAGCCTTATCATTAGCCCGTACACTTGAAAACTCAGTTGACGATCACTTTCATACCACCAAATAATAAGCACTCATGATTTTCTTACATACCACCTTGTATTAAACACACTCTACTGCCTGCTTCGGTCGGCTTTCCTTATTCCATCTATTCTTAAATTTGTCAATGACAACGTCTGAATATTCAGACAATAAGTTGACTCTAAACATGGTTACAGATAGTGTTGTTTATGCATCTTCCTTATGGCTTGACTACTTACTTGCTTGAAGTCATCTATAAATCTATCCAGTAAATATCAGTTAAAACATACGCAGAATTGACTACTTGTATTGACTGAAAGGAGATGAAACAAATGGACGAAGTCCGTATTTATGGACTCAAGAAATTTTGTCAAAGCACAAACAATGATGTCAGCATTCCTTTTCAGTTTTCATCGTTGAACCTAAAGGGAAAGATCTCGAGAGATGTTTAAGAGCAGGTAAACACGTTTGTATCAATGTGTTTTTCTTAATGTGTTTTTATGCAAGTGTTTGCATACATTATATTTTGTTTTCATACATGCACTTATATACGTGTATTTGAACCTTAATTGTTATTAAGGACTTAATTCCTTTTCTTTCACAGACATCTGAGAACTGAAATAAAGCTATAATAGGTGTTCTCCCGTTAAACATAACAAATGATGCGCGTTGCGCATGCGTACATGGAGTAAAACAACATGAAGCTTAATTCAGTGAGATATCACCTGACGCTGTTCATTGTATAAACTTAACGTGATCATTTACGTCACCATGTAGATTTTACATCATTATATCATATTACAGACCACCTTCATTATAACCCCCTCCCACTGTTGACATCCAAAATCTAAAACTATCCCCCCATCTGAAAATGTGTCCATCGAGCCTGAATTGTCTGCGAATATATTCAAATATGAATTACATTGGTGTTTGTATGTTAATCAATTAATGCATTCAGGTGAGAGGTTATGGCCAAATCCACCACAATTTGTTAATACTATAGCTGATGGTATAAGAATTCAACAACTCGGAGAACTCACATGGCCTATTCTTCTGGATCTGGCTGAAAAAGAAGTACTGACAGCAGTAAGTTGTAGCAGTGATTCTTGAAAACCTATTTCCTCTTCAGCCTGGAATTAAACAAGAACTGAACACGATGTCGCTCAGTTTTATTACAGCGCTACCTCTCCAAAGCGATACCTTTTGGGAGTAGCAAAGTTATATTGTTTTTGAGAGGTTGTTGCTCTGGAGAGGTAAAATTAATAGTTAAATCGTGCAGTGGGAAATCATGCTGTTGTTGAAGGAGGGTTGTTGATCAAGAGAGAGAGGGCCGCTCTGGAGAGGTTGTTCTGTAATTATATCGAGATTTTCAAAGGCAAAATACTATTTTTTTACACATATCGTTAGATGAATCTATTGTTAATCTCATGTGTTTGCTGATTTTAAGGTAACTTCCTTTTCTTTATTTAGGACAACGATGAGGTAATACGTGGTATGAAATTCGCATTCCAGCGAATGAAGGTAGGTGTTCGGTAGTTTTAGCAGGTTTTTACAAGTATACCGTATTATATTCTCTAAGAATTAGTCGTAATGTAATCTTTTTAAAGATATTTTTCTGCCATGAACTTTTCTTGTTTGTACATTAATACCTCACCATACGTCATAGTTTCTGCTGTAGACGATACTTCATGTGCAATACATCACCATACGTCATACTTTTGGCTCTGTGTAATACTTTACCATACGTCATAATTTTGGCTCTGTGTAATACTTTACCATACGTCATAATTTTGGCTCTGTGTAATACATCACCATACGTCATACTTTTGGCTCTGTGTAATACTTTACCATACGTCATAATTTTGGCTCTGTGTAATACTTTACCATACGTCATACTTTTGGCTCTGTGTAATACTTTACCATACGTCATAAGTTCGGCTCTGTGTAATACTTTACCATATGTCATACTTTTGGCTCTGTGTAATACTTTACCATATGTCATACTTTTGGCTCTGTGTAATACTTTACCATACGTCATAATTTTGGCTCTGTGTAATACTTTACCATACGTCATACTTTTGGCTCTGTGTAATACTTTACCATACGTCATAATTTTGGCTCTGTGTAATACTTTACCATACGTCATAATTTTGGCTCTGTGTAATACTATGTCAAACCTTATAGTTTCGGCTCTCAATAGTTACGTGTAAACTAACTGCGTGTTTGGTATGATGATATTCCACAATGAATTACCTCCCCTATTAAAGCCATAGTGTGCTGTAGTAATAGTTTTTTATACTTACCACAGGTTGTTATAGAGGGCGCTTCCGGTGCTGCTGTCGCGGCAGCAATGTCCGAGAGATTCCGTAACATGGACGATTCTATTCAGCACGTAGGGGTGATAATGTGTGGTGGTAATGTTGATGTCGATCACCTACCGTGGTATGAGAGGAAATAGATTGGAGATATGATTAGGACTTCCTAGCATAATAATTTACTCCCAGTACCACTATTCCATACTGTCCTTGCAAGTATTTCTTATACATTGGCAAAAAAACTGAATACTCAAATTAATAAACTAATGCTCAACTATTTATTCGGTATGTATGAAGTCTTTTTTGATGAAAGATATTTTCCTATTTTCATAAGTGTTTGTTTTCATTATTATCTATAAGAACTATTAAGAAGTTGCTATCATTATATTACGAAAGAAATTGTTATCATTATATCATAAAGAGGTCTCTTTCAATATATTCTATAAGAGGTTGTTATCAATATTTTCTGTATGAGGTTGTTGTCAATAATTATATTCTATAAGAGGTTGTTATCAATATTTTCTGTATGAGGTTGTTGTCAATAATTATATTCTATAAGAGGTTGTTTTCAATATTTTCTGTATGAGGTTGTTGTCAATAATTATATTCTATAAGAGGTTGTTATCAATATTTTCTATAGGAGTTTTTTTCATTATTTTCTATATGAGGTTGTTATCAATATTTTTATATTAGGTTGTTGTCAATATATTCTATATGAGGTTGTTTTCAATATTTCCTGTAACACGTTGTTATCAATATATCATAAAAGAGGTTGTTATCATTATATTATAAAAGAGATTATTATTGTTATATAATAAAATAGGCGGTTATCAATATATTATAACAGAAGTTGTTATCAATGCATTAAAAAAGAAGTTGTTATCTTCTAAAAGCGAATGTTATTAAAATATTCTATAAGAGGATGTTATCAATATATTATAAAAGAGGTTGTCTTTGAATAGTTAGAATCAACGTTATTGAGATTAACTTTCACATGCACAGCAATATTCAATTTATAGCTAAACGTCATGTCATTCATATTTTCCGAAAGCTTAGCACATGTTATCTGGGACTTATTGGTGGTGGAGACATTGTGTCATTGTCCTCCGACGCCGACTTTAGTAGTTCCTGAGGAGAAGTTGGAAGTAACTTGTGGAACAAATTTTTTTTTACTGAGTTTGATTACAAGCCGATTATATACTATATGTAACAATACATTAATAGGAATCTTTGGTAAATCATGATTGTATTTATGAATCTATCTAACGATGAACACAGTTTGAAGAAGATGCAAATGGATTCTGAAGAAGGGTTGTTATTTTACATCAAATATCTTGTTCCATCTCTAAACACCCAATGGTGGTTGGTAAGTTTTGTTCAGTCAGAATTAGAATTAGCGTCATGTCTGAATTAGTTTTCAATCTTCAAACATTTCTTCATATATGGATGTTAGAACCTAAGTTAAACATGCGGAACATTGACGCTATTTCCCTATGAAAAGACAACTCCTGTCGTTATTGATTTTTTTACCTGTGTGATAAACTAGTTGTTTCCCTTTACGCCAAAAAACCAATAAGTGGTCAGTATTGATTTTAGCAAGTTAACCTTATCGAATATGGATTATTTAGCGTTAAACCGAGATCTATATCTCCTGATCGTTTTTTATGCGATCTGAGTTTTAGGGAATGTGAGAGTATTATTTTTCTCACGAGGGTGAAGGATCATGGTCTTCAACACAATAATTAAAAGAAAAAGGTCATATTTTTGTTTTTTAAAATACATTATTACATATTTCAATGTTGATCTTTAAATGAATAATGATGTGAATAACATTAACAAACCAGCAGTAAACTGATATTGTTTGATTCCAATTGAATGACTTTATATAAGGTCAAGGAAAGTACATACTATTAGATAAAATATTACAGCAGTAATATATTTTGATTTTTCGGAATCAAACACCTTACAGAACAAAGTTATATATATTCATTTCACACAGGGATATATAGCATCCCTGTTTCACACTACTAAAGGAAATAATTATATGAATATATAATTCAACAATTCAATCGTTCGACAAAATATGTTGAGTTTTTCTACGGGCACGGTTCATTTTTCAACTTTCGCATTTCTAAAAAATGCATGTTTTGACACAGCTCGGGGACAAGTCAAACTGACATAGTGATTCTTATTTCCCGACCAGATACAAGTCGTTGTTGGAACGCGATCTCTAATGACTGTGCTAAGTATTTTTAAATAATATCAGTATTCAATATAATTTGTTTTATATGCTTATAAATGCAACAAAAGTTTTTCATAAACTAATTATCACCATAAATCTTTTAACCAGACACTAAGCTGACCGTGACCAGACAGGATTAGACAGATAAGGGGCAATAAAACAATTAAGAGAATAGACCTCCTGTTGCTTTTGGGGTAAATATCTTTAAATTTAGCTAGTTGATATTTAATGTTTTAAGGGTGTTGGGGTATGTATGTGCGAGAGAATCAGGGATTGTTTGGTTAGTCTTACTCATTCACTGTTTACGTACAATATCATGTATGTCTATATATTTATTGTGATGATGTGCCGTCAGCATAAATCAAAAATAAAGATTTATCTATCTATCTTTAAATTTAGATATTTATTGGTTACTGTCCTAGCAGAACTGTATTAGTAAATCTCTTGGGACTTTAAAAAGTTAAAACGGCACTTTCAATAAAAATGATGATAATAATAAATTGGTATTTAATTTGAATTATTATACCTCACGTGATTTACTTACTCTATAGTCTTATGTGACGTCAGAGGGTGACAATCCGTAATGTTACCCTCTGACATTACATTTCGGCCCGCTTGCCATAACGAAACTACCCTCGCGCGCTCAAGCGATATTACCGGGTGTCGGGTTTTATTCAATCTCTGTCGTATCGAATTCTATCCTTGTCTAGACACTTTAGGCACTTAGTAGAATATAATTGTAGTTTGACATCCGGTTTTGCAGTTGACATTTTGACAGCAAAAGTAACTATGGTGTCAGAAAGAAGCTTCGTTTCAATTTCTATGATAGTTTTCGTTATATTTGTTAACATGTTTGTTGCATTTAGTGTCTTTCTTAATTATTGTTTTATTCGGTATAATAAAATAAATATCACATCCCACATAGGGTGATAGAACGTAATGTTCACCCGAGACAAGTAATGTCGACCGAGGCGTGATATTTATATAATGGCGTATATCAAACATTGTATGTCAATTTTAACACCCGGCCGATACTGCATGAATGAGCAATATCCCTTTAACAGATCGATAAAATCAATAAATATTACGTTACATCCTGTTAATTGTATATCATCTGTCATAAAAGTGGTCAGAGGCTTTAGCCATATCTGTATCAGATAATAAAACGTATCCACACGAATGCATTTTCTTAATATTCTTTTCAATCAAGAAGTACATATAGAAATATAGCACGGTATTTTTTCAATGATATTGCAAAGAAATAAGAAAACGCATTTGACAACATTTTTACTAGATGAGACTAAAAAAAGGCATTGTGTAAAATGGAAGCAATAATTTCACATACCACATTAATAAAAATTATATTGAAATAAAGTGCAGAGAATGAAGATTACTTCACGAGGTTATAAAATTTTCTCATTTAATGTTATAAACAAGTTATTAGTGTTAAACCATACAGCTTCTATATAAATCTATAGTAAATCAGTTTATCGATAAACGTTATCGGAGTGATCGATGAGACGTTTTCAAGGGAGACAACTTTGCCGATAAGACCGGCCAAGTTACAGAAATGTTCCGCATGCAGAGCTAAAGACAGTATTTTGTGTAAGTACGGCCAACTACGTTTAATTACGTGCAAAATGACCAAGGTTAACTAAGGAGAACTACGTACCTGTAACTACGGTTAACTACGTGTAAACTTACTTAACCTTACCTAACCCTAGTTAACCATACCTTAAGACGTAGTCCAGCCCTAGTTGACCGTAGTGTTAGATGTAGTGTAAATGGTTGGGTCATATTACTACAGTCACCTACGGTAAGCTAGGGTCTACTTCGTTCAATCTACGGCCGGCTAGGGTCAACCACGTTCAAACTACAGTCTCTGTCCGTAGAGAATTTTTCAACATGTTGAAAATTTTTAGGCTAACTACGGACAAATCATGAGTTCGAACTACATTTATAACTACGGTTAACTACGTGTAACTACGCCGGATTCGTGTAAGTATGGCCAACTACGGTTTTCCCTTACTACTGTCAACTACGGTTTTCCATACTACGATGAACTACGTGCGTAGCCGTAAATATGACCACTGCTTAACAGTGTTGTGACGAATTTCATTATAAAAAGTACTTAGCATTTGTGTAAAAAATATTTACTTTTTCGGACTTAAATCGTATTTTACTTAATTAATAAAGGCTACGACAGCAATTACCCAAGTGGGTAAATATCGATGCAAAAATAATTACATGTATCATATTGATGACGCAAAAAAGTTGATTTATTATCTTTACCCATGTCAGTCATATAAAATTTTGTGTCTGGAACATTTATACAGGGAACATAATTATACAACGTAGTATTATGTACACATTATTGTCTTATATACAACTTAATATTTAGTACACATCATTGTCTTATATACAACGTAGTATTATGTACACATTATTGTCTTATATACAACTTAATATTTAGTACACATCATTGTCTTATATACAACGTAGTATTATGTACACATTATTGTCTTATATACAACGTAGTATTATGTACACATTATTGTCTTATATACAACTTAATATTTAGTACACATCATTGTCTTATATACAACGTAGTATTATGTACACATTATTGTCTTATATACAACGTAGTATTATGTACACATTATTGTCTTATATACAACGTAGTATTATGTACACATTATTGTCTTATATACAACGTAGTATTATGTACACATTATTGTCTTATATACAACTTAATATTTAGTACACATCATTGTCTTATATACAACGTAGTATTATGTACACATTATTGTCTTATATACAACGTAGTATTATGTACACATCATTGTCTTAGATACAACGTAGTTTTATGTACACATCATTGTCTTATATACAACGTAGTATTATGTACACATCATTGTCTTATATACAACGTAGTATTATGTACACATTATTGTCTTATATACAACTTAATATTTAGTACACATCATTGTCTTATATACAACGTAGTATTATGTACACATTATTGTCTTATATACAACGTAGTATTATGTACACATTATTGTCTTATATACAACTTAATATTTAGTACACATCATTGTCTTATATACAACGTAGTATTATGTACACATTATTGTCTTATATACAACGTAGTATTATGTACACATTATTGTCTTATATACAACGTAGTATTATGTACACATTATTGTCTTATATACAACGTAGTATTATGTACACATTATTGTCTTATATACAACTTAATATTTAGTACACATCATTGTCTTATATACAACGTAGTATTATGTACACATTATTGTCTTATATACAACGTAGTATTATGTACACATCATTGTCTTAGATACAACGTAGTTTTATGTACACATCATTGTCTTATATACAACGTAGTATTATGTACACATCATTGTCTTATATACAACGTAGTATTATGTACACATTATTGTCTTATATACAACGCAGTATTATGTACACATTATTGTCTTATATACAACGCAGTATTATGTACACATTATTGTCTTATATACAACTTAATATTATGTACACATTATTGTCTTATATACAACGTAGTATTATGTACACATTATTGTCTTATATACAACGCAGTATTATGTACACATTATTGTCTTATATACAACTTAATATTATGTACACATTATTATCTTATATACAACGTAGTATTATGTACACATTATTGTCTTATATACAACGTAGTATTATGTACACATTATTGTCTTATATACAACGTAGTATTATGTACACGTTATTGTCTTATATACAACTTAGTATTATGTACACATCATTGTCTTATATACAACGTAGTATTATGTACACATTATTGTCTCATATACAACGTAGTATTATGTACACATTATTGTCTTATATACAACGTAGTATTATGTACACATCATTGTCTTATATACAACTTAATATTTAGTACACATCATTGTCTTATATACAACTTAATATTTAGTACACATCATTGTCTTATATACAACGTAGTATTATGTACACGTTATTGTCTTATATACAACGTAGTATTATGTACACATCATTGTCTTATATACAGCTTAATATTTAGTACACATCATTGTCTTATATACAACGTAGTATTATGTACACATTATTGTCTTATATACAACGTAGTATTATGTACACATCATTGTCTTAGATACAACGTAGTTTTATGTACACATCATTGTCTTATATACAACGTAGTATTATGTACACATCATTGTCTTATATACAACTTAGTATTATGTACACGTTATTGTCTTATATACAACTTAATATTTAGTACACATCATTGTCTTACATACAAGGTAGTATCATGTACACTTCATTGTCTTATATACAACTTGGTATTAAGCACACATCTTTGTCTTACATACCACCTAGTATTATACACACTCTACTGCCTATTTCGGCCAGCTTTCCTTATTCCATCTATTCTTAAATGTGTGAATGACAACGTCTGAATTTGCAGACAATAAATGGGCTCTAAACATGGCTACAGGCAGTATTTTTTATGCATCTTCCTTATTGCTTGTCTACTGACGTGCTGGAAGTCATCCATCAATATATCCAATAATTATTAAAATCATACGTAGAACTGACTATTAACTGATAAAGATGATGAAACAGAAAGATGAAGTTATTCCGTTTTTATAGTTAAAAGCCCAAAGTGATATCAGCATTTCTTTTCAGTTTTCATCGTTGAACCAAAGGGAAAATATCTGGAGCGATGTTTAAGAGCTGGTAAACACGTTTGTATTCATGCGTTTGCATCCATGCATATGTATGTATCCACGTGCTTGTATTTATGTTTGTATCCACGTATATGTATTCATATGTTTGTACTCATAGGTTTGTATGTATACATGCTTTTGCATTTATGTGTTTGTATCCATGTACATGTATTCATGTGTTTGTATCCACTTGTACGTATGTATCCATGTGTTTGTATTTAACTACATTTGTATTAATGAGTATGTGTCTGTATTCATGTGTTTAAATGCATGTGCTTATATTCATTTGTCTGTATGCATTTGTTCATATACATTTTGTATGTACATGTATTTGTATGCGTATGCTTCAACCTGAATTAATGTTTAACGACATAATTGCTTGTCTTTCATAGACATCTGAGATCACAAATAAACCTGTAAGTGGTGTCGTTTCGTTAAATATTATACTTTATACTTACAACATAAAAAGTGATGCTCGTTGCGCGTGCGTACATGTAGCAAAACAACATGAAGATGAATTCAATTATCTGTCCCGTGATGCCTTTTGTATTATAACCCCCCACGTTGTCATCCAAAATCTAAAATTATCTTCCAACTCTGAAATTGTTTCAACTATGAAGTCCAGTGATTAATACAATGCTAATCAATTAATTCATTCAGGTGAGAGGTTATGGCCAAATCCAACACAACTTGTTGATACTATAGCTGATGGTATAAGAACTCAACCACTTGGAGAACTCACATGGCCTATTCTTTTAGATCTGGCAGAAAAAGAAGTACTGACAGTGGTAAGTTTTAGCAGAGATCCTTGAAACCTATCTCCTCTTTAATCCTCTTTAATCAATAAATAAACAAGAACTGAACCCAATGTTGCTCATTTTAATTACAACTTCTCCAAAGCAACACCCTTTAGTGGTAGCAAAGTCATGTTGTTTTCTTTTAAAGGTTGTTGCTCTAGAGATATTAAATTAATTGTTAAATCGTGCAGTGGGAAATTCATGTTGTTCTTGAAAGCAGGGTTGTTGCTCAAGTGATGGCCGCTATGGATGGTTGTACTGTAGTTATGCCGAGATGTTTCTTACTACAATGGAAAAATACTCATTTCTTACACATATCGTTGTATGAATATATTGTTTATCTCACGTGTTTGTCATTTTTGAGTTAACTTCCTTTTCTTAATTTAGGACAACGATGAGATAATACGTGGTATGAAATTCGCATTCCAGCGAATGAAGGTACGATTATACCATATCACCCCTGCTATCCGGTCTTGGAATCATGCAAATGTCACCCAGTCTTTAAAAAGGGGGAGCAATTTAAGCCAAACAATTATCGACCCGTGTCTTTGACCTGTATTGCATGCAAAATGCTTGAAGACCATTGATCATCTAGATGTAAATGACATTCTAGTCGACAATCAGCATGGTTTCGTGCTCGTAGATCATGTGAGAAGCAACTTGTGTGTTTCATTCATGATTTAGTCAAGTCTGTAAGGGATAGCCAGGTTGATGTCGCTATTATGGATTTTAGAAAGGTTTTTGATGTTATAGATCTTAGAAGACTCCTTCATAAATTAAAACATTATGGCATCAGAGGTAATACTCATCACTGGATACGGGCCTTCCTCAGTAACAGAACCCAGAAGGTAGTGGTTGATGGTGCTATCTCATTAGAAGCCACTGTTGATTCTGGTGTTCCTGAGGGTTCAGTTTTAGGACCTCTTCTATTTCTTCTCTACATTAATGATCTACCTGCCAGTGTTTGTTTCAAAGGTGAGGCTCTTTGCTGATGATTGTATCACATATCGTGAAATATACTCAGCAATGGACCCACATACCTTACAGGAGGATCTGAACAGACTGGAGGAGTGGGAGAAGAAATGGAAGATGGCCTTCAACGTGGACAAATGTCATACCATGCACATTTCTAAACCAAAATCCAAAAAACCTGTCTCTAAAAACTATGTATACACTCTACACAACCAGCCCTTGTCAGTAGTACAACAGGCAACTTACCTGTAGGAACTTTCATCTTTTCTTTCTTGGACACCACACATAAATAAAATAACAAATAAAGCCAGCCAAAGTCTTGGTTTCTTAAAACGAAACTTACATTCTGCTAAACCTGAAACAAAATCAGCAGCCTACAAGTATCTAGTAAGACCTTCTTTAGAATGCTGTGCATACGTCTGGGACCCCTATCAACAAAATGATATCCAAAAGTTAGAAAATGTCCAAAAAAGGGCTGCCCGATTTGGTACCAATAATTATTCAAAGTCACCAGGTGCAGTAACAAAAATACTAGATCAATTACAATGGGAGCCCTTAGAACATAGAAGACAGAACATTCGTCTTAGTCTATTCCACAAGATTATTATACCATCACAATATATGGAAACATTAGCAAGACCATCCCTACATCACCACCATCTGGCATATAAGATCCAACACTCACCAACAGACTACATAAAATATTCTTTCTTTCCCAGGACAATAGTCTTATGGAACTCACTGCCGGTATACTTAGTCAATTCTGATTCAAACCCTGCGTTTAATTCAGATGTGGCTATGTTGCCTCACAACCCATAGACAATACATATGCTTTTACCTTTTAACAGCACTAACACTCTTGTTTCTTCACCATGTACATAGTAGGTTTTGCAATTTATAGGCTATATATAAAGGCTAAAGTAGGTTTAGCACTATTTTTTATCACATTGTCAATGTCCTCCTGGGTGGCGTGAGTAGCTTGAGAGGCTTGACAATCACTTTACTAACACCCCACGCATGGCCATTATAGTCCGGATGGACTGTTTGCCATTATCAAATATGATGATGATGATGATTATACTGACAGCGACAAACATGTACAACTATTATACATATGCCGCATTCATTAAGTATTCCTTCTACGATGTTTTTTTCTGCCACTTGCTTTTCTTATTTGTACATTCTTACTTCACTATGTCATAATTTCGGCTGTAGATAATATTTCACCATACGTCATAGTTTATATAACACTTCACCATACGTTGTAGCAGGGTCTTTCAAATGAATGGCTTGGACCCCATAAATGAACGCGTCGGGTATTGATCACGTGATCACATTACAAGATGGTCGCTATTGTAAAGCGATAAATAACGCTTCTTAAAATAGATAAACTATTCAAATTACTAAACATTTTATTGGTAAAGAGCTTCACGAAAAATTAGATCGTAAGTATCTTCGTCTAATTTGACCAATTTCTTAGGATAAAATCCAGTTATTTATGTTGACATCCAACGCTAAAAGTGTGCAATTTTCGTAAGCAAATATAACCTTTTTAAATTATATTGTGATGTAGTCGGGATGAATTTCATGTCTTTTAAAAGTTGTTAAAGTGCATCATGCAGTTACTTTTTCATATTTTTTTCCGATGCTAAGTAATAATGATACCTGAATTGGAGCCTTTTTGACGAAGTCGCCATTTTGAACTGTCGTTATGGGTTTAGTACTTGGGATTTTCGTAACTGATTGCGTAATTGATAATCATCTCTGGTTAAAATGCTTACAGCATATTTCAGTAAGATCATTACTACGTACCGCCATGATTTTGCTTTTAATTTTCTATTTATTATTTTTGACTAAATGGAAATTGAAACTTTGCTATTTCCTATAATCTGTAACGACTTGTTATCTACACTTGTGAAAAAAGCTCTCCGATAAGTATCGACAACACGACTTGATGTTCATACAGAGATAAGCGCCCGAAGAGCGTGATTCCAGACCCTTCTATTTGAGTTACCCTGGTTGTTGTTTATGTAATACTTTATCATACATCATAGTTTAGATAATACTTCACCATACATCATAGTTTAGATTATACTTCACCATACGTCATAGTTTATATAATAATTCACCATACGTCATAGTTTATATAATACTTCACCATACGTCATAGTTTAGATAATACTTCACCATACGTCATAGTTTATATAATACTTCACCATACGTCATAGTTTAGATTATACTTCACCATACGTCATAGTTTAGATTATACTTCACCATACGTCATAGTTTAGATTATACTTCACCATACGTCATAGTTTAGATTATACTTCACCATACGTCATAGTTTAGATAATACTTCACCATACGTCATAGTTTAGATTATACTTCACAATACGGCACAGTTTAGATTATACTTCACCATACGTCATAGTTTAGATTATACTTCACAATACGTCATAGTTTAGATTATACTTCACCATACGTCATAGTTTAGATTATACTTCACCATACGTCATAGTTTAGATAATACTTCACAATACGTCATAGTTTAGATTATACTTCACAATACGTCATAGTTTAGATTATACTTCACAATACGTCATAGTTTAGATTATACTTCACCATACGTCATAGTTTAGATTATACTTCACAATACGTCATAGTTTAGATTATACTTCACAATACGTCATAGTTTAGATTATACTTCACAATACGTCATAGTTTAGATTATACTTCACCATACGTCATAGTTTAAATTATACTTCACCATACGTCATAGTTTAGATTATACTTCACAATACGGCACAGTTTAGATTATACTTCACCATACGTCATAGTTTAGATTATACTTCACAATACGTCATAGTTTAGATTATACTTCACCATACGTCATAGTTTAGATTATACTTCACCATACGTCATAGTTTAGATTATACTTCACAATACGTCATAGTTTAGATTATACTTCACCATACGTCATAGTTTAGATTATACTTCACAATACGTCATAGTTTAGATTATACTTCACCATACGTCATAGTTTAGATTATACTTCACCATACGTCATAGTTTAGATAATACTTCACAATACGTCATAGTTTAGATAATACTTCACAATACGTCATAGTTTAGATTATACTTCACAATACGTCATAGTTTAGATTATACTTCACAATACGTCATAGTTTAGATAATACTTCACAATACGTCATAGTTTAGATAATACTTCACAATACGTCATAGTTTAGATTATACTTCACCATACGTCATAGTTTAGATTATACTTCACCATACGTCATAGTTTAGATTATACTTCACCATACGTCATAGTTTAGATTATACTTCACAATACGTCATAGTTTAGATAATACTTCACAATACGTCATAGTTTAGATTATACTTCACCATACGTCATAGTTTAGATTATACTTCACAATACGTCATAGTTTAGATAATACTTCACAATACGTCATAGTTTAGATTATACTTCACAATACGTCATAGTTTAGATTATACTTCACAATACGTCATAGTTTAGATAATACTTCACAATACGTCATAGTTTAGATAATACTTCACAATACGTCATAGTTAAGATTATACTTCACCATACGTCATAGTTTAGATTATACTTCACCATACGTCATAGTTTAGATTATACTTCACCATACGTCATAGTTTAGATTATACTTCACAATACGTCATAGTTTAGATAATACTTCACAATACGTCATAGTTTAGATTATACTTCACAATACGTCATAGTTTAGATTATACTTCACCATACGTCATAGTTTAGATAATACTTCACCATACGTCATAGTTTAGATAATACTTCACCATACGTCATAGTTTAGATTATACTTCACTATACGTCGTAATTTCTACTAAGGGTAATACTTTACCGTACGTCATAGTTTCGGTCCTGCATAATGGGTTACAATTGGTTTGACTTTATCAAACACACATTATTCGTGTTAAATTACTTTATGTTTTGTATGGTGATATTCCATAACAAATTACCTCCCTTATCTAAGCCATTGTTTACTAGGGTAATAGTTTATCAGCAATACAACAAATTAATGTTTTTTATTCTTATTACAGGTTGTTATAGAAGGCGCTTCTGGTGCTGCTGTCGCGGCAGCAATGTCCGAGAGATTCCGTAACATGGACGATTCTATTCGGCACGTAGGGGTGATACTGTGTGGTGGTAATGTTGATGTCGATCACCTACCGTGGTATGAGAGGAAATAGACTGATATGTGATGAGGACTTCCTTGCATAAAAATTTACTGCCATTAACAATATTTGATAATGTCCTTGCTAGTATTTCTCATATATTTGCCAAAAAAAAATGAATACTCAAATTACTAAACTAATGCTCAACTATTTACTCTGTATGTATGAAGTCTCTTTGGTGGAAGATATTTTCATATTTTCTGTAAGTGTTGGCTTTCATTATTATCTATAAGAACTATTATACATTTGTATATAACTTTCTTTAGATTTTTTATATTCTATAAATGGTTGTTGTCAATATATTCTATAAGAGGTTGTTATCAATATTCACTATATAAGAGGTTGTTATCAATATTTTCTATAAGAGGTTGTTATCAATATTCACTATATAAGAGGTTGTTATCAATATTTTCTATAAGAGGTTGTTATCAATATTCACTATATAAGAGGTTGTTATCAATATTTTCTATAAGAGGTTGTTATCAATATTCACTATATAAGAGGTTGTTATCAATATTTTCTATAAGAGGTTGTTATCAATATTTTCTATAAGAGGTTGTTATCAATATATCATAAAACATGTTGTAATCATTATATTATAAAGAGAATGTGATACAATAAAATAGGTGGTTATCATTATATTATAAAAGAAGTTGTTATCATTCTTTTCTTATAGAGGTTGTTATCAAAATATTATAAATCAAACAGGTTGTTATCATCATATCATAAAAGAGGATATTTTCATTATTTCTGTAAGAGGATGTTTTAATGTTTTCTAAAAAAGGATATTTTCATTATCTTCTAAAAGCGATTGTTATTAAAATCTTCCATAAGAGGATGTTATCAATATATTATAAAAGAGGTTGTCTTTGAATAGTTAGAATCAACATTATTGAGATTAACTTTCACATGCACAGCAATATTCGATTTATAGCTAAACGTCATGTTATTCATCTTTTCCGAAAGCTTAGCACATGGTATCTGGGACTTATTGGTGGTGGAGACATTGTGTCATTGTCCTCCGACGCCGACTTTAGTAGTTCCTGAGGAGAAGTTGGAAGTAACTTGTGGGACAAAAATGTTTTTACTGAGTTTGATCACAAGCCGATTATATACTATATGTAACAATACATTAATAGGAATCTTTGGTAAATCATGATTATATTTATGAATCTATCTAACGTTGAACAGTTTAAAGAAGATGCAAATGGATTCTGAAGAAGGGTTGTTATTTTACATCAAATATCTTGTTCCATCTCTAAACATCCAATGGTGGCTGGTGAGTTTTGTTCAGTAGCGTCATGTCTGAATTATTTTCAGTCTTCAGACATTTCTTCACAAAGGATGTTAGAACTTAAGTTAAACAGAGCTAAAGACAATATTTTGTGAATTGATAATTTATTACATAGACATACTTGTACCTTAGGAATTCGCCGAGAACAACGTCACTACTAAAGGAAAAGTTGTGAGTTGGATTCCCGGGTCCGCCTTTCGAATTTCTCGAAAAAGAGTAGGGATATAAATGCCCGGCTGCCCTGTATCTTATCTCCCTTCTCTCTGAGGTGGCTCTGAAATGAGCATAGCTGTCGAATGGATCGTTAAACAACATGCAGATAAACGAAGTGAAAGGAGAAGCAGTATGGACTTGGGCAGATAAAGAGACCCTTAGATAGTTCACCGGTAAATGATACTGTGTAAGTAATACTGTTAAAGGTTTTACGTTGGAATATTTGAGTAGAAAGAACTTTTAAAAAAGTGATTGTATACGTTATTTTGAATTCGAAGTATATGGATTTCACTTGGAGAACCGAAAAATACCCATTTTAAAACACATTTTTTCATTATTGAATAGGTATTTCCTAACTAGGGTGCGCACCCTAGATAGAACTATTTTAAGACCCCTGCCAAAATTAAACCTCGCTTTCAAAACAAGGTAAATGCACGAAAACTACATGTTATGATGGTGTTGAATAAACATAAACAAGCAAATATATTTTAATACTTAAGGTGGGTCGCGGGTTTCCTTCCGAAATGTGTTCAGTTTCTAGAAATCAACGCACAAGAAAATCTTTGTTGAGCGATATGTTGTATATATTTTTTTCGCGTTATTTCTTGTACTGCTCCGGTAATTTTGCATATTAAGCTATGAAATTTACTGTACACAGTGCTGAATCATTTACAAATCCGAAAAAGTCAATAAAGCTTCATTTTGCCGTCATTAAATCTTAAAAGGTTTTGATCGAACTCTGTAGTGGTGGTAATGACCCACCTTAACTAAAACCTCGTATTAATATAGAAGATTAATTAAAACACGTTTTTCTTACTGTGCACGGCCTGTCTGACATGTTTCGTTGTTAACATAATTAGAAATACAAGTCAAAATAGGAAGTACACATTTCTAAAAATAGACCGAGGATACCCTTTCGGTTTCAATACAACAGCGAGAAATAAAGGTTTCCTTCCATAATTAATAGCAATCTTTGCCGAAATACTTCAGCATGTGCTAGATATTGTCCAAATCAACTTTTCCGTCAGTTCTTTTCTTCACATGCATAATTTAAGAAAGGAAAACAACTGACCCCCTTTAAACTGCGGTCACATTTACGGTCACGCACGTAGTAGACCGTAGTAAGGGGAAACCGTACTTACACGTATCCGGCGTACTTCGACGTAGTTAACCGTAGTTATAAACGTAGTTCGAAATCATGATTTGTCCTTAAGGTGGAACCAAACGATTGAAATAACGTCGTTTTCGACGTCAAAACGGTCATTTTTACGGTAGTTATAGTGCCTCTCTGAAAATACCTGTCGCTCTATCAATTTAAGTAGATATTTAATGAAATTAACATTTAATAATGGAGAATAAAATTACCTACACGTAGGTATAGATTTGATGTTCATGACATAATCATAAGTGCAAATAAAACGATTTTAAATGTAAAATTTAATGTTATTTTCTTCTCACTTTCAAACTTAAATTATTTTTATTAAAAATCTGCCCGAGGGATTTTTTTTTATTTTTGACTAGACTAAAGTTTGATGTGTCATCTACTGTTCTAGTAAATTTTAAGAAAATCTATCGAGCCGTTTTTATTTTATCCAATCTTCACTATATAGCGTTACCCTACAAAACGCTCATTCGCCTTCAAAAACGTCGTTTGACACACTGTATACAGCGCTATTCTCTCTGTTCCGGGTTGACTCTCGGTTGGTTCCGGATGAGTAACCTGGCGAAACCTTGTCAAACCAGGAGTACAACCCTGATGACACTGTAGTCATCCATGGCAGTCCTGGATGGACCTTGTTGTGTTAGCGCTATCGGGCAATCAGTCCCGTATTTGTTAATAATACATACTACAACCAGGGCTTACCGGGAAAATATTAAGAACCTGCTTAATACTTAAAGCTACCGGGAGAGAACCGAGGTAGGTCCGGTGTTGTACCTGGCTATAGCATGATATACACAAGGTATTAATGTTCTGGATTATTGGACTACATGCGCGTAGTTCATTTTGTACGTAGTTAACCATAAATGTCACTACGTCTAATTACAGCCAACCACGTTTAAAAACTGATAACTCAGTCTTGTTCTTACATTCATTGTTTAATGTTTGCTTCACCACTGGCGTTGTTCCTTCAATTTGGGGGAAATCAATTGTCAATCCAATACCTAAGTCGTCTTCTGCTGATCCCAGGGACCCACTCTCATATAGAGGCATTTCATTAGCATCACCAATGTATAAAATTTACTGTAGTGTTCTCAATTCTAGACTAAGTAATTGGGCTGAAACCAATGAAAAAATTGTCGATGAACAAAACGGTTTGCGTAAACATTGCAGTACAACTGATAATATTTTGTCTTTAACAAGCATTATAGATTGTAGAAAGAAGAAAAAAATTGTCAACATTTTGCGCTTTTATTGATTTCAGTAAAGCTTATGATTTTATTAATAGGCAAAAATTGTGGATAAAGATTAAAGCTGCAGGTATCTCCGGAAATATGCTTTGTGCAATCAAAAGTCTGTACTCATCCGTTGCATCATGTGTCAGAGTCAATCATTTTAAAACTGAATGGTTTGATATTCACTGTGGATTGAGACAAGGTTGTATATTGTCTCCTATTCTGTTTAATTTATATATTAATGACCTGGCCATTTACTTGAAGTCTTTTAATATTGGTGTAAATTTAGATCAAGATCGTATTTGTATACTGTTATATGCAGATGACATAGTATTGTTGGCGGAAACTAGTAATGATTTGCAACGTTTGCTTGATGCTTTGAATGACTGGTGTAATATGAATGATATGTCAATCAATTGCAAAAAGAGTAATATTGTTCATTTTCGTCCTAATTCTTGCGTGAAAACAGATGTCATTTTTAGATGTGGAAATAATTTGTTAAATGTTGTTGATAAGTACACGTATCTTGGTATTGTTCTTAATGAAAATTTAAACTTTGATTTTACTGCTAGAGTTGTTGCGCAGAGTGCTAATCGTGCTCTTGGGTTGGTTATTGCCAAATGTAAATTGTTGGGTGGAGTCCCGTATAATGTTTTTACCAAATTGTATGATTCAGTTGTCTGACCAGTTATAGCGTATGGTGCGGCCATTTGGGGACGAAAAGCCTTTTCATGTATTGATGCTGTTCAAAATAAGGCTATGCGTTACTTCTTAGGGGTTGGCAAGTACACTCCGAATTCGGCCGTTACTGGCGAAATGGCATGGACGCCGCCTATAGTTCGGCAGTGGATCTGTATCTCTACATATTGGACAAGATTAAATTCATTACATGCATCTCGTCTCACTAAACGTATAGCACTTTGGGCAATTTCTCTAGCAAATAATTCTTGTAAAAACTGGCATCAAAATGTTAAAAGAAAATTGTTTGAACTTGAATTGTATCAATATAGTGACATTAATATAGTCATACCGAAACATAGTTTTAAACGCTCTGTGGAGGAACGTATGTTCAATATTTTTAAAACAGCATGGCTTAATTCGGTACAACAAGTTTCAAGTCGTAGTGGTAGGGGTGGAAATAAACTACGCACCTATGCCCTGTTTAAACAACACATTACTGTTGAAAAATATTGTAAAATGATCTTGCCATTTAGTCATAGATCGGCTTTTTGTAAATTCAAATGTGGCGTTGCACCAATTAGGCTTGAAACTGGTAGATATGAAAGGTTACCTGTGGATGAAAGAACTTGTCCTTTCTGTAATGTTTTTATTGAAGATGAATGCCATTTAATACTTAACTGCAGTTTATATGAAGACTTACGTTTTAATCTTGTACAACGAGCTACCGAAGTTTGTGATATATTTTATAATTTGTCAGACAACGATAAACTAGTCGTGTTATTTACTCACCCGGATTTGATTCGTTTAAGTGCCAAAACCTGCTGTAATATTTTAAATCGTAGAAGTTCTTATCTATGTAGATAACTTGTTTTTTATTATTATTATTATTATTCCAATTGTTGTTATTTCCCGTTACACGTCTGCCATGTGTAACCTTTTAATCATTTTGTTTCCAGCTATACCTCTTAATAGTTTAATAATTTATTATATTGTTCCTTTTTATGTTCATTGTATTCAAGATATATTCTTAATCACTAGGTTAAGACTAGCATTCTTTTATTATTTATAAGCAAGTGTAGTATTACTTTTTAACTCTTTTGTCGGTTTAAAGCTAGATTTTTATTTTATTATAATATGATATGAATACATATATATATATATTTTTTTAGTTTGTACTTTTCGTGTGAATAATTTTACCAGTCTCTTATAATACTCTGTTAGAATGGTCACATAATAATGACTCTGTGATATTATATAGTGTGATTGTATTTGTATATATGTGAATGAGACTTAAACAAAGAACATATATATAGATTATGTTTTAGCCTCAGAACATATTTTTGATTTTATTAAGACTTTTAGAATTGAAGATCCAAATATTTTATCGGATCATTGTATTTTGCATTTTGAGATTGAAAACATGGTAAAGGTCTATCATAAAACAAATGAAGACAATAATATGCACGACACTATAGATTTTAAGTATATATGGAATAGCGAAAAACAGGATAATTTTATTTCAGAAATAAGCAATGTTAATACAAAAAACAAATTATTGGATATCATAACTTGTATTGAAAACACTGATATTGTAAACCAGGATGATATTAATATTTTTGTAGATAAGTTTGTAAACGTTATAAATGATGCGGCAGCACCTTTATTTAGTGGGATATTAAAAATAGAACAAATACTGTTAAAAACGAACTAAATGATAAACAATGGTATAACGAAGACTGTAAAGTAAAGAGAGGTAATTTTTATGATGCACTTAATGAATATAGAATTGACAAATCTGACTATTGTAGGAAAAAACTCACAGAAACTAGGAAAACATACAAAAATACTTTAAAACAATGCAAACTAGAACATGATCGGAGCAACACTAAACGACTGGAAATGTGCAGACACAAAAACGCACAAATTTATTGGAACATGTTAAAAAACAAAGCATGAAAACAAATAAGAACAATATCAAAATATCATCTTTTCAAGAGTATTTCAAATGCATAAATAATCCATCAGATCAGTTTTTTACGCCAGACGAAGATATTTTATATTTTAATGAACGCATTGTTCGAGATGAATTTCAAGTTATGTTCAATGAATTAGACGATCCAATAAGTATAAATGAGATAATGTATGTTATCAATCAATTAAAAACAGGTCGCAGTGCTGGACCTGATTGTATGCTAAATGAGTTTTTTATTCATGGAAAAAATTATTTGGTAAATTGTTTATATGCTATTTTTAATAAGGTTTTAAACTCTGGTATTTTCCCAGATAATTGGTCGGTGGGGTTCATCGTTCCTCTTCATAAAAAGGACAATATTAACAATACAAATAATTACAGAGGCATCACCTTATTAAGTATTGTTGGAAAACTGTTTACAAGGATTTTAAGTAACAGATTAGATAATTGGGCCGAGAATTATTTTATTTATATTGAGGCGCAAGCTGGGTTCAGAAAACATGGGCACTATTTTCAAATTAAATAAATATTTGTATAATTTCTCAAATATTGGGATAAAACATAGACTTGAATTATTTGATAAATTAGTTTTACCCATTCTAAACTATTCATGTGAAGTCTGGGGTTTTCATACTGCTACTAACATAGAACGAATACATACTCAATTCTGTAAAAATATTTTGGGAGTTAAGCGAGTTACACAGAATAATTTTGTCTACGGTGAGTTAGGAAGACACCCTCTGATAATTTAGAATTAATATGTTGTGAAAATGAAAATATCTTTAAAAAATTAGCGTGTTACATTTATAAAGGCTTTATATTAAAAAATAATTGATACAGATTATTTTTGTTTTAGCATTTTTTCTATTCTTTTACGTATATATAATATATACTGACTATTTGTTGTCGATAATTTGTTTATGTTTAATAACAATGAAGTATCGTTTTAACTACATGTATTCATCTATAGTTCAGGGAATTCATTTCTAATCTATAATAACCAATTTATATGATAAGACTTATAATCATCATTACCCTTCATTTGTGTATGATTTATACAGTTTTCATATGTTTATTGTATTTTATAATATGCTTTGTCAAATTTTGGAGCTGTTATTGAATATCAGTTTTTACATTATGCTATAATGTATCTTCTCCGTTACATTTCTTTTATTAATATGTTCTGTATATATCTGTAAATATGTTGTCCTCATGGGCCGCAAGGCTTAATGGACTTGAATTTCAAATAAATATCATATAAACATAGCATTGCTTAAACGTGTTTACTCGGACATTTAGCACTAGGGTTGAAATGGCGAAATAACAGTCACATTTGAAGTCTGTGTTAGTCCATGGTCTACTAATGACAAAGGTGTTAACAAGAAAACAAGACAGCAGTTAGTATTTACACATGTATATTTTCAATGTTTTCAAGTTAAATCACCACTAGCAGCAACAGCTAAAAACATTAATCTTAAATTCATTATATATTTCTCTAGCTTTATATACGAGAAATTGAATTCTGATGCGTATTTAGCGGTTCACATTTATTTTCGTTGACACGAGTCGTATACAGATCGAGCTTTCCATCACCTGCACACATAACTGAACATTTGATTCACCATTCCTTTAACAACAAAGTTTGGTGGATGTAAATTATCTGAATTAACTGCCAATGTTGCGTCTCTATTATCCAAGTATATAATCTTTCCATACAATCCTTTAAATACAGCTTCAATGACGTCCGTAAATACATAACTACTAATATCGTTTTTTCCTCCATTAGAACTTGTATCAGTAAATGTGTGGGGAATCTTAAGTAAGACTTTTGATGTTGGGTTTCGTTTTAGAAAATGTTCCACTCCGTCCCGAAGTTTAACCATTTTTTCAACGAAATAGCGATGGTGATATCCCCACAAATGAGCAAAGATATGAATTAATATTATGGAATTTTGATTAGATGGTATAATTTCCATCTTTCTTGATACTGATGACAATACTTGTGGCATCCAGTTTTCGGATATGTTAGCATTATACGGAAAATTATGAGACGCAAATATGGTAGTGAAGTTATATTCCTCATTTTTACATGCTGATTTCTTTGACCATTTCGTACTTGTCCATTTCTCGGTGTATTGAACGCAATTAAATCGATTCTTGATATTAGTATACCATTGACGGACTGTTGAATCGCCAAATAAATAGACAGTCTTGTTCTTCAAACATTGTAGAATGTCTGCGTCGTTGACCCCTGTAAATATAAAGTCATCGTCATAAAATATGCTTGTTTGCATAATTGTTGTTTAATGACCCATCCGACGACAGCTATGATCGTTTCACAACCGCTCATGAGGGGGGAGGGAGGGGACAAGACAAGGGAGAATCAGGCATTTATATCTCTACTCTTATTTCCCATCGTCATGAAAAGGCAAATATTTGCTGCTGAAATGATTAATGCACGTAATGATGAAAATGGTTTACATATTAATTCTACTGTAACTATTATTATTAAGCCTCACCTTTTTCCGTAGTAGATTTACGAGACATTTTATTGTACATTTTGTATACAATTTATGATACAAATATGCCTGATTACATTTTGATTCAACAGTTTAAAGATTGAAGATAAATTCCTATCAAAGAATAAATAAATAAATATATATTATTCCTACCTCGACAATTGCGAATGTACCATTTATTATTGTAGAAGAATCCTGTCACCCCAGTTCTATTCCAAAGTTTAACTTTGTTGTATCTTACACATTTATCTTTTGGCAACGACATTATTCCATCGGATATCGACTCATTTTCTTTTGCAACATGTACATCGATGCTGTTCTTGATTCTCTCATGAACTCTGTAAAATCAAGCAAGTAGATACATGTATTCGTACTAGTAGTTAGAATGAAAGGTCTAAAGATGAAGGCTGGGTAAAGAGAGAGGTAGAACGAGGACGCAAGGAATCAAATATGTAAGAAAGGGACAGAGAGGACGAGATCTATAAAAGAAAAGAAGGGCTAGAGAGGGTCAAAGAAGACAGGAATGAGAAACCAGAGTACGAGTTGCCATATCAACCACATCTAATTAGAACCTTTTCATTTTTGTCAAGATAAAGAATTGGACAATATCTTATACATATACATGTAATTAACATTTAGCGTGTTTCTGTTCCATTTTTTCTTCGGTAATTATTACTAGCATGTTGAACCGACTCACTTCAATTTCCCGAATGTCACCCGCTTTGTTGATGTTGATGTGTTTTAAAACATAAACGTGGTATTTATCAAAATTAGCAGAGCATTCTATTACTTGTATTCATTAGAAATATTTAAACTGAGAACAAAAATGAAACGTGTCCATGGAGACATTCAGATCAGAATATGTATTTAGTATCAAGTTTTGACATCACATTGGTATATGACAGGAAAAGGGCTCATTTATCAAAATAGTTTTGGAATACTCTTCTCTCTTTTGTTTGGAAACTTTAAAAGCGGTTAATTCTTCACTTAGTTATACTGCGTAAGAACAGACGTAATGATATCAAATTTTGTGGAAATTTATTCTTTTATTTGTAGAACAAATAAGGTCGGTATGATTAGATTTCGGACAAGCACATGGTCAGTGCAATATTTATCAATACGTTATTTGTAGAGGCGGTAGTATAAGTACAACAGGGAGAAATAATCACTGCGAGCAGTTCTGTTCAGTAATTCCTCATTATCAAAGACGATTGAATGCAATGGCAATGGAAAGACAGATGGCCTACGCTTCGGAATGTTTTCGATTCAGTTCTATGGCCGACAAGATTGAAGCTTATAGGACAGTCTCAAGTACCTTAATAGAGCCGAATTTTCACAATCAGTCAGGGGAAACTTATCGTTCACGTAACTATATGTAGCAAGATGCCAATCTTTGCAATCTAGTTTTGAGTTTTTCGGCTTCCCACAATACCATTGATGTCCAGAGTTGTTCGCTGTGTAATTACATACATGTTTGTAGTGTGCTTCATCCATCAAACGTTTCCCATCTGGATGACAAAGTGTACTTTCTCTGATTTTGTCATTAGTGAACGTCCCCGTTATCTTGTTTAACGTAAGATACTGAAGGAGAAATAACAAACATAAATGAAGTCAAAAACAAGAAATATGACGGAAAATAATCGAGAAACAAATTAAATTCTCCATGTGAACTAACTTTAGGAACAATGTAAAGAAAGAAACAATTAGACGGACATAAATAAAGAAGAACAATTCGAGGTTTAATTAGACAAAATAGAAAATTTTCGCAACACATGTATCAATCATACAGAACCAAAACGGCCATGTTGGCCCTATAATATCTCAGCATAATAAAAGACGTGACTACTTTCATCTAATCTTTGATTTAGAGAGTATAACAATGCCAAACCATAGAAATCATTTTAATATACAAATTATGGTAGATAATTCATCAACACATTCTGTTTTCCCGACATAAGCCTAATTGTAAAATCAAGTGAGCGGAATGTGTCTGTTTATGAAAATACAATACCACTTAATGATAAAAACCAAGGCAGTGAGATTTGACGAAACTGAGAAAAGTCACAAGTATCTTTGCAGTTACATTATTTTCATTACTGTGTTGAAAAACATCCGGCCGATACATATTTTAAAGTTAAATGGTTGTAAGTAAATATTAATCAAATTTGAAAAAAAGACAAACATTACATGAAAAATAATCATGAGATAAACATCCAACACTGACTCAATCATTTAAATGAAAAAATTAAAACGTAACCAAAATGCGATGGTTTACATAAAGAAAAAAATGTGTGCTAAGGCCTAAAAAAAAGTTACTTGTTTCCGCTAGCCCGACCGTCCCTATTTTTTTGCTGCCGACCCTAAACTTTTTTTTGACCTATCAAAAAAAAATTTTGAAAATCGGTCCCTTTTCGTCCATTTTTCACGTATCCGAATTCAGTTACTGTCCGAAATAGGTACACTTAAATGACCAAAAAACACTGCACAGATCAATTTCGCAGAATGCTTTTAATGAGAACTGATCTGGTCTGCAATTTTAATTGACCAAAGTCATGATTCATAATTCCAGATGGCAATTTGGTTACATCTTCGTGAGTATACTTCGTTTCTGAAGCGTCCGTGGAATTGAATAAAGTTTATAGGCCTACCGCATTTTCCGAAAATTGTAAACATTTTCATGAATAATCACATTTTGATAGTATTTATTGAATTTTTACAACAGTATCATATTGCATTAAGCATTATGACCAACAGAATAACAAAGACTCGTGAATTTTCAAGAATAGTCATTAGTAGGCATTACATTCATAGTAATGTGGTGTACGATTTTCGGACGACAAATTTCGGATACCATAGTGAAAGTATACATCATCTTACATGATTGTATGTGCATTTAATGAAAATCTTTTCTAATTGTGTTGTCTTATCTTTGACCCTTAATCATGTGACACATACACTGGATGAATTCTCCATTTTTTTCAGGACTCGGTGTAATTTTATGATAATCATTATTCAGCTAAGTTCATAAAACATCTTCCTTTACAATTTGTTAATATTGCAGCAATAAGATACAGTCTTGGCTTAACATGTATGTGACCAAAAACGTCACTTCCCTGCCAAACAACCCATCTAGCAAATAATTGAATGTAGTAATATATTAGTATGCTTTTTGGTTGTAGATTTGCTTCTTAGTCAAAATTCAAGCCTAAATAGATTCAAATCAGTTTTCATACTACATGTAAATCATTTTGACCACATCTAGACTATATTACATGAATATCAGATTATATAGTACAGAGGTTAAGTCGACATTCAGAATTTGGATTAATTGATATTGTTGTGGACAACCTAGATTTTCCAGTCTACTAGCCCGGCGATGAGTTGGTACTTGGAATGTTGTTCAATTTTCGCTTTTGTGCAGGCTGACACAAGAAAGCTCTCCTAGATTGTCGGAAAATGTCTTTCCTATGCTATCTTGAGAGCACTAGGAATAAATGAGAGGAACAGTTTACTTTGTTAATTGTTATATAATGTTTGTAATATAGTCTCACTGCTATAGAAATAGATCATTTCAGTTCAGGGTAGTGAAATTGGAAACATTTGGAAAGCATCCCATATTAATTAATTGTAATACGACAGATAGACAAAACTTTTTCCAAATATTTCTATTCGTGTTTCCCCCCCCCCAAAAAAAGAGAAAAAAAATTTAATGCCTACCTACCTACCCTATTTTTTTCTGGCCCGCTTGCGGAAACAAGTAATTTTTTTTTTAGGCCTAATGGGTATGAAAAACAGTTGTACCCTGTTTTCAATCGTACCGAACGACTATGGCCTCACATATTATAACAGCAGATTGACTATAACAATTGAACAGTACAATGTTCATATGAACATATATCAATTTTCCTCGGGGACTACTTTGTCCGTATGATTGTTTAACTTAAGGGTATAATAATCAAATGAACAAAAATCAATTTATGAATAAAAGTCAATGCGACACATATACAATAGGTATTTTATAACTATATGAAGAATTGCACTGGAGTTGCCCACGACCCGGTACTGGTATTAGGGAATAGAAACCTCTGCCATGGTACATACGCCGCAATAGAGAGGGTCTAACCCTTCTGTACACTGACCAATGCCCCGGACACGCACCAAATGCAATGTACACTAAAATAAGAGAGAGACTACTGCAACTCGGTACTAGTATTTAAAGGGCAGAGACATCCGTCATGGTACATATGCCGCAATCAGGATATACGCTAACCCTTACTTTACATTGACCAAAGTCCCAGCAATGCAATCGTGTATCAACAACGTAATTACTTCAAGTGCTTTGATATTAACTCTTCGAGAGCCAAACCGCGACTAAACGAAATACGTCGTATTTGATTTTATTTGTCCTCGCCACCGGTCGCCCATATGGGCGAGGCCTCCAGAAGACTTTTAAGCAATTTGTTAGTCGGAGGATAGTGAGGATACAGAAGAAGCCCCAATTCCAGACGCTTCCCTGGTTCTTTTTGTGCCAGGTGTAAAGCACCCATACACGGGACCTCGGTTTAAAGTCTCATCCGAAAGACTGTTAGTAAATATTACAGGCCGGCCCCAGGGATCGAACCCGCAACCTCGAGATCACAAGTCTCGTGCTCTACCGATTGAGCTAAGCGGGGCGGCCTAAACGAAATATGATTGTACACCTCCTTATATACGTGCGCATTTAGCCTGCTCATATCTGATTGGTCAATATATAATTAGTCTAAAAACAAACGAATGATTTCAAAATATTACGGTCGTCTACATACTTTACATAAACAGTGAAACGGATACCATTCCGTAAGCCAGTATATTGGATTGTTGTTGGTATTTACATTTAATTAAAGGATATATTTATGTTTCAGACAGTAATTGTTAATGTATCTCTCATATCAAGTAAAATAAACAACTTACGCAATAGAGAAGCCGATGGACTGGACGCTGAATATTTAATTAGCAAATGTCTATTTTGAAGCTAAGGGAGACAACTGTAGCGAAATTAGAAACAGTTAAAACACAACAAATACGTTCCGTCACACAGTGGAACAGATATTTGATCTTTTTCCATCGAAAATTCATGAATTGTGTTTACCCAAACACGACCTCGCAACATAAAATCAGCCAGAATTACCATACTAAATACACAGGTATGACAACACATCACGCTTACCATAAATATCACTAAGATATACTGATCCTGTGCAAAATAATAACCCAGGATTTTTTTTGCTCGGGAATCAGAATACTGACAAAATTTAATAAGTATGTGCCAAAACATTCACAATGTGGTTGTAATAATAAATTTAAAAATTTGGCGTCTACCAAAATAACGAAGTAATGAAAGCTTCGCATGCTATTCACAATCGGAGTTGACCAAACGAACAACAGAAAGGTCTATGAATATAGCGTTTGATGAACAGTTGATGCGTCTCGACTTACCATACGCCGAAGTCTGTACGAGGCAGCAATAGATTCTCTCGTGAAGTCAATTATTGCTATTAATTCTGACTGCCCGGTCCACAATGCTTCAAATTCTACTGAGTATGTACCATTATGATTATCAGTGACCACACCGGTGGAATAGGCACCCAGTGCGCTACTTGACATAGTTAAATGAATAATATGTCCTCCATTTGTAATACGATTACCGTAACCATTCCTGAGTTGCACGAATACATCTATCTTATCTCCTAGATAATACGTCTTGTTGGAACCTGGAATGGTAGACTTTTATGAGTTACACTATCGGATGGTTACTATCAACCCAGAAAATACTTCATCTGTTGGTATCATTGTTCGATATTCAGGACTGTTATATTGGATGCATATGACGAGTCATAGGGAGATAAATGTTGTACATCAACGCCATGCATTCCAGAATTTCTTTCATCGAAACCGGGGCCTTCAAACTCTCGATAATTAAGAGTACATGGACCATTAGAATCATTTAACTTAAATGTCCACATAACATGTACAAAAATGTATAATTATATACAGAATTAAACAAACGAACAGACCAGTTTCGCACGAACACACGCACGAACGAACGAACGAATTGTATAAGATAGCATCTTAATATTGAAGAAGAACACGGTTAAATGAATGCTGAAGGATCCTATTTTTTCATCCACAGTATACAACATCTGTTACTTTGAAATAAAGATCTTGTTTGGATTAAATGGTTATTACAATATCCGACTTCACGAGTACCGTGTTTTATATATTTATCAACAAGATGTATTTTTAAAACACAATGCCTCCCCTCAGGGTGACATTGACCTTTGGCCTACTGACCCGCAGTAACTGTAGTGGTTATCATGAGGAACCAACAAATGAAGTTTGGTGAATGTAGGTGGAAATGTTTTGATTTTTTTAGAACACAGTTGACTCCAACTGACCAGTCAACGTACAGAAAAAGTGTTTGCTAAATCACGTAGATCACAGATTGCCGTTGTCTATTATATGATAATATATACAATAGAATACCTGCCATCTAAGATAGATTGTCTATGAATTCTCATTATTTCAACGGTTACTTGTGATCTATCCTAAACATTGGCAAGGTTAATGTTCGCTACAACGAACGAACGAACGAACGAACGAACAAACAATATGCCCTCGATCTATAGATATAAAAAATTATATATTAACTTCAGATAGAGAAAACTTTACGTATGATATTAATGGTTGATAAGCTTCCTGACGGCAAGCCTCTTATGTCGGTGCATGGCTCTGTACTCAAAGCTTCTTCTTCTGACATGATTAACTTGTTTTGTAGATTGACCTTCTCTTCCAGTATGACATCATGGAATTCACTGAAAGAAGTTAATGAATTGGCACATCTCATTAACCGAAGAATACATATCAGCGACATAAGTTTCAGCAATGACATAGAGGAGACCACTGTTTTACCAGTTGCGATCGTACATTCTTTTAAGCTCATCAAAGCACGATGCTATACTGATGAGAGTTCTATAGTGATAATCGAGTGGTGAAGCAAAAACAAAACATACACAATTAATATTTTTCAATATAGAAATTTGTTCTCTGTATTGTCTGTGAGTATAACTTGCCTGGTTTAATTCTTGATTTTATATTTATTATCCTATAATAATGTATACATCTTCTCCCTTGTGAAGTATATTTATAATTTTGTCATGTTTTATGCATGCATATTATATAAGTATGTATGCTACAAATGTATATATTTTATAATATATTGCTGTCGTCATGGGCCAGTTGGCCTAATGGATCTGAAAGTTAAGTATCTATCATATATCCCTACTCTTTTTTTCGAATATGATTTCTTGGTTCTTTATCGTGCCCGGTGTAAAGTACCGATACACGCCTCGCCCTTTTTCCTATGATGTTTTAGACACAGTACATGACTCAGTAGTTGGGATGGGGACACTAAAAGGTGGAACCGACAATCGAACACACGACCTTTGGTTTAGAAGTCAAGCGCGTTACCACTCAACCGCCGATCACCCTTGTATGACGGACAAACCTTATATAAACTTACAAGTCTACGATGTATCATTATAATCATGGCGTATGTTTTTCACAATGTTGTATAAAAATATCGAAGAATTTCAGTGAAATCTTTCACTTACGAAGATTCATGATTTGCTATTTGTTGTTGAATGACCATTTCCGTGACGTTGACTCTCGGTGCGTTGTTTTCAACATAAACAATCACAATAATACAGGACACTGTGACGACTGGGAGCAACTTAATCCACTGCTGAAAGATTGAAAGATGTCTTCATAAGTGTACAATAATAGAAAATATCATAAGGAAAGCTTGTCCGAACTGATGAAGTGTTGATAGCGAGATTGTAGAGTTGAGAGTCAAGTAGCACACATGCCCCGGTATTTACTTACAAACCGTATCTAATCGTACTTGAAGTATTTAGTTTGTTCTGGCATTTTTTATGACATTGTAACATCATTCGTGTACAACCTCTGTTTCATATATGATGACAACTTGACACTTGGTTGTATAATGTAATTGTACATTGTAAATAATAAATTGTCTGAAGAATTTAACTGAATGTAGATGTTTGACATGAACCAATTCAGATAAACGAAAGAGGTTGGTCGTCTGGGTTTTACTCTTCACACAGACTCAGTAAACGTTGGCTAAATTTAACAGTTACTTCTCTTGGACATTGAGTATGATTCTTCTTGCTATCGTTTTCGGAAAAAAACACTTATTGAGCAAGACTAACAATTTAATTAAGGAACGAACGTGACAAGACTATTCTTTTGGTGATCCAAACAGTTCAACAAAATGTTCTCCACATACCCTATTTATGTCACAGTTCAGACAAACTTTGGCTGAGTATTTATACTTTTATATCCAGATATGTGTATAATGTACTCGTGATTTAAATAAGTTTGAGAATGGTGAATGGACACATTGTGTTTGTCTGTGTTGAATTACTGGTATAACACCTTGCAATTATATGTCTTTTATAAGCTCGTTCGACTTTCATAGCTATAATGACTTTCTCGAATTTCATCCTGAACATAAATTAACTTTGTAGGAACCGTACCAGTCTGACTTCTAGGTTGTATTACAATAAAGCCAACCGGAAATAGGCGATACTACCCGGAAGTAGCAGGTGTGCTTTTCTGATCTCCTTAAGAAGACCTATTCAATGGCAGATAATTTGAGATAAAGCACAATTCTGAAAAGGCCTATAATCTCCACGTACCGATGTTCCGTTAGGACAATAGTCAACTAGGCCTAACGTTAGGAACAAAAATAATCAGGTTGTCAGTCCAAACACATGAGCAAAGTGAAAATGCGCGTCATCACTGATAAAACTTACTCTAGACATTTCGTGGTTATAGTATTCCCAAATTTCGCCAGTTTTATAATGTGTGAAGTCTATCTGAAGGAATTACACAATATGATATAACAGCAGTCCACCGGTTTCTCCAAGTATTGAGCCGGGCAATATATTGATGATCTGAAAATACAAAAAATATCTACTGACAATTTGATTATTTGAAGTAACGAGATGTAAATAGAACTTTAAACAAAGGATACATTTGGCTATATTGTTACCTCAATTTCATTTACAATTTTAATCTTCCATAAGCCACCGTGACATGTAAGTACTATCAGACCCAGCGGGAAAAGATTTACTGTCTGAAAATTCTGTCGCCCGCTACCATAGGTACGGAATGTTCGAAAATTATACTGTATCATTCGCGCATGTGCGGTATCTATTTTCGTATTTCCCATGTAAACAGACAACTAAATCATCAAAAATTGTTTTCGGTATAATGGAAGCCGAGGTTGACAGTACATTGTATTATCTTAAGTTGACAATTTATACTTCCACCCTGTCAGACATTTAACATTTATATATTGTCAATCAAGTTATGAAAAATCTTAGCATTCAATGTGTAAAATAATGAGTGATTTAAAGCCCCATTAGCATTTGGGATGTTAAACTTAAAGAAGGTTTTATTTTACCTAGAAAGATGTCTTTTTAAGATGTCTTTGTATTAAAAAACATTCCGAAATTTTCTTTTTTGATCACGAAGTACATATAGAAATGATATTGCAAAAAAGCTTCTGGCAATATTTATACGGGATGTGGCTAAAGAAAGGTATTATGTAAAGATTGTTTTAGAGGAAATGAACATGTCTAACTTTCGCGGACATGACCTTATCAGGTATCTGATCAATTTTCAAGGGAAAAAACTACAATTCAGGGGTTTATATACAGTCTACCTATTGTTACCCTCCTTGCTTGCGTTGTTCTGATTTTATTAGGGATCATAAAGAAATAAGTCAGTCACGCGTGACAGATAAAATCTGTTATCTCAATTGATCCAAACTTTACTTTACTTTTGGATCTCTGATAAGATTTGAGCATGTCCCAACTATAATTATGTACGTTTTACTTGGTTAAAATGGACAGAAACGTATAATATGGGACATTAATTTGTTTCATCAGTAAAATTAATTTTGCAAATACGAATATCATGAAAAGATAAAATTCAAGAATCCTAGTAATAATTTTGTTATTGTATGCTCAGTCAAATAGCAATTTCGCTAAACGATCAGGCATTTCGAGCATATAATAATTTAATATCCGTATTTAGTAGAATAAGGCTTAGATTATTTGATAGCCTAGTTGTCCCTATCATTCTCTATGGCTCAGAAGTATGGGGAATATACGATTATAAAGAAGTTAATAAAATACATTTAAGATTTTGCAAATACGTACTAGGAGTCCGAAAACAAACTTCTAATGCAGCAGTATAAGACATTTGCGGTTTAAGACGGTGACGGTGGTGGGATTAAATTCGGGGGTCATCTCAAAATTATTGATTCATACTCTTGTATAGGTCAAGTGTACTAATTATTTTGTTTGCATGTCAACTCAAAAACATGTTTATTTTACAATTTTATTCATTTTCAACAGAACTAGAACTAAACCAAGCATACGCATCAATTTCGGTACTTTTTTTGTAATGAATCTGTTATACGACTTTTTAAGTGGTTGTCGCGTATTAATTCTGCTAGAGGGCGTTTTTACTGTCGCCTAGCTGCGTCTACCAGGTACTTGTCGTCTACGTGGCTCTTTCCCGTCACTGGCATCGGGCGATTTTGCATTTCAAATGACTCCTAAATTTGCACATACTCAAAAGCTCTAAGCTGATTATATGTGAATGTAATCGTATACAGAAATGCACATTCATGAACAAAACTACTTACGTCTGTATTTGTCATATTGTTAAAATCAAAATACAAGTAAATTAATAATTCAAAATGATCACGAATCTAGACTATTTATAGTTTTAGTGTAATTTACCCTGATAATGATAACAACGTACCTAAATATACGCATCACATATATTGTAGGGCATCTGAATGATGCTCATCGGTTTGGTTTAATGCGCCACATTGGAACTGAGCTACCTTTTCCTACTTGAAGACAAACTAGAGAAACTTAACATCATACAGCTGAGCGATGGTTTATTGATATGTTACACCAGAAACACTATGACAACAAGTAGATTGTCAAGTTTAGGACTTTTAAATGTTTACACTGAAAAACAGCTTGACTATGAACATGTTCTAGATGTAATCAGCCGAAAAAGGAATCGTAAAATTACACTGATATTTGATTAGAACTAAATACATTTCGTCATGTGTCTTTGCGTAAATATTGAAGGTACATGTAGATCTACTGTTTTGTTGTTCGCATTTGATAACTGTGGAAAAAATAGACATGTGACTTCGTATGCAGTTAGATTTATTGGTCTAATGAATAGTATGTACATGCTAATTATTTGCCTGTGTTAAAAAAACTAACCTCAGTCGAAAGATATTGCAGTGTGGCAAAACAAATCGTGGAAGATTTTTACGAATTTGAAACAGGCATATGTTTTCAAGCGAAATATCTAAAACGCACTTGGGCCGAGGTACACAATAATCCCCACGAGCATTCAGAAATGTATGTACACACAATTATTGGTCAAGCTACGCCCCTGGAAAGTATCGAAAATTAAACAGATATATTCGACAGTATTGTGTTTGTGTTGAGCTCAAGTGTTATATATCAGCAGGAACAATATGGAGACATCGTCGGGAAGTGTTACCACGTGTAGTAAATATTTGCCGGACCTTGTGTGCCAGAAAAAAACCCACATCGGTTTAATTCTGTAAATATGACTTAATATTAAAATAGCATGCATGTACTCCAATGTGATTCATTTTCATTATAAATGTGAGACGACCCCTTTAATTTAATCCGAAGTTCAACACCGTCACCGTCTTAAATCGCAAATGTCTAATTAACAGGGGAACTGGGAAGATTACCACTATCAGTTATAGCTAAACAACGTTCTGTTAAATTCTGGCTGAAACTAAAATCGTCTAATCAATATCCTATGCAAAGAATTTATTTTGAACAATTAAATATCATTCATTAATGCAATACTAATAACGTTATTAAAAAACGTTGGTGTAATAATGCTAGATCTGTGATCAATAATCTAGGATTCAATTGTTTATGGGATGCAGAAAATGTTAACACAAATTGGGTAAATACATTAAAACAGCGACTCCGCGATCAATATATTCAAACATGGGCGACAACAATAAGCAATCAACCTAAACTGTATTATTACAGCTTATTTAAAAACGAATTTAAGTACGAAGACTTATACTTGGATTACATAAAGAATGACACTTATTGAATTGGATTGTCCAGATTATTCAACTTAAATAAATTTAATATGAATTCTAGTTGGCCCAGTCTTGGTTTGTTTAGAAACTAACAGTAAGAAAACATTTATATATGTAGCTAAATTTATTCATTACGCAATGAAATGAAGACACGAAAAAATTGATTTAATGGCTGCTTCTTAAACATTCTTATTAAGCTATAAATAGATTAGCAACTTATATATGTATTGATTTGATTATTGTATGTATTATTTACAATTGTATGTTTATATGTTTTGTGTTATTTGTGTCATGGTCATATGTCTTATACATGTGTAAAATTGTAAATGGCCAAAGGAAGATCTTCGAGAAACATTATTTGAGAAAGCTAAGGCTGTAGACAGTGCATTTGCACGAATGTTTGAAACTGAAAAAACTTACATTTTTGTTCACTAAAACTGATATGATCCGTAATTGTGCCAAAACCTGTTTTATTGTATTGCAACGCCGGGTTTTATTTATTTGTAAATAATTCCATTATTTTTTATACGTATAATGTAATTTTATGATAGTGTATTTGACCATTGCTAACCAGTTTATCCCAGATCTGATCTTAGATGAAAGTCGATCTTTTTAAAATAAGCATTTTCCCCTTTTATGAAGTTTTTATGCTGGATTAGCTCACCTTACCTCATGTAATATCGTGATGTATAGACTAGCTCGATAGTAGAGTTTCTTATATGATTTTATACTATTGTTATTTTTAATAATATATAATTACTGTCTCTTGAAATTCTTAAACAGAATGGTTGTATACTTGTTTTATTTATTTGGAAAGAAAACACATATGCATGTCATTGTATGTATACAAATGAGACACAAATAAAGTATATATATATATTCTTTATTTAAGTCTCATTCACATATATACAAATACAATCACATTATATTATATCACAGAGTCATTATTATGTGACCATTCTAACAGAGAATTATAAGTATGACTATATATACTTAGATGTCGATTTGCCAATAAATTGTATAAATTGTATTGAAATAAACTTGTGAACCTTTGACCACGATAATCTGCATCGTCTGAGTGATTTCGGCATTCGACGCTATTGCTTTGTAGCCGTTGGCCATTCACATGAAACAATTATTGAAGTATTTAATCGTCGTGTTGTGTAAGAGAAAGAAAACCATAAAATCTGTTGATAGATTTTGTTTTCAATGCAATGTTAAATTCAATTTATCAATAGTAAAAAGGGGTTTTATAGAATTCAAAACCATATACTATAATCAAAGACCTATACTATACATGTATAGACCTGTACTATAATCAGAGACATAGCTAAGTCTCTGCTATAATTAATAAGAATCAAGTTAAAGACATTGAACCAGGAATGCTAGGCATGTGACTAAGACCCAGCAGTCCTGTATATTCCACAGTAGGGAGTCCAATAAAACTGACAGGGTCATTGATAGACTAGCTTCTAATTACATAATCAGTCACTTAAATTTATGCCTAATATATAGCTACTGTATAGATACTTAAAATTGATTCAATGTTTAATTAAAAACAAATTATTCCTTTTTTTTTTAAAAAGTATGTTTATATTAAATGAAACATATTAAGAATAAGACAGCTCATTTAATATGAGTAAAGAAATTATTTACTCAAATAAATGCTCAAACACATTAGCAAATGTATGCATCTCACACCAATTAGTTAGGTCTGGATGATTAAACGTCCATTTTGTAAAATTAATACCAACGTATCCTTACACCTTTTATACCTGTTAAATATTTCTAACCAATATATTTTCTCAAGCAGTACCTGTATAAATATAGTCAGTTTAAAGATTATAATAGTTATCTTGTAAAAAATAATTTCATTACTTGATTTAGAAATAGAAGAAGCATTCAGTTGCATTTTTCATGCATTAACTATTCTTACATAATCTGGTAATTAAAGGACAACATCCATTAATTGCATAGAATGCTTATAAAAACAACGGGACGTTATCAATAAACTAATTATCACTAAAATCAATAAAATTTATGACCCTCTAATATGCATGACTAGGTGTCAAGTCTACAGACACTTAGCTGACCGTGAAAAGACAGGATTAATCCCATTAGGGGCAATAAAACAATTAAGAGATTAGACCTCATGTGGATTTTGGGGGGGGTCACTTATATAGTAGCTGTTCAATGTCTTTAAAACAAGAATTGTAGACAAAGACACCCTATTCTTAAATTTAGCAACAGAGGTATAAGAGAATTACTTGTAAAACAGATATTTAAGTCTCACTGTATTCATGCTGTATAATATATAGTATTTTACAATAAATAGACTATAATATAGCCCCAAAAAGAAAAGAAGGATTGATCATAATTAAATTACAAATAGTAAAATACTGATGTCAGTTTTTAATAACCTTAAACCTACAGATGAAGCTCAATATTTCGTGTCATGTGGAATAATTCTCCTCAAGCGGTTAATCGATAGCCCTCATTTTTTCTATATAGAAATAAGAAGGGGCTGCATAAATTTCTCTTAATAACAAAATAACTAGACAAACCATCTGTTAGGTGCAAAAAGTTCAGTAATCTTCTATGTCTTACGCATTATTTGATATTAATTTCATATATTTCAATTAATATATAGATCGTCATAATTGCAGATATATTACACCACTGTGACAGATATTTTTTCCTTTTGTGTCTATATAAAATCTGACCATATCACCAAGCATGGGTATCTTTAACCTGGATTTTAACTAAAATAACTCAAAATAAAACCTTAGGTGCAAATGGTTCGATACAGATATTAAATTTACCTTTCAAATGATATGTATTTTGTTATTTTAAATTCAAATTTAGATCGTCATAATTTAGGATCTTTCTAACTAATATTTCGAAATTTGTCATTCTTAATAGTTGTTGTTGTTCAAATTCGGCAGACGATTGATACCTCGCTTGTATATCGCTTTATACATGTGTATAATGTTCCCTGCTTTCAGTGACAATTTTAGGATCCGTTTGAGCATTTGTCATTCATGATCTTTTTGAACGGAAATATAAATAAAACAGATCGAATGGGATGAGAGATAATTAAACGGTGTTAATACGATACACAACATAGATAATACTCAACTTACCAATACATTTCACCCTTTAAATAGCCTCCCTTGAGAACATCGCCTATTTTTTGTAGATATTTCTTTTTTTTCTACTCTCCATGTTTATTTTAATTTTTTAAAATACATATGTAACTTTGTACCGATATCTTGCTAAATCAAGTACGTGTTTTTTTGTGTAAATATGCATTTATATAGACGATTTAATATGTACAAGTCTTCAAAAAAAATTCTATACAAATTATTAAGAGAAGGGAATATCTTCATGCTTCCATTTTCATTCAAAACTTACCACTATATAAGCTATAGAGTTAAAATATAATAATTATATATGCTTTACAATTTCATAAAATCGTTGTTTTGGTGAAGTTTATACTTTCAAAATAAACTATTTGTTTCATTATTAGAAAGAACTTATTTCATTCATTTTAGTTATCTTTTATCCAAAAAGCGGAAAGGTGGCCGCTTAGTTGTCTGATTAAAAGGTCATTTTAGTGATTTTCGATTTTAATGTACAGTATATCTATTTCGAGGTTTCAAAAAAAAGGACTTAGTACTTGAAACAACAGAAACATACAATTATTCCACTATTGTTACTCTGACCAATGAATCACATCATGCACGTACTAAGAAAACTATACACTACTCACCACCAGAAACAGCTTAATTATCCTACAGCCAACGCAAGATCTTACATCATATATAATACTTAAACCCGTATACATAACCACATAATATAACTTTCACTAACGGGAGAACTCTTAAATATAAACTATCACAAGTATGATTGTTGATTTTAAGCAAAGACCTTTACTCTACATAAAAACGCTACAAATAGAAATCAATATAATACGTTAAACCCATGGCAATAAATATTTGAATGAACGCATACCACGGAAGTAATAACTTTATTAATTCCGTGCGCATACCAACTTAAAATTACTGCTATTTTTACTGATTTATGTGACAAATAAGGGTGATATTTCTTTAGTTTCTGCAAGTAGGTATACCTGGATTCTGTAATGAAACTTATATTATAAAAATGATTGTGTGTTTACGTATAGGGTAGATCACGAGTAACTCACAGACACTTGGGGCTAGGAGCTTTAAAAAACCAAAATATTTGTATTTTTGTCAATCCCAACACATAAACTTATCATATCTATCAATAAAACCTAAAATAAGCCGTTTTGAAAAAATACATTTTTCAACGTCAACAATATATACTACAAGATATAAATGTTCGTTGTCAAAATAGCTCACACGTACCTTCGAAAACACCTCGTATTTTATTCCATTTCCAACATTTTCACATAATCCTTGTGTCAGTCGATGAAGTACACATTATTCTTCACGATTATTGTCAAGTTTAAGTTTCAACCTCAACATTAACATCAAAATATCCAAAACAATTAGCAAAATTGTCAATATTTTGCATCAGCTACATTTACAATCTATATGGTTCCCGGCTTTGTAGTATATGACTGCATCGAGTACTGAAATTACGAGAACCAGCAGGCAAAATAACATACTGGTTCTCATGTGTTCAATACGTGGCGCATTCAAACACTACAAAGTCGGGAACCATATAGATTGTAAATGTAGCTGATGCAAAATATTGACAATTTTGCTAATTGTTTTGGATATTTTGGTGTTAATGTTGAGGTTGAAACTTAAACTTGACAATAATCATGAAGAATAATGTGTACCACATCGACTGACACAAGGATTATGTGAAAATGTTGGAAATGGAATAAAATACGAGGTGTTTTCGAAGGTACGTGTGAGCTATTTTGACAACGAACATTTATATCTTGTAGTATATATTGTTGACGTTGAAAAATGTATTTTTTCAAAACGGCTTATTTTAGGTTTTATTGATAGATACGAGGGGTGATCCAAAAGTTTTGTCACTGCTTCGATTATGCTAAAATGTAACGTCAGATTGAGTTAGTTTTGCCATATATAAATGCACCAATATCTTCTTAATTATTTAGAACAAAAAAGAACCTACTTTCACTAAAAACGCGCTCGCAGGGAGTGTTGCAATGAACCCTCTGTGACGCACCCACTGCACGCCGAATTTACAGAATACATTAATTTGCTTACCATATTTGAAAATTTAATTACTACAAAAATAACGCGCGAAATCAGACGTAGTTTTCCTGACGTGACGTCATGTCATACAGTAAGCAGCAGTTAAATTTCTAATGACGTCAATGCACGTTAACGCTTTCTAAAGCCAGTTGATTGCAAGCCGTTGGAAGAAAAAAATGTCGAAACTTGAAAAAACGCCGCAACGCGCAATATTGCATTTTTGCTACAAGCTCGGAAAATCGCCTTTAGAAACAGTAGAAATGGTAAACGGGACACATGGTGATAAATCAGTTAATAGAAGACTTGTTTATAGATGGTATGAACGATTTCGAGAGGGAGATGAGTCCCTGGAGGATCACACAAGGGCCGGAAGGCCAGCAATACGGACAGACGCGAACGTCAACGTTGTTTCCGACGCAATTGAGGAGGATCGGCGTATTACTGTTCGGACACTCTCTGAACGCACGGGTTTCAGTTACGGCACTGTGCAGCGTATACTCACCGAAAACTTGAAGATGAGACGTGTGAGTGCTAGGTGGGTGCCTCGTTTGCTCACTGATGAACAAATGTTACGGCGCGTGCAAGAATCTGAGAAGTTTCTAAGGCGATACAATCGAGAGGGTGATCAGTTTCTCAGAAAGATTATCACAGTTGATGAAACCTGGCTTTTCTACTACGACCCGGAGACCAAAATGCAGAGTAGCCAGTGGAAACGAGACAGCTCCCCTCCTCCTAAGAAGGCGCGTGTGTCCAAGACGATAGGCAAACACATGTTTATTGAGTTTTTCGACATGGATGGAGTTGTATTGAGCCACGCCGTACCGAAGGGGCAATCCGTCAATGCATCCTATTATTCTAAGGTAATTATACTTTTTTAAATTCATTTAAGTCGATCATACTGAGTACTAAAGAAATATTAATAGTTATGAATTACATTAAAAAAAATTGTAAATAAAACACATTATTTATTAAGCTTGTGTTTCGATTGTAAACTTCAGGTCCTGACGCGTGATCTGATGACGGCGCTGCGGAAGAAACGGAACCACTTCTACACAGACATCGATGGTTGTATATTACACCATGAAAACGCCACTCCACACACTGCGCACGAGACACGTTTGAACATGGATGTCCTCGGGATACAGACACTTTCCCACCCGCCATACAGCCCGGACTTGGCTCCGTGCTACTTTGCTCTGTTTCCATATCTGAAGGGAGAGCTAAGGGGGCAACGTTTCGATAACCTACAAGAACTGCAGACAGAGAGTAACCGCATTCTCTCTAGACTCCCATCCAAATGGTTTGATAAAGTGTTTCGGAAGTGGATTGCACGACACAGGCATTGTATTGAGTGCGCTGGTCGCTATTTTGAGAAGGAGTAACGCTACGGCGTCGAGTGAATTGTAAAATAACGTTGTTGACGTCGTTGGTGTGCGGCGATGGTCGCTCATATGTTTCAGACAATACATTGTAATTTATGTAAGTATTTGTTACTTGTACACCAAATTTTGTATAGTATTTTGTAATACATTAATTTACATGTACACCGACTTTGATTGTTATATCTTAAATACAGGCCGAGTTACAGAGGCAGTGACAAAACTTTTGTATCCCCCCTCGTATGATAAGTTTATGTGTTGGGATTGACAAAAATACAAATATTTTGGTTTTTTAAAGCTCCTAACCCCAAGTGTCTGTGGTATATATTGTTGACGTTGAAAAATGTATTTTTTCAAAACGGCTTATTTTAGGTTTTATTGATAGATATGATAAGTTTATGTGTTGGGATTGACAAAAATACAAATATTTTGGTTTTTTAAAGCTCCTAACCCCAAGTGTCTGTGGAGTAACTGTTGTATATGAAATTTAGAGGCGAGCGCAGCGAGCCGTAAATTTCATAGTCAACAGTTACGAGAGATCTATCTGACTTAGACCAACAGGTAATACTGAATGTTTTTACAACGGCTAACTGTGATCTACGCAATGTGTACACTACGGTAGCGCTATGCACTGACCTGAGGTTAGACAAACGTAGTGACGTCACGCTATGTATAGAACGGTGATCTACGTGTTTTAGAAAACACTTTTTCTGTCCTGTGATTGGTCAGCTGGAGTCAACTGTGGTCATATCTTAGTTAAAGATGTTAGTGGGCAAGTACAAAACTACCAAATCAAATAGGGAATGTGTATTCGCCGGCACTAGATTACGCGACCATGTATTCAGTGCTTGTTTACGTAAAATTTATGAAAAATATTCTTTTTAAATATTATTGAAATAGTACTGTATACGATAAATCGCATTAAAATAAAGTATAATTTATATCTAATTAGGGATATTTGTTAAAATGCTTGAAGTGTTTGTGTAGGTTTGACTCATAGGGTTAATATTGTAAACGTGTAAAAAGTAGCATGGATATTCTTTTTTCTTTTTACGTTGTTTAGTATTATATATTGTGTTATTCTTAAAGTTTAAAAAAAATGTCCATTGAAATATTATGGATATTTTTTTAACCATATTTGTGCTCTAATCCAATAAAAAAGGTGTGTTGAAATTGGTTGTTGAATGGGAAGTACGGTTGTATTAGCCATTTTCAAAATACATGCTTTTATGATAATCCGCACAAAATGTTCTTATGAGGGGGGGGGGGGGTAAAATGGGACATAACTCGCAAACTAGCATGGAGACTTATACTTTTCATTTTGTGTTTGTGTAAGTACATGATTAATCGTTCTATATGCAAATTTCAACAAAATCTGCCCGTTAAGGTTTTGTTGTAATTTATTAATGCCATGCAGTCAATATTTTTGACATCGTATTGCAAGAAGTGACGTCGAGCTGATAACAGCACATAAAATATATCTAAACTTAAAAGTTTCCGAGTACAACGCACAAGGATCAAACCGGAAAACGTACTACCGTCACTGTACAACAGCCTGTACTACGTACGCGCAACTTTGCGGTTAATATTTGTAATCTAACAAACTCTAATTGGGACCTATATGGTTCCCAATAGGGCTGTCCCGATACAGATCTCAGCCGATACGATACGTATTGCGATACGGTACTAGCGATATGCGATATCAAAGATACGATATAAAAATATTTCAAAGTAATGAAAAACGTTGTAATATTAGTGTTTTTTGGGAACTCTGCACACTTGTTTGGTGGTAGAAAGTCCTACTTAACTGTTAAAAAGATATAAAACGGAAAGTGTCTTGTACTTAAAGTCATCAATTTGATTCACATATTATGTTAGTTGATTTTGTGGAAATATAATAATTATGAGAAATTTTATTACAGAAGCAAGTTCTCGGTCCCATAAATGACCTTATACCAAGAATAGAACCTAGCCACATAAAATTGTTTAAGGGTTATGATTATCAAATTGATTAACAATACTAAATTAAATGAATAATGAGTAATCATATGATGGTGAGACATATTTGTTCTAAGGTTGCTAGTCCCACCACTATACTTGACTTCGAGTTGACACTTCTTAAATACAACGACGTGCTTGTTTCATTAATCGGCAAACAAAAATGCTGCCATATTTTTATGTTAAATATGTAATTTAACATAAAAATATGGCAGCATTTTTGTTTGCCGATTAATGAAACAACGGTGGCGTAATACAAATTATAAGTCAATTTCTGCTTGACAAAATCTGAATACTAGTACTAGCACTCGAATCGAATTCGTTGTCTAGTCGAAAGTTTACCTCACGCTGCTAATGTCTATAAATAGAGTATGGAATCCTGGATATTAGTTGAGTAAGCATTGTCGACGATGATACGAGAGTAAATTCGCAAATTTAGTTCAGTTGTTCAACATTCTAGATAAGAGTTTTTTAATAAAATAAAAAACCGCGATACGGCCGATACGGGACCTTCTGATACGATACGCATATCGTTCAGCACTGTACCGGTACGTACCGGTACGCAGCCATATCGGGACAGCCCTAGTTCCCAACGATATTCGGTGTTATTGCTTTTCCGCGTACCGCTTGCTGTATAGTAGATAAACTTTTAAAACTGACAAGATGTTTTCATTGGTTAACATTTAACGACTGAAGTCTGCATAAAGTTTACACAAATATAAATATATTTATCAAGGTTTAGGCCATTTTTTCATTATTTGCATCACTGTTCTTTGAACATTGAATATGGTTACTTTTACTTCGAAAAAAACAAAATACAAACTTTTTAAAACTGAGAAATCCGACACAGTTGAACCCTTCCGCAATGAAACGTAACGGGCAATATACAATAGTAGTACACTACGTCATCGCGCACCTGCCACTTCTAAGATGAAATGTGTTTTTACAAGGACTTATTATATTATGTATGTATATAAGTCTTTGGTTTTTATTATAAGAATTCGTAAAAGTAAAGGAAATTAATATAGCCCACCAAGGAATGACTATTGTAAGTAAAAGAATTGTAAAAACAGTTCATGATGTTAAAGGTATATTACTGTTCAGGACGGAATTATAATTATTTTTATGTGAATGTAAAAATTTTCACATCAATGGGGTATTAACTTGCTGAAGAACATATTAACAACTTAGTTTCTCCCTTACGATGCTTTGTGACGCGGATGGCAGCGGATAAAAAACTTGTTATTTTCGTTTGCTTTGAATCTCGGCCATTACTCGGGTACGTCCGTAACTGGTCGGAAGATCGGCGATTTGCATAAATGCGTGACGTCAATGAGCGCTATTTTTAGCCAATGTTCGATCAAAACAAACCAACATGTCTGCGACGACCAGCACATCGTCCGTAAGTGTGATTTTTTCTCAATATTATTAAAATTTCGGTAATGCTTAGGCTTGATCGTGATTATAACATAATGTACGATACATGTCTGCGATTGTTGTACCAGTTAATTCTGGTTATTTGTCGACGGAGAGCTGAAATGTGACATTTTGACTCGCTTGAAATAGGCGCAGTTCGATGCTTTTATATCCCAAATTATGTTTTTATAGACCTAACTGTTAATTTTCTTTGGTATATGAATGCCGGTGTAGGTTTGATTTGTTTATATTGAAGCAATATGTATGTTATAAGTGTTTACGAGGTTTCAGTCGATCCACGCATCGGTGCTTCGCTCAACAAAACATGCCGAAAATGAAGGACATGATTTTACTTTACGTGAACGTACGTGTTCAGTCAGACACCATTGTCTGTAAAGATTATATTCCCTTACATAAGCATGTCAAGACAACTCGATCAACTTCAATTAAAAAGCCATGTTACACTGTACTTTGTAATTATAAACCGCGCCTAATGAATTTCTTCAGTCATATGTAAATTTATACAAAAGTAAAAAGTGATGATGTCTGAATGTTGATTCCTTGTGCATTTCATGTTACTAAAAGAGCATAGAACAAGATAGCAATGACAGTAGTCGGTCATCTAGTCCGGTTGAGGGGCCAGAGGGATAGGCGAGGGTCCACAAGATCAAGCAGTCTGGACAGAAATGAAGGTTTGTGTTTCTGACTTTTCTCTGACTGGTTCCTGTCTGTAAATTTGATTTATTCTATCATTTTTTCTACTGAAACAGCAGAAAACAACCATTTAATTATACTAATACTTTCTGTAAATGATCCACCATAGGCATAGACCAAATTTAATTATGATCCAGGTATATATCTGTGCCATCTAAGAATTGACAGTGTTCTCACTGTTATTCTCAATCTCATGAAAACATATTTTGTGTATACATGTACATTTATTGATATTTTCTGTGCTTATTTATTATCCATACTGATTCACAAACCACTGATTGTTACATAACATACATGTATGCCCAGCTACTTATACCTGTATACATAATTGTATATACTTTACAGTGCAACCTCCCAAAAGCAACACCTTTTGGGAGTATCAAGTGTGTTGTTAGTGAGAAGTTGTCGCTCTAGAGGGGTTAAATTAGTACATATTATTAGTGATATTATGAAAAAGGAATAATCAAGAAAAAAAGAGAAGTTGATGCTCTGAAGAGGTTGAGCTGTATAGGCAATTTGAAATAAATGACATTTTGGGTCAATAATTTGAATCACAGTATACAATGTTTATACTGGTATGAATATTTGTAATATTGAGTACTTATCATGTTTATTGCATTCACAGGATGAGGTTCACTGAATGGACATGGAAAATAGCGGGAAACACTGTGTCGGCCGATCGAGATGAGCCCTGGAGTAATGCACAGTATACCAGGTTTTATTCCGGCAAGTATTGGCTAGGTAGAAAGAGTCAACCAATATAACCATGTGATGATGTACATGTGTGTAATGTGTGAAGATGTATTGGTTATTTGTGTAAACAGCACATGCATTGATATAATGGACCAATACAATATACAGACACTGACAGTGATTTTATAAGTTGTAATTGTTTTTCTACCAACTAGAATTTATAATACATACAGTGACATTCTTATAACAGTATTCTTAAACAAAAAAGTGATCAAAATGTGTAAGAAGAATAGATGGCCTCCACTTATGAAAAAATGACTGAGAGACCTTCAGGGATCCTATTTCGTAATATGTTTATTACTTAGGCTAAGTCCAAATATATATTGGGCTGGATTTGAAGTCTGTAAAATGCAGGTGATCTGCAAAGCCAAATGTCTATGGCATAGATAAATCTGGTTTAAAAAATTGTATTGAATTCAAATGATAGAAATTCAAATGATAAATTAAAGTTATGTTGTTTTAACTTATTATGAAATCGGCCCCAGATTATGTTACAAACTTCATACAATCAATCCTCTGAGACAGCATATGTCATTTGAATTGACCATAAATGAATGTACAACATGACAATGAGGAATCTTTTTCACTGTATTGAGTAATAGTTCTGAGGTAATACATGCAACATTTTGGAGCGGGAAAAGAACATTATTTCTGTACATATCAAATCAATAACACTACCACCTCTCAGATTGATTTCTGCAAGACTAATAGTTTGTTTATTCTTAGTTCAGTTTTATGGTGCATCAACAACAAATTGTCAAAAGAAATGAAATATAGCAAGCCATAAAAATGAACAACTGTATCGCTCACCTGAGTATCGTAACACTAAGGGAAAATTAGTCTCCTGTGGTACCGGAGGGGACTTTAGTGTTTGTCGATGTCAGTCTGTCCATCCGTCCGTCTGTCTGTCCGAAGTGGTTTCGGGATGATAACTTCAGTAAGGGGAGATGGATTTCAATGAAAGTTGGTATATGTATAGCTTAGATGATTACCTGGAGTGATATTGCACTTGGGGTCAATTGGTCAAATATCTAGGTCACTGTTACTAAAAATAGAAAATTAGTTTCCGGATGATAACTTCAGTTAGGGGTGATGGATTGCAATGAAAGTTGGTGTATGGATAGCTTAGGGGATTGCCTAGAGTGGGATTACACTTAGTGTCAATAGGTCAAATATCTAGGTGACTGAAATTTGGTTTTAGGAAGATAACTTAAGCTGGCTCGCTCATATAGACAAAATTATCATCATTAAAAAATCTTAGCAGATGCTGCTGTATAAACATAAGCTTACATTCCAATAATGTGTGCTGGCAGTGGACTTGATTTGCATGCAATACTGACTGTAAGCTTGTTTGATCAAGGGAGGCTATTTGTCATGGTAAAAAGTTATATACAGTAAAACTCGCTTATAACGAAATGCCAGGGGGTATAAAAATTATTTCGCTGTAACCGAGTTTTCATTGTAACAGAGCACACGCTTATAGTGAAATTTCACTGTAAGTTGCTCACATATAACGAACTTCGTTATAACCTGTATCGAAGGTATAATTCTTCTAGATCTATGTAAATATATGTCATGCAATAAATGAATAGAAAACCTTGATGCATATGTATTTTATTTGTGTATTACATTTGATATTGTGAGAAATGTATTTAATTTGAATAAATAAATAAACAACTGTGAGTCAAGTATTTCTAATCTCTTGTTTCACTAAACAAAATGAGACTTTTAAAATGTATGCAGTTTTATTTTGTAAATCCTTTTCACTCAATAAACATGAAATAATTGACCGCGAAAACATTGAGAACTTACTCAAACAAAATAATTTAAATTGATACACTCCGGTAATCGGTATTTATCACCCGTGAAAACGCTATTGAATTTCATAACAATGGAAAGCTACGGGTCAAAATAATATCCAATACGTAATTATCACGGTCAATAAAAGTTTTTGCTTTGATGTTTGAAAAAATTTAGTTTCATTGTAACCGAGCATATTTCCTCTAAAACATGATTCTGGGGCCAAAAAAATCATTTCACTGTAACCGAGTTTTCACTGTAACCGAGTTCACTGTAACCGAGTTTTCACTGTAACCGAGTTCGCTGTAAGTGAGTTTTACTGTACCCCAACTGTCAAGTAGTTGTTGAAATCACCCCCCTGGCCAGGGCCAATATTGACCCTGGGGCCATGATTTGCATGAAATTTGTAGAAATCTACAAGACAATGCTACATACAAAGTATCTAAGCTCTAGGCCTTGTGGTTTTTAATTTTCCTATAAAAGCCTAATATGTAAATCAATTTTGACCCTGCATCCGTAATTTGAACAGACTCGGTAGAGATCCACTAGACAATGCTACATACCAAATATCTTAGCTCTAGGCCATGTGGTTTTGGACAAGAAGATTTTTTAATTTTCTAATATAACATAGAGTAAATCCAGGGGCGGGGCCATTTTTTACCCCGGGCCATAATTCGAACAAACCTGGTAGAGGTCCACAAGACAATGCTACATACAAATATCTAAGCTCTAGACCTTGTGGTTTTGGAGAAGAACATTTTCCTATGTAAGCATATATAAATCAAGTGACCCCGAGGCGGGGCCTATTTTGACCCTAGGGTAATATTTTGAACAAACTTGGTAGAGCTCCACTAGAAATGCTACACATTTTGGTAGAGCTTCATGCAAGGAACACACCTGTGAAGTTTGGGTGAAATTGACCATGTGGTTTAGGAGGAGATGTTGTTTAAAGAAATTGTTGACAACAGACGGACGATGAAGGACATAACTCAATCCTAAATACTCTCTTGGCACTCTGTGCCAGGTAAGCTAAAAATGGAAATCAATAGACATAATTCATGTAATATAATAATGCATAAATGAGAACAAAGGGTGACTGACATGAACAGTTTTAAAACTGAAAGGTGATAAAATAATTTACTGAATAGACCAGTTAGCATAAATAAGATGTATAAAAGTCCTACTTTCTTTAAATAATTGACAGTTTCAGGTTTGACAGTATTAAAAAGTGTGTTCATGTTTTCAACATTAAAATGTTTTGTACGGATCAGGCCATTTATTTAAAGCAAGATTTCTGTTCTTCATCTGTGTTGCTTTAGGAAATATTAGAGCAAGATGCTTTTATAGCCTCCTAGGATCACCTTCCTCTAGCTAGGGCTTGAACATGCCAACACCATCTGCCAGTCTCACACACAGAGCATTTTTCAACACATTATATATCTTTGTTTCCATCACTGGGTATACAGACCACCTCCTACTCTTCTTGTTCCACACACGCTACAGTCTGAAACACAATTTTACACTAAACTTTATCCACAGGGTTTCCCCCTCTTACCAACCCTGTATTGTTGACAAAATAAATGTTTATCATTGTAAAAAATCCCTTCTACGGTGTATGTGATACTGCCCATTTTCACAAATCAGTAACTGATGGGTGCCGTGTGACACATTTTAAACAAGTTCATTTTCAAACATTTTTGGATGGCCATAGTCACAAATAGTTATAACACCAATTCATTTCAAATTACTGTCTGAGTTGCCAATATTTTAGGTGACTGTACTAAGTTGCCCACAACATCTATCATAGCATTAACATCAGCATGCTGTCAGTTTTAATAACAGCCAGGAGTTCATATCTTATATTTGTCCCCCAGAAGAAGTAGTCAATTTCTAAGAAACACCAAATATCTCATTTGCCAAATATTCGTTTGAAGGTTATTACTGGATATGAATGCAGTCTTTGGAAATTGAACAGGAGACATTGCCATTAAGTGAGCACCCCCCCCCCCCCTAAAAAGCAAGCGAATTTTCATACAGACATAAATATGTACATCATTGACTCATCTTGTTGAGCACATTTGCTCTGTCAGCATGCGTGTTGTTGTCCAAGGCTGCTAATAGGTTTCTAACTCAGTAAATGGGAGGTGTGTATGAAAAACTCTTGGCGCAATACATCAGGATGTGCTGGTGAAATCCTTCAAGATTTGCTGTACTCCTATATGAATTATTAGTATATTTTTGTATCTTTTACAGCCATGAGCATAAAAGAATGTGCTAAAATAAGCACATGAGTTATTCTTATATGTAATTCTCAAAAAGATTCAGCTGATAGTTTACTGGTTATACCAACAGGTAGAATCATTAAGAAATGGAGAATATGTTGTTTATGTAAAACTTGTTGTAAAATGTGGAAATTTACAGATAGTATTTCCATAGAAATAAGTATACACATGCAATGAGGGACAGAAGAAGCAATATCAACATCTTCCAATGAGAGCATTCAAAATTTACCAAAATCGACAACTTTTATAGAACTAACAGTCTGACAGTGCATTTATATATCTTTGTTTCTTTTCTTGCTGATGTGATTATAAAAAATATACATTTTAGTGTTATCAAGAAGTATTCATTGTTTACCTAAAATTTAGGAAGTAATGTACTTTCTTCAGCAGTTGTTTATCTAAGACAACACAAGCGAGATCCTTCAGGGCCTGCTTGTGCTGAGAAACAGAAATCCAAGATTTGGTCTGGTCTTCCTCAGACAATGGTCCATGCAGGAACTGGTAAATTCTATCATCCCCGTGAGCCAGAATCCACTCATGCACATTCACAATGTGGTGGAGGACACTTCTCCATAGTCCCTGAGGAATAAAGCAACAATTTTTTCTCTTATACAGAATTAAGACATGATAACCAAAACAATTTGCCTGTCCTAATGACGCATTCACTAGAGCAGGATATTTCTGGTTTTGAGTCAGTTGGTGCGATGTGTAGGCTATTGTTGCCTCTAAACATTTATTCATTAAGTACGCATGAGCATGCAGTTGGTGCGTAATGTAACACAGTCAAATCACAACAAATGATTTATTTTCTTCTCATAATGGCATTGAATCCAACAAACAAAGCAACTTGTTTAGACTAGGTCATGAATAAGTAACATAATTAAAATTGTCATATTTTAAACCTTTCTGGAACATATACATGGCTGTCAGATACAATAGCCCAAGTTTAAACAAACCTTATTCAAAATGTTGTAGGAGATGACATCACAATATTGTGTACTAACCAATTGATTCATCTGATTCATAACAACTTAGTCTTTTGTGGATAACAATTTAAAAGCAATGAACAAATGCATAAGTATGTCTTCCCACAAACTGACCATATGTTTCCCCTACCTTGCATGTGAACCAGAAATGATTAACAATATCTTTACACCATTGATGCAAAATGCTTTTGCCTTTTCGCTGTGCAATCTAGTAAGAACAACATATGAGTACTTGAGTTCGACAATGAAGGAAAAACATACATTTATCTCACAGCCATTATTAGCAAAATTTATTTTAGTAAAGATGATTCTGTTCTACTTGAATGTTCAAAATCAATTAATTTTCTAAATTCTTATCCAAACAATATAGGTAGGTGTTATAGCAATTTACCATGGTTAGTTACTTTCCAAGGTTCTTAGCAGCATGCCAAATGTCATAGGAATGTTTTGTTTGGATAGTTTTTTCCTGAAAGGACAAATTTACAATACAAATAATCAATTAATATGTATCTGTTTTTACATCCAACCAACAATCTTTCAGAATACAGAGACGGTTTCCAACTTCCAACATGTTTCTGCACTGTATATCACGCCTCGAACACTGATGTGATACAACACCCAGTTTCAATATCCTGACACTGGGCCAAGCAATCCTGGAATGACCCTTATATGCCATCTTAGGGTGATTAACCAGAATCATTTTAACAATTTTGGTATGTCGCAGCCAATGATCATACTCACAAACTCAAACTCCAAAGGTGAACGTTATACAAACTGAGCTACCAGGGAAGGTTATAAGTACAAATTGTGTGTGACAGGTACAAGTCATTCTCAGGTACACATTCAGACACAAAATGTGTCTGTGGTCATATCTATCTGATTCAAATATTATAATCAAGGAATTTTGAAGGAACAATTGAAACGAAACTCCATTAAAACCTACCAATAAATACAATATACAAAATTTGACTTGTAAAGTAAAATATGGAATGAAGCAAATTTTTTGTCAGATATGGACTGTACAAGTGTTGCAGACAGACACATATATTATACAAATCGTACATATGTGCATGTTTCGGTGGTGGTGGCGGGGTAAATGTAATATGTACATGAATAATTTATTTACACAGAGTAAATACCAGGTAGCTTTTTTCAAAAAGAAGAAAGACATCCTTTAGAATTTTTTTCAATGCATACAAATATAAATGACTACAGTGATTATCAAACTAAATATATGCCTTTACAGACTAACCATAGTTAGATGATAAAATATCCTAACTAATAGTTCTAAAGAATTTATGGTTGAAACCAATTTAGCTGACTCCATCAAGTACAGCACAGTGAGTTAATGTGTGGTCACTTCAAATCCAAGACCCAGATTACAACACTGTTTACTACAGATTCTGTAATTTCACTTGCTGTGCATGAAACAAATGAATCTCCCTTTCACCAAGATAAAACATTCTGCTAAAAATTATTTTATGACAAAAATCTATGTAGTATAATAAGGTTTTAAATAATATTATTGTAGTAACTTACTCTGAAGGATCAATGAAGGATGATAATAGTTTTTTCATCAAATGAGGTCTGGAAGTCTTTCCATCTTCTCTACTGGATTCTTGTTTTCTAGAGAAAGAGGAAAAACAGTTCAGTTAAAATATGAAAGGCTAAAGTGCCATGATAACTAACACACAAGATAAGTAAATGTTTATATATACTCGAAATTATTCACAATACTTCATACAACTTGTGCAAAAACATAGCAACTCAACAGAAAGTCAGTTGGTTAATTTCCATGCGAAAACAGAAAGTATGCTGACATATGACCGTTCGGACAAATAAATGTGTTTTCCATAACACTATCTATTGACCAAAAAGGCCAATAACAATCTTTTCTTGGCCTCTTAGGATGTTTTGGAATCAAAAACAGCATTCTGACATGTACTTTGGGTTAAGTATAAAAAATAAATTGTTAAAAAAATTCCTTCCTACCTACCAACTAAAAGTTTTCTGGTTACAGCAAACAAACATCTTGAAGGCCGTCTAATGTACAATAAGGTTCTTATTCCTATCCTTTCACAGTGACTACAATTTATTTTTGCCAATGAAAAATCACCAAAGTAGACATACTCACTCAGTTTTGTTGTCTCCAGAGGAGTCCATTTCTTCCAATCCTGATGTTAAATCAAGATGTACATGTCTGCAAGACAAAAATTTTGTGTTGTTATTTTTTGTTTACTGTTGTTCTTATGAACACCTTCTACTAAAACGCCATCTCAAGGGATTCAAGCCTAAACATAGACTGTAACTTAATTGTTACAAGAATTTTCACATCGTGTCATTAACACTATCTTGCTTTAAAATTTATGTTCCACTCACTATTTGGCTTTGAACAGCTTTTAAAACACTGTGTTGCACAACTGAAAGGTGAGCAAAATGATAGATGGGTGGATTGTAAAATTATTAGTCACAAAAATTATTGTTAATTGTGGAGTATTTAAATTTACCAAAGGAATGAAAAAAGAACAATGACACCCACTAAAAATGCAAAGTGGATATTAATTTCCTCTTTAATATTGCATTGAGTAATCTTGCCCTTTAACCTATCGACATCGCTTTCAATAGCGGTCGTCCACATAGACAAAATTTGTAGGTTATTGGTATGACATGGGTTTTTGTTGAACATCACTGAGACTCTGACATACTAGAGATCATCTACATCATAGTACATAGTGACTACATGTGATGATCAGCCTCCTTACCTGACCAGAGGCTTGTCTCATCACATAGGGACCAGCATTTGCAAAGATGCAATTATTTTCTGAAAATCAAATTCATTTCACTTTACCATCCTGAATTCTTTATTAGAAGTTATGTAGGATTTATTTCACATCCATGGCATACTGAACAAAATAATAGAGAAACTAAATGATAAAACAGTACCTGCCACCATGCATTTCCATCTCTAAAACTGACACACCAGATACTGAATGGGTGCTCACAACATCCCTCAAACTGTCAGGGGTGGAGGTCAGTCTTGATGGTCCATGTATCTCAGCAACAAGAATATGTTGGTACCTAAAATAATGCATACAATATTACTCTTCAGCACATGAACATAATTATATGTTTTTAAATTAATAAAAACTTTAGAAAATATTAATGGTTTGGAGCATCAAGTCTATTGACTAATTAGAAGAAACATATGAACATTACAATCAGAGGAAAGAATATGAAATAGCTTAGATTTATATTGCATAAAATTTAAAATTTGTATTAAAATAAAAACAGCCTTCTCAATCAAATCTCATTACAATGTTAGACTTGAACCAGATGGATGATTTCCTTTCTGTCTATCATTATCTTTGTGTGTTTTTCATGAATTGCACAAGATTAAATCATAATAAATGTGCAGTTCAAATAACTTCAATGTTTGTATTACATTTGTATTTGTTTAACGCCTTAATGAAGAAGTCAGATCTGTTGTGCATTGTCAAAATAATTGGATAGATATCGCAAAGTGATGTAAGGCGCATAGCTAGACTTTATATTCTTGAACTCCTTGGATTTAATTTGAAATGAAAATGAACTTTAAAACGACCAAGTTAAAATGCTTATAATCTATATGTTCCCTTAATTAAGTTTAATGCCAAATTAACCCCTCACAGGGATGTCAGCTTAAAAATCAAGACAAAGACCTACAACATGTTTACAAAATCTTTAATTGTACAGTCAGTCTTTCAGTTTTTATTCCATATTTACTTTAAAAAAAAACAATCTGTGTGATTCCAAGCCTTCTTTAACACTGTTTTCACAGGAGACTGATAAAAAAGTTTAGACTCTGGGATTGTATGCTGTTATTTTGTCAAATCTAGAACAGGCCAAAATGATAAAAAGATACGTTTATGGCTTAGATATAGCCATATTTTGGACCATATATACCACAGACCTGAGGGGAGAGACCTTTACTCCTTTTGGAGTAAGTTCCAGCTATGCCCCTGGATATTACTTTTTGCTACTTTCACTTTCAGTTCAGCGGTTTTTCGGTCTCGTCTATATTCTTGAAACCTGAGCTTTTTCGGTTCCAAAGCAGTTTTTCCACCGGGATTGATCAACATCGTCAACAGAAAATAACGGAAATAACACAATAAACCGATCGATCTCTGCATGCGCTGTCGAAAATCTAACCAGACAAAACAAAAATCATCGTACCTGTCGATCCGGAATGTCGCCCCGTTACGGTCACTCTGTATGTTATGATCGTGTTTTATCACGTTCCACCGAGCAATTCCATTTCTTAAAATAATTCTTGATTGTTCGTAGGACTTCTTACGAACAACCTTACGCCTCTTCCTTTCATTATCTGTTATTCTTGGTCTCCCTCTCTGTTTACCGTGTGTAACCGCCATTGCTGTTATGCTAATTTATCACGTGATCGAGTGAAGCTTGATTTACGGAAATCGACGATGTATTTCGGCTTGTTTCTGAGAGGTATTTAGGACCCGCGGGTGTTAAAAGATTTTCAAAAGTTTAGACAAAATTTACTAAACTGTGGGACGCCATCCTAAACAAATAACAAAGTTAATGTATTGTTTAAAGGATATTTGATTCGGTGGCCAGCGCATTTGGCTAACTTTTAATGATGATTTTGAACCTTCATATAACTTTAATGTCTCATCTTGGCGTGAAAACGGGATAAAGTATTTTTCTGAATGGTCCACCCGGACTTTTGCCATAACATTATCTCGTTTTCAGGCCTTTATCAAAGATTCTAACTACAAACTTTCTTCACAACATCATAGCATACACTTGTAAATCCTTGGTGTGCTACATATCTTAAATTACTTAAATGATTTTATACAAAAATAAGGCAATTTACTTGTGAGTCGAGAGATGATCTTTACTGATAGAAGGTCCGGGGGGAATCAACTGATGCGTTGTGTTTGATTCGATATAACTCCAGCGTGTGCTGATGAACCCCAAACAGACAACAATGTACATAAAACTACACTAAATATAAAACAAACACATTGTATTCATTGAGTTGAGCCATTTAATTAGGTTATAAATCTGCTTTCCTCGTAGTTTTCTTCTTTAGCCGCCCATTGACCGCGGAATTTGAACTGTATATACCACAAGTTACTGGTACTTGACACAAAAACTAATTTTGACTGTATAGGCTACTTATACCTAAAACATGTAATATGGGAAGATACCCAACGTTATTTCAACAGGAATGCGAAACAATTATGCTGAACTGCAATAATCAAAGCACCGAGAGTACTGTCAGGAACGAAGTTTAAACGTGTTAGATAAAACATGCCTTAAGGTATCGGTTCTGGCGAAGCACCTAAAAATCCTGACCGAAAGGGCAAAATTAGTGATTTATTGCGATAAACACTGCCCCCCTTTATCGACTTTATCTTATCAGCGTTAACCGTACGGTATGACACTATTAATTCGTCAATGACAATAATTTGTTTTTAAATATCTTATAAAAAACTAGACATCAAACCTGGGCGTGGTTTTAATTATTGGACCGTAAACATTCGCGGTTTTGATTGGCTATCAAAATTGTATGGGATGCATCGATTAATCGAAATTCGTTGAGTTCACGAAGAGATAAGGATCTGACACTTTTATTGTTAATTACTAGCTTACAAAAAAAACACAGAAGGTGTCATTTTCGAATTAAGATTGCCGCCTTATTTGTTGACGGATTTTCAAAGCGGTTTTCGGTATTTTGTAGCGGAAATGTTAATCAGTAAACAGTATACTTGTTTTCATTTTTTTATTTATGCGTATTACGTAATAAACAGCGGGGTTCAGGGTACGAAATTTCTTTCAAATCAAGTATCTAACTAACGAACGACGTTATCACAACCCTGAGGCACAGTTCCCTGTATTATACATTTACAGTCATTTTAAGGCTATTTGTTGTAATATATTCCAATATACAGAATAGTTATAATTGTTTAAAAAATTGTAAATTACGTGCGATATTTGTTTAAAGAAGACCAACCAACCAAATGTAATATTTGTTAAAACACCTGCTATGAACTTTATACAGTGGGTTTATTTTAGTATATAATTATGGTTTAGTTTTTAAATCTATAAATTGGTGAAACTTGATTTGACCTGACATCCAAGTCAGATACCTTAAACAATTAAAGGCTTGTCCCTGTCGAGAATTGTTCATGAATTTATTCCTGACCTTTACATTGGGCGTGAAGTTCATGAACAAATGTCCTTGAACTAATTTATGAACCTTAGGCAGTCTTTATTAAAAATGTGTTTGTAATTAGGTTCATGAATTATTTTGATGAACCTTGGATGAACAATTCATGTAGCTTCCTGAACGGATCATGCACTTATGATGTTCATGAAAAGTTCGTTAAGTTATATGAATTGTTCACGAATGATGAACAGTTTATCAACTGTTGATGCGTTATATTGATGAACCTTTGGTTAACTTTGATAAACAAATCAGGAAACTTCATAAACTGTTCATGAACATCATCAGTTCATGAACAAATTCTCAACAGGGGTGTTATCTTAATCATGAATTAGAATTTGAGGTTCAAGAATACAGTCTTGACAAAATGTACATCTTTAAGCCAATTAACCACAATTACCAAGGAAAAGCTTCACTCTAAAAATCATGACATGCAGTAAGAAACAAGTTCAGTGCCTTCAGCGCTTTGATTTGTATACACATTGAACTGTATAAACCATATGTACTGAACTTCTGACCCTGTGTCATTATGTAAACTCTCTACACTGAGAGAGTCAGACAATATAGTATTGTGGCACTACTTTTGTGAATGAAACTTTTTCCGGTATGTAGTAAATCTTGTCAGATTATGCGCAATGGCACAGTGCTCAATAAAACAGGCGGAGTTTAAATTCATCATAGAGTTTATAAGAGATTGCGTCATACTGAACTAAGTCGTATAGCATACAAATTTTCCATGTTTTTTTTTGTTATTTCTGTTGGGTTTGACGCCTGTTTAAAATAGTATTTCATGGTTAGATAGCAAAAAATAATATATTTATATGTATAAATTGTGTCAAACTGATTATTGGAAACTGAACTATCGTCAGCGTTCCATAGAACATGTTTTTTCTTCTGTGCCGTTTGGTCACGTAGCAGTATTTCAACACTTCAACAGCGTAGTCACATGTACCTCAGGTGAAAAGAAAACCATTTACTCTTCACATTATTTACGTACAAGTTGGGTGAATTTAATGTTACTGTTATGTGGTGATGTACATCCTTGCCCTGGCCCTGAAGCATCCGCATTTGAAGATAACTCATCCGAGTATAAAGTGTTTAGGAACCGCGGTCTACATTTCATTCATATTAACATTAGAAGCATTCTACCCAAAATTGATGAGCTTCGTACTATTGCACGAAGAACAAATGCTGCATGTATCGGTATTACTGAAACCTGGCTCGATGACTCTGTATTTGACTCCGAACTAAGGATTGATAATTACAACATTGTGCGTCGTGATCGTAACAGACATTGAGGAGATGTATGTGTGTATGTGCGTTCTGACTTGGCGTTTAATACCCGAGCAGATCTTCAACATGATGAAATAGAAGCCATTTGGATAGACATACTTTTGCCAAAATCTAGACCAATCTTGCTTGCTATTGTATACAGGCCACCCAGACAGTCAACTTTTTATAGTGTGTTGGAAAATGTGTTAAGTGATAATGTCAATTTGAATGATCATGAAACCTATATAGTAGGTGATTTTAATACTGACGTTTCTAAAAATGGCAAATGTACCCTTACTACTCATTTGAAATCTTTCATGACCATGTTTCATTTGAAGCAATTGATCCCAAACTTTACACATATTTGTCCAAGATCGTCTTCTACAATTGATCTAATTTTGGTCTCAGATAGTGAAAAAATGTCTCAATATGGCACCATTGATACATGTTTCAGTGATCATTCAATGATATTTTGTACTAGAAAAGTGACAAAACAGTTTAATTGGTAAACATAATACCATGAACATTCGTTCTTTGAAACATTACAACAAAGACAATCTACAACAAAAGTTACTATCTACAGACTGGACTCCTGTTTTACATTGTGATAATGTTTCTATAGCATGGGATAATTTTAAAACAATATTTTTAAATGTAATTGATTTTTTAGCCCCTGTCAAACAGATTCGAACCAAGGCACGTACTGAACCATGGATTACAGCTGAAGTTTTATCTAGTATCCATGGATAACAGCTGAAGTTCTATCTAGTATCCAAGAACGAAACAAAGCTTTTGTCAGACAAATCTGAAGCTAACTTCGAAAATTACAAAAAGTTGAGAAATGAAACCCAATTCATTATTCAAAAAGCCAAATCTGATTATTTTAATGCAACTATTGAGGATAGTAAAAACGACTCCAACTCTCTTTGGAATTATTTGAAACGGTTAGGAATGCCGTCTAAAAAGAACAAGTCATCTTGCCAAAATATAGGTTTAATTATTGATGGTGAATTATGCTTTGACAAGTTTAAAGTAGCTGAAAAAATTAACAATATCTATGTTACGGTTGCAGCAAACCTTGTTTCAAAATTGCCACGTCCTTCTTTCAAATATGAAAGGGATTTTATATCAATTTTTTATTGTTCTAAAGGTGTTGTACACAATAACTATTCATTTTCACTATTGTCCGAAGTTAAGGTTCTCAAGTACTTGCAGAACTTAAGCATGAACAAAGCAACAGGATTAGATGGCATCCATGCTCGTTTTGTAGTAGATAGTGCCCCATTGATTGCTAACCCATTAGCTCACATTATTAATCTGTCTCTTATCCAAGGTACTGTCCCTGTTGATCTTAAGTCTGCACGAGTTGTCCCTTTATATAAGAAAAATGATAAAACTGAAGCAGGGAACTACCGTCCAGTATCTATACTTAGCGTAATATCAAAAATATTTGAAAGGGTTGTCTATGACCAAGTAAAATCATACTTAAAGGATAAAAACTTGTTATATAACTTCCAGTCTGGATTCCGAGCCGGTTTTTCACCAGATACCTGTCTTGTACATCTGTCTGATTATATTAGATTTGAAATGGATAAAGGGCATGTTGTCGGAATGATATTACTTGATCTACAGAAGGCCTTTGATACTGTTGATCATTCCATTCTCATGTGTAAACTTAAATGCATTGGTCTTGGCCAAGATATTATACGTTGGTTTTATTCCTACTTGTCCAGCAGACAACAACTTGTTGAGATATCAGGGACCAGGTCATCATCAGCGAATGTCACATGCGGCCTTCCCCAAAGATCTATACTTGTTCCTCTGTTATTGCTCGTCTATGTCAATGATATGTCTGCAGTTGGATTTTATATGCTGATGATTCCACAATTTTAGTATTACACAAAGACCATGCGGTTATTGAGCAGCGTTTGAGTGAAGACTTACAATCTGTTAATTCATGGTTAATTGACCATAAACTTTCCCTACATCTTGGTAAGACTGAATCGATATTATTTTGTTCAAAACCGAAATTGAAATCCAATTCTCCATGAAATATATCTTGTAATAGTACATCTATTCAGCCAACTTCAATTCGTTCTCAATCTTGACTGTAAAGCCAACATTGATCAAAATCATTTCAAAATGCTAAAATGGCTACCAGTTGACAAGAGAGTTGAGCAGATCATCCTTTCTCATGTTTTTTAAATTAAAAATTGTTTATCACCAGAATATATGAAAGACCACTTTATCAAGTCAAACTGTCTTCATTCATACAACACCAGATTTAGTGCAGATGGATGCTTTGCTGTACCAAAGGTTGGGTCCTTCGGTAAGAAGACATTTTCTTACGTGGAATGCAGCCTTTGGAACAATCTTCCTATTAGTATCAGGGACAGTACCAGTATCACTGTTTTTAAAACCAATGTTAAAACCATCCACTTGGAGTGATATAACTTTTAAATTTGTGCACTGCTTCTCCTTTTTAATATATACATTTTTTAAGATACCTAAAGTTGTCAATTTTTAATTTGTATCTATACAATCATCCTTAATACATATATTTATAAAATACTTGAATATTTATTTATATAGTCATTTAATTTAAACAAGTACAGTACTTTTTAATATTTATCTATTGAGAACTTTCTATGGTTATATATATCTTACATATACATATGTGCAATATGTTTCCATGCCTCTCTGTGTCAGTACACCTTAATTTTATAAGGACCACAATGGAAATAGAAATAAAAGGTCTCCTCCTTTTTTGTGGGATCCTTGGTGTGGGTGTGTTTGACATGGCTTCCTTTCTTCTGTTTTAAAATGAAAATTCTTAAAATGTATTTTTGTATTTGGAATTTTGTGTTACATTGTACATGTTTTATTTACGTTTTTTTTGGTGATATTTATGATGTGCCATGTCATATGCATCTTTACCAAATAAATATAAAAATATAAATAAGTCAGAGTATTATATTGTCAATCAGAGTTCAGTCTGGAAGATTTGTGAGGCTATTGTTTACGTTAGATCTGCTTATAATATTTATACTTTTATTTGTAACTGATGTTGATTTTAAGTTTTAATGCTAATGTATATTTAATATTATACACTAGAAGGGATTCTTCCATTTTTCTTCGTTTAAACATGTCTGATAAAATGTGTTTGTAAAAAACATGGATCTCTTATTAAATGCTATAACTTATTTAAATATTCATTCAATTAATGCCGTATACATGCATATGCAGGATTCTGACTTTGCTGAAAAATCAGTGTTGGGCCATTCCCAATTAGTATTATCTTCAATGTAAATGTATGGTTGGTTCAACGTTGTCCCGACAGCCGTTTTTTCTGGTACTAATAATATTCATTGTTGGTCCAAAGCAGAACGAACATTCGTTGGCGTAAAATTTTAGTTGGTTCAGCATTTGCCCAACAAATGTATTCACAGTACCCATTAATTGTTGTTGGGCCAACAGAAGCCCAACAATGATTATCCTTTGACGAGTTTCTGTGGTTGGCCCAATGACTTCATATTTACAGGGCAGTTCCTTTTACAGATCTAGAAGTCGTCGTAAGCTACTGTGAAATTCCATTGTTACAGGTAAATGTTGACTTTTATTAACAAAAGCACACTGAATGCTACCGCTCTCATTTTAAGTTCCCTCTGAATAATATTATATGACTGAGGTACTTTGTGGGCGGTGTCAAATCACATCTACAGTGATGATTGACAGTTTATGTCGAGACAAAACATGCGTACGTGACAGAAATTAGGACAAACTGTAAATCAGTTATCGTTCATATTTTGAATTTTTATGCGACATATCACTGCGCTCCGCTTCGCGTCGCTTGTGATATATCCCATAAAATTCAAATATGAACGATAACTAATACATACGAGAGGTTATCCAAAAATACGTGGACTTTTGTAATATCTTCTGAACGGCAACGTTTAGTTTGATGGAACTTTATCTGTAAACATTTTAATGTATTGTTACTGTCTTTGTGTAACTACAGATTAATATGTGTATAAATAACAAATTTATAATGGTTTAAAACATGTACCTAAACGATATCCGGAGCACGCTAAAATAAAGAAAAAAATAGCCGTTATATTTTGAGTTTATGACAAAAATTAACGTAGGAACCCCGCTAAACATTGTACATTTGTTCCATGACATCAAAATTAGCTATAATTATGTGGTTTTATTGGACGTCATATCAGTTGATATTATGTAGATATCGTTAGAAAACAAGAGGCCGCTATAGATACGACGCACAGAATGACGTAATATTGAAAAATCGCGCTATTATACGTTTTGTATGAATTTAGTAATGACACCATCACAGATTTTAGATCAAATGCACAAGCAAGTTCGAGAAAGGCAATTTTGGGTTCACTAGTGTTTAAATGACACAAAAGGTTTAGTGAGAGCCGTGAAGATGTTAAAGACGATACCAGGTACAGGTGGAAAACCATTTTTACCTCAACAATAACGATGTCAAGGTTTGTGAAGATACTGACGGACGTCAAACTATTGTAGAAATTATGAGGTTGGTCAGCTGCGGTTATGAAACATTATGGCGCATCCTTCATGAACATCCACACTGACACAGACCTTGAGTTGTCACTGATGGAGCTCATGATAGTTCCACATCTGCCTACTCACCAGATTTGGCTGCTATGAACTTCGCGATATTCCCGGGGGTAGCATAGTCACTCAATTTATAGTATTAATGTAACAATAATGTCAAAACAAAACAATAAAAATATTTCTTAATAAATAAAACTTTTGGTAATATTGATAATTAATGATATTTGTATGTTTAAGTAAATAAAGATATATTAATATTTTTTGTAATTCAATAGATCTAGTAACAATATCAGTTAATCTAGAGGTTAAGAGACAACTGCGGGGCCATTGAATTAATTCCCTTGCAGACTTGCTGAACGCCACTAAACATATTTGTCTGGTCTCGGTGAAGCATGGTTACCTAATATGTATGATCGCTTGCAGGCTGTCGGAGATCATTTTGAGAAACAGTAACTTAACATGTGGTGTTGACGCTTGTTACGTTACGCTTTTCTGACGTTGACGTCAGATTATTTTCCGAGTGCTCCACAGTCGCCGAAATGTGTTTACGTAAATTCCTGTTTTTTTATAATGACTACAGCTATATATATGAAAAATTTCTGCGTTTATTTATTATATTTTCTTCTAAGTTGTGTACAAATTTCGGCTAAATATCTTAAATAGCTCTTACACAATAAAGACAGCCCACGTACTTTTGGATAACCCCTCGTACATGTATAGCGTGACGTCACTATGTTTGTCTATACGATAGCGCTAACGTAGGTATAGTCTGACTCCCGATTTTGCTGATTACAATCAACCATTAACGTAGTGGTAGGGGAAGGAACTCCAGACTAACGTAGGGTACACGACTCTGTCTGTGACGTTGCGTCAAAATATGTCCTCTATACGGTCTTCTGTAGCGGATTTCATAATCTCTCAACTGTCCCGTCGACGTCCTAGTATCAAATCTGCATTGGAAACTGCTGTTGTGATGCGATCCCGGAGATGACGCTGACGTATGAGATTGTCTTAAAGTCGGGTAGATACACTGGGTTGACCGGGTCAAGGACAATCAGCAACACTACCCGTAGCCAGAAAATGCTGATGAAGGCGAGAAATAGTCTATTGGTATACAAGAAAACGCATTGCACACACCATTTGACTGATGCCTGCTTGTAACAATCCAACATTTTGATGACGTAAATCTCGTCTTAGTCTTAGTATTGTTTTAATAATCAATAGAAACACAATTCCAATATTAAAAGTATAGTGTGTCTATCTGACTATCTAAAATTAAAATTTAAACACACAAAGCAACCTTGTTGGCTTTATTTGGCATGTTTTCCATGTGTTGCAGGTGCTCCCTATCCCGGATATCACGTGGCCCGATTGCACGAACTGTCGTTAGCAATTACGAATTATGGGTTATAATACTGTATTCTTACTACTGACCATTTGAAGGAAAATATTTGAAGAAATATATGATGCGTTTCTAAAGTCTTTCAGTATAGTTAGCTGTTCATAATTTGAGCTATATAAATTACATGTAGTTTAATTACAATTACTAGCTCTTATACATGCGTATAAAGTTTGGATATGACCCGGCTTCATTAAGTTAGGCTTTATTACTTCGGGTTGGTAAGCTCATGATGTCAGGACGATCTGGTTGTTCGGTCGCCCAGCTGCGCTGATTTGAGAGATTAAAAGGAAGAAGTGACAGTTACTTGAGAGGAGCAAGTTTTGTATTAGTACAGAATTAATGTTAACACCACAATGGTACATACCACAGTTATAATAAATTTCATTTTGTGCGATAGTGTAAATCGAATATTGTCAATTTATACCTAGATTATAATACAAATAGAATGTTATAAAGTTGTTTAATAATAAACAAATGAATAAATATCCATCAGAGACAGTATTAATTATATGACTGATAAGGATTTTTCAATATCGGACTAATTAACATTCTAATTAGAATGTTCTAAAAAAAAAATACCGACATTTTTATTTACAGGATGTTTATATAAACATATTTGCTGATACATCAGTTTTGTATTCAAGTTTTAATTCACGAATCACGAGAGAGTATCTATATTTTGTTGATTAAAAAACACAAATGCTTAATTACAGTTTGCCTGATTTTAATTGCACGCAATATTGTTATGATATTAGATAAACAGAGCATTCCTTTATTTTTTTATAAAAACGAAAAAAGCAATTAAGTTGTTGTTTTTAATAAAAGCTTCGGTGGAATATTATTTATTACATTGACACAGCAATTCCAAAAAAACTCATTATGTTTTATTAACAATTTCAGCGGACCGAATATTAATTAATCATGCCTGTACGAGTATAGTGCCAGTAAGACTACCGAATGTAATTGTATTAGGCCAAGGGCCCATAATCGAAACCCTCCCCCCCTAGCGGGATTTTTGTACACCTATATATTTTTGAAGCTTAGGGTATATGTTAACAAATTCCAGTTGTTGGACGATTAAGGGATGCTGGATAAGCAAACGGCCGGGCTGTTTCCATGGCAACCAGCAATATTTCTAAGATTTAGCTTTGTCGTAATAAACACGCAAAAATGTCGTTTATTTCAGTTATAAAACATACAAAATAGCTTTAAAATATGATCAATATAATTATTATATCCCAGGCATAGTTTGTTATTGATTTGCTCATTTGCATATTCGTGAATATTAATGAGAATCTAAAAAATGGGCTTAAATTGTTAAAATATGACCTTATATGGCAAATGAGTATCATTTGTTCTTTCATTTTTATTTGAAAAGGTTTTAAATGACTAATAAATATTCGGAGATTGTTTATCTATTCATTTGCTATTCAATACACTCATGGTATTACTTTATTATAGCTAGAAAGCGGGTGGGGTAAATTGACCCCAAAATATAAAACTGACACCATTGTTTGATAAATAAATGGTTTTATGACAAATGACAAAGTAAATTTGCACATACTTATTGCAACAACATACTTTATGTACAAAATTGTTTGTTTGAAAGCAAAATACTACTGTGTCTGTGTCTGCTTTATACCCCCCCCCCCCCCCCCCCCCCGAAAATGGGATATTATATATCACCAAGACACAGCGGAAATATCGAAAGGATCATGATAAACTGAACAGTTACTACATTTGTCGCAATGTTATAAGTTCTTTTTCAACAATCTTATATTACATTTGTTTGTAATTAAGACTTATAGTCAACGACATAGATATACGCAAAAGCAAACACTTGCATGTTAATGTCTCATTCTGAATAACACTATCATATACTCTCATGGAATCACAAACAGGTTTTAGGGTCGGAATGGCTACGATTGGCCACATATTTGTACTGCATAGATTAATTATATTTAATTATTAATAATGCACTTTTAGCGATTGTTCTAAAGCTTTCGATTATTTGGTTTGCCGCAATATATGATATTCAGGGCAAAGAGGAAGGTATATAAGGTCATTAAGTCCATGGATGTATTATCAAATTACAACCAGAGTAAAATTTAATAATGAGATCGGCGAATTATTCTATGGTCATCTTGGACTAAGACTGGGGGAAAGCTTGTCGCCTTTTCTATTTTCCATGTACCTTAATGATCTGGACGACCAACTTTTAAACGGAGCAAAAGGCATTGATTTACAGGTTTTATTAATGTAAGCCGAGGTCATCGTGATATTTGCTAACTCATCCGAACTACAAAGTAATCTTAACATATTGGATGTATACTGTGACCGTTGGAAATTTACTGTTAACAAAGATAATTAATATATTCAGAAAAGGAGGGCATTTGCCAACAGTTACCAAAGTTGTGAATAGGAAATCGTTAACAAATTTATGTATCTTGGAATAGTGTTTTGATCTGGAGGGTCCTTTGTAGAAACGCATAAAACTTTAGCTGACCAAGCTCAAAAATCTATCTTTACATTAAGAAAATGTCTGTGTAGATTTCATAACATAACAATAAGGCACTCTTTAGAATTGTTCGATTAGCAATTGAAAAAGTTCACACTTAGTATTGAAAATCTTTATTATGAGTAAAAAGTAGCACACAAAAATGTGTGTATTTTATACACGGAGAATTAGGTCGATTAGATCTTCTCACTAAGAATTATGCAAGATATAAACTTTTTGTTGAAAGTTACTAATAAAAGCGAAAGGAAACAGATAATATGTACAAATACATGTATACCGAATCATGTTTAAAGATATTGAAAAGAAACCGCACATCACTAATTGGGCATATAATGTTAAAGATACATTAAATGAATTAGTATTCTCTGAAGCGTTGTACTCACAGGGTGTATGTAATGCTAAACTATTTCTGTTATTGTTAAAACAATAAGTTGAAGACATTGTCATGCAAGAATGGAATAATCGAGTACAAACGTCATCTTATTCCAGGGTTTTTAGGGTTTCTGCAAATTTTGACAACAGCATGTATCTAGTTAATGTAAATGTTAAAAAATTGCTCATAGCCATGACAAGATTTAGGCTTTCTTCTCATCCTTTAAGAATTGAGACAGGACGTGGTTTATTTATCAAGTTTCAGGCCATGTTTTCATGATTTTTGCCATTGTCTTTTGAAAAATACTTACATTGTACATGCTACAATACTTCCTTTCTTATAAACGACAACTTTTACTTTGTACAGCTGAAAAGACTTTTTAAAACTCCGATATCCAACTCAATTTTTAAGGCTTCCATAATAACGGGCAAAATGTTAGCTGGGACCATTATACACGCATGAATAATGGTCCCAGATATCAGGGAGGCTATCTCATCCTAGTCTCCCTCTAAGCCAATCCCTGCATAACCATCAGATAGACTACAATTTTCCTTGCTGTTTGCCATCTCTACTTTAAATCATGCAGTTCTCATTTTCTTGTTTAGCATTAATACATGTTGACATTGTGGGATTTTAATAACATGATCACTCAGTGATATTGGTTTAAATCTAATTACATGTAAAAGTGTTGTATTTCACTGTTAGTTATGTGAACTACCTACTTGAAACTGAAACAATGTTGAAAATTGTCAGAACTGAAAGAAAACAAAATTAATGATATTTGTAACTGCATGGCCATTGTGACGTGTGAAAAATCGTTGCCTATCGCTTGACCGTCAATGACACACTGATAAATGGCTTCATGATCACCAGTATCATTGAGCGAATACTGCCTTAGTATATTTATTATGAATATTGTCATGATGGTCATTTATTATCCTGCATCAACTATTACAGTGAATATTGTCATGATATTTTAAAAGTTTCTAACTTCCTGAACTACTGATTATTTCAATGAAAATCACTTCAAATGTGAGGTATGGAGGTCCGTTGTTGACCCTACTTTTGTTAATATTTTGCAAACGACAAAATCTATTTACGGTAAGAAATCAAGCTATAGTGTTCTTTCAATCGTAGCCTATACAACCCGATCAAGAAAATACACTAATCTTTAATCAGGTTCAAGTCTGTATGCGTGACAGCAATAGATTCACATGAAAAGTACCATGCATTATAATGCTTGAGAAGACTCCTTCTTCATTTCTACACATACCCTTTCTCTCTTGATTTATACAGTAATATTATTTTCCCATTGTGTTACTGTCTTAAGTTTTTTCTTTTTGTTTTCTAATTTATTTTTACTGTTTGATCACAAGACCCATATCCCTATCTCTGTATGATTTAATCTTTAATCTATTTTATACATACCAATAGTTAAATTGTTGAATAGTTCTTGAAATTTAACTGGAAGTCTATCCAAGGAGAAGAATTTAATTAGAAGTTCTGTCTTCCATTCCCATCCTTTCCAAAATTGATGTAAATTTGTGTACAATTACCTATATGTACAATGTATCATAGACAGGAATAGATATGTTTAAACGAATCGTAGCCTAGAATCAACCGACAAATAACAAAGCATAATTATGTGCAGTAATTTGAAATAGTTGATGGATGCATTACATATAACATGTATTTCAAAGTAACCAAAAATAATAAAAGTGTTAAGAAATTGTTTTTTTTTGTTAGCTCACCTGATTGATCAGGTGAGCTTTTAGAGTCGATGAATGTCCGGTGTCTTCACCAATCCTAATAAAGGTCTTTGATGAGATTGATTATGGGCGAAATTGAATTGGTACATGCAGTTATGGGCCCTTATATGAGATGGAAACTATATTACCTGGTCATTAATTAAACTGTCTTTGTTCTCAGGTAAGCGATCTAGGGCAATCTTGGCCCATTTGTTTCAGATATTATCTAAATAATAATTATATCCAGTGCTTTCTGCAAATTGTTGCCCAATATACACGAATAACTGAAAAAATAGTTTTTTACTCTTTTTTACAGTTAAAACGGACATAATTCTTGTTATTTTTAGTTCAGAGTTATCTTTTCCTTTTCAAATATGTATATTAATATAAAATATAATAATCTTAAGCAATGTGGGTTGAGAACTTGGTCATTTTGGACTCCATAATCTCTTGTATACAAAAATTAAAAAAAATGAAATTTCGAAATCAGGGGGAGATAATTAATCGCATACTGTATGCTTAATCAGCACCTATATTTCGTCCAACAAGTGACATTCGATGGGGGATATATTAAGATTTACAATGATATATGTGTCATAAAATCCCGCTAGGGGGGGACCTAGGGTACAGGTAGCCCATACTCTATATGTCATTACTGGGACCAACATCTCCCAGATCATTATTAAGAAGTCATTTATAAGTAATTTATGTTTCATTTATTGTGATTCCAATAAATACCCATTACGATCACAATGGTATCAAATTGTAAGACTATTTTTCACATATTTGCTCTGTCATACTTTCTTGTTTTTGTTATATCAATAACATGATCATTAGTATTAATGACGTATGTCCACTCAGTCTATATTCTGACTACAGCACCTTTCTATTTACTCATAAAGATCCAAATGTTATCTCAGACACTCTCAGCAAAACAACTGAATCTTGTTCAGCGTTGCTCGGTGATAATAGATTATATGGACCTCCTCGAAAGTTGGAGGGCCTGGATAATTTCAAAACATTGTATGGTCATGTCATTTCAGCCACTTCCTCTGTGAAATATCCTGGAATTTTAATTGACAGGTTTTGTCAGGTGAACAAATTGTTAATGATATTGTATTCAAGATCAATGCAAGGTTGAGCTTTCTCTATCGTCACTCAATAAGTATACTAGAAAGATTTAATGTTCTGTTTTGAAAACCATTCATTTGACTACTCTTGTTCATCTTGGTATGAGGGTTTAAATGTTTCACTTTAAATTAGAAACTTCAGGTTATGCAGAATAAAGTGATAGATTCATATATAACTATGGCAATAGAGAGCATTTATCTAGCTTAGATTTTTGTCAGTTAAAGATGCTGCCTGTTGAAAAAAGGGTAAAACAACTTAGACTTCATCATATGTATAAAATCTTCCACAAGACCTGTCCTCCTTATCTAGTTAATCAATTTACTCGTGTACATGATGCATCTTTTTACAGGACAAAATCAACTTCTTTTTATCTTCATATTACCTACATATACAAATAATGTTGGTCTGACCACATTCCACTATACAGCTAGTGCTTGGAAAGAATGGAATTCACTTCATGATGATATAAAAACTCAACAAGTCTTAAGATTTTTAAATGTTCTCTCAAAGAAAGCTAATCAATTTAAAGAACTCCATAATGAATTAGGATAATTATACTGTATTTAGGAAAACGTATGTAATGTGTACCAATTTATGTGATATGTTTTTTGTTTTTAAGACTTTTAAATTAAACCAAATTTAATTGTCAATATTATAAAACAATTCTATATTTTGGACCCCGTTGGAAATAAGTCTCAGGCTATACATTGTTTTGGTACATTATTATAAGTCTCAGGCTATACATTGTTTTGGTACATTATTATAAGTCTCAGGCTATACATTGTTTTGGTACATTATTTTATTTTTTGAAAAAATGCTCTTATTCAAAACATGCTCAACATGAATTATTGTATATACAAATTTCTTTACCGTGACTTCTATTTTATAATATATATGCCCGTACAGATTCATGAAGAATAAAATAAAAAAAAATAAAAAAATAAATGAATGAATGAATGAATGAATGAATGAATGTAATATAGTGTCCCTGGCAAAAATAAAAAATCACGATTTCTTCGTCATTCTCTACCTAATAATTTACGGCGTTCCATATTATTCCGAAGTTTTACTTGGATGCCGCTACACTGGTTCCATGTTGCAGTGCACCAATGACAGAGTCAACGGGAACCAGTTTTTGATACCGCTAGAAATAACATTTCCGAATTGTTCCTTTCCGTTCCGTAGTATCCTGTCACATTCCGTATTATTCAGTTCCGTGTTTTAGTGACGGGCTCGGCGTGATATTTCAGTGGTTTATTTTAGAAATGAAACAATTATGTAAACTGGTACTCGTTTGTGATTTATGCCTGTTTCAACAGTATTTCAGGTATATACCAGTGTGTTGTTAACCTTAATTCTATACCAATACCACTCTTGCTCCATCACCCTTTTAGTCCCTCAGAAAATCAGCCCAACGGGGCGAATGTACAACCAGATCGTATCTGAAAACCAGAGCTGTATGTATACTTAACTGTATGTATAACATATTGTAAATTTATGTGTAGTTAATTCCATGAACAACTTTTTCCATGTATTCGATCTATAACTTACTCTATGCATAACTTAATCCATGTACATCTATACTTTACTATAATGCATTGCTTATTGTATGAATAACTAATGTCCTGTGTAACTTATTCTATGCGTACAATAGTATATGTTTAACTTCTGTCATGTTTAATTTGTTCTATTAACGATTTTCTGAATGTGTTCCTTTTTGTAGAGTCTTACGTGAGCATGAAACAAACTTTGATTTTTGTCCAAAATGAATAGATATAAAATGTATGACCAGAAAGGAAATTAGTGCATTTGTATTTAACATCATTTTAAGTAGTTGATGGTAATCCGATTGGTTGAATAAATTCTTTAATTATTTTTTTATTCAAACGACACAATAATAAAAAAAAATTGTACAATTCTTGAGAAACGTAGAAAGTTCTAATTCTGTCATTCGTCAGCAATGCAGAATGATATCCATGTCTACAGGGAATAAATCACAGGTGTTATTTGTGCAACTCGCATACTAAACACGTTTTGTTGTCTCATGGAAGAATACTATTTAAAATAAAAATAAATAAAACCGAATTATACTTTTCTTATGTTTATCATATGTAAACTACTAACTAAGATAAAAAAATCCGTTTAATTTCACATAGCCAATTAAACGCCTGAACGGACCAAGAAAATGAATATTAAAATCACGTGACATGTTAATCGATTCTATTAGTACTTCGTGTATTCGCTATATAAGAAAAGTCTACGACTTCATTGCGGCAACTATATATTAATTGGAGAAGCTTCATACGTATAAACAGAGATTTTCGTACTAGGTGACCAAACTTTATACAAAGAACATGGAAAATTCTACGATCCAAATGGACTTGAATGTGACGTCAAACATCTCTGACATTCTCAGTTCTACAATAGCATCATTTGGGATGGATGAAGAGTTATTTCAGCTTCAGGAAAAAGTTTCAAATGTAATGTTTTATGTTCGTTTTATCATTGTTGCCATGAGACTTGTAGGAAACATTCTCATCATGATCGTTATGTCTCGTAAAAATGACGGGAATTCATCTTCAACGTTTTTCGTGGTTCTTGCTGCCTCTGATTTGGTTGTAACCATTTTTGGGCCGTTGGAGACCATAGTTGATTATTTCTACCCTATTGCGACAAGTCCGCGTATGCTTACATTTGTCATTATTACGCTTTACACGACAGAATACATGGCTTCGTGGATGATTGTTCTTTTGACAGCGGAAAGGGTGATAAGTGTAGCTGCTCCGTACAGAATAAAAGATATTTGCTTCAACAAGTTGAAAATAGCAAGTATTATCGCCACGAGTTTGTTCATGTTAACATATACCGTCATAGCATACAATGTGCTTCAAGAAGCGAGTATACACCAATCTGGCGCGTTGTATTTTAAACAGAATTATCCAGGGATATCTGGAGTCGTGATGTGGGCTGATGCTTGTCTGAAGTTCTTCATTCCTGTTAGTTTGTTGATAACAGGATCGAGTTTTATCATCTACAAGATTGCAGTATCTGGTATGAGATCAGGAAATAATTCATCACGACGCTTAAATTACATAACACTGGTGTTCTTGGCTTCAGTCTTAATGTTCATAGTTACGATGGTACCATATTATATAATAACGTTTATGATCTATTCATTACGTTACGAGGTGGACGAGTATCTGTATTTTGTTGGCTATCCCATTGCTGTGGTCCTGACACAAGCCAACTCAGCATTAAATTTTTACGTGTATTTTTTGGCTGGTTCACAATTTAGAAAGGATGTCCGTAATTTATTTATTAGTTGTAAGACACGCCTTACTTCAAAAAGGGTAGTTAATAATATTACATAGATTATATCAGGAAACAATGATGGTATGTTGATTAAACATTGTTTTCAATTGAATAAATGTATGGACATGAAATGATGCATTGTACTTAAGCGGCGGTCACATTTACGGTTACGCACGTAGTTGACAATAATACATTTGTACGGAGTTAACCGTAAATGTCACTACGTGTATGTACGGCCAACTAGGTTTAGCTATGTGCAAAATGACCAGGGTTAACTAGGAAGAACTACGTTTAACTACGATTTACTACGGTTATCTACGTGTAAACTTACTTAACCCTACTTGACCCTAGTTAACCTACTTTAAGACGTAGTCCAACCCAAGTAAGCCTTAGTTGTAAATGGTTGCGTCAAATTACTACTGTGACAGTCAACTACGGTAAGCACTTCAGTCAAGTATGGTCAACTACGTTCAAACTAAGGTCTCTGATCGTAGAGAAATGTTGAAAATGTTAAGGCTAACTACGGTCAACTACGTGCGTGACCGCAATGTGACCGCGGCTTAAAAGACCATTTCGGCATGAACTGAAACATACAGCGAGTTACTGGTATAATATAAAATAGGACAACATGAGACAAACAGGACACATTAAAACTCATTAGAATAACATTTAATGTTCAAAGGTGTTACTCATCACATCTCAAAACCCCGGACAAACTAACAATCAAACAAAATAAAGACGTGAAAGAATGACTCCGGATATAGGAAATTGTTTTATCAGCACGATGATTGTCTGTCGACTGTCTGTGTTTGAGGTGTATCCGTGCTGTTTCCGCGAGCAATATCACCGCGAAATTTAAGTATCTCTTTTGTCGTAATACGGTTTACTTATTGTTTTCTACGCTAGTGGTGTTGTTTTTAAGTGACTGTTTCGCTATGCGGTGTTGTTTGTTTTTTCTATCTTATAGTGATATTGTTGAGAGTACTTAGTCTACCAAAGGTGCTTTAGTTATTTTCCAATCCCTTTCTATTTTTTTCTAACTAGCTAATGCTTTGAGCACATTTTAAATATTATACATAAAGTGTTCTGTTTGTTGATATAGGTTGAGTGTACTTTTTTATTGACAATTTCAATACTCCATGTTCTCCCTTACAAGTGGAATGAACAAGAATCAAAGTTGACTTTCATTACATACATAAAAACTGTTACGAATATCTATTCAATATAATTGAAAGCATTTATCTATAAAATGTACATGTACTAATTGCAATTATGTTTATTGCTTTAACATCTTAAGAATCCAAAGTTTCTTTTTTTTAAATTTGCTTCAATTCTTGTTACATACGAAAAAACAGCTTTGTTCCGACAAATCTTTGTTACTTGTTAGACTTTGAGAGTTTGTCGTTGTAAGATTTCGATTTTCAATCTTTTATTATATTTATGGATTAATATCGTAATATGTTGTTTGTTTGTTGTTTTTACGTTACGATGCTTTCAAACACAGAGAGTATTAATTGTTTTATTTACGTAAGTTGTATGATGATTTGACGAAGAGAGAGTATATATTGTTTTATTTTACTTAATTTTACTATTACCTGACGCAGAGAGAGTACGATATATTATTTTGTTTTACAGAGAGAGTATATATTGATGTTGTTTTGTTTTATTTAGTTGTACGACGATTTCAAACAGAAAAAGTAAATATTGTATTTCTTTGATAAAGTAAGACATATGATACAAAGTTAAGTTACTGCTTTAGTTTACATTGTACAACTTTTATTATAGGCTTAAATCTTACGGTTTTGTGAGTACATATGTCTAGTTTTATATTGTATATAGACACTTCTTGATCGATGTTCTGAGAAAAAGACACCACAAAAAAGTCGTACTACTATGCGTTTCAATTAAACTTTTGACAAATTAAAAACACATCACCATAATCACCAATCGCAGGCTCGTAGCCAATACACAATATAGGTGTGAGACCAATACACAATTTGTGTTAGACCAATACACACCATTTGTGTCAGATCAATACACACAATTTGTAACAGACCAATACACGCTATTTGTGTCAGATCAATACACACACTTTGTGAAAGACCAATACACACAATTTGTGTTTGATCTATTTAAAGGCTTATTTTGAACTTCTTTTATGTCTGAAATTTATTAGGTCATACTTTGTTTATTTTCAACTTTCTTGAACGTATTGAATGTATTGTAACATCGTGACATGTTTCATAGTAAATGGTTTTGTTGTATACAGAGTTTGGTGTGTATATATGATATGATGAAATATTATACAGTTATTTACTAGCGAGCCATTGCATATGATGTGATATTCACTCGCAGAATGCCATATTGACCAAGACGTAGCGTTCTGACGGTTGATATTACATCATATTTAATGGCTTACTAGTCAACAACTGTTTAATAATAATATATGAAAAGTCTTGTTCTACAACCATTGATTTTTTCTGTTTCTTTATTGCATTATATAAGTCCAGCAAACCACACACAAATATGACAATAAGTACATGGTAATAATTATATACAAGTACATGTGTAGTGTTGATTTTCTACACGCTAAACGAATCATGAATACAGCAGAGTATAGGACATTTATTAGTATACAATTTATTCTACACAATCATAGTTGTCAATATAAATGGAATTAATTTAAATCATACAATAATTTTACATGTTGATCCCTTATTTTAAACTCATGAAAAATGAACATATCAAAATTGCAGACAATTGCATGAACAAGACATGATGTTGTAAAATGATTGGAAGTTTTAAATAGTAATTTGGTATGTACTGAGAACGTAATTCTGCATATAGAGGGAAAATCATAATAATATAGAATTCATCTTCCGTACAACCTTCACAATAAAAACAAGTTCTAAATTCCCTCCAAATTCCATATAGTATCTACCTTGTTCAATCAACAAATTGTGTGATGAACTCCTAAATGCTGCTAAACATGTTCTACATTTAGTAATATCAGTATCTGTAACATCAGTTCTATTAACCACTTTAAAATTAGAATAGTGAAACAATTTACTATTTTGTAGGCATCTAGCAAATCATGATTGCTTATACTGATCTGTTAGACGTTGAGTGTAACATTTAAGGAACATATTTTTGTTTTCAACATATTGATTTTCCCAATTGTACCCAAAACCATTAGCAAAAAGATCTTTTTTTACACAAGAAACCCAATTTGTCTGACCAATATTATCAAGACGTACTAACATTTTATAACATAAACGCACATAACGATTTGGATTCGTATTCAGAATTCTTAGCCAACATTTTATACAACGTTTATTGTATACGTGCACGTACATAGGTATTCTGCCAACAGCATCATTGTAAGAATTATTTCCAACATTTAAAAACCTTTTACATGCATAAATGTGAACCTTTTCTTTACTATTTACATTATCTAAACCACAGAGTTCAGATCCATATAATGACACTGAACAAACTTTAGATTAAAAAACTTTGAAAAAGGTATGGAATGGATCATACAACAATTTACTAAAAGAATTCAATACTTGTAATGATACTCTTTTTGCCTTAACTGACATAGCCTCTGACATGTTGTATAAAGATAGTCTATTAGTGAATAGTACACCAACATAAGTAAAATTGTTAACCATTTCTATTTCTCTATTTTTTATAGAACCATTTTTTATTCAGTGAAATATACGTCCACCCCTCTTAACAACAACACTTTTTGTTTTATCAATATTAACGTTTAATTTATAAATGTCACATAACGTACTTAAAACATTTAGCTGCATTTGTAAACCTACTACGGGTATCTGCACTTAAGGCAATGTCATCTGCGAACATCAGCAACATATATTAGTTTACCTTTTTTGTTCAGATATTTACTTATAATACTCTACAAAATAAATGCATTATCTATGGTACAATAGACAGATCTGAAACCTTGTTTGGCATTCAGTAATATCATCATATGCATCAACATAAAAAGTCAATCTCTTTGTTAAAATAGCAATATATATTTTACTAACACTATCTAATAATGAAATCCCTCTGTAATTATTTAGTTTATACTTTATTATTTTTTATTAACTTTTATTATTTGGTGTATTAATATTACCCTTCTTGTGTAAGGGTATAATAATACTTTCAGTCCAACTAATTGGAAATTCACCGTTTGCAAATAATCTATTAAATAATTTTGATAACACATGTACTAATGGAGTTAATCCATAAAATAAATGTAATGGCATTGATAATAACATTCTGAATCATATCTGAGTTTAAATTCATTATAATTTATTTGATAAAAAGAAATATATATCAATCATAAACCAAGATTAATATAATACCACAAATGACGAATAATAGTTCCGGTTGATGAATATTGATCTGATTCTATTTTTATACTGGGGAATTCCATTAAATACCCTGTTACACCGTTGAATATCACATTTATGCTCTACGATGTATTAGACATTAATCCAATCAAAATGTGTTTATTTATAGATCATATAATAAATGACATTATACAGGCACGTATCTGAACAAGTTGAATATCGAATATGTTTATGTTCTGATTTGAAGAGCTTGTAACCAATACAGACAGGACGCAAAATTCGAATTATGAGATCAACAGTTCAGGTCGGGAAATACGAATCGTTATGCCAGTTTGACAAGTCCCCAGGCTGTAAAAAAACTGGTGCATTTACATAGAAATGGGGTAGTTGAAAAATTATTTTTTATCTGATAAGCACTGTTCTGTGTCTATAGATATAAATATCATTCCAAATAATGTTACCGAAAATATAAATACTAATATAAAACGTATAAATCGGTGGACTAATGATTGTATCCATAACTTTGAAGCAAATATTAATCCTGAAACATTAGAACATATCATTAAACGTATGTCTGAAACAAATGTAGTCAACAAGCAATATATAAATGATATTAACAGTGAAATAACTGAGGTGCTGATTGATGCTGCCGAAAAAACATGTTGTGTACGTATGCATGATTCAAAACGCAAGGACATCAAACGGCGCTGTGATAACAAGCAATGGTTTAATAATGAATGTAAAACGGCTAGGAAAAACTATCACAGATGTAGGAAAAAATATCATTTGTCTAAGAATACACAAAATAAATCTGATTTGATAAATTCTAATAAAGAGTATAAAAGGGCCATTAGAAAAATGTTATAAGAGAACATGTAGAAATAAGATAAAAAATATGAGAACTAATGATCCTAAAGGATATTGGAATTATATAAAGAGTTTGAATAAGAAGACAAAATCTAACAATCTCGACTTAAATGCATTTTACCAATTTTTTAGCTGGAGTTGATAATATCATAAATGAATATCTGAAAAATTCTGTCCAGTCGTTATTACCCATACTTTCAAAACTGTTTTAACTTGGTATTCGATAGTGGCATAATGCCTGACTCTTGGCTGACAGGCTCAGTAGTTCCAATATATAAGAATAAAGGAGATATTCAATCACCTGAAAATTACAGACCAGTAACCCTCTTAAGTTGCCTAGGTAAATGTTTTACGTCAGTATTAAATACGAGATTATCGAAATTCATTGAGTCAAACAATTTGTTAAACTGTAATCAAGCTGGTTTTCGCAAATGTCACTCTACTATTGATAATGTATTCATCTTACATATGTTGTCTGAATATTATAAATATAAAAGAAAAAACTTTTTTGCACCTTTATAGATTTTCAAAAAGCTTTCGATTCTGTTTGGCGCCTTGGTCTCTGGTCAAAACTGCTTAGATATTGTATAACTGGAAAACTGTTAAGAGTCATTAAAAACATGTATGATAGCGCAAAGTCATGCGTCTCAATTGATGGGGAACAATCAGATTTTTTCCAATGTTACCAAGGTCTACGTCAGGGTGAAAATTTGTCCCCACTACTTTTCTCACTTTATCTCAATGATTTAGAACACTATTTATTTTCTAATGGATCATCTAGTCTTGACATCAACAGTCATGATTTAGAAGTATACTTGAAACTAATTGTTTTACTTTACGCCGATGATACCGTCTTCTTTGCTACTTCTCAGGAAATGATGAACAATTCACTTAACATATTCTCAAATTAACTATAGTAAAACTAAAGTGATAGTATTTGGTGATAGGGTAAATAGACCACGCCACATAGAAATAAGAGGAAATAAGATTGATGTTGTAAATGAATTTAAATATTTAGGAGTTATTTTTCATAAAAACAGAAAGTTTTCATCTATGTAGAAACATGTGGTTGAACAAGCAAAAAAAGCACTACATAGTCTTTACCAAAAAACACGTAACTTAGATCTCTCTATAGAATGCCAACTTAAACTATTTGATCATACTATATTACCTATTCTGACATACGGATGTGAAATATGGTGTTTTGGCGACCTCTCAATGATAGAAAAAGTACATACAGATTTTCTTAAACGTATTTTAAAAGTTAAAAGTAGTACGCCAAATACAATGTTATACGGCGACCCGGGCCGATTTCCGTTATCCGTTTCGATAAAGAAAAGAGTGATTGGCTTTTGGTATGAAATGTTGTCTGGAGAAAATAAACTCTCATCTACTATATATAAAGTTATGTTTAAAGATTACACAAGTAATTCTCACAATTATGAATGGCTTAGATTTGTTAAAACATTATTTGATGAGTGTGGCCTCAGCTATATATGGCAGAATCAATATTTTAATGGATCCAAAACTCTACTTATCAGTAAGCTTGATCTCATTCTTAAATCAAAATTTGTTCAAAAATGGTACGCTGACTTAAACTCGTCAAACAAATATTTAAATTATCGTATGTATAAAACAGAACACAAATTTGAAAAATATCTTGATACACTAGATGGAAAATGCTTAAGGTCCTTTACTGACTTTAGATTGTGTAACAATTATTTACCAATAGAAAAGGGACGTTGGTTAGGACAGGAATACAATAATAGAAAGTGTACATTATGCTAAAAAAATAAAATCGGCGATGAATTTCATTATTTATTTCATTGTACGTATTTCTATAATGAAAGAAATTATGTTCTTTCTCAGTATTTAATTAAAAATCCTAATATATTTGTTTTTCAAAATATCATGAATACAGAAAATAAAAAGAAACTGTCTAAAATAGTATTAGTTGTTAAAAATCCACCTGACTAAACCGCGTTATATTTTTTTCCCTTACCACCATTGTGAATGCTCTTTTTCAACCATACACCTGTAGTATTTGTATTTATGTATTTATTTTATTGTAACCCTCATTTCGTAATTGTATTATGCTGAGGTGGAAACAATTAACTTGTAAACTTGAATGGTTATGCCAGTTTGACAAGTCCCCAAGCTGTAAAAAACTGGTGCATTTACATAGAAATGGGGAAGTTGAAAAATTAACTGTGCCCGTGGGAAAACTCCACATATTCTGTTCTGTCGAACCACTTAATTTTTAATTATACATTTATATACTTTTTAATATTTAAAAGAAGTATGGTGTTTATCTTTTTATTATTGTGTTGAAGACCATGATCTTTCATCCTCACGAGAAAAAATATATTCCCAACCTTAAGATCCAATCTGACTAAAGTATTCGATCTTCCTTATGGCAAGATCTGATGACGGCCTACACCAGTTTCTATTTTCAAAAGTCGGAATTTCCATTATCACTATTTATATCTATTTATAATTCAGCCAATCGTATAACTCGTTTCATCGGTACTTTGGCCGAATGAACTGTCTACCTGACGATGTTATTTAAACGTTAGTAAATATTAAATTACGTATAACATATTTGTCTGCAACCACTTTTTGATTTTTTTAGTAATCCTGATCGATTCGGCCATAGTAGTATAGAAAATTTAATAAACACGCATGTCACATGGGCGCTATCATTACATTTAGTAGCGTAAGAATAGGTGTTCGTGATAACTACAAGTCAAATATTGTTTTTACTGCGGTTAAAAATAGAATCAAATCACTTTCAGAATTATGAAAGTAAGGCGCTGATTGGCTAGTGGAAAAGGTCACCTGAGGTGACCTTCTATAGGTCGTCTTCAGATCCTCATAGCGTAGCGGGTTTGAGGATATGATTTTAATCAGATTGCCTTAAGATCTTTCGTGAATACTACCCCAGAATGACAAAGGTTATTAATCGAATCGTGACTTAGTAAGTAAGTAAGTAAAGTATTTATTTAAGTGACATGTGCAATATTACAGAGTGTACATACATAAATATTATTTACAAGATTACAGAACCCGGCCCAATGGGCCTACAAGTCACTGTCAATTTAAACTAAGATAATTATATATTTACAATATAGATGGTTACTGAAATTATGGTATTATACAACATGTAACATTGATATTAAATTTCCATACAAAGACAAACATTATATACTCTTAAATTCCACCTTTACGGTGATATATACATATATATATACAGCTAATTACATTTATGCAATCAAAATATATATATTAGTGAGAGAGAGTGGAAGAAGAAAAACATTAGTATTTTTGACCAGGGACACTATGTTACACGCAATAGTGTGACACAGCAACTTTTTGAGTCACAGTCTTATAGTTGTGATTATAATGGACATTCATTAAAATCACAATAAATGAAACATTAATTACTTGTAGATGATTTCTTTTTTAGGACATGTAATAACAGGCATGATTAATATATTTAGTCCGCTGAAATGGTTAATAAAACATAATGAGTATTGTTGGAATTGTTGTGTCAATGTAATAAATAATATCCCACCTAAGCTTTTATTAAAAACAACAGTTTGATTGCTTTTTCTTTGTTTTTATAAACGTTTGAGGATCGCTCTGCTTAAGTATCATAACAATATTACGTACACTTACAATCAGGCAGACTGTAATTAACTTAAATTAAGCGTTCATGTTTTTAATGAAAAAAAAATATATTTACTCTCTTGTAATTCTAGAAACACAGAAAATAGATTTAAGTGACATGACTTGCTAACAGACACTTTCAAATCTAACCAATTTAGAGACAATTTAGTCAAGTCATACTAATATCACTTATTAAGGTACTTGATGATAATATAAAATCACTTTTAGTTACCAATTTCAGTTATTCGTTACTCTAATATAAACCCATATTGAACGTAAATTGCGGAATTTGAACAGCGTTTTTTAGTTCATTTTCCTGTTTATCGATATATATTTCAGGGAACCGTATCTCCATATTTTTACAATTATCCACAATTTCGGGATATTTGTCCTCAAGTTTTAGCCTATCAAAAGCGCCGAACATTACGTAATAATCTCCACAGATCAATAACAAAATCAAATTTCAAAAATCTGCAATACGGTTTCTGCCTCAAACCTTTTCATGTTCTACAAAATGCCGAAAACTGTTCTGAAATCCACCCAACAGGCCGGCAATTCATGTTCAAAACTACACCCATTTAAAACAAGTTGATTACTCGTTAATTGCATTTCAATTCTGAGATCATTATCAGCCGTTGTTTTTAATTCGTATCATAAGCCACGGCCTCCCACATTTCCCCGATAGCCAATCAGGTGGAGAAAATACATATCTATCAATTACTAAAGTCACGCCCTCTTTTCGTTCGAAAGTGAAGCATTTATATATATCTATTAACAGAGACGTATAAAACATAATAATTGTATTATATGCCTCTGCTATTAATTTGACCTGTGAATTCATCAAGAACGACATCGATTCACTTGTACCTAATTTACTGTCAGACATGGCTTGGCTATTGAAGTACGTAACGGGGAATATGACATCTTCTGATAGACGCAGTTACTAATACAGATTAAGAGATAACGCTGATATAACGTTTAGTACACAGACTGTATTAATACCAGAAAGTAAAGGCTATATAGATGTACCCATGCGGAACATTGACGCTATTTCCCTATGAAAAGACAACTCTTGTCGTTATTGATTTTTTACCTGTGTGATAAACTAGTTGTTTCCCTTTACGCCAAAAAACCAATAAGTGGTCAGTATTGATTAATTATTGAAGTTAACCTTATCGAATGTGAATTATTTAGCGTTAAACCGTTTTTTTGTGCGATCTGAGTTTTAGGGAATTTGAGAGTATTATTTTTCTCACTAGGGTGAAGGATCATGGTCTTTAAAATACATTATTACATATTTTAATGTTGATCTTTAAATGAATAAATGAATATCAATTGTGAGTTATAAGGTAAAAATATTCGTTCCGATTCATGCACAGGTAAAGAGAGATTAAGTTACAAATCATGTATAATTACAGGTCTGAGTAATGTTGGTAGGTCCAGATCTTTTGACCAATATGGAAATGCCTACAGGCAGGTACGTCATGGAAAATTACAAGCTCTGTGAGCAATATTTCGCCAAAAGGCAAATTGCCTAGGGAGAGTCCGGGCTTTTGGTCGTAAGCAATAAGACGCATTTTCCGGAGCTCGCTTCATTTTAATAATATTTATAATAATAATCGACTTGAACAATTTTCTCTGAAACTTACGAACAGTGAAGGATATTATTAGCTTACTTAGTTTTACTGGATGAGGATATTTATTATTACAATTTATCAATGGAACAATGTTAAATAATAAACATTAGTTAAACTAGTGAATGGCGTTGTTCTTAATTATTATAATTTGACAGGATCCCGTTTCCCCAGAGCGCAGTTACGCAGTTATATCAATCATATCCGACTGTTATAAGCAGGCATTATGTAACCATTAAGCAAACGGTTATATATATTTCTTATTCAAGCTTTAATTAAAGCATGCGCGAGGAATGGCGGTACAATTTTCTTCAGTGTAAAAATATGGATATTTATGTGAAATAAATAAGTTATAACTGAACTGGACTGTGATATTTGGAATATAAGTGAACGTTTATACATTACTGATGACAAGAAAACGAAAAAAGACTAAAGAATCACCTGCAAATAATCAAACAGAGCTCAAACGTCGAACAACAATGGCTCAAAATGGCGGGATACAAGGCATTCATTATAGCCCGAATGGAGCTTATCAGGCAAGTCCAAATTCAACTTTTACATACAATATGCAACATATGCCACCTGTTCAGCCTATGTATCAACCAGCTACGCCGTACATAGGAATAAATTCGGCTTCGCCAGGTTTTCAAACTGCAAGTACACCATCAACTCCATTAGTACAAACAGGTCAAAATCAAAGTCAAAATACGGACATGTTTACATTATTATTTCAACGCTTGAATTCTATGGATGACAAACTACCTCAATTAAATGAGATTAAGAATAGCATGAATTTGATAACCATTAGAATGGATGTAATGGACAAAAAGATCACAGAAGTTGAGGTGAAAATCAAGGACATTGAATCGAGTAAGCAATTTGACACAAAAACATTAGATGATATTTGTAGTAAACAGTCTGATCTTGAATCCATGATGAAATCCTTAAAGAAAATAGATTCGGTGCAAAATCAAAAGAAGAGGAATTAAGAAACGAAGTAGTCGACTTGAAATGTCGTAGTATGAGAGACAACTTAATGTTCTATAAACTCCCCGAAGAAAAGGGGGAAAATTGTGAAGAAACAATTCTCAAATTTCTGGAGGATGAGCTTAAAGTCGAACACGCAAAACCGGACATTAAACTTCCCCGTGCGCATAGAGTTGGGGCTTATCGTAACACGTCCGTTCGCCCGATTGTTGCGAAGTTCGCATATTACCCTGACAGGGAGAGAGTCCACAGGGTATCAAAAAATCTTGCAGGCAAACCGTTTGGTATCGGTGAGCAATTTCCAAGGGAAATAGTGGAGACGAGACGCAAGCTTATACCAATAATGAAGAAGGCCAAACAGGAGGGGAAACAGGCGTACTTAAATGTTGACAAACTGTACATCAACAACAGTTTGTATACTGGTGACTAGGAGTTACATGGGAGTGTTCTGAAATGTTTGTGTTGGAACGTTGAGGGGCTGACTCTCGAAAAGAGATCATCGCCCGACTTTGTTAATCTGTTAAAAGACCATGATATTATATGTTTGAGTGAAACTTGGACCAAAAAATCGTCAAATATTACGTTATCAGGGTATAGTACATGTAACCCTATTCATTCTTACAGACGCTTTCAACATAGGAATGCAAAACGATCTAGTGGTGGATTTGATTGTTTATATTAAAAACTCAATAAGAAAGGGTATTAAATTAATGAAAAATTATATTTACTGTTTAATTTGGTTGAAATGTGATAAACATTTTTTTGATATTGAAAATGATTTGTATTTGGGTTTTGTGTACATGTATATAGCACCAGAGTCTTCTCCAGTTCACGATAGATTATAATGTCGATATCTTTAGACAACTTGAAAGGGATATTACGTTATACCAAGAAAAAGGCTCCGTGTTTGTCTCCGGTGACACAAACTCGCGAATAGGCCGTAAAAATGATTTCATTAACAACGACCATAATTTAGGAAATAATGATTCAATTTCAATAGATTCGTATTTGCCGCGAGCGACGCGTGATTACACATCAAATAAATTTGGTGATAATCTCATTGATCTGTGTCGATCTACTAATACGCGCATAATAAACGGACGATTATATGACGATAAAAATGTAGGTAAATACACATGCATGACATATAATGGACAAAGTATTGTTGATTTTGTTTTGACATCCGAGTTAAACTTTGATAAAATTGCAAAGTTTAGTATACACGATTTTGCTGAATTTTCAAATCATGCGCCTATTTTATTCTCGCTGAAAACGATGACAAATCATACCTTGAATGCAGGTTCTGTTCGAAAGTATTACAAGTGGAACCCGAAATATAAAACAGATTTTGTAAATGATGTATTGACAGGTATAAGAGACTTAGAATCCAAACTGTTGGAAAATATAAATGATGGCTGCGATTCAGACGTTATAGCGAAATTATTCACCAATTTCTTTCATGAAAAGGGCGAGAAATATTTTACAAAAACCGTTAAAAGTAGTAGTACTTATTTCACTGATACAGATCGATCTAATAAAAAATGGTTCAATGATGAGTGCAAGCGAAAACGCGAGTTATATCAGCAAGCATTGTATCAATATAATTTGAATACAAATATCGCTACTCGACAATGTCTTCGAGACAAGAAACGAGAGTATAAGAATACACGTAAGAGATGTAAGTCAAATTTTCATTGCGAGTTGAGCAAAAAAATGAACGATATGAGAAGAAAAACACCGCGCGAATTTTGGAAAATGTTTAAACGAAATACAGAAACAAATACGGCCGAAAATGTAGAAACTGACCAATTTTACGAACATTTCAAACAATGAGCATCGTTTGAGCATATTAACAAAAAATGAAGAATGTACAGAATTTCTACAAAACTTTGAAAGTAATGTTCCTTCCAGGAGCTTGATAATCCTATCACGGCGTCGGAGATATTACAGGCGTCACGGCTCCTTGGTTCTAATAAAGCATGTTCACTTGATAATATTTTTATGAATATTTAAAAGAGACTATACAAATAACTGTTCCGTCGTTGGAACTATTTTTCAATCATATACTAAATACAAAAACATTTCCCCAAAGTTGGTCATCTGGAATAATTATACCGTTGTATAAGAAAGGGGATCAGAATGAGCCAAATAATTACAGAGGGATCACTTTGATAAGTTGCTTTGCTAAACTATTTACAGTTGTTATAAATGAGCGGCTTAAACGGTGGGCTGAGCAAAACGACGTTTTGACCGACGCACAGTTCGGATTCAAAAATAAATATGGAACAGCTGATGCTGTTTTTATTTTACATTCTTTTGATTGAAAACCAGTTTAAGGGTAAAAGCAATTTGTTCTACTGTTTCGTTGATTACCAGAAAGCATATGATCTAATTGACAGAAATTGTTTATAAAATTGTTTAAACTAGGTGTTGATGGTAAATTGTTTTCACTCATTAGGTCTATGTATAATGAAGTTAAATTATGTGTTAGACACATGAATTCATTATCTGACGTTTTCAGATACGAAATCGGGTTATTCCAAGGGGAAATAACTTCGCCAATTATGTTCTCTTTATTTTTGAACGATATTGAAATGCACTTACAACAAAATATAAATGCAGGATTGACTATAGACCAAATATCAATTTACTTGATATTATTTGCAGATGACGCAGTGTTGCTATCTGAAACTGGGGAAGGTTTACAGAAATCACTAGATAGCCTAGAACATTATTGTTACAAATGGAATCTTACGGTTAATGTTCAGAAAACAAAAATTGTAGTATTTCGTAAGGGTGGGTCATTGAACAAACAATATAGATGGACATATGGTGGTAATGAAATAGAAATAGTAAGCACGTTTAATTATTTAGGAATAGTTTTTTTCTAGTGGAGGTTCATTCATGCAAGCAACTAACATGCTAAGTGGAAAAGGTCTCAGAGCGATGAATATGTCATTCAGTCTAACAAAAAATTTACATACACCTATGAATATAATGTTTAATTTGTTTGATTCATATGTATTGTCAATTTTGAATTATAATTGTGAAGTGTGGCGTGTTTTGAAAGCGGAAAATATAGAACGTGTACATAAGAAATTTTGTAAATGGTTGCTTAATGTTAAAACGACAACCAATACATTATCTCTATTGGCCGAATGTGGTCGATTTCCTTTGTATATTGAAAGACATATTTGTATTATTAAGTATTGGTTAAAGTGAAATTCATATAAATGCGATAATTGCATTTTGTATCATATCGTTAAGAACCAGCGTTACACTGTTGATCAAAACCCAACTGTCAGTAATTGGTCACCAAAGTTACGAACACTGTTGCAAGATGCGGGTTTTGAACATATATGGTTATTCCCAGCATCAGTAAATATAAATGTATTCATACCATTATGGAGGTTAAGGCTGAGAGATATATATATTCAACAATGGCGTTTGAATATGAACTCATGTACATCCTTAAACGTTTATAGAGAAATTAAGTTAGTTTATGTAAGATCGGTATACTTGGATATTTTAGACAATGTTAAATACAGAAATATAATTGCTAAGTTAAGACTAAGTTCGCATAATTTGGCTATTGAAACAGGAAGACATAGAATAATAGATAGAAACCAAAGAAAATGTAATATATGTAATATGAATGATTTAGAAGACGATTCCATTTCGTATTAAAATGTCCGTACTATAACAATATTAGACAACAATTTATTCCACGATATTACGTCAGAAACCCAAGTGTTATTAAATATATTTCCCTTATAAATTCAGATAAGAAGTCAGTTTTGACAAAACTAGCTAAATTTTGCATTCAGGCGTTTTAGATAGAAGTCAGACAAATACAAACTAAGTTTAATCCTGTTACAATAATGTATGTATGTATTTAATGTATAACATGACTTACATGAACTTTATTTTGTTGTTTTATTTGTGTGTGCGGTGTATTATTATTTGAACGCTCTCATAATATATTTTGTAGTTTGAGATGTATTTCCATTACCTTGTGTGTGTATGTTTGTTTGTATGTTATTTATGACGATGAGCTTTCGAGCTTAAGTGTAATAAAGTATATGTTATGTTATGTATTAATAAGAACTAATATCAAAATCTGGTCCGTCTGTAATAGCTACATGTATGTCAAACATATTTTAGTTCAGAACGTTTTTGCTGATAGAATTGTTGTCAACTCCAATCTACGTTCTGTTTTCGTGAAGTACATTTTGTGACTATCAGGAAATAATCAAAACTAATTAAACGAATGCCGCCAGACCCCCCAACTGTGACACTTAAATTTACCTACAAAATGCGCATGTCGTATTTTTAGACGATGACTCGTTGGACAAGGTGACACTATCAATGCAATTTTCATCTTGAATATCACTACACTGACTATCAGGTAAAATATCATTGAGATCAGTTTTTGAATAAGAAGCTGAGTGTTTTCAGTTAAGGTAGTTCGCGGTGTTGCTCGGCAAAAAAGAAAATTTGTTCGAATGACATGAAATTTGGAGGAAGTATACCCGAAGTAGCTGCGCTTACGAAAATTTTGTTCTTTTTACAGTTTGACGACGGTAACCTCGCAACTTAACGACGTTAAAACGCCATCTAGCGGCACCAGCTATGTGAACGACTCGTTGTACTTTTCCTCCTGTAGCTTTGCTATAAATTGACATAAATTGAAAATTCAAACTTTGGGGATGAGCGAATGCTGTGGTCTACCGAGTGATCATCATCAATACTTTGAATATCCATGACCGCCCGGCGTGTCGGAAATTTATCGACGTCAAAACGTCAGTATGGGGACGATTTCTCGACGTAAAATATTCAGATAAATGCAAATGTAGTTAAAACGCCGTGGTAGAAGTTTTTCAAAAATTAACATTATGTAAAACATTCATTTATCTACGCATTGAGCGAAAAAAATCTATACCTCTTCAGGCTACTTTTTTCAGTATCGTAACGTTTCCTGCACCACTTGAAATGAAAACACGGCGTCATTACGTTATTATTTAGGCAGTTATCGCGCTTTATATTTGGTTTATTTTAAGCGCATGTTAATTTTATGTTTCCATAACAGATATTTGTAGACCTTTAACAATTCCAACAATTATAGTTAGGAATGTAATATACTTTTTTAAAAGCAATAAATGCTTTGTCGAATTAAGATCAGCACAAGTATGTCGTCTTCTTTTAGGAAGTTGTAATGTTACGTATGCAGTCATAAAAATATTAACGTCGATATGTAACCATAATACTAAACTAACAATGTTTCTATGTTTACTCTGTTTTTTATATTTTAAAGATGACAGCTTTTCATGATAATTATTTTTTTACAATCAATAAATATATTGTACGGTATTAATTCGTTACATACATTTTTCACACCGCAATAAAAACTATGCTGTAAGTAATATGTATTTTACAATACATAATAATCGGTTGATATACTGAATATGACACGTTCAATCACGTTCAGTTAGCAGGGTACAAGTAACACGTGATATCTTGGCTTGGTCCATCAATGCCATGACGACTTAGTGTCAGATTTATATGGTTGACATGTAAGCCTCGGCTCCGCAAAATGTAGTAATAACCTTTAAGCCAGTGACAAGTTTTGTTTTTCGAAAAAGATTTTTGCAACTTCACGACTTCATTCTCACTGAAAACCTGAATTTTTTCTCAACATCCAGGACAAACATTATAAGGTCCTCTCATGTTGGAATATCAGAAACTGCGTAAGGTGTAACCTGTTCATTTTTAGCAATTTTCGTACGAGACATTCCTGCGTGTGTTTACTAATTCTGGATGTTGTTATCTGTTCATGGTTAGACTGTCCGCAAAACCAGGAAAATGCGTATTTTTGAATGATGACTTTTGAGATGAATGCAAAAATTAGTTTACTGAAGTTCTATAGCCACTGACCTTTCGGGGAAATTTACACACTTCTTTGTCGAGTGACAAACCATTGTCACGTTTCCTGAAATTTATCTGATTTAGTTCAGTATTCGATAAATGTGACAATCAAGAAAAATAAAATTTATTAGCGGTGTCAACTGAAAATAATAGTGTGTAGAACGCTGTAAATAAATGATCTACCAAATTTATAAAAAAAAATCCATGCAGAACTTTGGTTGTCATAGCAACCAATAGAAAATCTTTTCAAATGCCTTAACTTGTCAGAAACAACATTATCTACAACATAGATAATTGGTTTGTACATGTAGCATTATCTAGTAGACCTCTTCCAGGTTTATTCAAATTATGGTAATGTGGGTAAAAATTGGTCACGTCCCGGGAGTTACTTGATTTTACAATGTCCGTGAAGTTGGCAGCCCAGCAGCCTAGCAGCCCAGCAGCGTGAAGTTGGCAGCCCAGCAGCCTAGCAGCCCAGCAGCGTGAAGTTAGCAGCCCAGCCGCCTAGCAGCGTGAAGTTAGCAGCCCAGCAGCCTAGCAGCCCAGCAGCCCAGCAGCGTGAAGTTAGCAGCCCAGCAGCCTAGCAGTCCAGCAGCTTGATATATTTCTACAGTTAAACTGCACCACAAATCATGCAAAAACTTAAAAACGCATGAAGTAATAACATTATGTTGCTGTCATGTTTGTTAGAAGAAAAAATACGATTTTTATCGATTTTGTAAATCTGGCAGTGTAGCGGCCGCATAGCGGACTATTACAGTCAAACATATAAAATGCACAAGAAATCCAGCTAAACACTTACGAATCGATGATATAAAGCGTGAAGTTGGCAGCCTAGCAGCGTAACAGCGTAATCTATATTTCTACAGATAAACTTCACAACAAATCGAGCTAAATACTTAAGAATGCATAAAATAATGTCAGTCTGTTGTTTAAACATTAATTAACTGAAAATATATGATTTTCATTTTTTTTTCAATGTGGAATTAGCCGCTGCTAGCAGCGTGAAGTTGGCAGCTAGCAGCGTCTAATTTCACGCACAAAAAATTCTTTTTTGGAAAAATCATATATTTTCATTTAATTAACGTTCAAACAACAGACTGACATTATTTTATGCATTCTGGAGTATTGTTCTTGATTTGTTGTGAAGTTTATCTTGTCACCCGTACAGGAGATGTCAAGAAGGAAGCAGTTTAGACTGAAATATGTTAATGCCTCCATACCAGTTTGAATAGACTGTAGGCGGGAACTAAACATACATTCCTATAGATAGAGTGTTAATGTGATATTATTATTGTATAGTTTTTCTTGCTTGTATCTAATGTCAGTAACAAGTAAACATAATGTATATAGTGACTGTTACAAGGCGGAACAAAAAGTTCTTTTTGATAAACCAGACATTCGAATGCTTTATAATCACAGAACAGGGAGAGTGCCATAGTAATATAACTTCCCTTTTATGATATATTAAAGTCAAATATAACTGACCAAGGTCCAACATTTCAAAATGTTGCATGGTTCAAAGTTAATCAATTTATTATGTTTGAATGTCACTACATTGTATTTATAAAGATCAGGAACCTTAATGGTCATTCAAAATTTAGAACAGGACTATGAACTACATGTGCTGGGCCCGTAGCCACACCGCCCACTAAGCCCCATCTGACTTTCCGAGAATTTCGATCAATATATTCTACATGTATAATATATTGATCGAAATTCTGGGAAAGTCAAATTGGGCTTAGTGGGCGGGATGGCTACGCGCCCGGTACATGTGCTTTAAACTAAACAACAAACTGAACCAAGCGACTAGTTGATCAATCAAAGACAACAAAATGATCAATGTTAATTAAACTGTTACTAACCCCAGATATCGAGTGCTCCTCTAGTTAAAGCATCAGGTCCATCATTTAACGTCTTCATAGTTAGAGTCTGTGTAGATAAACAATGAAGACGTAATTTCACTCATAGATCGAAATAAGTGTACAATAACCCCCTGGAAACCGGACTCTCAGAAATCCGGAATTTTCAGAAAACCAGACTTTTTGTCCAGTTCAGATGGGGTCCGGATGGCAGGATTTTTACTATACATGTATATGATAGGATTTATGCGTTTATGTTGAAAATTCGTAATGTTATATATATGCATAAACTATGGCTGTAAAAGTTTCGTATTATTTAAATGCATACTACGGTATGATGTGTCACGTTTTAAAGAATATAGCCCGCTCTGTAAGCTAAGTGAATAGAGCGTTGTATGAAGTATAAAATGACAACAATTAAGTGTAGGAACATTTTAGGTGTCACAGGATTTGTCGCTGGGGATTTACGTCGCACCAACAGACAGGGTCGTTAGGTGACCTAGTTTTCAGCATTTTACCAGGGCAGAGCTTACACTGACCTTCCGTGAACTAACTAGACATATTTCTCACTCATAATGTGTTCGTCAGTTTCCATAAAACGTCATTGATTATATACAGCAAAGACTACCTGTGAATAAAGGCCACATTTTGTCTTTCTAAAGGGTGGCCTTTGTTCACAGGTTTGACTGAAGCAATAATATCTGCATGTATACAACCTACCGGCTTGATGAAAATTTTGCCATCACTATTACATCACATTACACTTCCAATGATATGTCATGACCCTAATTCCAGAATCGTAAATATTACTTCATTTTTTTTGCGTTATGAGTAAAATGCGTTTAAAGACGGGTAAGTTAAGTACTAAACAATTGATGAGTTATACGTTCGTGGCGCAGTTATTTAGTTTCTTCCTTTTTGAGTTACACTAATGTAAGTTAGTGCATGTTGTGCAGTGTTCAGAGATGAATCCAAAGATACCAAACACTCCATTTTTGTCCAAATAAATGAAGGAATTAGAGTGTTATCAAATCTTAAAAACATATACAGTTTGCACGTAATCCTAGCTCATATGAAATACTAGTATATCATCAGTGTTTCTCGACATCGGTTTAATTATTCCCAATAAATGTCTAAATTATGCAGTTGACTTGCCATTGATCCTGCTGATAATGCTATGATAATTAAGGTTATCTGTCAATTTTCAAATGATGGCCTTTGTTCACAGATGTGACTGTACATGTAGTTGATAGGACTTACCCCACCACTGCTAGCAGTAATTTCATGTTCCCATACGTCTAGGTTTAATGTATCAAAGTTATCTTCAAATATCAAACATTGAAATGTCTAACATGTTAATGGGCGGATAGAACTTCCGGTACAACCACAAGAACCACTGGAAGCTGTCGCTGTTGCGCTCAATGTGCCAGAGGCGACTGGTTGTGTCTGAGAAGAATCTGTACCTGTGTTAGGACCGGCATTTGTCGCGTCTGTGTCTTTGTTAACTGCACTAGAATCGATGGGATCTGTGGGGTTCGAACTTGGCATAGCATCGGTGACTAATGGTCTAGAAGTCTGGGCATGCGTAGTAGGCTTCGATGTTGTTGTTGTAGTTGTTGTTGTAAGACCTATACGTGTTTGAATGGGTTTATTTATAGAAATACACATGTATGTATGTATGTATGTATGTATGTATGTAACGTACAGGATTCAAGCGATGTGTTGTTTTATAGAGATGGTATATAACGTACAGAATTCAAGCGATGTGTTGTTTTATAGATATGGTATATAACGTACAGGATTCAAGCGATGTGTTGTTTTATAGAGATGGTATATAACGTACAGGAGTGAGAAGATATTGGTTCTTCTGTAAAAACTAATGCTTGTTTTGTCCATAAAACTACAGAAAGAAAAAACAATTACTCTGACTGAAGGACACTTTAACAATGAAAATGATAGACAGTCATCAACAGACCCTATATTTTAAGAACTTGTAACTAGTAGTTCAGTGAAATAAAATATTTTGTTTTGTTTTTGCTGTGTTTCCTTGATTTAGATTTTTGGTATTGTTCAGACGAAAATAAACAATGAGAATGGTGCGTGTCAAATTTTATCCTTGTATTCTTCAAACCATATACGAGTATATAGAGTATATAAAATAAACCAAACTGATTTGTCCACAGGTAAGTAAAAATCGACATTTTCTTGATTGCAAGTGCTTCAATAATTGAATATTTGTTGTTTAAATTATGCCCAATAATGCTTTAAAAAATGCAACAAAAACTAATTGTGACTTAAACAGAAAAAATGTGTAACATGAAACATTTAGACACATGATTATTATCATTAAGTCCAAATTGTATTAACATAAAATAAAGTTTTTAACTTTAAGAGCGTTTTTTGTTATGTTAGTTGTATGAAGGTGTGACACAGTTATACGGTATACGGTTATATGGTATTGTATAGATAGCGTTAACCCCCGGGGCACAAATATTACAATGTGGACGTAAATTAAAGCATGTTTTTAGTTTTTAGTGTATATCTACTAAATTGTTCCGTATTTTGTTACTCAAATAAAAAAGGTACTAAGTATTATTTAACATCAACCAGCCCATGAAAATACATTACAATAAACACCAAAATAGATTTATTAGACATACATTTAGTATAAATTTACATATTCTAACCATGTTTTAAGCATTAGCACAGTAGTATATAAGGTGTTAAAATTACGACATTGTTATCAATTCATGAACAGGTGTATAGCGATTCTCTTGTTAGGGTTGCACATACGCCTTTGTTTTTTAGTTTGTGTCGTGCTATTCTTACGACACCGTTTGTAATTCAAACGACGTGCTATTTTTATAACACCGTGATATTCTAACGACAACACCGTTAGTAAATAAAACGACGTGTTACTCTTACGACGACACCGTTAATAAATAAAACGACGTGTTCTTATGACGACACCGTTAGTAAAATAAACGACGTGTTACTCTTACGACGACACCGTTAGTAAATAAAATGACGTGTTATTCTTACGACGACACCGCTTGTAAATAAAACGACGTGTTATTTTCACGACGACACCGTTAACAAATAAAACGACGTGCTTTTCTTACGACGACACCGTAAGTAAATAAAACGACGTGCTATTTTCACGACGACACCGTTAGTAAATAAAACGACGTTCTATTTTCACGACGACACCGTTAGTAAATAAAACGAAGTGTTATTCTTACGACAACACCGTTAGTAAATAAAACGAAGTGTTATTCTTACGACGACACCGTTAGTAAATAAAACGACGTGTTATTCTTACGACGACACCGTTAGTAAATAAAACGACGTGTTATTCTTACGACGTCACCGTTAGTAGAAAAAACGACGTGCTTTTCTTACGACGACACCGTTAGTAAATAAAACGAAGTGTTATTCTTACGACGACACCGTTAGTAAATAAAACGACGTGTTATTTTCACGACTACACCGTTAGTAAATAAAACGAAGTGTTAATCTTACGACGACACCGTTAGTAAATAAAACGACGTGTTATTCTTACGACGACACCGTTAGTAAATCAAACGACACCGTTAGTAGATAAAACGACGTTTGTAAATAAAACGGCGTGCTATTCTTACGACAATTATATTCCTAAGAGTTATTTCCATTTACATTAGCATCGAAGTGTATGGGAGTATTAAAGAACATCCATTTCAATAAAAACTCATACAAAAAGGATGTGATTACACAATATCAATACACATGTCTGCACCCACAATTTTAAGTGATATGAAATGAAACTAAAATAGTTTAATGATCACCGTTTTTAATGGCTTAATCATCAGTACTTTAAAGTTTCTAAAATATTCTAAAATGCGAATCGATGATATAATTCGATTTTATTCCTTCAACGTTCATTAGATGAGAACTTACACATTTTTCATTTTTTGTTTCTTTTTGTGAAGTTGGCAGCCCAGCAGCGTAACAGCGTAATATATATTTCTACAGATAAACTTCACAACAAATTAAGAAAAGTACTTAGTTAATTAATGTCCAAACAACAGACTGACATTATTTTATGCATTCTGAAGTATTTTTCTTGATTTGTTAATTAATGTTTAAGGTTTTCGAAGTCTAATCATGTTTTAGATATTGTCATTCTTTTGTATACCCATTAAGACATTTACAGGGGAATTTTTAAAAACTTTTACCGTCAGTTAAGAGAGTTACAACCATTTTTGTTCCTCTACCCCTAACGTAAAACAGTACCTCAAAATCATATGAAGTCACCTTTATGAAAATTGGCCTATCTCTCTAACAAATGATACAATAAATACAAGAATGTGTATAAGTCTAAGGGTAACCAATGTTTAGTCAATTCAAATTGTTTATACAATGTTTGCAATAACTTTGTTGCAGAAAAAGTGAAAAATGTAACCCAGCCCCTTTAAGATTTGGTCAAGATTTTAGCCTTTTACCAAAAAGTAGCAACTTGATAAATATCATTTAAATAAAAATAACAGAGGGAAACAGCTGGAATTTTCTCAAAATTAACTACAATGTGTGTATAATGTCTACACCAAATTTTAAAAAGTTTCACCGTCCGGTTTTGAAAAGAATTGTGTCAGAAATCCATAGTTACTTGATTTTCGTTAATTAACCATGTATAAATTCCAATAAACTAGACAAAAAAATTTGGAATAAATATATTCTTCCATATTACTGTATAAATTCATGTTCTTAATACGAAACATTACCTAAAAACTAAAAATAAAAGAAAAAAAGTATGGTCCCAGTGGGGTTTGAACCCATGACCCTCAGGAATATGTCAATATGTCAGTAAAATTCATGAACTTGAGTACTCTTCAAAATGGAGGTTTCGAATTAGAGATTGAAATCCTTAAACAACAGACTGACATTATTTCATGCATTCTTAAGTATTTTTCTTGACTTGTTGTAAAGTTTATCTGTAGAAATATATTACGCTGCTGAGCTGCTAACTTCTCGCTGCTGCGGCTAATTTCACATTGAAAAAAAAATGAAAATCAAATATTTTCAGTTAATTAATGTTTAAACAACAAACTGACATCATTGCATGCATTCTCAAGTATTTAGCCCGATTTGTTGTGAAGTTTATCTGTAGAAATTAATATTACGCTGTTACGCTGCTGGGCTGCCAACTTTACGCTGCTAGCAGCGTCTAATTTCACGCACAATTTTTTTTTGAAAAATCATATATTTTCATTTAATAAATGTTCAAACAACTGACTGACATTATTTTATGCATTCTTAAGTATTTATCTTGATTTGTTTGGAAGTTTATCTGTAGAAATATATAATACGCTGTTACGCTGCTGGGCTGCCAACTTCACGCTGCTAGCAGCGGCTAATTTCACATTGAAAAAAAAAGAAAATGAAAATCATATTTTTTCAGTTAATTAATGTTTAAACAACAGACTGACATTATTGTATGCATTCTTAAGTATTTAGCTCGATTTGTTGTTAAGTTTATCTGTAGAAATAGCTATTCCGCTGTTACGCTGCTGGGCTGCCAACTTCACAAAAAGAAACAAAAAATGAAAAATGAGTAAGTTCTCATCTAATGAACGTTGAAGGAATAAAATCGAATTATATCATCGATTCGTAAGTGTTTAGCCGGATTTCTTGTGTATTTTATAAGCTTGACTGTAATAGTCCGCTATGCGGCCGCTACACTGCCAGATTCACAAAATCGATAAAAATCGTATTTTTTTCTTCTAATAAACATGACAGCAACATAATGTTATTACTTCATGCGTTTTTAAGTTTTTGCATGATTTGTGGTGCAGTTTAACTGTAGAAATATATTAAGCTGCTGGGCTGCTAGGCTGCTAACTTCACGCTGCTGGGCTGCTAGGCTGCTAACTTCACGCTGCTAGGCTGCTGGGCTGCCAACTTCACGCTGCAGGGCTGCTAGGCTGCTGGGCTGCCAACTTCACGCTGCTGGGCTGCTAGGCTGCTGGGCTGCCAACTTCACGGACATGATTTTACACACAATCATAGATATATGAAATACTTTAAAATCTTTTTGTCCGAAGCAAGTCCTTGAGCTATGATATTTTGCGTAAACATTGTCTAGCAGACATTTACCAAGTTTGTTCAAATGATGGCCCCGGGGTCATTTTTTATTGGTAATAGTCTTTTCTTCTTGTGAGCGATTAAAGGTAAAAAAGTAAGAAGTAAGAGGATAGGTTTATAATATGAACTTTATATTCATATTCAAGCGACTTTTGCAAGTTACCCCCCGATCACTTGGTTATAGGCAAGTTCGAGTGTCGCGAGATATGTTTTCAAACCGTAACTTTCCATTTAAGCACACCCGCATTTTGTCTATATACACTCAGTTTGAGTGAAAAATACGTTAGTAACATCTTTTCCGCAATTATGTACATTACATTCGTGTCCTAACGCAGTAACTGTTTGTAAATTGCATATTTGTATGTGCATTTATCCTGACTTTGTGGCGTGTACAAATTTAAACAAAATAAAAACATATACATCTTCAAACATACACCGTTTCGGATTTTTCTCTTCACAGTAATAGTTTTCGTGCATCGATGCATTGTCAAGTTAAAGTATAAATAAGACGATCAACCCTTAAACAAAACAACCAAATTGGATGAATATTGCTCCAACCAAACGCTGTCTTAATGTGCAAAATGATTGACGTCATTTTGGCATGGTGTGACTTTAGGAAACGTTACGATACTGAAAAAAGTAGCCTGAAGAGGTATAGATTTTTTTCGCTCATTGCGTAGATAAATGAATGTTTTACATAATGTTAATTTTTGAAAAACTTCTACCACGGCGTTTTAACTACATTTGCATTTATCTGAATATTTTACGTCAAGAAAACGTCCCCATAATGACGTTTTGACGTCGATTAATTTTCGACACGCCGGGCGGACATGGATATTCAAAGAATTGATGATGATCACTCGGTAGACCACAGCATTCGCTCATCCGCAAAGGTCGAATTTTTAATTTATGACAATCTATAGCAAAGCTACAAGAGGAAAAGTACAACGAGTCGTTCACATAGCTGATGCCGCCAGATGGCGTTTTAACGTCGTTAAGTTGCTAGGTTACCGTCGTCAAACTGTAAAAAGAACACAATTTTCGTAAGCGCAGCTACTATTGGTATAACTCCTCCAAATTGCATGCCATTCTAACACACTTTCTTTTTTGCCGAGCAACACCGCGAACTACCTTAAATCTACATTTACGTACCAACTCTCCGGAGAAAGCGCTTTTAAGCGCTTTTTTTCATTGTCTGATATTTTTTCTATTTCTTTTAAAGGCCCATTAGCTTTTTGAATTTAGTAATGCAGAACAATAGATAAAATGATAGTAGAATATAAGAAATATATTTTTTTACTCTAAAACAATATTTTCATAATGTCTTCCTTTAGCCACATCTCGCAAAATGTTGTCAGGTACTTTTTCTTATCATTTGCAATATCATTGAAAAAATATAGTGTTACATTTTCTATATGTACTTCTTGATTTAAACAAAACTACGGATTTTTTTTGCGAGTAAAGTCATTTTCGCTGATAAAACATCTTTTTAGGTAAAATAAAACCAACTTTAATTTTAACATCCAAAAATTACATTTTTTATTTCCTATTTAAAGGCGATACTGTTTTCGGTCTCGACATGCGATATTCAAGGTTGATTATTGTAATAAAAACACCATATTTGCATAGTCGGACCGGACATTTTGTAAAACCAGCAGTGATAAACGAATGCTTAATAGTTCAAAAAGCAACCAAAACATGGTTTTAGTGAATTTTATCAGGAAGAACAGAACAGAACATGATTTTATTTAGTAACTTATACATAACATAGTATCTCGTTACAAACATATGTATAAATACAATAAAGTTTTGATCATGTGACATCGTGAAAATTCAAATAGTAGTTCTAAGAAAGATAGATAATTAATGAAAAATAATAGTTTATAAATTAAAGTGGTTGAGCTATGCTTAAAATAACATGAATCAAGAAGCATGATTTAGATTTGTAAACTGCAAGTTACTTATGAAAAAACAACAACAACAATAAAACAAACAAAAAAGCATCAACTAGATTAGAATCTGGGTAATGTTTTTTACCCAAAATAATGGTTACATCATGTCCACCTAGAAATATTAAGTATCGACAACGACTGATTGTTTACGTAAAGAAAATGCATGATATGTGAATTTTGCTAGATTAATTATGTCTAATTTTTCAATAGATAGCATGAGTTGAGTGAATTTGAAGACACTTGGGCGAACATAATAGTATGGTTTTAAAAATTGCTTACGAATATTAATATATAAAGGACAAATAATCACAAAGTGGTAATCATCTTCGATGTCATTTGAATTACATATCAGACAGGTACGTAAATTACGCTCTATTCTATAGCATCAGGGATGCTATATTACATTTTTTTTTATTACAGGGATGCTAAATTACATGTAATATAGCATCCCTATATATGTACTCTTTAGAATGTTAGTATATAAAAAGAAACATTCAGCATTAATTTTTGTAACTCTATTTACATGTAAAATGTTGAGAAAGCATTATACTTTTACAGTGTACATTCATTAAAGAACTTATAACTTGTTTAAAACCATTTTGAAATTAAACACAATTATTGTCAATTTGAAGTTGACACTTGTGTTGTATTCATCTGGGACCAATATACACTTACAGTTTGTGCTCATTTCTTTTTACATGAAATGTCTGCGTTTCATTACAAATTTGAAAAAAAATATCACATATAATGTGCCGAGAACTTGATATGGAGAAAATAAGTTACTTATTTTTCTACTACAGTAATATTTGTGTGCTAAGTGACCAAACGTTGATTCGGGCGGTGCAAAATGCTTCAGTTCTTTTACTGCAATTGCGCAGCAAAATATAGACGGGGTTAACTTTTATTTCGTGTAAAAGAACCGTGTTGAAAAAAAGTTCTGTGCACCAGAACGAGTTTAGCTGTTCACGCGAATGTACGGACGACTCTGATATTTATCATCAACCATTTCTAAAAGAGTTACTTCCCTTTATTCAATTTTTCCATTTGTAAAGTGTCAGGTGATATTATGGTCAACAGATTCTTTTGCTATTAAAACTTGCCAATATTTAAGTTATGACATTTTGTAATAAAACGACGGAACATGTTGGAATTAATGTACTGATGGACTAACTTACCAGTCATGTCCTACCTGGTTCTGATTATAGTTATAATATTGTCGACGGTTTACGCCATTTATCGTTTTCTTAACGAAACTTCGGGTTCAGAATTCGCTGACAATTCAATCGATGCATTTATAATTCAAGGTAAGTGATCGTGAAATCACTATGTGTTTGATAAGTTTGCAGAATTTCATACACAGTTCACACTGAGACAGTGTCATTCGGGGGATGCTTGGGCCTTGGGGGGGGGGGGGGAATTATGAAATACATTGATTAACAGAATTTAGGCATACATGACATGCTGATTTGGAAAATCGATAATATTTTTACATTAAACAAAGAAGGTGATTTTTCACTATAATCGTCATAACTTTTATTCAATTTGAATTACGAAATTTGTACTCATCACAAAAGTTTAGTTAATCTTTTATCTTTCTAAAGATGTATTTTTTATTATTTTAAATTAATGCTTTCTCCGACCCTTTTGCGTTTGAAAAGTTTAGTTTAACTACATTTAACTGATAATACTTTAAGAAGGCAATATAACTCTACATTCTGGTCAATGTGCAACACTTCACAAAACACAAAATTATAAAAACAGTTGGGACAAAAGCTTTAAAAAGAAGTTTGCAGAGGTTTCAGGTTCTCATATATTTTGTCACAAATTGTCAATTAAGACCAAAACTAATTTAAGCTTCTAGTCCAAACTGTTTCTGAGAAATTGAACAAGAAACGCTAGAATTTGACCCAATTAAGCAAATTTATCTAGAAGACAAAAATTTGGCCTCACTGAAATAGCCTAATTTTACACACTGATGTGCAGATTGTCAGTCTATTTGACCAAAAGAACAATTAAATACATAAGTACAGATCTACAACCTATTTAAGAAGTCACAAATATTCGCAAAATCAGTATTTATATTTTTCATTTGAATTGGAATACTTCAGTCATATACACAGTCTTCGAAATAGTGGGTTGCCCCGTGCCTGAAAGGATTTTTTTTCCTTCTGTAAGTCTTTTTGAGGACAACCCAGTTTTAGAGAGTTTCCTACATGAAGTATATAGTAGGGCAACCTGTCACAAAAAATTAATTCAAAGACTGTATACACTGCCTGGTGCCATGTCTCTAAAAACAATACTATCCAGTCAGAAATCATGTAACGTTTGTTAGAGCAATGGTGATGTGCAATTAAAATATCATTATTTGGTAGATGATAATGAAGGTAAAAAGAAGAAGAATCTTACAAGCCCTGATGCTACATACAAGCAGGATTATACAGAGGAAGGGAAACAACTACTGATTATTTATGGTACAGAATATGGCTGTAGTGAGGAGGTTGCTAAGTTACTTTTTGATAAGTATGTATTAAGTTCTACATTCAGTCACAATTAGTAAGAACATTTGTTAATATTAACAAATTGTAAATTTTTATTTATGTTTCAAACCATTGACATAAGTAGAGTTAGAAAAAGCACATTACAAAATTATACTATATATGAGTGACACTTTAAACAATGTTCAGAATTTGCTGCATAAAGTGTATGTGTGTCAAGTTTTGAAAATACTTGTAACTATAGTTAAACTGCTGCTTACAAAGTGCATAGTTTATATTCATTGGTACAAATAAGTGTTTTCGACCGAGGAAACATGCTATGTAAAAATTGCATGTAAACTCTGTTTGTTGTTATAGTAATGTTAATTTTCATAATCAAATGACCATCTGTTTATTGTTTCAATTTTAGAATTAAAGAAATGAATAAAGAGGATGAGTTATTCCCCTTGCAACCAAGACTGATTAATGCTCGGGATTACAATATTATAAAGTTTGAAGCTGAGCAGGTTCTGCTTGTTGTTATATCTACTAGTGGTGATGGTTTGTAGTTTATATAATGTCTGGTAAGGTTACAGCAGTGGAACTAGTCTGGGGTTTTCTTTATGTTTTGGGGAAGGCATACTAGCACATTTGTTTTGGGGAAGGCATACTAGCACATTTGTTTTGGGGAAGGCATACTAGCACATTTGTTTTGGGGAAGGCATACTAGCACATTTGTTTTGGGGAAGGCATACTAGCACATTTGTTTTGGGGAAGGCATACTAGCACATTTTGTAAATTTGAGCCTATTGTAGCTGAATATTTAATAGTTAAATATCAAGAATAGATTGAATCTATGAATAACCTATCTTAGTCTGAAAACTGTCATACTGGATGGCTATTTACTAAAACATATCCATGTTGTGAAGCATCATAAAAATACGAGTCTATAGACTGAAGCAAAAAAGTTTTGCAGCTCAGAATTATCGATCAGCTTATCCAGTGTAAAAATTTATGATTTATATATAACATAAATGTACTTGTATTTCTTACATTTTGATGGCATAAAACATATTGGTTGTATTAGTTTGCAAACTTAACTGTTCAATAAGATGGCTTTATTTTATACAATATAGGTGTACCTCCAACTGATGCTCGACCATTCTGTGAATATCTCCACACTAGTACAGACAGTTTTGATCACCTAAGTTATTCAGCACTAGCTCTGGGGGACTCAAATTATCCACAGTTTTGCAAGACAGGCAGAATGGTTCATGACAGGTGATGGGAGTATTTATATGCATTGTACTGCAGTAAAATTGCAAAATCTTTGAATAATTTGGTTCTGATTTTTTTATTTTTTCAGTATTTGGATAAATGTGAAACTTAAACTGACCTTTGTTGAATCTTTAGTGTAAATTTTGTGAGTGATTACTTATCATAATTGTGTATTATGCCAATGTTATACACCGTTCACTATAATGTCTGTATGTCTAGAAGTGGGCCAATGCTGTGTAATTGATGGCCATACCAGATTTGACATCTTTACAGGCTTTCCACACAGAGGTATTGAAACCAATTCATATATGTGTACTTATATAAATGTTTGGACACAACCAGGCTGTGGGAAATCAGTATAAAACAGTCTATAAACTGAAACTAGTACTTAAAAGAAATAGATTGTTTTTGTGGATTTACATTTCCTGCTCTAGATATGTTGTACTGGACATGTAGTCCAGTACAACATCTCTAGAGCAACACCCTGTGGGAGCTGCCAATACTGGCCATTGTTTAGAGGTTGTTGCTCTACAGAGGTTAGATTTATAGTAAATATCAGCTTAGGGAAATTTTGATGGTGTTGTTATAGAGAGGTTGTTGCTCTACAGAGGGTTGTACTGTATTTAAATGAGAGTTAAACTACTGGTCTTTACATTAGATTGGTCCTTCTTCACAGGTGGTCTGTTGTCTTCATTTATTTATATTTTACTGTATTTTCTGTAGCAGTATTATGTAATTATTGACGTTGTATTGTAGGTTACAAATGTTAGGTTGTAAGTGTGTTGTTGATAAACAGGAAGTTGACATGGAAGATTGGTCTGTAATTAATTCATGGATAAACAATGTGACATCCTATCTACAAACAGCTCAGTTAAATACATCACTGGATTATATATGTCATAGTGATATAACTGAAGATACATACTCTAGAAATAAACCCTTTATGGCCACATTAAAGGTAAAGTATTTATTTTGAATTGTAAGATTTTATAAAGTGATTACAATAAATATGTGTATCTTGAATTTTGCTATGCATGTGGTTTAATTGTATTGCAGTGGATTTATCATTGTCTTGTAATAATGTTTTGGATTACCATTGTAACTACTTTATGTAGCTATTTTTTATTTTTATTCCACTGAGTTTACTGTGGCTCAAGGAGTAGAACTATGAATACCCACAGATCTCCCATAAGCTAAATGGACAGCTAAATGGACAGCTTCCTCACATATATAGTGGGGGTGCCAGATGGGATTATGTTAATGATTACTGGTCAGATACCATAACCATTTGGTCATTTAGTTCCCTTTCTGTGTAATACATATTTATCTGATATTTTCACAACTGCTCTGATCATAGGGTATATATAGCATTGATTGTCATTGTGCTCTGTTTGATAGTTAAAGTTCTTAGAAACAGTATTTTTGTGCTTCCATTCTGAAAGATGGGGGGAATATAGATTTACTCTTGTCTGTCTTTCTGTCTGCCTGCCTGTCTGTCTGAAATCTTGAGTCATGCATATCTCAAAAAGCATTTGGGGCAGACTAATGAAATAATACAGGAATGTTTGTCAGCATATGAAGTTGTACATAAAGGGTATTAACTCAGTTAAAGACTGAAGACTCTGCAGTAATATGCCAGAATAATGGAGTTTAAGGGGCTTCTGTGCCCTAGGACATACTTCTGGTTTCCTCAATTTCTAATTTTCATGAAATGTGGATATTTAATTCTTATTATAAAAAAGATAGGACATTATTAAATACCACATATTGATAATGAGAACTTTATATTACAATTTACAGAAGAAAACATTACTGACAGTTTGTAAAAGTCCATCAGATAAAGAAACTATACATTGTGAATTTGATATAACAGGAAGTGATCTTAATTGGACATCAGGTAGATTAATCCATTTAGTCTAGCATTTATATATTAATACCGTGCAACCTCTTTACAACAGCCACCAATGGGAAGGAAAAAATGGCTGTTGTAAGGAGGTAGCTGTTTTTGAGAGAGTGAAAATACAGTAAAACATCAATTTGGGTTGCTTGTATACTGGCTGTAACAGGGAGGTGGCTGTTGTTTGGAGATGATAATTCATGGAGGTTACACTGTATTTGATAAGATGATAGTAAAATATTTGTTGAGTGAAGCACATGTACTGTAAGTGATTGCAGACATTTCAGATACATGTATTGAATTATTGATTGATTATTTCTAGAATGGTTTGTTGTAGATATTTTATAGAGCTACTTGGGTTGGTCTCAGTGTGTTCTTACCTGTGAGAGTACACTGTTTATTATCTAGTTTTAGGTCAACGTTTGAAGTGTACTCAGCAAGTTTATGGTGTTAAACTTCTATCTATCATTTTTTGTTGTTTATTTATTTACTAATCTGGAGTACTAATCATTGGACCATGACTGCAGCCCTGGTGATTGTTGTTTTAGAACAATGCTAGCTATCAAATAACAAGATACAGTTTACAATTAATTAAAACATTCAACAATAGGTACTGAAACAGCATGATAAATTGACAATTTTTTTACTCAAGAAAGAACATTAATTCAATAATTAGCAATTCCTGTTATTTGTTTTGAATATTGTAGGTGATGCTCTGGGTATATACCCTCAGAACAGTCCAGATGATGTGAGAAGACTGCTACATTCCATGAAATGTTCAGGTGCAGAACAAGTTAGCAAGCCTACTTGGGCTTACCAGGTGTTCGATGATTCAAATAATGGTTTGTATGTTTATAGTTCATGTTTCTTTTTCCGTTTATTTACATTAATTTTATAAACAGGCAAGTTACTATGGTAACATATAAATTCTTTGTAAAATAAACTGATTTGTTGCTCAAACTAATAAAGAAACATTGCAACAATGTTGTTACTTGTTAATGTCACTGTGAATTTTGATCAACTGGGACATTTTATTGTTTTAAAGATGTACATTGTAATAATTTGTCAAAAAATATTTGTTGTCTTTTGCGCAGAAAAAGTCAGAATTTTGAACCAAAACATTAAATGAAAGTGCATACTGTAGTACAGTACAACCACTCCAGAGCGGCCCTCTTTTGAGCAACATCCTCCTTTGAATAGCAGCGTGATTTTTTCCTACTGCATGATTTAACTGCTAAGTGTTAATTATACCCCTAGATATGAAATATATGGGGGCTATATTGGATTCACACTTGATGGTCGGTCTGTTGGTCGGTCCGTGCGTCTGTAGACACAATTTGTCCAGATAATTTTTCAGCAACTACTCACAGGAATTCAATAAAGCTTCACAGAAGTGATCAGTAGTAAGCCTTGTTGTGCATGCATTAAGCTTGTCTTGGTTGGTTAAATTTTCACTGAGTTATGGCCCTTTGTTTTTTTCTACAGTATATACAATAGGCAAATTTTGTTCTGACTATTTCTCATTAACTACCTACAGGAATTCAATAAAACTTCACAGAAGTGATAAGTAGTCAGCCTAGTTGTGCATGCATTAAGCTTGTCTTGGTTGGTTAAATTTTCACTGAGTTATGCTGAGTTATGACCCTTTGTTGTTTTTTATACAGTGTATATGCAATATCTCAGTAACTACTCATAGGAATTCACAGAAGTTATAAAAAGTAAGCCAAGTTGTGCATGCAATAACCAGGTTTTGTTTGGATTAATTTTCACTGAGTTATGGCCCTTTGTTTTACACAATAGGTAAATTTTGTCCAAACCATTTCTCAGCAACTACATGCAGGAATTCAGTGAAACTTCTTGGAAGTGATAAGTAGTTTGCCAAGTTGTACATATCCACAGTAGGTTTTGTCCAAGTAAATTTTAATGAGTTATGGCCCTTTGTTATTTTTAGCTCACATGTCACAAAGTGACAAAGTGAGCTATTAGCGTCAAACTTTTTGTTGTGACCACACTAGGGGCCACATTTTTGGCTCAATTTTAGCAAAACTGGGTCAGAACGTTAATATCAACAAAATCTCGGACGAGTTCGATATTGGGCCATTTGGGTTCAAAAACTAGGTCACCAGGGCCAAATAAGGGAAAACCTTGTGAACACTTTAGAAATCACTGTTTTGACTTTATCTTCATGAAACTTTGTCAGAATGTTTATTTTAATAATATGTAGGTCAAGTTTGATAATGGGTCATTTCTGTAGTAAAATTAGGTCACTAGGGCAAATTGCTGGAAAACCTTGTGAACACTCTAGAAGTCACTGTTTTGATTGGATGATCATGAAACCTTGTCAGAATGTTTGTCTTCATAATATCTTGGACAAGTTCGAACATGGGTCATCTTGGGTCAAAAACTAGGTCGCTAGGTCAAATCTTATGAAAAACCATGTTAACACTGTAGATTTCACATTTATTATTGGATCTTCACCAAACTTTGTCAAATCGTTTGTTTTAAAGATATAACGGTCTAGTATAAATATGGGTCATCTGGGGTCAATAACTAGGTCACAAGGTCCAATCTTAGGAAAACTTTGTTAACACTGTAGATGTCACAGTTTTAATTGGATCTTCACCAAACCTTGTCAAAATGTTTGCCTCAATGATATGTGGGTCAAGGATGAACATGGGTCAGCCGGGTTCAAAAACTGGGACACAAGGTCAAATCTTAGGTAAAAATCTTGTAAAAGCTCTAAATGTCATGGTTATGATTGGATCTTGGCCAAACCTTGTCAGATTGTTTGTCTTAATGATATGAAGGACAAGTTCAAATATGGGTCACCTAGGGTCAAAAACCAGGTCACAAGGTCAAATCTTAGGAAAACCTTATTAACACTGTAGATGTCAAATTTTGATCGTATCTTCACCAAACCTAGTCAGGCTGTTTGTCTTAATGATATGTAAGACAAATTCGAACATAGGTCGTCTGGGGTCAAAAACTAGGTCACCAGTTCAAAACAATGTTTTAATGAGTGAACAGTGATTGTCACGTGAGCGATATAGGGCCATCTTGGCCCTCTTGTTTATATAATGAATATTTAGAAACTGGTCAGGATTCTCAAAGGAACAATTTGAAGGTATTAAAAAAAATGAAAATGCATTATATTTCCCTCTGTAAAATGTAACATAATGACTGTGTCAAGGCTGCATCCGGGGGTATTCATCACCTTTAGTGATAGTTCCAGTTTAACCTATCTAGAGCAACAGCCTCTCAAAAAGAATATGATTTTGCTACTCCCAAAGGGTGTTGCTTTGGAGAGGTTGCACTGTGTATACTGTAGTGATGTGAATGACTCGCACTATATTACACATTATGTTATTCATTCATAGTTCTAGTTATAAGTATTAGTAATTTCAGTCATTGATATTATAAAGAGAAGCTGAGGAGCATGTAGATGGGTTAAGATTCAAAGCTAGCACTGAAATATAATCCTTTTTTTACGTGGTCATATTAAAGCCCCATTATTTTTTTAAATGTGTTACCTTGCATGTAGGTTTTATTTTACCTAAACATATGTTTTACTTGCCTTTATTAGCTCACATGTCACAAAGTGACAAAATGAGCTATTAGGATCACTCTCCGTCCGGCGTCGTGCGTCGTGCGGTGTGCGTCGTCAAACTTTATGTTGTGACCACACTAGGGGCCACATTTTAGCTCAATTTTAGCAAAACTGGGTCAGAACGTTAATATCAACAAAATCTCAGACGAGTTCGATATTGGGCCATTTTGGGTAAAAAACTAGGTCACCAGGGCCAGATAAGGGAAAACCTTGTGAACACTTTAGAAATCACTGTTTTGACTTTATCTTCATGAAACTTTGTCAGAATGTTTATTTTAATAATATGTAGGTCAAGTTTGATAATGGGTCATTTCCGGTGAAAAACTAGGTCACTTGGGCAAATTGCTGGAAAACCTTGTGAACACTCTAGAAGTCACTGTTTTGATTGGATGATCATGAAACCTTGTCAGAATGTTTGTCTTCATAATATCTTGGACGAGTTCGAACATGGGTCATCTTGGGTCAAAAACTAGGTCGCTAGGTCAAATCTTATGAAAAACCATGTTAACACTGTATATTTCACAGTTATTATTGGATCTTGGCCAAACCTTGTCAGATTGTTTGTCTTAATGATATTAAGGACAAGTTCAAATATGGGTTACCTAGGGTCAAAAACCAGGTCACAAGGTCAAATCTTAGGAAAACCTTATTAACACTGTAGATGTCAAATTTTGATCGTATCTTCACCAAACCTAGTCAGAATGTTTGTCTTAATGATAGGTAAGAAAAATTCGAACATAGGTCATCTGGGGTCAAAAACTAGGTCACGAGGTCAAATCTTAGGAAAACCTTGTCTATGCTGTAGTTTTCATGGTTTTGATTGAATCTTCACCAAATTTTGTCAGAATGTTTGTCTTATTTATATGTAGGACAAGTTCTAACATGGGTCATCTGGGGTCAAAAACTAGGTCACCGGTTCAAAACAATGTTTTAATGAGTGAACAGTGATTGTCATGTGAGCGATATAGGGCCATCTTGGCCCTCTTGTTTGTATTAGAAGCACTTCAAACTTTGAAATCCTTAAATAAGTACATATAGAAATATAGCACAACATAAGGACCTGTATCTAGTCATTTTTATTCTAGATATAATGAAAGAAATGCATTATATATAAATATCAACATCATCTTTGAGTCATATTCAATCATCACATTTTATATTTTTCTGAATTATTGATTTAAAAAGCTAATTGGCCTTTAAGCAATAGGCTTCTAACTGCAAGTTTATATGTGTATTTATGTTTATTTCAGGTGTGTACCTACTATCAGATATGTTACAACAGTTTTATGATTTAAAGGTTGTTAAATATGAGCTCATTGAAAAGTTAGCCTCCAATGTTTCTGATCTACAAGAAATCAATAAAATAGAACACTTGCTGAAACAGGGAGTAAGTATCCCATTGGACCTGTTAGATATTACAGTTAATGTACTATTGTTAGACGCTCAGACGTCATATAGACTTCGGCGCTATTACGGTAAATAACGTTTTACCGCGACGTTACGTTGACGTCACTTTGTATATACGTTGTTTATGTTATTTGAATTAGTTGTTACAATACAGTCTTTGGAACCAGACATACATTTAGTTATTAATGTCATCCCGACAGGACCATTAGAAATTTATTGAAGCTAGAATATATACTGATGGTAGGGTTAATTGACGTAAAAAAAACTAAGGTTTTAGGTTACTTGACTGTATATAATTATGATATCTTGAATTTCTGCCTTTCAATAGAAATATCACTGAAAGAATGCTGATGTTAATATATTACTGTAATTGTAGGATTCACTTAATATCCAGTATCATAGAATTCAATTTGGACAAAAAACTCCTTTGTTTATCTGATTATATAATTGATTATATTTAACACAGAGACTTTAGCTTGTATTTTTTGTGTGTTTCAGGTTTCAAAGTCTAATACCTTGTTACAAGATTATCTTCAAGAGAGAGAAGTTGTTGATGTGTTATTAGATTTTAAATCAGGTTTGTTACCATGGCAACAAATATTAACCTGTATAAAATCCCTCCAACCACGATATTACTCTATATCTTCATCTCCTATGAAGGTAAGTTATGAAAATACTTCTCATTAATTGACTGAAAGTTAATTTCAGAAGTATTTCATTATTTTGTACATTTGACTGGAGTATTTTATCATCGTACAAGATCTTCATGATTTTTCATTTGTTTGTTATTATAAATGTAGTTGAAACTAGAATTATATTGTTATTTCTGCATGTTTTAATGAATTTTAAAGATTTTATAGACTTTTACTGATATCCACGTACTATGTACTACACTCACATGGATATTTCATCATTGAGGTCATGGTTCACAGGTTCAGTGGATAGTGGGCTGGACTTGTAACCTGGTGCTCCAAGTTTGAATGAGGCTCACCGCTTGTCATATCCTTCGATGAGATTTGACAAAAAATGTTTCTTAAATAGTAAAAAAATATCATGTTTTGGGTTATTTGATAAAAAAAAGATTAGGTTAGAAGAAAAACATATTCATATTTAATTTTCAGTCATACTTTTTATACTTTGAAGGTATGATATATAAACAAATATTTTTATACTTTGGATTTTGCTGTAAGAAAATTTAGGGTTTGCACCAAAAATAAGGTCAGTCTGATTATTTCTTTGTCTGACCTGAGTTTATCTGAATAACAAATTTGAAATAACAGAACATTTTTTAATTATCATTTAAATAAGAAAGTATTATACTATAGGACAGTTGTACAGTAAGTGTTACGGCAGCCATTCTCAGATACACGATAAATGGACGGCAAGGTAGTGGTGTAACCACGACTTATCTTCAAGATAGACTCCATGTTGGAAATAAATGTCCAGTATTTATGAGCCGAAACCCAGATTTCAGATTGCCTAGCAACCATACATTACCGATCATCTTGATTGGACCCGGCACTGGTATAGCTCCGTTTATGGCTTTTATCCAAGAAAGAGGTACAAATTATGATATTGTTCAAATGTTATATCTTGCATTTGCAGCAATTTTACTTAATAAGTTAATATGTGTTTTCTTTGGGACTTAATACATTACATCATTCTTACATATAATAGTATTACATTTATCTGGAGTTTATTACATTGATTGATAGTATTGCTTAATTATCAGTAACGTAAATCTGATGGTGTTAATGGTTTAATCTTATAAAATATATGCTAACATCACTTTGAAGAGCTTTTTATGTTTATGCTATGACTAGAGCTTGTCACAGACCTGATGATAGTTATCACCCAGGGTTTTGTGCACAACACACACTAGCCCAGACAAAGCACACTCCATATTTGACCTTTAACCTTCATGTGTGACCTTAAGCTTGGAGGTACAGGCCTAGTTCTTAGGTGCTACATACCATGTACTATAGGTTGAACAGTCATGTCAAGTTATTTTGAAATTCATCAATAAACAACAATTTTACAGCCTTAACAAGAAATGCGATGGGAGGGGATGTTTTACGTGATTGGGTAATGATAAGTGAGGCAAAATAACTTATCCATGTTGTGCCTTATGTCAGTTGATTGTATGTGTTTTATTACAGTAATTGAAGAATCCAGTGGTCCAGTGTGGCTTTACTTTGGCTGTAGACATAAAAATAAGGACTTTCTGTACCAGAAAGTATTAGGTAAGAAGCAACTACAGCGCAACCTCTCCGGAGCGGCCCTTTCTTGAGAAACAACCTCCCTTCAACAACAGATTAGGTTTTTCCCTCTACATAGTTTAAGTATTAACTTAACCTCTGTAGAGCAACAGCCTCTCAATAACAACAACAACATTATTTTGCTTCTCCCAAAGGGTGTTGTTTTGGAGAGGTTGCACTGTATTCTGCTATTTGTATTTTTTTAAAGAAGAACAAAATTGTTTTAAACCTGTATATACCAGGTAGTTAAAAAAAGTTGCCAAGGTCAGCTAATGTATGACTGGCTGCATATTGAACTGCATTAATCAGAGTTTTAAAACAAAATTATTAATCAGATTTAAATGTAAATAATAGGTTTCTGGGCAATCAATTAGATTGCCTATTGCTGCCAAATTTGGTATACATCATGTTGTTAACAAGACGTAGTTTTTTTTATTGTATTTGGGTCATGTGGTCAAGGTCACTAATGCTAAAAATAGGAATTTGCTGTTCATGTTTGTTAACAAGAATTCAATTTGTGCTTGATTTTAATTTTGAATTAGAACACAAAATTTAAATTTGCCATAATGATATCAGTATTGAAATGAACTTGCTAGAATGTCAAAACCAATACTTCATGTGTTCATAGTTGTAAATAAAGTAAAAGCCTTGCATGGTTATTTATTATTCTTTTTATAGTTTATAATTGTATGATTTGTCTTTTAGAACAATGGGAGAGTGATAATGTGATAAGATTGTCTGTAGCATTCTCACGAGATCAGGATAAAAAACAATATGTACAAGATCTCATATACAGAGATAGGACAGACATATGGAGATTAATGGATCAGGTTTGTTATATAGTTCTCTCTGTAGTTTTATAAACCCATTTACATAATGTACTGATCACTGATTGGCTGGCTACAGGCTATATGTAATTATCATTACTTGGCAGTTCATATCAAATGATTATTTTTTAACAAGATATGCATTAATATAAATGTATCTCCATTATATAAGCTCTGTTGTGAAATCTTTAGTAAAATTTGCTTATTTTTATAGGACAATGCCAGTATATTTGTGTGTGGTGATGCCAGGCATATGGCCCATGATGTTCACCTGACCTTGACCCAAATTGTTCAAAGTGAAGGTCAGATGAGTGAAAGTGAGGCTTGTGATTATTTGTGCAATATGGAAAAATGTTCACGTTATGAAAAAGATGTATGGGTAGTTTAGAAGAATTATATAAACGATGTACTCTCAGTGTTTAAAATACTATGCACATAGAATATTTCCAACAGCCAGCATCCGCTTTTTGATGATTTTGTCTCTGTTAATTGGACCTTTATTTATTGTGAGCATGTTTAAATACTTTGATTTTTGTTGATTTTTGTCACCTGTCATTTATTTGTTGCTACAGGTTCAGCTGCATTCTTTTGCTAAGTAAATCATGATACAATATGTGTGTGGAATAGATTTGTGCTTTATTGTGAAGAATTTATTAATAATTTATTTATTTATATATATATTTTTATTTGTGTTATATTTTTATGATGGTTACTTGATTAAAAAACATGGAACAATACATTGTACTCTTTTCTTCCTGTGTATAAAATAAGATACACAAAATGGATGCCTTCAATGCTCAGTCACTGGATGCTTCCCCTGTACACAAGCTGAAATCCTCACCACTACTAGCCATAACATGGAAACTATTGTATAAGGCGGATCATACTATTGTGTTTATAATCTATTTAGTTTATGCTAAAACTGTGTTACTTCATGACATCTAAGATAGACCTCCTCTGTAGTAAAGTGGTTAAGGTCGCTGACTTCAAATCACTGTAACCTCTCACTGATAGAGGGTCCTGGGTTCAAGCCCAGCTACCTGACCATGTATCTTTATGTGAAAACGTAGACAGTAGCTTACGGAGGATGGGAGTCTAGCGTTAGGTGAACTGTCCGCCTCGTATGACTCGGATTGTTGAAAAGGGAGTAAAGCTCAAACAAACAAACAAACAAGATATGCTGAAATGGACATTTTCAAGAATGTGTGACCATTAAATAGTTTTGTAGAAATTTATAAACCAATACAGGTAAGATAAATTATTGATAAAATTATTATAATTACTGCTGTATGTTCACTACCAATGGTTTCATAGAAACAGATATTGAATTATTTGGATCAAAAGAACGTTAGATTCTCAAGAAAATCTGTAATACTGTTAAGACTAGATACCTGTATATTTATAACTTTACAAATCAACACACAATCTCATAGAAATACTGAACCAGACAATACAAGGTGAAAATACAAACCCAACTAGACTGTCACATCCATCCTGTACATAGATGCACAAACCCAACTAGACTGTCACATCCATCCTGTACATAAATGCACAAACCCAACCAGACTGTCACATCCATCCTGTACATAAATGCACAAACCCAACCAGACTGTCACATCCATCCTGTATATAAATGCACAAACCCAAATAGACTGTCACATCCATCCTGTACATGAAAATACAAACCCAACTAGACTGTCACATCCATCCTGTACATAAATGCACAAACCCAACTAGACTGTCACATCCATCCTGTACATAGATGCACAAACCCAACTAGACTGCCACATCCATTATGTACATAAATGCACAAACCCAACTAGACTGTCACATCCATCCTGTACATAAATGCACAAACCCAACTAGACTGCCACATCCATCCTGTACATAAATGCACAAACCCAACTAGACTGCCACATCCATCATGTACATAAATGCACAGTTGATCTGATATTTCTTGAATTGTTTAACTAGCCAACACACTTTTCTTTATAAATAGTAAACATTTTATTTCTTATATTTAAACATATTTACATACAACATAAATTAATAAAATAAATAAAACTTGTATTAAAGAATTTGCAAAACTGGGCAAAAATGAAACAGAAAAATCAACCAACATTATCATCTAGTTTATGTGACTATACATTGTTTTCAGTTTGGGAATTTTTGCAGACTAAAATATCACAACAAGCTTGTATGTTTGGCTTTAACATTGAACACCCACGTGGTATGTACTCGTGTCCTGGACATCTGTAAATATATAAATATACACATATACATCAAACTAGACTGATAAAATATATACGACACCGCATATAACACAGCTATGTTGTCCATGCTTTTTTAAATTTCATTTAACATGGAAATATTTGGCTTGTATTTATTATTATCAGCTATCCCATACACTATGTATACTACACATAACAACTTTCTTCTTACTTTGTTAATTAGCAGCAGCCTATAATTTGGAAACATTACATTGCTGTTCTGAAAAAAAAAAATTGGTTACGAGAGGCATTGCAAATGGTTTATTTTGTACTAATAAAGGGGTTATAAAATGATAATAAAAACAATTCTTTAATTACTCATGCTGTAAATATGGTAAGGTACTGATACTCAGCTAAAACTGTTTTAAATATTCTTTTAAAAAACGGTTGTATATGCATGTACGGTGACCTCACTAGTGATAAGGACGCTGGTGTAAAAGACATGAAGAATGATAAGGTGCATTCTTTCATGAAGATAAATCTTCATACAGATAATGATTCCATGAACTGTGCTTGTACTGTATCAATTTCATACCAAAATAACAATATCTTCTTATTACCAATGACCCAATTATATATCAATCAAATGGCATTATACTGCAACCTCTTCAAGGCAACACCCTTTTGCAGTACTGTAGCAAAATTATGTTGTTGTGAGGGTGCTACTCTAGAGACTTAAATTGATAAATTGTCGAGCGGGAAAAAATCATGCTGTTGTTTAAGAGATGTTGTTGCTCAAGATAGGACCGCTCAGGAGAGGTTGTACTGTATGTGATTTAGACATACGTTGAGCAGAGCACTCACCTTTGGTGACACGTGTATTGTCCATCGCCATTACACTTGCATACAAAGTCACATTTATCAAACCATAATTCACCCTTTGTATAAAATCGTCCGTTGTACAGGCAATCTCCTGTGATTATAATGTAGTCCTGTGTTAGAAATGTCATTAAAGTTTTAGTTCAGTACATGTTTGTTACCTTTTTACCAACAGCTAGAATAAGAATTGATTAAAAAACACCATATATTGTCTTAGAACGAATAGTCAATAGTAACCATTCATTAAACTGATTAAAATATCATCGTATATTATTTGAGTGAATTTACTGACAATGATACAAATAACGTATCGATATAATACGGTCATATCTTGCTACCCATGTTGTATAATGACATTACCTTGCGTTGCTGTACTTTCTTTCTGGAATGTTTTCCTCTTTCGTGTTGACAAAAGCATTTTACTTAAGACGCCAACTATCGGTTTCCTGAACGGAGTAATTGTACCATCGACAACAGACACTTGAAACACACCGGTGTTGGTACGCATTGTTCTATACATTGGTTTTGTACTGCTCTTAGGAGTAGTAGTTTTCAGTTGACCTACTTCCTGTTTGGATTTTAACAAATTACCAAGTACATTCTTGTTTGGATTTCCTGTTTTTGAATGCATGAAAGTCTTTGTTTTTACATGACCAAGTTTACCTGTAGTTGTCTGATGCTCTGAATCAAGTCGCTTTAACAGTTTGGTTTTAGTCGAGTTTATGTTTATTGTCATGTTGTTTTGGTTGTCATTTATGATCTCATTCAACGAGTGTGAAACGATTTCTGTGGTTGTGACCTTCTCTGGTTTTGATCTGACAGTTACATATTGCGCTTTTGAATGATTCGTCACGTTGACAGCAGAGTTGTTGATAGATACATCTATAGCATCAGTATGATTCCATTTTGGAACACTATTACCACTAATTGGCTTGACAGAGGGTTCTGATGCATAGGTACTGACTTGAATATTGCTTCTATTTGTCGTTGGAACTGTTGAATAATTCATCTGTATGTTGGGTACATCTCTTACTGCTGGAATATCATTTATCGAGATGTCAAGGATACTCATTAACTGTTTTAACACGAATTCTTTCTTCACCTCATTTGATTTGACTGCACTGGTTTCCACATCGCGAGAATACTCCGTATTCGATAACTGACCGTTTGACCTTATCGTGTCTTTTACTGCGTTAGAATTGATTGGATTTATAACAACTCCAGTTGATATGGTTGAGCCCGTTGTATTGTCTTTTGTATTCACTATGTCTGCTTTCAATGGATTTGCCTTGGCTATTTCTTTATTCAATGATTTAGAATCAACCGCGCTATAATTCAGCAACTTTGTTGTCACTAAGTCATTAGCTTCAGCGTTGGATTTCGCCACATCAGATTTACCTGTGTTTGAACTAATCGCAGCATTATTCCCTGCAACAGACGTCGTTACGTCGTTACTCGCTAAATCGGTCGAAGAATAGTCTGTGAATCTTTTACCTGTTTTAACAACTTCAGGATTAATGTTTGATTCCACATCAGAATATCTGTCATGTTTCTTTGACGTAGGAAAACGTCTTGTAAAACTCGGTGGCTGCCGTTTTCTTATATACACTATTTTTGGAACTAACTTGTTTGTTTTGTTAAGGTGCATCGGTGCCCTCTGGAAGTAGCCCGCTAATGACGAATATCTCCCTCTTCCAATATCAACGCTTTTTAAATCCATTCTCTTGTTAAACATCTGTTTTAAGGGTGACATTTCTGTGGATCTTATGGGATGCAGTTGCGACAATGTCCACATGGGCTCGCTGTATTTATCTCGTCTTACAACACTGCCAAACCTACAGTCAGGCTCAAAACAACACTTATCACTTCTAGAACGTCTATTTACACACCCAACCGGAAGTGCGTTGTATCTCGGACATCTGAAAATGTTGTATTGTCATGATTCAATAGTAAGAAATGCAGTTTATGATAAATTTGAAAATAAAACATCTCATTATTATTGGATAGAAAATGCAATGACAACAAAATGTATTAACTGTTGTTGTCGAAATTAACCACACACACTGTAAATGTATTTTATGTGAATAAGAATCTTGATATGACGTACTATGACCAATGACGACGTGCATCATTGATACATGTATACATTTGTACATGTATTACCAAATACTTTGTTTACCGTTCGTCAACATGATACAAAGGTAATACAAATGTTTGGGAATATGCTAACCATACCTGTCTATACATTTATATACTCCAAACTTAGCATTCATACATGTACACACATAACTACAACCATCAAACCATTTTTCTTCCTGTGTGTAATTTAGTCCTTTGTACGAACATACACCACCTAAAACACAATATACTTGTTAGTCCGATCAGACATAAATGATACAACTTACAGTAGGAAGCGTTTTAATTCTTACTTCTTAGTTTTTTTTTGTATGTCATGTTGGATGCTTTGAAACTACTTATGGCAGCTGATAGAGAAGCCTTATATATTTAATACATGAGAGTCGCACGTGTTTCCTTATGATAGACCTTAGCTTACCTGGTGTGTACATTTTATGAAGAAAATTTGAAAATTGAGTCGTGAACAGTTTGTTATCTTACTAATTGTGTGCCTGGTTCGGTCATTGGGCTGCCATGTTCAACTTATACATCGTTTGCGATTATATTTATATAACCATTTGGCGGTTAAGGAAGTATGCGACCTTTCCCCGACGTCATGGGTCAAAAATCGACTTTTCTCCGATTGTTCTAACATTTCGTGCATTGGTAGTACAACATGTTTGTCTTTTTTTTTGTCGTTTTACTTTTTCTGTTTTCCCACTAGTTTCTTAGCAACGCCGCATTGAATACCAGCGGTATAAAATCGACGTTTTACTTGTGTAATTGATTTCAACATACCGCTATTTTAATTTCAGGTACACCAACTTCAAGCTGTCTATCTGCAGAATAAGCTCATATAAGTTTTAATGGGCTTTTACCATCTAATGGCTGAACGTTTAGCACTAAAAATACGTCATTTTTTCACGCGTAATTTTGACCCTCAACTATTCTTTAGGGCACATTTGGTTAACGAATGAAGATTCAATCCACGTATGAATCACATGTTGATTTTGTCAATATCATAACAAGCAATAATACAAGAAAAAACTGAAATGTCATCGCGCATTATTATTCACAAAATTGCAATGTAGTGAAGTTCGGACATCATGAATAACGTTCTTGAAATTGTTACGTCACGCTAATATTCGTCTTGTTTGTAATAACGTCAGGCTACAAATTAGCGTGACGTAACAATTTCTACAACGTTATTCATGATGTCCGAACTTTATTACATTGCAATTTTGTGAAAAATAATGCGCGATGACATATTATTTTTGCATTTTATAATTACTTGTTAACATATCCACTAAATAGACATGTGATTCATCAGTCGATTGAATCTACTTCCGTTTACCAAAAGTACACCGAAATATAGTTGGGGCTAAAAATTACGGGTGAAAAAAAACGGAAGTAATTTTAGTGCTTAACGTTCCGCCAGGACAATAATGACGACAAAACTCCATTAAAACTTATATGAGCTTATTCCGCATATAGAGAGCTTGAAGTTGGTGTATCTGAAGTTACAATAGCGGTATGTTTGAACCAATTTTGCATGTAAAACGTCGAATTTACACCTCTGACATTACACGTGACGTTGCTAGGAAACGGATTGGAAACAGAAAAAATAAAACGAACAAAAATCGAAGAACATGCTGTACTACCATTGTGTAAAATTTCAGAACAGTCGGAGAAAATTCGATTTTTGACCCATGTCGTCGGGGAAAGGTCGCATACTACCTTAAGGAGGCGGGACATGGATTTATTTTTGCAGTTAGCTATTTAAATTGCCTGATATGGAACCAATTCAAGAACATATTAAAAACGCAAAATTTTGCACCCGTCGAAATAAAGAAGGTATATTCGTACTTGGAGTTATCTTAAATTCATGTTTATTATATTAAACCAACAACTATTGATCTAACAAACGGTAGTACATTAAGAAGAAACTTACCTAGTCCATAAGCCAGATTTTGTTTTACTGTTCCTTTATTTTCTGTTGATGTTGGGTGGTAATCTAGCCCAGGGCGAAGGTCTGTGTGTTTAGGTGCATGTCTCGTTTCGTTTTTAGTTGCTTTACTCACGGGAACTTTTCTAGCCGAAAATAGATTAACAGGTCCGAACTTTGAGAAAATGTCCGCCAACCTTTGAGTGGATTTCACGGTATAAGTAGCAGCTGTTATCTCAGGGGCTGTCACTGTTTCATACGACACAATAGCTTCTTGTTCTGCTCCTGTTGTGTTGGTAACAGATACAGACGTGACGTTTGTTGTGTCTTGTTGAGGTAACTCTACTGGTATATTGTCGTCTGCTGTTTGTGTTTCCGTAGAGTTACAAACTGGTTCCAGGCAGCACTCTTCATTTGGAGGTAATTTTAACTCACAGTCTGGATTCAAATCTGAATATTCCTTGCACCTATCAGTGTTATACGAACACACGATATGTGAGCTTATGCTAGTTTGATTATCACATTTTCAAAATCAACAGGTTCATTTAGATTATTTTAGTCTTGTTCTTCAGATGATAATACATTTAACGATTACTAGTGGACCCTAATTTCGATATGTAATATGTTAACTACAATTATAAACTGTCTGAATAGCGATGTTTGGATTTATACGACATTTCGTTTATACTTTTTTGTCATTTAGATTAGTTTTGCCATGATTTAAAAACACACTGTCATTATTATCATCGTAAAGTCTTGTAGGTAAACGGAATTATAAGAGGGGTAGACAAAAAGGAACTGTAACAACATCTCCTCGTCAAATTACAAGAGTATGTGAACATAATTTACTCCAAAAGAAATCGTTGAATATTCTGGGTACGGATATTATCATTTCTGAAATTGAGTCCGGGTAGTACCATTTTCTTTTTATACTACTAAACCTGAGTAATACTGACTTCTGAAGCTAAATATTCTAAAACAAACTAGAAACTGTTACCATATACACTCGGTATATTCCCTGGTGCGTTAAAAAGTGAGATAAAGAAGTTTTGCCATGTTTTATGACATTTTATAAGAAAAGTACGGAGCGTATCACGCACAAGTCAAAACTTAGCCCGTTTTCAGGCCTTTACTAAATAGACTTACTACAAACCGTTTTCACGAAAACATAATATGCAACAGTAAATCCTTGGTGCGCGATATCATTTTATATCAATTTGACGATTTCATGCAGAAATAATTAAATCTAATTTTGAGTCGAGGAGATGTTGTCATAAAAAGTGTACGATGTGTATCCATTAGCAGGTGCTCGATGACGTAGTGTACTACCATTGTATTATGTTTATCAATATTCCTGATTCGATCTACTTAAACAGTTAGTAAATCAACTTTAATTATTATATAGAACTATGACATCTCTTACCGTGCTGTACACCTGTACAGACCAGATACGGTGTCTTTACAAGTACATGAAAACTCACAACCATCAGTCCAGTTTCCATGGTAATAGTGTCCTTTATAATTACATCCTTTACCTCCATCTGTAACAAAACCATCTTTATATAAACCTAGTCATGTATCAGGTTAGTACTTGTACGGTAATATAATGATTAGAGGTGAAGCTGTTGTCACAATATGACAGAAATAATGTTGAAAATCGGCCGTTAAATCTGGAAAAGGTGTTGCTGTGTTTGTAAGTCTTGTGTACCATACTGACTTTCCTAATTAATGATCGGACTGTAGGGGTACAATAAATAGTATTAGATGTGTCTGACCATTATAGCCATTTAATAGAATTTGGTCTGAACAAAAGCAGAATGAATGATGTACATACACGTGTATTACCTTTATCAGTGATATTATCAGCAGCACTGTTTACATCTGTGATGGTAGTGTTTTTGTCGTTGTTGTCGGCGTCATTGTTGTTGTTATGGTTACTAGTTACCGCACTACAGTCTGGCTGCTTGCAACATTCCTCACCTGGCGGCAAGCTGAGTATACAACCTGTCGGGACATCTCGATATACGGGACATCTACAGATATGGACATAAGGCAATAAGTAAATAATACAAATAATCAAATAAATAAAAAAAATATCAAATTAAATACCGACATTAAGTGTTGTTATTTCCACAGAAGTACAAATGTAAGTGTGAGATTGGTCGCTAAAAACTAGTTTACCCTCCCCCTCCCGGGATTTATGTATGAATCTATGTTTGATGGGGTTGGGCCGGATGATATGGGGGAGGGGGTTGTATATTTTATAGGAATCTTTTTTCTCAATATATTCACCAGTTTATTAACGAATTGGGTGGTGTGTAAAGAATGAAAGCATATACTAGTATTCAATTAACTTCAATTAAATTTATCTGCTTTAGAATGGCGCGTGTCATATGTACCGGTATTGGAATTATAAATCGTACTCTTCACAAAATGACACATAATGTTGCTATCTCAACATGAAACCATGAACACGTGTACCAATAAAATCTGTAGATTCCAAGATTGACTTACCGTGTTGTACATTTATAGAATCCTGAATCCGGTTTGATACACGAACAGTTAAATTCACATCCATCTGTCCAGTTACCTGTGTAATATTCACCTTTATAGTAACATCCCGCAGCGTTACCTGAAGATAACAAGTCATATTATACGTTTATACATTACCTCCATTCATTCAGATACAAAATCATGTGCTTCTCATCTACATGTATATACAGGAAGGACACAACCTCTCCAAAGCAACACCTTTTTGGAGTAGCAAAATTATGTAACAGTTGTTGTTGCGAGGTTGTTGCTCTAGAGAGGTTGCATTAATGAGTTAAATCGTACAGTGGGAAAATCATACTGTTGTAGAAAGGATGTTGTTGCTCTAGAGAGGTTGCATTAATAAGTTAAATCGTACAGTGGAAAAACTATACTGTTGTAGAAGGGATGTTGTTGCTCTAGAGAGGTTGCATTAATAAGTTAAATCGTACAGTGGAAAAACTATACTGTTGTAGAAAGGATGTTGTTGCTCTAGAGAGGTTGCATTAATAAGTTAAATCGTACAGTGGGAAAACTTTACTGTTGTAGAATGGATGTTGTTGCTCTAGAGAGGTTGCATTAATAAGTTAAATCGTACAGTGGAAAAACTATACTGTTGTAGAAAGGATGTTGTTGCTCTAGAGAGGTTGCATTAATAAGTTAAATCGTACAGTGGAAAAACTATACTGTTGTAGAATGGATGTTGTTGCTCTAGAGAGGTTGCATTAATGAGTTAAATCGTACAGTGGGAAAATCATGCTGTTGTAGAAGGGAGGTTGTTGCTCTAGAGAGGGCTGCTCTTGAGAGGTTGTACTGTAGTTTTGTTTATTGTTTCTGATACAGTATGAAGAAAATGTATTGTGTTGGAGATCATGTACAATACAGATGCATTCAATACTTAATTTAGGAAACAGAAGAGGAATATTTATGTATTTATCATTAAAACTTCATGTTTCTCGTGATGATCATATATAAAAACATACCGTACATCATGGCATGGAAAGTACAAATGACGTGACAGTAAACAATAGCATACATTAAATGGACAGATAAATATTATAAATACATAATAAAAAAGCAATAAAATTGAGATTTGCCATTTTATCAAGCATAATTTGAAATTAACAATAAAATTACTACTTAAAACATTGTACTCGGATTTAACCATAACATGAATGTGATACAATGTTTTATTTGTTTAAGAATTTATATATACATGTAGATATAAACAGATGATAAATACAGATGAGAAAAGATTGGTCTCGAAGTCACTCTTCGGCGTATTAAGTTTATGTACATGCATAAAACATGCAAGTCACTTTGATGTTATAAATCATTGTCTTCGTGTTAAACACGTTTAACCTTGCATTTATAGAAACAACGAAGTGACTGTTTAAATCTGTTTATCTAAGTCCCATCATTGATTTAAAGTTATATGTATTATTCTGACAGTAATATTAATGGCACGTGCCGACCGAACGTTCATTAATATTCATTTTTAATACAAACCACAGACATTCATAGAGTTGAACTTATTAGGTATCTGTACTTATTCTTTACAACCATATATCAATAATAAATTGTCTAGTTAAATCGAATGATTGATGTTGAAATGTAAAAAATATGATTATATTATAAAGGTTATGTAAGGTAAGTGAAGTTTCTCTATGAATGTATGTAAATTAGACTTTGATCAAAGACAATAAACGTATATAACTAATTAACAAGCCGCGTGATCAATTCAGCTTGTATACATCATACAATACTTGCGATGTTAAATCATAATAACGCTACTTTAACTTTCTTTAACGATTCCATTTACATGTTGTAGATGTTAAAATGGATATAAAAGAATCATCTTGTTAAAATAATACTTTTTTTTAACATTATATGTATTTTCGTTTGCATTTTTAGCTCAGCTGTTTTCGAATAAAAAGTCGAGCTATTGTAATCACTGAGTCGTTAGTGTTTGTGCCCTGTACTGGCACCAGGACAAAGTCTTATCACGGGATCATTATTGTGTTTTACTTTTGCAGGACTATACTGTTATCTTAGTGTTCATATTGTTTTGGTCCCAATATTTTCTTTAATCGCGTCTTTCCTCTACTTCTTTTGATGTTATCAGACTACGTGCTTCACGTGTAGAAATACCAGTACAAAGTTAAATCAAACCTGTGAACAAAGGCCATCCTTCGAAAAAAATAAAATTTGTCATTATAGATCGGAGGTCATTTGTTCTTAATTATCAATGACGTCTTTTTAAATAAGCTTTATTTACAGGTTGTCCGCTTACACAGGTTTGATTGAAGGAAAGAATTGGCTGTCTTTGGTATTTATATAACAGGGATGACCATCTACTATTTATTTTGGATTCCATCAATGTTTTACGCAAATAAAAATTAGTTAATGGCGTCAAATATGGTATAAACATTAAAGTTAAATGCTATCAATATTTAATAGTGTTCGTAATGAGAATGTATTCTGGTTAAACTGAAACTACGTACCACTGTTCTCCGAGCTTGACATATCTACAGCTACAGACGATAGCATTATGACGTAAACTACCAAATAAGGAGATTGAAGCATTCTGGAAACAAACAGAAACAAACAGAATTAAATATACACTGTTCTTTACTGAAAATACACAAAACTCAGAAAAGGTACCTGGTTACGAAAAAAAAACACTAACGAAATAACTTGACACATACACAACTGTTTTAATGATAAGATAAAAATCAAAGTACTAAATGTATTCATGGAAACTGAACTTAATCGACCTGCGCTGTGATGCAACATGGACCGTGAATCAGTTTAACAACTACATGGTAGATGTAGATAAACATAGTACTTAGCATAAAAAGTATGCGTTGCCGACCAAATGACGGGTATGGAAAGCTGAACTTTATTCATTTTCCGAAAACATAAAAAGGAAAAACAACAACAACAACACAATCCTCATTTAATATTGTACTTATCTGACAAGCACATCACATTGACATAATGGTGATAATCACGCGCTTCCGGTGTTAAAAGCAACAATAAACTGGAAGATTATGACTTAACTTATCTACCGTGTGATTGTTAATTACCCCCTGACGTTAACATGAGTAATTTAACCATGATTTATGAACGGTGTATCATTATCATACAAAATTAGGTGAACATTCATGAATAGATGCAATTACTCAATATAAAATCACTCGAGTACCCTCGTATTGGAAACTGGACCATAGTTCAGCTTTCCATAGATGTCACTAGCTCGGAGGGCACATATTTTGATGCGGAAAAGTACTACGTTTTTTTCTACACCCGCCATGCAATTGTTGAACAAGTTCCCATTCCATGTTGCAGTTTATGTTTATGTAAGTTAAGCTTCCATGAGTACTTTCAGTACTTTGATTACATAATTAACGGCATTATTGTCTTGTTCCTGTAGCCTTTTCTGAGTCATTCCTTGGTTAGGTTTTGTTCTTATACTGCATCTATTTCAGAGTCCACAAAAACTCGATTCTATTATTCTAGATTATCAACATGATTCTCGATGTTTTGTATTACAAATATGAGAGATGGTTTATTATAGTATCATGTTTTGTATAAAATTATATTAATTAAACACAACGTGAATGTGACATTTTGTGGTCTAAGGTATATTTTAGTAACACATTTTAATTACATGTTATGTAGCCCACTTTTCATACAGAAATTTACGATTTATGATGTGCACGCAGTATTTCTATGTTGTTAAATAAGTTATAGGTATATGTTAAAAGTTAAAACTTACCTCTAAGTATTTTTATGAAATATCCATACAATATATAAACACGAGGAGTGCTTGTATCAAATTATGAGCACACAAATAAACAAATAATTGATTTTACTATTAGTGTTGAGTACAGCTACTGTCATTTATACAATGTGTAATCTGGAGAGAATTTAAATGAAGCAGTTTTGATTTAAGAATAGAAATGAAATTTGACGAATTTTAACGTGAGACTAGCTAGGTATTAATATGAGTGTCATATACAAAAACTCATTTACATATACTTCTTGATAAAAATAACGTCGACATAGGAAAATTTAGTGTCAACAAACATAGCTTAATCTGCGAAAACTGGTGTGAGCCTTTTGCATAAGAGTATAGTGTTCTAAAGATACATCAGCATGAACTGTAACAACAAAGTACAAGCACGCTCTTAAGACTGGTATGATTATATAAGATTATATTGTTGAGCAGTTCTTCATGAGAGCGTAACACGTCGTTACGTCAAATCTGGAGTTACCTGCCTTGACGCTACGTTATTTTTCCCGCGTTATGCCGGCAACCAAAGTAAACAGGGTACCGGACAAGCTCATCTTATTTAGTTTTTTGTTTGTAGACACCACAACTTCGTCATGTTATATCAGTGATTTAAAGCAGAAACCTTTTAACAGGATTAATTTGGTCTATTTTCAGTAAGTTTTTTATAATCATTTTTAAAATTTATTACATCATGTTTGAAATACCTGCGTTATGGACGTTTGCTCCACTGTACTCTTAGAAATCATGGAAAAAAGACAAATACCAAATAGTGAAGCTAAAATCCAATTAATACTTATCTGTATTTTTTGTCGCGCTCCATCGCTCCTTGTTTATTTTGATATATATCAATGTAGAGTAAACGCGACGTTATCTTTGCAGATCATTTTACAGAATCGATCATCATCAAAAATAATGTCATTAATTTTAAATAAAAACAAAACAATACAATAAACGTGTCAGAATGAATATCACTTATATGAATGCTAATAGTGTTATTATGTGGTGTCCTACACAATAAGACATAAGTCAGATATACCGTCATTATAATCAGCATGTTTAATTTATATGTCCAGAGTAACAAAAAGAAATGCTTCATCATAGTTTGGTTAATTAAAAATCCACGAAACTTTTCAGTCTCATCTCTTGGAAAATATTTGATAAATCAAAGTACTGAAAGTAGTCATGGAAACTGAACTTACAATACTTGCACTGCAACATGGTACGGGAACTAGTTTAACAATTGCATGGTCGATGTAGAAAATGATCTTCGAGCCGCAGGAAAATTCATGCTTGCCGAGCGAGTAACGGTTATGCGAAGCTGAACTATCGTTTCCAAAAATGACTACAACAACAACTAGTCACGTGACGATATAATCAGTACATAAATGTCACGTACAATATTAAACATGACTATAAAGATGATTAGTATCCGACTCCTTCCAAATGTTCATTAAATTCATCGTATCTGGACCAGTACCTGACAAACACGTTAGTCTGACCGGCTGACTCAGCTAGTAGAACACTGGTACCAAGGTTATAAAACTTAAGAACAGTCTCTGAGTTCAAATCTCGATTCCATCCTTAAAGTATTATGGTTTACAAGATAGAGCTGATTAATATATAGATACAATCATCCTGTCAGACTAATCTATCAATATTTTTTTTTATTGTCTGATCATAATATATTGTTAATAAGCAAGTGTTTTCATAATGGCCTTGTTATTGGGCTGAAGACCGTCATATTAGCCTGAGGACGAAGGCCGAGGGCTAATATGACTGTCTGAAGCCAATAACAAGGCCAATATGAAAACCCTTCCTTATTGAAAATTTTATTAATTAACTATATATATAGACTATAGCAGTGGTTTCATAATGGCCGAGCTGGACAGCCTATCAGAATGACCGAATCTCATGATAGCCGAGTTTTTCATAATGGCCGAGCTGGACAGCCTATCAGAATGACCGAATCTCATTATAGCCGAGTTTTTTCATAATGGCCGAGTTTTGTGTTCATAATGTCTTGGAGAACTTCATATGAGCCCAGCATTTGAAGTAAAAACGCGCCTAGTATTGAACAGTTAATTAATAATTAACTCAGAAACATCAAAATGACAGATATGAGATTTGAGATCGGAGACCGATCTCAAGTTGTATAACAGAACAGAATTTTATTAAGTAACGTATACACAAAGTATCTTGTTACAAACATATGAAAATAACAATGACAAACACGTGAGAAATAAATACAAACGATTTCATTAAGAGAAAAAAAGAAAACAAGAAGAAAAGAAAGGGATATAACAAAGATACATAAGAGAAACATTATTCATGGAGGATGAACAACATGAAAAATCTGAAAAATATAGTACTGAGAAATTCAATGAATTGGTGATGTAAGTATTTACGTTGCTGCAGATAGAAAAGTACCCGTATGCATATAAACATAACACATATATTACACTCGAGAGAAGTATGATACAGATTAAAAAAAGGCGCTTATCATGTCATAAATTAACCAACTACATTTGTACTTCATAACCTTGGTCTAAGGACTGTTGATAAAGAAGTCGCAAGTTGAATATTCGGTTGAAGTACAAGTCACGTGACAATTTGTTTCATGTCTGGCTGATTTTACGGATAACAAGAAATGTCTTCAAAAAAGAGAGTCACGAAGTTTCTTTGATGTATGTATATAAGTCCTAGATGTTATAAACACTGTTGAAACCAAAATTATGATTTTTATTAAATTCCTAAATTTCCGTTATAGTACCGTGTGAACACCAGTCCAATTAGGTTACACATTACAATGTTGTTATTATGTCAGCTAAATAAATTACACATTTAGTCATGTCTACTGTAAATTAATTCAAATAAATGCAAAAAAGTTTGTCAAGAACGGTTTATTACTTTATTTCGACCGCATAAGAACATTTTCGTACAAGTTTACGACCACAAAAAGTACACATTAAACAATTGCAACCTCGCTATACATTGGCGTATAACACCAACCTCTCTTAAAAACAGCTCGATTTTTCCAACTGCACGATTTAACTATTAATTCAACCTCTGTAGAGCAACAACCTCTCAACAACAACATCATTTTGCTGCTCCCAAAGGGTTTTGCTTTGGAGAGGTTGCACTGTATATACCGTACATGATTTAAGATTGATTTTGATTTATTGAAGATACCAAACATGGCATATAACGTACGAACATGACAAAGTGTTTATCTATACCATCTTGTAATAAAGTTGAAGAAGAACTTCATGAAGACATTATGAATAAAATCATAAATAAGACAGATAGATAGATATGTAGACGAAGACAAATCACAATGTCACTTTGAATAAAGACATCTCGATGCTAGGTGACTGTGATATGCTTTATGACATGATAATTTTAAAAATAGATGCAATTTGAATAGTTTATTGTTTTCCAATCACTCGTTTGAGCTTTATTTAATTCATTACCGTCATCATCTGTGTCTGCATTAATACCATTGTGTACCTGCTCATTATTTTATCACCATGCCTCCATGTCCGTTTACTGGGTTATCGGCGGTAGAGTGGTAACGCGCTTGACTTCTACACAAAATGTCGTGGGTTCAAATCTCGTCTCCGTCTTTCAATATTCCATGGACGTCCCCGTGCCACTACCGAGCCAAGTACTGCGTTAAAATCACGGGAAAGTGGTAAGGCATGTATCGGTGCTTTTCATCGGACACGATCAAGTTCTAGGAAAGATTATTCGAAAAAGTAGTCAGTATAAATACCCGGTTCTCCTGTATTTTATTTCCACTGCCTCTGAGGCGGCTCTGAAATGACCATAGTTGTAGAATGTGCCGTTAAACAACAGATAAAGGTGCTTATTCATTGGGGTTGTGTAATCGAACGCCTGTTTACCAAGAATGCAGACGTCCCATCACTTCATTGAATCAACTTGTCTTTACATCTTCCGCCTGGAACAGTCTATGGTAGCAATGTACATGTATTTGAATGTGTTGCTAAGGCATAAAAAGGCCAAACAGACCAAACCCGCATATGTTACGATTCCAGAAATGACAGTTTCAGCAACTAGTTGGGTGAACACAGTGTATTTATTTGTTTTTTTAAATATCACTCGAAATTATAATAATATGTGGCGTCTGTATTTAGCTAAGACATATTTCTATACAATGTTTTGTACTATTCAAAATAAAGAGCAGATTTTTTCTCCAAAAAATATCACTTATATTTAGTCGAACGCAACCTTGCAAGCGTGAATAACTAAACGTACTAAATACGCGTTAAAACACCAGGGACAGGCATGAAAACGCATGCAAACCACGAATATCACACACTTGAAGCTTAAAGCGCAAAAGAAATATTCAGGACAGCTCCATTCATCTAAAATTAAGAAAAATCGTTGGCTTATCTTCTACTTTCACTTCGCAACGCCATTTTCATTCAGTGATATTCGGTTAATGAAACGTCTCCTTTCAAACACTTTAAGGGTGAAGGTCACATAATTAATATCGTAGAGAAAATAAACGACTAGAATTGCTGGAATAGACATGGCTCCACGCTCAGTGTGAGACAGAACGGAAGTTTAACCACGTCGGTCTTTGCTGGAATCTCCACCACGTCGGTCTTTGCTGGAATCTCCATCACGTCGGTCTTTGCTGGAATCTCCATCACGTCGGTCTTTGCTGGAATCTCCATCACGTCGGTCTTTGCTGGAATCTCCATCACGTCGGTCTGTGCTGGAATCTCCACCACGTCGGTCTCTGCTGGAATCTCCATCACGTCGGTCTTTGCTGGAATCTCCATCACGTCGGTCTTTGCTGGAATCTCCACCACGTCGGTCTTGACTGGAATCTCCATCACGTCGGTCTTCGCTGGAATCTCCGCCACGTCGGTCTTTGCTGGAATTTCCATCACGTCGGTCTTTGCTGGAATCTCCATCACGTCGGTCTTTGCTGGAATCTCCATCACGTCGGTCTTTGCTGGAATCTCCACCACGTCGGTCTTGACTGGAATCTCCATCACGTCGGTCTTTGCTGGAATCTCCGCCACGTCGGTCTCTGCTGGAATCTCCACCACGTCGGTCTTTGCTGGAATCTCCACCACGTCGGTCTCTGCTGGAATCTCCGCCACGTCGGTCTTTGCTGGAATCTCCACCACGTCGGTCTCTGCTGGAATCTCCACCACGTCGGTCTCTGCTGGAATCTCCACCACGTCGGTCTTTGCTGGAATCTCCACCACGTCGGTCTTTGCTGGAATCTCCGCCTCGTCGGTCTTTGCTGGAATCTCCGCCACGTCGGTCTTTGCTGGAATCTCCGCCACGTCGGTCTCTGCTGGAATCTCCACCACGTCGGTCTTTGCTGGAATCTCCATCACGTCGGTCTTTGCTGGAATCTCCACCACGTCGGTCTCTGCTGAAATCTCCCCCACGTCTCCACTGAGCTCGGTGCCAGTTCGAGCTTGCAACTTACATTAGAGCTGAGATTATAAAACATTTTAATACCTCACGATCCGATAGCTTATCAATTAGTTGCTTTTTTATTTCGTTCAAGGTAGATAAACCATGTTACTCAATTCAATTAATAGCATAATCGTGGATATTCAAATAGCTGGCATGACGTGCGACAAAACATTGACGATGTTAGAAAACAATTTATGTTTCACGGGACGTAATAACTTAATTCAATCTAAAGAAAAGATTAATAGTGGTTATCTCCCTTGATATGATGCACATGTATATAATACTAAAACTTCACTTCAATGCACACCGAAAGGGGAAAATCAAAGGAATCTCATTGTTGTTGTTGTTTTTTGTTTTTAATCTTATGGTAAACCATTTTCTATCGTGGAAACCTATAAAATCATAAAGATTTTCAAAATTTGTTGACCCCTTTTTGAGATAAAAAATTTTAGCATTAGGCATCTAATCAAACATTGTACGATTTCATTTTATATGTCAATTTCTTGATCAAACTTCAATTGTTTGCATTGTTTGTATAGTGAATAAATATAAAAATAGGAATTTAGGACAAATTCGCAGTAAGCATTTTTCGCACTCAAGAAAATGAACCCTTTTCTCTCATGCAGAGTGACATTTGAGATAACAAGCGCCAAACGGAGGCAGAAACATCGTAAATATTTATATTATTATGACGACGCTGACCTCTTGAAACAATTAATATCAATTACTGGTAAGTACGAGGGGTGATCAGTAAGTTCGTGGACTACCAAGTGTATAAAGAAATGCTAGATTTAAGTAACAACACAATAATGAAATAGCCGAAAGTGCACTGCATGTTATGATAAAATGTAATTTATACATCCTGGTACAAAGATTGACGCTAAAATATTGGAAACAGACTATCAAGAAGTTAAAACAGTCGTACAACTGGACCAGGATAAGATAGTGAATAATTTGTCTCTCATGAGCCTGCTATATTAAATCGTAAACTGTAAACCTATTGAAATTGGTTCTTTCCGGAAATGTGAAATTAACTTTCTACTTTACTGGAGACACTTTATCAACCATCTTTGAACACTTAATATTTCTAAGACTTGATCAGCCAACAATTTTCAAGTAGGATTGATATCGGTGTGTGTGTTTGTTTCATCATTATAACAAGGTGAGCACATACATTCTCAACCATCATGGATATAAACGGAACATGGAAACTAGTGACGGCGGACAATATTCCTGAAATCTGCGATGTACTTGGTAATATTTTCTTAAATTGTTATTGTAAATTGTAAAACGTAGTTTTGTTTAAGCCGCTAAGATTGGTCATGTTCAAATAAGAAGATTTTACAAATTGTTTTGTAAAAAGTTTACAATAATTAATTTTTAGAATCTGAAACAGTTGATGTGTCAGGATTTCTGTTTATGTGCTTCTAGCTTAATTACTAGCTTATTAATTAATAAAAAAAAAATCAGTAAATGAAATCTGATTTTTGTCTGAGTCATTGTGAGCAGACCTGGCTGGTTTCTCATGGCAACAAGTGATATTTTGATTTATTTAATGTTTTTCATACAGTTGTGATGGAAATCCTAGAATGGTTATATAGTGTGTAACTCGGAGATTAAATATTGATTTGTATCGGACTGGTAATTTACTTTAGAACAATCGATATCATTTAAATATTTCCTGTTTTTTAATTTGTTATAGTTTTATTTCTAAGTACATGTACATGTAAATATTATATTAAACATCGATACTAAATGCTGGGTTATGAATGTGCAATGGCACGACTCCAGAACCTTGGCTAGAACCCAAGACCTAATGGGTACAAATCCTACCGGTGACACGTTTCTGCCATATAGGTTTAGTCAATAGTGTAGTCGGTACGTCTGTGGTCAATTGGTTACGGTCTCTGACTCGTACTAGCCCCTCGCCGCCATTAGATAGAATCCCACTTCTGACTCTCCGTGGTCGAGTGGTTAAGGTCCACTGTTACCTCTCACTGATAGAGCCCAGTTGCTTACGGTGGATGGGAGTCTAGTACTGATGTTTCCCAGGAATGGTGGTAAGGTGAACTGTCTGCCTTATATGACTCTGACTGTTGATAAGGGGCGTATAACTCAAACAAACAAAAGTCACTCGGGACTATAGACCTATTTCACAAGTAAGAAAGCTGTCAAGCTAGCTTACGTATACTAGGGGACAATTCCATCGTTACAAATGATCTAGTTGTTGCCTAATGACCCTGGCGATGTTGATCCCGGTAAAATAGATTGTAGTTCATGCGCGCATATGGTTACAAAAGATTTTCAAGAGTGACACAATTTATACAAGTGTTGAAATACTTGTTTTTATTAACGAAGTAAAATGAATAATATATACAAATGTATTACTCGTATTACATGCAGAATACATACTTAATATTAGACTTTCCGACTACGTGATTCTTGTTTGAGGTGGTTTATATTTTCCTATAAATCTAAAGATAAAACTTTAATGCACGTAAAACAGCATTGCGAATATAATCACTTTAGTTTATCATGAATTGCAGACGTGAAAGATGATTTTAAGGAAAAAGCCGTTCAGCTGATGAGTCCTGGAAGCGGTGTAAAACAGTCTATCAATGTAGACGGTAACAATGTGTCTGTGGTATACCACATCCCCGGGAAAACAATAGAAGCTAAAACTGCACTCGGTGATCCAGTCAAAATGCCGTTCTTTGATGGTAGAATAATGCAGGTAACTTAATGTATTGATCGTTTGTTTTCTTATTTTCTGGTTTCCAATCTGTTTGAATGTTTTGTGATTTGATAAGAATGTATGTATTATGGGACACCATCAGTACATTATTGTTACATTTCGACAACGCACAAAGTATCACGGATGGATTTAGGCTATTAGTGCTTGAATCAGTGTTGTTTCTTTTACATTGCTTTGATTAAATCAGTCAATATTTACCTATTGTTTGTTTACATAATTGTAAAAGTTAAATTTCTAAAATGGTATTGAGTTTACAATAATTATTATTAAAACTTTATGTCTATACATATTCTGTCTGCTCAATAACTGTATACTACATATAGGTATAATTCAGACTCTATACTGGAAATACTTCAGGATAGTAAGTTTGTATTCCTAACGACTATATATTTCCCAAAACAGTACTATTATAACCCACTGAAAATATTTTTTTTCACCATGCGCATTGTTTATATACTATTTATTTGTACATGTACACCATTGTATCATTTATAATATGATTATGGTTAAAATCAAGTAAAGTTGAAAAGTTGAAGTGGAATAAATTCTACATTATCATATACAATGTATATACATATACAGTGCAGCCTCTCCAGAGCGGCCCTATCTTGAGCAACAACCTCCCTTTAACATCAGCACGATTTAACTGTTCATTTGACCTCTCTAGACCGAGGCAACAACCTCTCAACAACAACATAATTTTGCTACTCCCAAAGGCTGTTGATTTGGAGAGGTTGCAGTGTATACTGTTATCTTGCACCAAACATTTCCAGAGACAGAAGAAACCCTTGTCTAAGCTTGAATAGTGAATACAGTCCGATTTGAGTTCAACGGCGCGCTATGTGTGTAGTTCAGCATTAAAACAAAGGAAACTCGTTGAATGGTGCCACTCACCATAGCATAGCATCTATTTAATGTCAACTATTCATATTGCAATTCTATCTTAATGTTTTATTGTAGTGTGTGTTTACGATCGACGGAGATAAACTAGTGGAGACAGAAAGTGGGGCATTCGATGCTGTTAATGTTAGATATAGACAAGGGGAACAACTCATCATTGTAAGTCAGGTATCTCTTATAACCCTTTATCAAACTAAGGAACAACCGGGGTGCAAACATTATTAGCCTTCCTCTCTGACAAAGATGTAATTAAGAAAAAAGATGATTTACTAACAAATCACAAGCGACGCGAAGGGGTGTGCAGTGATATATTGCATACAAATCGAAATATGAACGATGGCAAATACAGTTTGTCTTAATTTCTGTTCATACATAAAAAATAAGTGACTTATTTTCTCCATATCAGGTTCTCGGCACATTCCATGCGATATATTTTTCAAATTTCAAATGAAATGCGCAGGCTACATTGTTAATTCATCATTATTACTGTAATTAAAACGCTGAAATATTTACGTTACCATGGTAACGAAGTTCGCTGATATTAAAAGCAATACAATGAATCCATCTGACCGTAAAATAATATTTGTACTGTATTTCATATAATTGCAGTGTCAGGACGAAACCCTTCCTGTAAATAGTGTTAGTCACGAAGAGTGATGATATACTGTGGTTTCAATAATTTTCTTTGGGGATTTAATTTCAAAAAAATCATTTTAGTAAAAACAAAGAAAATTGAGCCTGTCGAAAATAACTGAAACCACAGTATTTAAATGTTTCGGTTACATATATACTTTGAGGTATATTGCCAGACTAAGTTGAGATAATGATGAAATTTAACTTTTTTTAAGACTTACCAACATTCTTGTAACTTTTGTTTATTTGAATTGCTAGGAAATTCCTGATTCGTATTTCTTGTTTAGAAATTAAGAGTGTTCTGGACATATAAATCAAGGTGTCTGTTTCATATTGTGTTTTATAGTATCTTTACAAAGTTTACAGAAGATTTGTAATTTGTAAAACATAAAAAAGGGGAGATTGTTATTTACCTGTGTATAACAACGGGAGAAAAAAGAAAGATTTGCGTAATTATTTGAGAGAAATTCATTTTTTTCTGTTTCTAGCTAACGAATTTTGTCTTCTTTTCCAGAAAACGACAGCAAAGGGTGTAACCTCGACTAGAGTGTACGAAAAAGCTTAAAATATCCCGACTAGTTTGATAGAAAACCGAATTTGTTTGAAGAAATTGATTTATTGATATTGAAACATTTAGTGCCTTAACGTAGCCACAGCTTATACTGTTTATAGTTTGGTATATTTTCAGCATATACAGTTTTTTACTATGCTTTAACTCATATGTTCACGTGTAATACAGAATCTGTAATATCCGGTGGAGACGCGAAATACATGAAGCTTCCACTCTGTATATGCTTCAGTTTCAAGTAAAAAAATATAAATACACTGTATAGCCTAGCGAATGTTTTTAATTTATTGAATTTAATAAAACTTGTTGCATAGGAAACATTTGTGTTGTTATCTGGTTGACAAACTGAATTATTTAACATCGAATGTGAAACAACCTATTACAGCTTATATAAATCACATTTTATCATCACAAACTGGAGATAAAACATACAGATACATCATAAAACGAAGATGTTTGATTCAAAATACGGTGTAGGCTATAGTTCTGTTCTTGTAATAGATATACACTTTTATAGATTGTACAGTTTGGCAAGGTGCGATATTACCTGCAGTACAAATGTGAGAACCGATAAATCGATTAAAATAAATCTATTATCATTAAAGAGAGGTAACTTCGTACTCAAATCAGTCAAGAATAACGTGCAACATCAGAGGAAACTATACGTGAATATTTAGAGTTTATTATGCAATACACTTTTAATTATAATAGAAACTACAAAATGCATCACAAACCAGGTGGTATTTTGGATGGGTGAATATTTTTTTCCGAAATATTGGAGCGACCATCGCCACTCCAGTGATTTATTTGTATAACATGTCTAGTAGGCTATTCTGATTTCTGAACTATATATTAACAATCTATATGTTTATATTTAAAGACCTATTGGCTTTTTAAATTCACTAATACAGAACAATATATGTAATGAAAGTAAAATATAAGAAATATATTTTATTTGCTCTAAAACATATTTACACAATGCCTTTCTTTAGCCACATCCCGTAGAAATGTTGTCAGACGCTTTTCTTGTGTTTTTTTTTGCAATATCATTGGAAAAAATACTTTGCTATATTCCTATATGTACTTTGTGATTAAAAAGTAAAATTTCAGCATGTTTTTATTGAAATTAAAAGTCAATTTCACTGATAAGATGATATCTTCCTAGGTAAAATAAGACCTACTTTAATTTTAACATCCAAAATGCTAATGGGGCTTTAAACGTGTGTCTTTGTCTCTATATAAATATATATATTTGCATGGCATCTGTAAAGACTGTATTTTGGCCATTTTATGAAAATTATTTTAACATGTCAATCTCTTTTAAATCGTGTACAATCTATATAATAGTGACTTTGAATTACTGCTCTCGTACGGCGTATACATGTACGTCGTCTGTTCGTACACATGGCAACGACGGTAATTTCAATATCAGTTCTATACTTCAGCAACATACAATACCAGATTAGGAAAACGTTCTGTATTTATTGGAAACCAAGGTGATAGTTATCAGAATCAACTGCGCATGCGCTAAGGTGAATTTCCTTCTAGAAATTGATCGAGGCGTGGTTTAGTTCATACTGTTCAAAAAGCGAACTTATTATGGAAATAGAATTTATCCAATATGTTACCCTGGATATATATACAAATAAGGACTTTACATATAGGATAAAACACAAACAAGTCTGACAGCAGACTCATCCTGTCTTGTCATTATGATTTCTGTGATTGTACAAGTGTGCTATATGGATGAGATGTAATTGTTACAGGTAAGTTATGTATTCATAGGTTATTGTCAGGCGATTGGTATTAAAATATTATATTACTGTATTTACTGTTGCTTAATTAAATAAAGTGACGATATTTGGTTTATTCTGTTTACATATCAAATTGCATACAACTTAATGACAGTATGTTACAACTCGATAAAGATTTGCAAGTTTAACGGAAAAGTATACAAACATGTATATAGTGGATCAATTTCAGACAGATAAGTTTAAACTAACTTTTAATTCAGAACAGATGATAAAGATTCGTGTCAAAACAAACAAACAAACAAACAAACAAACAAACAAACAAACAAACAAACAAACAAACAAACAAGCAAGCAAGCAAGCAAGCAAGCAAGCAAGCAAGCAAGCAAGCAAGCAAGCAAGCAAGCAAGCAAGCAAGCAAGCAAGCAAGCAAGCAAGCAAGCAAGCAAGCAAGCAAGCAAGCAAGCAAGCAAGCAAGCAAGCAAGCAAGCAAGCAAGCAAGCAAGCAAGCAAGCAAGCAAGCAAGCAAGCAAGCAAGCAAGCAAGCAAGCAAGCAAGCAAGCAAGCAAGCAAGCAAGCAAGCAAGCAAGCAAGCAAGCAAGCAAGCAAGCAAGCAAGCAAGCAAGCAAGCAAGCAAGCAAGCAAGCAAGCAAGCAAGCAAGCAAGCAAGCAAGCAAGCAAGCAAACAAACAAACAAACAAACAAACAAAACAAAACAAAACAAAACAAACAAAACAAACAAAACAAACAAAACACGATATCGAGAGTATAACAGAGAATACACTAAGAAGAAACGCGCACGCATCCAGAAAATAAATTTAAGCAATTCACGATTTTCACGTGTCATCACGGTACTCGTGCAGTATGTAATTACTGGAATCATTTCAGTATTATTATGTTGACGTCATCGATGAAAATAGTTCTAACGTGCATACTTGTCATAAAATGGTATCGAGTCTGTAATGACTTTAAAAATATGTTGTTAATCAATGATTCGGGTTGCTTGTGTTATTTGATTTTTATGTTCTTTTAGAAATCTGATAACGACTTCAGAAATCAGAATACAGCCAAACCTGTGTTAGCGGCCACCGCCGAATAAAGGCCGCCCTGTTAATAAAGGAAATTCTTTAAAAAAACGTCACTGAATACTAAGAACAAAGTGACCTGCGAATAAAGGTCATGTCAATAAAAGCCACATTTTGTCTTACCCAAGTATAGCATTTGTTCACAGGTTTAACTGTTTATAGAACATTGATATTTAACAAGCACGTACATACCAAGACATGTAATTTCTAGCCCGCAACAATATTTCGTCAACACCCCCCTTGTATAAAATTCCTGTATTACAACAATATTTCGTCAACACCCCCCTTGTATAAAATTCCTGTATTACAACAATATTTCGTCAACACCCCCCTTGTATAAAATTCCTGTATTACGACAATATTTCGTCAACACCCCCCTTGTATAAAATTCCTGTATTACGACAATATTTCGTCAACACCCCCCTTGTATAAAATTCCTGTATTACGACAATATTTCGTCAACACCCCCCTTGTATAAAATTCCTGTATTACGACAATATTTCGTCAACACCCCCCTTGTATAAAATTCCTGTATTACGACAATATTTCGTCAACACCCCCCTTGTATAAAATTCCTGTATTAAGACAATATTTCGTCAACACCCCCCTTGTATAAAATTCCTGTATTACGACAATATTTCGTCGACACCCCCCTTGTATAAAATTCCTGTATTACGACAACATTTCGTCAACACCCCCCTTGTATAAAATTCCTGTATTACAACAATATTTCGTCAACACCCCCCTTGTATAAAATTCCTGTATTACGACAATATTTCGTCAACACCCCCCTTGTATAAAATTCCTGTATTACAACAATATTTCGTCAACACCCCCCTTGTATAAAATTCCTGTATTACGACAACATTTCGTCAACACCCCCCTTGTATAAAATTCCTGTATTACGACAATATTTCGTCAACACCCCCCTTGTATAAAAATCCTGTATTAAGACAATATTTCGTCAACACCCCCCTTGTATAAAATTCCTGTATTACGACAATATTTCGTCAACACCCCCCTTGTATAAAATTCCTGTATTACGACAACATTTCGTCAACACCCCCCTTGTATAAAATTCCTGTATTACAACAACTTTTCGTCAACACCCCCCTTGTATAAAATTCCTGTATTACGACAATATTTCATCAACACCCCCCTTGTATAAAATTCCTGTATTACAACAATATTTCGTCAACACCCCCCTTGTATAAAATTCCTGTATTACAACAATATTTCGTCAACACCCCCCTTGTATAAAATTCCTGTATTACGACAATATTTCGTCAACACCCCCCTTGTATAAAATTCCTGTATTACGACAATATTTCGTCAACACCCCCCTTGTATAAAATTCCTGTATTACGACAATATTTCGTCAACACCCCCCTTGTATAAAATTCCTGTATTACGACAATATTTCGTCAACACCCCCCTTGTATAAAATTCCTGTATTACAACAATATTTCGTCAACACCCCCCTTGTATAAAATTCCTGTATTACGACAATAATTCGTCAACACCCCCCTTGTATAAAATTCCTGTATTACGACAATATTTCGTCAACACCCTCCTTGTATAAAATTCCTGTATTACGACAATATTTCGTCAACACCCCCCTTGTATAAAATCCTGTATTACAACAATATTTCGTCAACACCCCCCTTGTATAAAAATCCTGTATTAAGACAATATGAACATATGTTTTATTACAATGGTTAGTATTTGATATTAGATGAATTAGATAATTACAAAAATATCAAATGATTATTAAACCAAGGGTTACTAGTATAGAGTAGACTACATTTATACAAATGTACACCACTGCTCATTTCTGATATAAGTATGCCACTATGTTATTGGTTCTAAAGATTTACATTTGTACATAAATGCATGCCTCACAAACACTATAATAGATGTGAACTGACCATGGAGTGCTGCTGTCCTAGCAGAATACCAAAGAGATGTTTTTCAGTCAGCGTGTAGTGGTCTTTACTGATTTGAAAATAATTAGCCGAGTTGTCAGTAGAGAATGAATCAGCTTCTGTTTGCAGACTCGGAGTCTTTTATCCATTTTTTGGATCAGCTTTCTATAGCCGTCACTAGCACTGTGCGCATAAATTTTAATGCGGACCAAAGTACTACGTTTTCTACATCCGCCATGCAAATATTAGACTGGTTCCCGTTCTGTATTGCAGTACAAATCTATGTTCAGTTCAGTTTCTATGTGTACTTCCTTTATTCATGTGAACCGTTCTCAAATCGATTTGAAAACTATGAGATATAAAAACATGTTTATATTATTGTTCATGTGATTTTCTGTAATTAAACACAGATAAAATGGTACAAACCAAGACGTTAACACTCTATAAGAATGGTAGGAAGATACAGGCGGCAAAGAAGTCCCCAGTAGGTACGTATGATGAGGTGTCGGATAAATTATTAATCTGACTGAACAATAAAGCACGAATCAGAAAAGAGTAAAGTAAGGGTTTGCTGATAATATGCTTTAGATAGAATTATTTAAATGTTCATATATTAGAATTATAGTACAGTAGACCATTTGTACCGTAAATAATTAATACAGTTAGAAGTCATTTACTAGTAACTTTATATCACACTACATGTATATCTTATTATTAAATATTTTAGTTCACTTCACTTTGCCTAATGTACTTGACAATTCTTTAGTTCCCGGCAGTGATGACATGACTAAATACTGCAGGGAACCATACCGAACACTTCAATACAGAAATATACATTTTTTGGCAAAATCTTTAAGATGTTTCCTCGTATTGGTGTTGTATAAGACATCTTGATTATTTTGTTACAGAGATAAGGTTACGGATGCTTTGGTTCAGTCTGAAGGCTATAGTTGACTGTCTCTGTCAGTATGGACGATATATATGGGAACATAATCCAATCAGTGTTCTGTCAAGACGTCACCGTCGGCTTTACTTCGTGGAAAATTATGGGGAAATGATGATCAAACCAAAACTAAGGGAGAGAATCGTGGATTTACTACTTTCCGGTAAGTCCCGGTACCCTGTTCAAACCAAAATTAAGGGAGATAATCCTGGATTTACTGCTTTCTGGTTAGTCCTGGTACCCTGTTCAGACCAGAATTAAGGGAGAGAATCGTGGATTTACTACTTTCCGGTAAGTCCTGGTACCCTGTTCAGACCAAAATTAAGGGAGAGAATCCTGGATTTACTGCTTTCTGGTTAGTGATTAGTCCTGGTATCATGTGAACTGGTTCCTGTTGACTGTGTACAAAGCCTATTGTGCACTGCAACATGCAATAGAAACCAGTTGAGGTACCTTGTTCATACCTAAACTTGGAGAAAACATATGCCACTCGTGCAAATATCTCTTTCGATGTTCACTCAGTGAAATATATCTCGATCTTTCACCGAGAGAAACAATTCGTCCCTTAGATATACATGTACATTTATCTTTCCAATGACAAGTTACCAAGTACTTTTTTAATTTATTTAAACAGATACATAGATACAGAATTACTGCCTTGTCTTACTTATAATATTGATTTTCTCTCTTATGGTAAGTTTGGTGCAATTCTGTCCCTCTGTTTAATACCCTGTATTATCTAATCCATGGATAATCTACTACGTAGTGAACGGACCTTCACATAAATTATATATAATATACTCTTACGTAACTGCCGCTCAAATACCATTCATCTGTTTCTTTGGTTGATTCGGAATTGAATTCCGGTTCAGTTCTAACCGCCCAATCGAGCATGCCCGCTTATTTCGGTAAGTCCCTGTACCCTGTTTTCTAAACATAAACTCAATGTGCAGCCAAAATAAAAAGAAACCGGTATGTTCATATATTCGCGTCATGGCATTCAATGGTAACAATGTATAAAACATGGAATTACCATTGATTTGTTTATTTGTTATCCAAATATAAGATACAGTTAAAAACCCTTGTTTTAATGTCTTTTTTTATAAATCTGAAATACATGATGTACCTTTTTCAGACTTTCGAAGACGACAGAGATTGTTGAATTGGGTCCACGCGCGGGTCAGATCGCACGCGTTTGTCAACGATTTCAGCACGTGTTGGCAAGATGGTACAGCGTTATGTGCTTTATTAGAGTCGATATGTCCCGGGGTCTGTCCAAGCTTTCATCTCTTATCTGGGCACAACCGCGTGAAAAATTGTCGTCTAGGACTGAAATTGGCAAATAAATATTTGTATGTTCCTATGGTGAGTCAAATGTGTAGTATATGTTTTTGTCAATTAAATGAAACAGTTCACATGAGCTTTCTATGTTTTGCTATTAGGTACTTTTTCGAACATTTCAAGATACGACTTTCTCCTGTCTAGGCCAATTAATAAATTGTATCAAGACATACCCTATGCCACATGATACTAGTTCAACGTTTTTCCCGTTAGATCGACTGAGTTTACTTGTAAAATTTCATTCCTCCAAAATTCCATTGCCTGATACACATTTTGTACATAATAGATGATCAAAAATAGCTAACGACATGTTATAACAACGTGATGTTCCTGCCTTGTACATGAAGCGTAATAGTTTATATAATATATCTACTTAGCAACTTGTACATGGCTATAATGATAGTAATTGTCAACTTAATACAGCAAGTTATATACATGGAGATAATACCGAGTCAAAGATTGGGTGACAGAATCAATAATATATAACATGATACCTCCTATACATGGCCTCTCATTCCAGTAAATCTATGTAATACCACTCTAATTACTCCTTCTTATATTTGTTAAATAAAGATCTCTGATGTTTGTCAGAATAGATATTAAGAAATCTCATATCAGTAAGTATGAAATAGTAGTTAAGTTTCATGTGAAGCTACCAGAAAGGTATTTCGATCAATTATGTCCGCGCTAATTTAGGAGACCAACTATTTTTGTACAAGAATTTGTCATTAGAAACCTTGCGATAGATGCCAAAAAGTAAGGTGATCAACTTATCAAGCGTCCGTAATCATAGCCATTTTTCTGACATTATAATTACATTGATATTAGGTTTCAGCCATATTTCTGATTAATTAATGTTCCTGGTGACATTTAAGGTTTTAGGTAAGACTTCTCACATTACATATTGCAGGATTTAATATCAGCCGAGGAATTTGCAATAGCAAATAAATCAACGGAACAGAAAATAATTCAGTATATTTCCATGGTAAAGTGGGCGTCTGAAAATATCAAAGAAAAATGGTCAACACTGCATGAAAGTCTTATTGCCGCTAAAACCGGAAGGTGCTTTGCTAAAGGTTCCGGTTTGAAGAGCGGGATTGTAGATAAAAGGTCGAAGTTCACTATTTTGGTTTCTGATACTATTGGTGTGTTTAACCTGCTAGTAGAAGTGCGGGGACCCAACCATGAATACTGTGGAGAGCGGATTGTTTCCCTACATCAAGCTAAAGCCTTGCTTGACAAATCATTTGATTTTGATGTTCCCGAATCTGACAACATAAAGTACCTGGAGGATTGTGCAGGTAATCATGTCATCATTACTTTCCCGTAGAATTGTCTATTTCCTATTTATTATTACCTGAAGCAATAATAAATTATAAATAGACGCATTAGTAGAAGCGAGAGTAAATATGTTTGTTCACATTTTACATTTTGTTATTACATGTTGTATGAAGTATCATTTATTAGTGATTAAATGATTCCTACGGAAATAGGATATTTTTTAGGCGGGGGGGGGGGGGCAGACCTTTCGTTTATATATCATTATCAGCTGTTAATGGAGAAACAGAGTTTATCAACCTTACTAGCACCAGTCTCCTACAAACGACCATCCCGAAATTAAGACCGCCTCGCTATTTCTACCGATTTGTAAAACAACGGATTTTTTGTTTTAAACGTCAATGGTGTTTTTTCCGGAAATACCACAACCCCTCTCTTCCACCATATATTTCACACTAAATTATAATGCGCTACAATGACCATCGCATTAAACATTAATGTATATGTTTATTGATAACATGCTTACCGAACATTACCATTTACTGGTTATCAAAAACACACTTCTGCAGCAAAATGACATCATGTCTGATATTCCTCATCGTTATCCCAATATGACGGAGGCTGAGATTGACATGAAATACTAATTTAGCAAATTGTATATAGATGAATAAAACCAGATGATTTTTGTCACCTTATTCTATTATCTAGGAAATACATTTGTACGGAAGAAAGTAGCTGCTCGGTACGGAAGTACTGGTGAAGTGATATATTTAGATGTACAGTGTGGAGAGGAGGGGACTTTTTATGTCACATTTGTACCAACACGTGCAGGAATGCACGCTGTAGCGTTGAAGTGGCAAAATCATCACGTGGAAAATAGTCCGTTCCGTATCAAGGTCAGTACACGAAGATGTAAAAATTAAACTTGAATTTAATATATCTTTATTCAAAGTACGCTTCGTCCTTGATTTTTTCAATCATAACTACTCGGCCATTTCCGTAACTGAGAAATACATGTACACTTTTCTGTAAACAAACACCGAGGAGTTACGATTGTCATTTTCATGATAAATTTTATGTTCATTTACTAGAATGTTTTGTTTAGAATCTTAAGTTGTGTAAGACAGCATAGAACCCAGTCTTTGTTCCTAATAATTATGATATCATAGAACCCTTCTTCTATAACTGTTGTGAACTATATTCATGTAGGTATACAAGGCATCGAATATTAGTACAAAAAACATGGAAGGTGCTCAAGAGAAACGGGTGATCTACGATTCTATATCGTTTTCCAGTCATAGTACGGAGGGTATGAATTTAGACCAACCGGAAGTTCAAATAGCCGAGGATTACGAATCTCAGACGGGCTCAACTCGTTCAATGTCAGCCATAGCAAAGGCTAAAGCTTACAGCAAGGTACGAATAAGTTTTATAAACGGTACAACTAAACCAGCCGGTATCTCGGCTACAATGGTAATCAAAAGATAAAAATGATTCTATACCCCCGCCCCCGCCCCCGCTCCCTCCCCCCTTTATATGATTTCTTATTCTTATTTTTATAACTTTATACTGTCGGTGGACACATTTCACTTGTCAATCAAATGCCTGATGCTGATATGTCAATTTTACACGTCTTTATAGCTAAATGCAGTATGAAATTTATCAAGATGCTAGTAAACTATCTTAATCTATTTATTCTTACTTTATATGTTAGCTTATTCGTGTATTTTATTTGTTTATTCATTATTCTACTTATTTATTTGCTTATCTATTTATTTAGTTATTTTATTATTCATGGGTTTTTTATCAATTACTGCTCAGGGACGACAATTAACAGTAACAAGACGACGTGTATTACGGCGTATAATCACACGTAATGGTGAAGATATAATTATAGAAGAGGCCATCTCACCCTCTTTATCCAGACAATCCAGTATCACAGATAACTCAGATGAAGATTCCAGGTAATGCTCATGTAGCAGAACATGTTCTTGCTACCGTTTTAATTGATATTCTAAATTATCACGAATCATAATTTAACGCATAAGTTGACAAACCGAAACTTGTTTTGAAAATCCAATAATCAACTTATAGTATCCTAGGTAAATTACTATTCTAACGTAATTCTGTTCGAGTATTTCTACTTTGAAAACACACAAATCAGAACTTTTTTTGAAAGTTCTGTTCTTTGAAATCTATTGACCTTTATTTTTTAATTTGATTACATTCAAAATAGTATTTGTATTATCTACATTTCGTTAAAAAAATGTAATCACACATTTTTACGTGTTTTCAAGGCATCAAAGAACTGAAAGCGGCGGACATTCTGAGATGCCGACAAGTCAAACTTTGAAAATTAATCCTAACGTTCTTGGTACTGTACTCGAAGAACGACAACTCTCCACGGACAATGACGTCAACACGAGTATTGCTCTAAGCCAATCAATGGCGACGAGTTCAACGAAATATACATGCACCGAACTTGATGAACACAATCGATTGGATGGAGATACAATGACCCGAGGTCATATTGATGTATGTGATGTCACTGGTAGTCCGGGAAAGAATCAAATGACATTGTTTGAAAAGCACGCTCACGACAAGGCAGTGAATTTATGTAAACGATCAGCTTTGACACGGTATTATACATTCTGTATAGTTTTCCCGTTTTGCTTTGACTTCAATAAACGCTGTATACACGTTCACACACGTTTATATCATGATCTACAATCTTAATTTATGAATGTCATGGTATAATCAAGCATAAACAATACATTAAACCACAACAGGTTTTAATTTGTGAACGCCCAAGAATAGTGATGTATATGTTTATAAAATCATGGAATTATTTGTCGGGCTTGATTAGATCGCGGAAGTATTTTTCGTTCTTAATTACAACCACGGTAAGCTTTCTAGCACGGTAATAACAGAGGAAGTCCAAAACATACCAAAAACTTGTACTAAGATTTCACGTCAGTATACACAATGAGCTTTCAGTGCGATGGTTTGGGTACAATCTCAGAATAGAGGAAGGGGCGTCACTCGTGTCGCCTTTTTCGTCTGTTCTGTATTAATACGCCTGATTACCTAGTGCAAATGACCAACGCTTGTATACGTATGTGTAAAATACTCATTAAAATGACTTATGAAATTACCAAAATACTCAAAAATGTGTGCCGTAAAATATATGTGTATACTATGACATTTTTACAGAACAAACTCAATCCATCATCCATACAAGAGCAGAGCTGGCAGAACATCATCAGACGGACCTGTGTACAATCTCCGCAGACGACTTGTTTCGTTTAAAAATGCAGATCCGTCAGATACAAGTATTGAAACCCCCCCTGATGACACCTCAAGACTTGCAGATGACGAAAATGGTAAACATTACCAAGTATGATATGATACACATACACACACACACTCACATGCATATGTATAATATGAACATGCATATAAATATGTATAATATAAACACAGATAACAAAACTATGCATAATACTTACATAATATAATAATTATGTATATATAAAAAGATGGTATGAACATTTATAAAAACGTGGATATTATAAACATATACTAGTATATGAATATGTATTTATGATACCCACATGTGGAAAAAATGTTTAATATAAATATGTATTACATAAATATAATACATATAATACAATATAAATATATAAAACATAATAATATTTAAAATAATAATGTTGAAGTCCCTTTTCTGTTGACATGACTATGACTGAACATTTCACAAAAGTGTGGTTCATGTTTAGTAAACATATCAACTACTGTATTCAAACAAAATTGTCATATAAATATTTGGATATTTCAAACGTGTATCAAAGTTATTGTTATTTACATGCATTGACACATATAATGAAAACAAATATTTTCATTTCGTTAAAGTACAATATATAGATATATGTGTTCAACAAATATTTAATTATACGATACGTAATCTAATATTTATAATTGGTCGACTCTCTGTTTGTTCAATACACTTAATAAATACATATATTGGATCAGATCAAACATAGTTTTCAAATTATTATGTTAAGAATTCTATTCTTCTGTAACACAACATGATAAGGACTTCGTATAGTTGGGTAAACATTTGTTTAATGGGATAGATTGTAGGAACACCCGCAGCAGGTGTTTCCATAATGATCGTTGACTCCCTTAGTTGAATAAATCAACTTTATCAAAATATCAAAGGGCACAATGATTAATAAACACCAAAATTGCACCAAGTACTCTTGGACCATGATTCCTGATTCAGCAAAACATGGTATAGACCTTGTCCACTCTCTAAGATGAACATTTACCATCCTGTCTCCATCTGATGATTTGGGACATATTTTGACTGACTCTTTTGTTTGTGTCAATTAAGTTTATTACAATGTCCAGGGAAATTCAAATAATACTTAAACGTGCATCTTGTTGTATCTATTTTAGATGTGAAGAGTCACAAGATTAAGCTACTTCATTCAGGAAGTTTAAAGAAGGCATGCATGTACATCTGCGAAAAGGCAATGACAAAATCACCCCATAGTTCTGAAGAGGTTTTCGAATCAGTTTCACAAGACGAATGTACAACAACATACCCCTTGTATCCGGTTAAAACGCGACTTCTGGCAACACAGTCACTACCCATCATGCGCAGATACTGGGAGCATGATCACCATGACGACAGTTCGGTAACAGGGATGACAGATTGTCTAGACAAGATTGAGCTGAGACAAGAATTGCTAAAACAGAGTGAGACAAATTTAAATGACCTTGATATAATTGAACGTAAATATTGTATAAAACCGGACAAAGAAATGCTCCCTAAATTTGAGGAACGAACACATGATTCAACAGATGTTAATGATTTACGTGTTAATAAGCATGCCGCTCCAAGTAACTCCACTAGAGATATTTTCGATTTTAACAATGTCATTCAACCAGAAAATGCTTACAGTGTTGCTATGGATGAAATTCCCTCTACAAATCCGAATGGTGAAGATGAACTTGATCACATTTGCCCGGATACTCCAAACCAAGCCGCTGCACTGCGTGCCAATTTAATGAGACAAACCCAAATTTACTGCCCTAAGAGCAGTGGTGATTCAGCATCGGTGAAAACAGACCCATCAACTGCATCGGAAGATAAAGACAGTATAAGTCTGAGTTCAAGTTCGGTAAGCGGACATTTCCGAGCTTTCAAAACTATCTACATAAACACAAACCCACAAAAGACGGAGGAAGCGTTAAATGATATCACAATAGTCATTCCACGCCCGACGATTGACAAAACCACCCAAGTCTCGCACGACGAGATTAAAAGAGAAACAGGGTGGGATATAGTTGAACATGTTTATTTGTTGTTACGCCGTATGTGTATAAGAGTGCCACGTTATAATAACGACAATGAAGACGTTAAGTTAAATGCTCAAGCAAGTGCCCCACATTATTCTACCGAACAGTCAGAACCAAATTGGAACAACAGTTCTCTTGATATGCAACTACTACAATTGCCTCTATGTCCGGGAATAGACAAAGACTATCCGCTGCGTGATAATGTTTCGAACACACAGGAACCACCAAAGCTGGAAAAGGTGCCCATTCCAAACAATGTAGATCACACATACAATCAAAGAAATGTAAACGCTTGGTTTGACAGGAACTACTTTCTTAACGGGTCAAACACACTAGCACCTGTTCGTCAGTACACTATGGATACCATAGATAGTGGCTTTGATGATAACCAGAGCCCGACACAAATAAGTAGACAAGGTCGTCTTAGTCTACCAACTGTTCTTTCAGGTAAGGATTATTCTGTGACGTAATTATTACTCACTCATAGACTTCTTCACATCTTTTAATTAATGTAATTTATTAGTTTGCTGTCCTTTATAACCATATACGAAATTAACATTTGTACAGCTCAATAATACCATTTTAAATGTTCCAATTTACACGCCTTTACATTCTTTTAAAACAGATAATGGTCACACCCGTATTTACCGCAGACCTTATCGAGGTCCCAGGATTGCTTTAGAACCAAGTCTAGTGAACAGCACGAGTAGCCAAAGTATTTCTCTTGACAAAAGAGAGGCAGGAAATGAAGCAGACGACGAACTTGTTCGGTCTGGATCTCAGACTGAGGCAACAAAACACCAACGTAGACGACAACGACGTATTAATCGCGAGGATTCGTTCAGTTTGTCAGATTCCGAGCTGAACGAAAGACGTAAAAGAATCAGACAGCGTCATCACACGTTTGATCTGAGCACATCAAAACAATCTGATTCCAGCTTTAGTATAGACCCTGAAACAAGACGAACTTATTTCAGTGAGGCATTTAAAGCGCTCTTAGAACGCAGAAAAGAGGTGTCTTGTGTCGATGCATCAACTGAAAATACAATGAGCCTTAGTGAGAATGACAATGCATTTGAATCGCCAGACGGATGCATAAATAAAGTTTCTATGATACCAAAACACATAAAAAGGAGAGTACAAACTCTAACAAGCGTAGATAGTAACTATCAAGGGTTTGGATTATCAAAATCAACACGTCGAGACTTCCTGGCCCAGCTTGATACATTCCAGAATATCTGCCCCACTGATGAGTCAGCTGAACATGATTTACTGGAACTTAAGATTACACACTGGGAAGATAATCCTGAAATAATTCAGTACACTGGTGACGAGTCTAGTGATAATCAGGTAGCTTTGGATTCTAGTATTCAGACTTCTGAAGAATCTGATATTGATAAAGATCAAGAAGAATTCAAAGTGAATGAGGCAATCACTGAAAACGAATCTGTCAAATCTGGTGACTCTGATAGTTTATGTAATTCTATAGAAATAGATTTGGCTATTGAAGACTTTGATCTAGAATCACCTATACATTCTGAATGTGCGGCAAATGACATTCATTCTTCAACATATTTTGATATTTTTTCAAGTTTCGATCATTCAGATCTCCCAGATTATATCAACCCGAATGATGTTGCTATGCTGGGTGACGTCATATCCTTGACAACGAATTCTGGGGAACGAATGATAATGCGTGTAGCTGGAGCAGGACTTCGACACGGCACTGTCGGTGAAAATAATGCTTTCCAGGTTGGTGCTTGGGTTATAAAAGTATTTCATCTTTCTTTGTCCATTGCATACATGAAAGGTTACCTCTAGTAAATATTGTTAATTTGAACAACAGAAATGACGCCCAATTAAGTATACGTTAATTTCTTATCTTAAGTTGTTCGCTGGATACTAGTAAGACTGAACATGTATTTTTATAACTAGATGTTGGGAATAGATTGGAATGGTTTGAAGTCTGCCTATAACATGTATTTTTATAACTAGATGTTGGGAATAGATTGGAATGGTTTGAAGTCTGCCTATAACATGTATTTTTATAACTAGATGTTGGGAATAGATTGGAATGGTTTGAAGTCTGCCTATAACATGTATTTTTATAACTAGATGTTGGGAATAGATTGGAATGGTTTGAAGTCTGCCTATAACATGTATACTTTTTGCATGTGGTGTAAACAGTAGGGTAGCGAGCAAATGGTTATACGAATAGAATGCTATTAATCTCTATAATGAACTACACGTAACAATATGTGACCAACTGACCAGCTCTGCCGACTTCGTGTGTTTTATCTGTTGTTAAACGGCCCATGGTGGGAGATAAGACTAGGAGAACCGGGCGGGTTCTGCAACGGTATACGCCTAGTCCGTTTCTTGTGATTTCTAGACACAGTACTCAAGTTGATTCCGTAGATTGGATAGGATCACTGAAAAGGCGTCCCTGAAATATTGAAAGGCAGAGCCGAGATTCTAAACCATGACCTTTCATTGAGTAGTCCATGCGATACCACTTGACCATCGATTATCCTGTAAATGTATAAAAAAATAATGTCCTAATGAAATTGGTGGGAATTTGATTTTATCACATCAAGGTTTATCCATCATGATGTACTAACGGTGTGTGGTATTGACTTGTTTGTATAATCAATGTCGGAGATCGCTGTCACCTAGAATAACAACACCTATTTCCAGAACTAATTCGAAATTATCAGATCTAACAAATAATTTATATGTATTGAAAGCTTTACGGACATTAGTTGCGATAGTAAATGCATTAATTTGGTAAAACTATGGAGATACATACATTATTATTGTGATTATAGCGACAATGCTACTTTGGTACACCCAGTCACATCATATTATATTATAATATAGAGTCACTGATTCACCTCATCGAGTTCGTTCGAGTACATGGGGGATTTAATAAACCTCGTGAGTACTTTTCGTCGAATCATCGTTTTGTGCTTACTTGCGATCTTTTTACTTGATTGCAAAATCTAAAATAACCCTGCTGTAACGCTGTCAGACTATGATTTATGTCGTTTGACACCATAAGATATATTGAAACAATATTTTGTTTCATTTTTTCGTCCATTCACGAACTTTTTCTTTTCCCGCTTTGTTAGAACACAAACGCAACATTATTCACCAATTAGAGGAAGCGTTAATTATTAAGATGTCGCCTTGGGGGAACACGAGATGTTTTATGCCACAAAAAGGACTCACTAGAACAGACAGACATGTACTGGGTCTAGAATAAGTCTCAGAATGTGAACCTCCGACTGTCTGAAAGTATCCTTACTAGAAATACCAAACTAAAAATGTATAATGAATCATTTAATCTTCTAGCAATGAATTTACATGTTCCATTTTCTTTCACAGGTTTGGGTTGAATCCCCAGTGGCTGGTTCCCTTTCTGTCGTCGTGTCTGGACCCCGGTCTCATTCTGTCACAGAAACTAGCGTTGTATACACGGGAGATAATTTGTACGAAGTCGCCTTTGAAGTTGCCGATCCTGGATTGTACAGTGTTTACATAAAGTGGGGAGATTACTCAGTTGCTAAGCAACCGTATATATGTAACGTAACGATATAACTGAATTATCCAAATCGATTTTACATACAAAATGCGTAAAAATGTTTGTTCGTGGTAACAACTCAAAATCAGTAGATTCTGGTGATGACTGTCAATTTCTTGTTACTGTTGATATACACATTGTGGAAGTTTTTACTTGTTTCATTGTTTGTAGGTGTGATCATTATTATCATAAAATGATAAAAATAATTGTTTTTATAGCATATGTCTGTCATTTAGTCATAACTTTTGTTGCCATATTATACATGCGTATGTCTTTTATATAACTTTATTATTTTGAAACTGAATATATTTAAGACAATTTGTATAAGAAGTGGTTTGGGAAACTGCCAATCAATTATTTTGGGTATTTTCTAAATCTATCAGTGAGACGATAACAAAATGTTCAAAATACATGCACATGTCATTGTTTAATTACAATTTGTATGGATTTCAGCCAGAGTGCCTTGGTCACGTGTTACTTGTCTTGGTCTTGTATGAGAATTCTGACCCAATTTATATAACACGTTCTCACCACTTGCTAGTTATTCTTGAAACTTACTTGTTTCTAGTTCCTGACCTACTCTATTTTTACAGCGACCCTATGTTTTTAATGAAGAAGAATTCCCGATCTACCTATCACTATGTATCCCTATCACTATGTATCCCGATCTACCTATCACTATGTATCCCGATATACCTATCCACATGTATCCCGATCTACCTATCCACATGTATCCCGATCTACCTACCCCATGTATCCCGATCTACCTATCTCCATGTATCCCGATCTACCTATCCACATGTATCCCGATCTACCTATCACTATGTATCCCAATCTACCTATCACTATTATCCCGATCTACCTATCACTATGTATCCCAATCTACCTATCACTATGTATCCCGATCTACCTATCACTATGTATCCCGATCTACCTATCCCCATGTATCCCAATTTGTAATGAACATGTAATCAGAAACAATGAATTTAAGACCTTATAGAAACAAAATGAAGCTGCCTGAAGTATTTAAGGTCATATATCTATATTTTACTATAAACCTTTCAGACGTACATAAATGCACAATACATAAAGTCACTCTATATAGGTATTTAGTTACATTATATATACTATCTTATTTATAAATTATCATCAAAGTCTTCGTTCATTAATGATGGCAAAACCTTAATGTAAGATCTTTTTATGTCGTTATTTCATGTCACGTTATATTGTATAGTACCTTTAAAGTATTTTATATACTATGTACTTGATGTAATATCATTTTGTCTTCTATAAAATCGTGATTTCTAGTATATTACATTCTTATTAGGTTCTGTGGTTTATTGATTATGCGTGACAAAATTAGAGTTGTTGCTAGTTATAGAAACATAAATAATTAACAATAACTTTAAAATCTGGAAAGTTTGCGAGCTGCAAGAATTACCATCATCCGTCACGTAAATCTGTACATATAAGTACTTTATGTTTTATTTTTATTCATGCAATTTATGAACTCTGTTGACCACACTTAATCACGGTTAAATTTTAGTTATTTGATGACACAATTATAGTTATTAATTTTTTCGATCTAAATTTGATTTTGTTAAACTGGACGTGTTTATCACACGTGGACGTATAAGATCCGAATTGTGTCTACATTATATACATCACGTGACCACAAACACTTTTTAATACGTTATTGAAATACGGGTGAAACTAGTTGTATCGAAATCGATGTTATCCAATTACATTGTACTGCTTGAATTTAAATAAAAGGAAGTCATGTAATAATAAGCACTGGACGATATTTACGGGCAATAGAATATTTGATACATAAATTTTTCATTGTCGGTGAATAATCTATAAGGGCTGAGGTCATTGATAATTGTCTTTCTACTCGACATTTTATTCCTCTGCTGTATATACTTTTAACCCAAATATTCATCATTTTGTTAATCATACCGATAAAGAAGTTGAAATATTTTTCTTTCTTTTTTTTGTTATAAAAAAAACCAATATCTTATTTACTTAGCCTGGTTGTATTCACTGAAATATCCATTTTGTTTTTGGTTTTGCTGTGTCAATTTTATTCTGTTTTTACCTTCAATCAAATGATTGATCGAAAACATATTAATGCATGAATTATTTGTATATACATGTATTTATATGTATACTGCGTTATATATAATAAGATGTTACTATGAACGAATGTGTCATGACAAGGTTAACATTTTTGGTGCATGTTCGTTATGCATAAATAAATAATGTAAATAATATTATGAACATGGATTATACATGTATTATTATTAAGATATTCAATATACAATGTATTACTTGAATATATACAAAATGTACTGTGGTCATTGTGCATGGGGACGAATCAGCGGAAGTTGGGGACGAAAACGAGACTGGAACTGGTTCTGGGAATAGGCTAGAAACATGTTAGGACGCCTCCTGAAGAACGCCAGAAATCCACATACGGTAGCTGATAAGCCGAACCGTCTGTCATATTATAAATTTTAATTCATCGATGAAAAATAAAGTAATTACAACAAAAATCAAGATAAAACTAGTTTGAAGATCTGGATTGTATTTTACCAGTATGCAAAATACATTTATACGTCGTTTACTAATTAGTGTTTGGATAAATTAAAGAACAGAGTTACGTAATTTGTATTTATTTTGTGATCGGATGCTAAATACTATTCATTTATGTAAATTATTTTATGTACATATTGTAATTTGATCAGAACAGAACAGATATTCACTTAAAATGTGTACATTATGTAACCACAAGATGAACCCATATTGAGTTCTCGTCATTATCATGCCGACACAACCCATCATGATTGCTACACAGTATACATAGTCATACAATATAGATATCACAAATACAGTACAACCTCCACAGAGCGACCCTATCTTGAGCAACAACCTCCGGTAAACAACAGTATGGATTGTTTCTCTCTACGCTATTTAGCTAATGATTTATACTATCCAGGGTAAAAACCCATCAAAAGCAATATAATTGTGATACTCCCAAAGGGTGTTGCTTTGAAGAGGTTGTACCGTATATGTATTGAAAGAAAGATTGAAAACTATTTAGTATGACGAACGATTAAACACCCAACATAAATATCAAACATGTACATACATTATTATCTTCAAGTTTGAGACATTCTCATCCAATCAAGCTTTGTTGATGACAGTTTGTAAAGTACACAGGGACTTACCACATTGTCATACAGATGGTTTGTATATATGAAGACTAAATCCTTGTAATAGTTTTCCTTTAATCTTTTATAACCTTTATGTCGACCTGTAACAGCTATATACAAGACCTACGTTATTCTCATTGGAACGGATTTTATTTAATATGTAACGATTTATCGGACGGACAATTTATGTTTGTTTAATACGGAATTATGGATGTGTAATTCTAAGGGATTATTCTTTATATTTTTGTCATTTTTTGTCACCATACCTTCCTTGATGCGATCTTACATGGTTAATTAAAACCACAATGTAAATGATATTTATATAGTAAAATCTTAAAGAAAATACTGCACGTTAAACATAATATATTACATTGGTACTTATTAAAATATTGTATCATTATTGGTAACTGATATTATTCAAACATTACGTGTTAGTTTACATATAATAAAATATTTACTTAAAGTGAAACATTCGGATTTGGATATATTTACTGTTTTCGTATCGGATAATCATTTACAACAATAAATGGTAAAATAAAGCAGTACTGTAATATCTGTAGGATGCCATGTGTAATTAAGTAACTCTGAAATTAGAGACAAATAACACGTGCTCTTTTAATTTTTGGATTAATTTTCTCGTAAAACAGTCACGTGTGGCCAATGATGATGGGCTATTGTCATATCTCTGTTATTTGTTAATGTAGGAAGCTGCTAATCACTGTATAAAGTAATGGTAGTTCGTTTTACTGGATACAAGCGGTTCTATTTACATTGATTTTACGGACATGGTAATCAATTAAACGTTTATTTAAATAAAAGTCTGGAATAAACTTGACACTGAGCGCAATGTAATGTAATTAATGCTTACATTTTTTTGTATGGATATATTTTTTAAGAATGAAACGGACAAATTGTCACTTAAGCTTTATAATCGATGGCTATTATTGATGAATCAGCTATTTGTGTTTATGTGACACAACACGTGTATAACATTATGTTACTCTGTGATATATAATTGGTGAATAAGACATAACATGACCAATGCAGAATTATTACGTGGCTCTGCTTATGTCACAGTGCTGTCGACGTTCCCAGAGGATACCAAAACTTAATAATTTACTGGAACTTTTTGCAAGTCGCTGGAGACTATAGATATTTCAAAGCCAGAACTGAGCTGCATGGATTATCATCTGATTTTACTCAAATCTAGGATTTAAATAATTATAAAATCTTGTATGAGAGTAAGTCAGTCGTGTTTATTGTATGATGTTTAAATAAACATCACAACGTCGATACATATCTAACATTATACGTGGTGTACTATCATCATTTTGGATGTATTAATGATACAACTTTATGGATTATCGTCGGTGATTGACTGACGATCGCTCGATTGGTAAGTTTTTTTCGTTCCTTTAGAATGGTAAATTTGAAGTATCCCGAATTCGTATTACGTTTTTTACACAATTTAAATATAACGTAAGATTACATTTAATGTACAGGACCGTAGCAACCGGGTGGCTAGGGAGGGGGGGGGGGGGGTTATGGAGCTCAGTCACAAATAAATTTGTCTGTATTGGTATTTAAAAGGATCTTTATTCTGACTCCCCCCTCGTTGTGTTAGATAAAACCTGTAATTACCCCCCCCCCCCCCCACACACACACACACACAAACCTAAGATTATGTCTTACGGGTCTGATGAATTTTATTCTGTATCCTACTCCAAACACACGAGCGAATGCACGAACGAAGGTACGCACGCACGCACACACAAGCAAGTTATTATTTACAGATAACTAGCTTAATTAAAAAAATGGACACAGTACAACCTCTCCAGAGCAGCCCTCTCTCGAACAATAACCCCCCTGCAACAACAGCATGATTTTCCCCACTGCATGATTAAGTTTTTAATTTAACCTCTCTAGAGCAACAACCTCTCCACAACAACATAGTTTCCTATTCACAAAGGGTGTTGCTCTAGAGAGGCTGCAATGTACTTTGTAAATGTAATTGTTGTATATAAGAATCGATGTGGTAGAATTAAATACAAGTAAGAAAATTGGGATTCTTTTGTGATGGCATTTGATCAAATGGTGCATTATGCATGCATGTCCTGTAGTTGATCGTTCGTGTATAACTATAAGTATATATACTTCATACATAAAATCATAAAAAATGTAACATTCTAGAGATTCGTGAATATAAATGTACATGTGTTCAAGTGATACTTTGGTGTTGTTAGGCCACTTTAGTACATTTATACAGACAATAGTTCGTCAATACTTAATGACCTAACGTATTGTAATGTACAAATTTCTCATGTATATATAGTTACTTATATCATTCACTTAATAGCAATTATTGACGTTCTTCTATAAAGTCCACCAGTGTATATAGGACAGAGACATGCTGAACTTTCCACCTTTTACATTCAGATAATACGATAGTTAATTAAATCTAATCGAACAATTGTATACTTGGCGAAAGTGTCAATGCACATGTACCTCCACAATCGGCTTACGTTATAAAACGGTGCATTTTATCACTGTCGTAAATCACATAAGAATGATTTATTAGCGTCGCGTAAAGCGCATATTTTACCATATAATGAATGATCAGCCTTGATTTTTTATCCGTTCAAATAGTTTAAAGCTTATCCTTGCAAATCTCTTATTCAGAGCTTCCATGTGCAGAACAGAATAGAGCCTGATTCACGGCATTTTATGCATTATGATGTAATTAAATAAATAGAACTAATATTAGACATTTGTTGATTAATATGAATGACTATAAACACAAAAGGCATAAAAACGTATTATCACACACCCGTGCCGTTTTGGCCGTGCCGTGCATATAATATGTAAATGACGTCATGGAGTAAACGTCATGAACTTGATGAAATTGAAACATGTTTTCAAAATTATAACTTCACAGGAGTAATGTTGGATTGATTTTAACAATTTGAGCAAGCAAAGACACTGTTTATATCGTAAGATATGTTCACACATTTATTATTTATAAATTCGTGTAGATTCGGTCTTGAATTTATTAAACTCATGGAATAAATTCAATACGGAATCCACACTCATTTAATATCCTCTATATATACTTACTTATCATGCATTTTCATAAATAGTTCTTACCTGAATAAACTTCTTCTGTGGTAAAAAGCTACTGTGTAAACAACGGCCACCCTATATTTTGTATTTACAAATATGATAGATATAATGGAGTGTCTCTATGTAGCTTCCAGCTGAGCTAGAAAATCTTATTTTTTTATCTGCCCCTAATGTCCCTTGTTCACACGGTAACTGTTTATATACATACATGTATTTAAAAACGTTGTGTTATGCATGAAATTAGTGACATGATTTGAATTTAATTGCAAAAGATGTTTAACAATAACTAATATATATTTATGAATATACAGTAATATGTTTCAGTAATTGTTAATTTTATTTGCATGTACATACTGTATATTAAATTAATTTCGATGACGAAAGATTGTGTTATGTTATGCATACATTTGTGTTTTATAAATAAGTAAAAGCCTAGATATGAACAGAATAACCGACTCCATGTATATAAAAATGATCTAACTTATTTACAAATGTCTAATTACCATTTTCTAACTTAAATATTGATCTTGACACAGAACGATTAATATAACATTACATTAGATTCATGAAAAGTTAACTTGTTATTGTATTGTGTATATTGGTATTATTTGAAAACCCTAATCGACTTATATTGCGAGTATTGTGTGCTGAAAAACTAGACGCTTTATCTGTCCGTATGTGTCCGTAAATTGAACGTTTTGTGTAACAATGAAATACAAACATGCTTATTAATAACACTTAAGAGCAAATGGCATTTTATATCTTTCTTTGAAAGGAAAGTGACTCTAAATAATTCGTTGACTTGTTTAGTGAATATCGCGATATTATCGTGATCGTTGAAACATAACACTTTTAAATGCGCACAAACAATGAGTTTTATCGTGTGTACTTAGTCACTTCACGTAAAGCATGGATAATTAATACATGATAAGGCCTTGTGTTATGAAGACCAAGCTATACTTGCTCATAACTGTTGGAGATTCATTGAAGTGACTTAAATGTAAGTAAATTTATCAGACAGTGACACGGTCGATTGCTTAATCGTATTTCTATCTATCTATCTATCTATCTATCTATCTATCTATCTATCTATCTATCTATCTATCTATCTATCTATCTATCTATCTATCTATCTATCTATCTATCTATCTCTATCTATCTATCTATCTATCTATCTATCTATCTATCTCTATCTATCTATCTATCTATCTATCTATCTATCTATCTATCTATCTATCTATCTATCTATCTATCTATCTATCTATCTATCTATCTCTATCTATCTATCTATCTATCTATCTATCTATCTATCTATCTATCTATCTATCTATCTATCTATCTATCTATCTATCTATCTATCTATCTATCTATCTATCTATCTATCTATCTATCTATCTATCTATCTATCTATCTATCTATCTATCTATCTATCTATCTATCTATCTATCTATCTATCTATCTATCTATCTATCTATCTATCTATCTATCTATCTATCTATCTATCTATCTATCTATCTATCTATCTATCTATCTATCTATCTATCTATCTATCTATCTATCTATCTATCTATCTATCTATCTATCTATCTATCTATCTATCTATCTATCTATCTATCTATCTATCTATCTATCTATCTATCTATCTATCTATCTATCTATCTATCTATCTATCTATCTATCTATCTATCTATCTATCTATCTATCTATCTATCTATCTATCTATCTATCTATCTATCTATCTATCTATCTATCTATCTATCTATCTATCTATCTATCTATCTATCTATCTATCTATCTATCTATCTATCTATCTATCTATCTATCTATCTATCTATCTATCTATCTATCTATCTATCTATCTATCTATCTATCTATCTATCTATCTATCTATCTATCTATCTATCTATCTATCTATCTATCTATCTATCTATCTATCTATATCTATCTATCACATCAGAGTTGTTGTTAAAAGACCTATTCTACACCTATGGTCATTTCAGAGTCACCTCAGAAAGAGAGGAGATGGAAACAGGAAAACTGGGTATTTATATACTCTTTTATTTCCAAGAGTTTTATATATTTGTCTTGTGAATTGATGACTTATTATATTTCTAAGTAATGCTCTCCGTATTGGGAGAACAAAGTAAATCTGTACAAACACAATTCAAAGTTACAAATAAAGGGGAATTTACAATGACAGAAACATTAAAACATTGGATAACATAGATTTTTGTATATAACATAAAATACACAGTTGTAAACGTGAATATTATTACATTATTTACATTGTATATTATGAGGTTTCTTCGAAAGACGGTAAATATCTTCGGTAAATAAACATGTAACTGAAGTCGTGATTTTAAATCTACTGAATATATCATCTGCTTAGTATTAAAATACAGAAATCGAACAGAAAACATTTTATTTTTCAAAAGACTAAAAAGGCCACATGTTATTTATTTAACTACCGTATTAATATTTTGTTACCACTATGTCCGCAAAATGCATTTTTTTAGTACATGTACATACATATTTTTGTGCCTATGTACTGAGTTACGATGCAAAATTTTGAAATGTCGTACACGACTACAATTACAAATGTATATAACAATGATCTTAATAATTCTCGATTGATTATGTCTATTGTATGAAGTACTTTGTATGTATATGTTATAATCTCCAGTAACTGGAGGAAAATAAAGATCTATCTGTATGATTATAATATTGTACACATTATGAAATGATATTTTCATGGGCATTTTTATAATCCATGTTTTAATGTTGTAATGATTGTAATCTGTTATAAACATTCTATCCTAAATGGTATGCAGAATTACGTCACTGTTGGCCGTTCAGAAATGTTCCTGTATTAATGTGCAGGGCAACTATTCAATTTCAAATTGGCAACATTTGCATAAATGCAATGACGGATTAATTCTGTCCTTGTCCAGTGAGTGACAGCATAAGTCTGAATGTAGTCCTATCTGGTAGTGAAGTGCACAAACAATACATTTTATGTTTTAATTACATGGATGAGTATTTATGAGGAATGTTTTGTAAGTGGTTTTAATTTTTAGTTATTGTTGGTGGACCGGTTTTCTGAAATTGATGTAATTCACTGATGATGATTGTCCGTAAATTGAATAGTCAGCGAAATGTTATTTTACCATTCTGTATGATGGGCGGGTTTTAAACACATCCCGATCAATAAGCATTAAAATCCACCAGAGATCTACTTTTGGAATATCTTCTGCGTGTATTATGATCTACCTGGAATTTTCTTCCGTCCGTCCGTGCTTCGTACCTTCATTCGTTCAAGTAAACAAATGTTATTCAAATTTATCAATTGAAATGGCGCGGGAAATTATCAAAATTGAATGTAAATATGTAAGAATAAGAGACCAATTAATAATTAAGATGTTGTAGACTGTTATTGTTGTGTCTACATTTATCATAAAGTTTTATATTCGTTTATATGTAAAATACATGTATTGGTAGGGCCAATATCAAAATGTCCATTTGTGCAAGTAAGCGTCATTGTGGATGAAAGCAATGATACTGAATTCTTCCAAGACTACAAACAGATATTTTGTAAAAGTTGATAAAATATCCGCTAATATAGAGAAACGATCAAATTTCCATACTAATCTGTTTTCAGAATAAATTATATCTTGTTTTCGTGACAAAAAAGTCGGTCGACCATTGAACAGTGTTACTTTTGTTTGAATTATATTGTTGAACATAAAACCTGATGTGTCATATTTGTTAAGATCTTTGAAACAAACAGTTGAGAAATTCGTCAGGTTGAAAAATGATACTTTCCGCCTGGCCTCGTCTACTCTGTTACCTACAACTGTTATTTAGTAAATTGAATGTGTCTGTTTGAAACAAATCAATATTAAATAAAGTGAAACAATGTAAATCTAACGTTCCATGGCGAACACAATGAGTTTAATACACTCGTATGACGCTATCTAATGATCTCACATTATATCGAATGACTGGCACATTCTCTCCTTTAACCACCATTGTTGTTAGCTACTAAAGTTTTTAACAGAAAACAAAATTTTACGACACGTTATACAGTGAGGAATTTATTACTCGTAGCTTTTAAGGTTTGACATTTACTAGAAGTGAAACAAGACAATCCAATCACGAATTTATCTTTTATTTCCAGATTATGTACAAATGTCTACCACGCTCGACTGAAGAAATTAGTTATTTGTTCAAACGGACCAGGAGTGATTACTTCAAACATGCAGATCTTTGAGGAAATAATCAAATGCGTCCCTGTGATGTTCTTTAAACGAAGTTCGATTCATTTGTGACATTTTACGGATATTCCCGTTTGGAGATTAAGACTTCCCGTTTTGTATCGCCTTCATAGTACGGAATTCGAACATTCCTTATGCCCGACATTGTGATGACGACAACAGAAACTGTGGTCACGTGCGCGACGGATGTAACCAATCAGATCAAAGCTTTGATTGAATGTATGGACAATTCTGATCTCTTGCCTGATGGATTTAGTGACTACGATGATAGCTCCGGTGGTGAGGAAACTGACTGCCAACAGTTATCAGTGTCTAAGAAAACAAAAGACGTTCTTGAATCTGAAAAGCGGTTGTCCCAATCCTTAGGTTTAAAAAGTGGCTTATATGACCGCTCCGTGCATCCAAAGGTGTATCGAAGTATTTCAAAACCGTCTGATCCTAAACGCGAACACTACCATCAAAATCAAAAGCACGCTAGAAGTGAAAACAATATACATTTACTTAGTAATGAGAAGGTGAACAAAGATGCTGCATCTTCACCTCGTCATCATCGTCATGTTAATCCTCATCACCAACACAGGCAACAAAAACATCCACATACCCACCACCATAACGGTAATCATCATCATCAGCAGCAGCAACACCACCACCATCATCATAGCAACAAGGGACATAACAAGAAGTCCACCGACGACGGTGATGAAAATGTATCCAGCGAGACAGAAAAAGATGACAACGATACTGAAACGTTCGATTATGATGCTCTAGCCCCTATAAGGGCCGGACAATCAGATGAGGACGTAAATCTACCAATTATGACCCCACCACCTCCAGAAGTACGGAACGATTTTTCAAGATGTAGCAGTGCTTTTTATAGCAGACCGATGTCTTTAAAGTTTCTTTTCGCGGGGGAATCCATTCAATGTTCTTTTGATTTTGACAGGACTGATATATCGGCTAAAGTATTGCTGTCCAGTGTAGTAAGAAATACATCTCCGGAGTGCTACTGTACGTCTTCTAAATCCAACCAGAACAGTTTCTGTGGTTGGGAGGTTAATAAAAAACCCGGCAGAGTGAAAACTGCCAAAAGGCGTCGTAATGGGCGCCATAATGAGGCATCTTTTAGCAGATTGACGCAGACGACAGGGAAAGATTCGGTTGTGTTTCATCATTATAAGGACACTCTCAAATATATAGAACGATATAGATTCTATCATACAGTGGGTAATGTCGGCAGACCTCTATCACGTACAGATTATGAAGATAAACTAACGGGAACAGATCCTTACTACAGCAAAATGAAATCTAACCTAACAAGGTAAGCATAACTAACAGTTTAAAAGATCTACCGCCCATTGTAAACTGGTTCCCGTTGACTTGTGTGTATAAAGCCCTTTGGTGCACTGCAACTTGGAACGGGAACCAGTTTACCGGCCATAGTCGCTGGATTCGTAACTCGGTGACTCAGGTTTGATTCCTGGTCGCGGCAGATCATACCCTTCCAACAATGTCGATTTCCCACAACATGTGGAGAAGTTGTCGGTTCCTTATAGGAGGATAAGTTAGAACTGGTTAGAATACAGTCACAGAAAACTGGTTAGGTGAATCGGCTGAAGTATATAACTGAAAAAGTGTTGAAAAAAGGGCGTTAACTCCAAATAAACATCTTATGTTTATTCTATCATAACATGCATATTCTAGATAATTGGTTTATTTAATCATCATGTTTCAAAAGTACATGGTCCCTTGTTTTCTGATTTATCTATAATTCGAATTTTCACTCAAGTTACTTGATACGCGTGAAAGCTGCCATCAATTTCTATATATATAACTGTGATAAAGGATCTAATAATATCAGAAAATGATTTTTGTATCCAGAGACATCAATACTTGAAGCATACTTTATGTGTTAGATATCATTCAAATTGTGAACTTTATGCGGCGCGTCGCTTGTGATATATCGCATAAAATTCGAAATATGAACGAAAAGTGATTTACAGTTTGCCGCAATTTATGTACATACAGAAAAATAAACATCACAAACGTTCTCCCATGCCAGGTTCTCAGCACATTTTATGCAATATATTTTCAAATTTCAAATGAAATGCGGACATTTCACTGGACCAACTGTAAATGCATATGAACTTCTGTATCATTGTTGATTACTTAATATTGAACAGACAATTGACCACGTGTTGAGTATTAAGCCCCACTGGTGTCTGTACGACCCGTTAGGATTTTAAGTATATTATTGACGCTTTTACTGTTAAACAATGGTGTTAATAAGATTACGTCTAATACATTACATATGTTATTATAACACAATTACTGGATTATCGTTTAATATTAATAAATGCCTCATTAAATATAAACTTAACATTCTTTACCCGTTGTGAATTTTAATTCATTAGATAAGTAAGTTTATATTCATATCAATATATAGGCTTGTTTGTCAGTCCTTCCGTCTCGCGGTCCATCAATTGATCCATTCGAACGTCCGACCGGCCGTCCGTCTTTGCGTTCGTTCGGTTCACATGCGCCGTTTAAGCGCATGAAAATAGTGTATGTATTGCACTGAACACTGTTATTTATCGAGGTCATGCGACAACATTCACTGTACTTTCATAAGCCCTAAGATTTTATTGAAAATATAAAAAAATCAATGTCTTAGACAAATTCGCTTAACTGTATTTTGTAATGATCACAATTGTTTTCATCTTTTCTAAGCAACTTTTAATATCCATAAACTTGACCATATCAATTATAAATATACTTATCGTTGAGACTATGTGATTAAAAAATCTAAGCAATAACTCTTAATAAATACAAGTAGAATGATTAAAAAAGAAACCTGAAAAGGGTATAGAAGTAAAATGATTCTGTCTTTCTAATGTGTGGATGTAAGCAATTTTTATTGTTCTATCAAGAAAAAAATACTAAAAAAGTAATAGGCTCCGACCGGGACCACTGCACCCACTGACAATCATTCGGAAAAGACAAAAGTCTAATAAATGCTTCCAAATTTAGAATTTCCATTAGAGTCGGGAGCAAAACTATTTTGTTTAAAGTCTTCGTTTGTGTTTCGTAGCATATTAATTTTTCTCTACAAGCCGAGTAGATTAAACACAGAAAATCCTGTTAAAATTGAGATTTATCGACAGTTTTTACTCAGTGCCAGACAATCAATTGATAAGTTCACAACCTTATACAGATATCAGAAATATGTATGTCAACATAACTGACAGCTACCTGACATGTTTATTTACATAATATCAAAACAAATACAATTATACAGTTGATAGGTCTATATCCACGTATTATCAACCATTCAGAGATTTAGACATAATGTAACTTTGTCTATTGCTCAGTGAATACATAAAGTATAGTATAGTACAACCTCTCCAGAGCGGCCCTCTTTTGAGCAACAATCGCCCTTCAACAACAGCATTATTTCCCCCACTGCATGGTTTAACTATTAATTTAACCTCTCTAGTGCAACAAACTCTCAACAGCAACAACAACATAATGTTGCTTCTCCCAAAGTGTGTTGTTTTTGAGAGGTTGCACTGTATATGAGATCTATGTTATAGTATTATATGATTAATATCAATCAAACTGAGAATGATATAAAATTTGTATAAAATAATTTTCTTTATTGACCATATCCTATGTTGAGTTAATGCGTTTTGATTTATGCATAGAAATGGGTTTGCAATTTTTACTAGGTTAATTTTCTGATAAAACTAAAAGTTGTTTACAGTTCAAATATTTTAGACTTTTATCCTTCTGAAAATAGCCATGTTTACGGTAACTTAACAAAAACTCTAAAAGTAGTCATGGAAACTGAACTGACATAGACCTGGGCCGGTATTCAATAAACATCTTAAGTAATTTTTTAACTTAAGTTATATTTTTCCTAAATTCGACTTTTTCCTTAACTGTTTTGAACTAATATAAAGGAGGATATCACAATAATATGATTTTATCTTTGTTCTAAAGATGCCAATTATGAAAATGATAATTCATTTTGACACTTTTGATGACTGGTTTACAAACTTTTACCATGAAAAAAAATTCGACTTAAGTAAAAAATTCGACTGAAGTTTTAAAAAATCTTAAGATGTATATTGAATACAGGCCCTACACTTCAATATGAAACGGGAACTAGTTTAACAATTGCATGACGGTTGTAGATAAACGTTGTACTTAGGTCTGCATAAAAATCCATCCACACCGAGTGAGTGGCGGCTAAGGATCGTTGAACTATCGTCCAGTTTCCTGTAAGGTAGATCGGTCGCAAAACTTTTTTTAAACATTACTTCGTACTTTGAGCATACGATTCGTCCCTAATTATTTTCGTGCTTTTCGTTTTATCTTTTTTAGGACCGGACGCGTCACCGTAAAACATGATACTTTTCTCTGTTGTTTACTGTTTATCACCTATTTTACCTCGTTTTGTAATTCTTGTACATGACATTCTAACAGTTCTTACAGCTATCTATACAACCAAATCAATCCCTCGTCTAACATATTTAGTGCTTTAGTCGGTAACAACAAAACTCTTTGGATATGTAAAACAGTTCCGTGTTTGTATTCAACCCTCGGTGTATTTTATGAGTTACTGTGACAAAACGTGTAACAATTTTAACAGAATTAAACGACTTGTCGTCCGGATTTTCAAGAGGCATAACGTGTCCGTATGTTTGCAATATAAGAGTAATTCGCATGTACTCATACATAGTATTCATAAAGTGATTTTCTGCCATTTGAAAACAATCTACACACCTAGATTAATTCCTCGTCAAACAAATCTTAAGAACATTAGTATGAAATAACAGAACACTTTAGATACGTAAAACAGTTCCTAAATTCAACCCCAGTGTATGATATTTTGCTCAGATAAAACATGTACAACAATTTGAACAGAATTTAATCGATATAGACATCCGGATGGCATAACTGCACAATTAGAAGTTTTTCAGTCACGTAACGTCAAACATTGAATTTCCATAATCTTTGAATCATAAGTTGCTTTTTTGGCACAAAGTTCGCTGCAAATTTCATCTTAGGAGACATATATTGAACTTGTAACTAGCGAACAGTTTGCCTCCGTACTGAATGGTGACGTGGATCATGTGTTCTTAATGATGATGTATGCTTCCATAAAATAGTACAATGATATATGTTTTCATTATATAGCACAATGATATATGTTTCCATTATATAGTACACTGAAATATGATTCCATTACATAGTACAATGATATATGATTCCATTATATAGTACAATGATATATGATTCTATTATATAGTACAATGATATATGATTCCATTATATAGTACAATGATATATGATTCCATTATATAGTACAATGATATATGATTCTATTATATAGTACAATGATATATGTTTCCATTATATATATTTAGTACAATGATATACGATTCTATTATATAATACAATGATTTATCTTTCCCTTATATAGTACAATGATAGACTATTCTATTATATAGTACAATGATATATGATTATATTATATAATACAATGATATATGTTTCCATTATATAGTATACTGAAATATGATTCCATTATATAGTACAATGATATATGATTCCATTATATGGTAAAATGATATATGTTTTCATTATATAGTACAATGCTATATATTTCCATTATATAGTACAATGATATACGATTCTATTATATAGTACAATGATATATAATTCTAATAGTTCAATGATATATTATCACATAATATAGTTCAATTATATAAGATTACATTATATAGTTCAATGATATCTCATTAAATTATATAGTTCAATTATATATGATTACATTACATAGTTCAATAATATATGATTACATTACATAGTTCAATGATATATGATTACATTACATAGTTCAATGATATATTATTACATTACATAGTTCAATGATATAAGCTTACATTATATAGTTCAATGATATATGATTCTATAACATAGTACAATTATGTATGATTCTATTAGATAGTACAATGATATATGTTTCCATTATATAGTTTATTTATACATGATTACATTATATAGTTCAATGATATATGACTCCATTATATAGTTTAATGATATCTGTTTGCCTGTCATAACAATTTTCAGTATGAAATTATGGTATTCTGATCATATGTGCTGAAGAAATATACACTCTATGTTAATAAATCAGTGATTTGATATAGGCCCTGTTATTTGTCAGAGGGCAGTCGTATGGCCTTGGGCCAAATACGACTGTCCCGAGGACAAATAACAGGGCCTATATCAAATCACTGATTTATTGACAATTTTATTAAATAACTTTATTATCTGAATCAGTTTCATTTTAAATGTTTTGAAACTACATGAATATCAAATTGCTTATACAAGATGGCCGCCATTTCAGCTAAAATCTATATCACTTTTTGGCCCTGCTCTAGCAGCCAATCAGATTGCTTAAAATGCGGGCCAATATCTATATCACTTTTCGGCCCCGGGCCGGAAAGTGATATAGATATTGGCCCGCTTATTGGAAATGCCAGTGCATTATAAGCCAGACAGTAAACAAGTTACAAGGCTTATAATAAATAGTTATTTAATAAAGAAAGTTATAACGTTATGTTGAACAATTCAAAAATCATTTTAAACGTCCAATTCTTTATAAAATTCTAACAATACATTACGGTATATTGTGTTTAGGTTAAACCAATCGTTTCTTCACGCGTCAGCAGACGACGTCGTTATCTATAAGTAATTATTTCGTCAAGTTGATAAAAAAATAGTCAATCGCAGTTAATTGTAATTTTCGATCAATTTTCAATGGATATGTCACATTAGCGACCGATAACATGGATTCCTGGATTAATTTCAATCAATATAGATATATTTTTACGACAATCAATGCAGATGTACATTTTACGACATAGATACGAACGACCAATCAATATCGAGTGCAACAAAATATCCAGGTATACCGGTTATCATGACAACAGGAAACGTTCATTGTTCTGATTGGTTACTTGATCCACAAATTGTATCAATTTAGTCCTTGTTTGAGGATAATAATATATAATTTGAGATAGATTGTCAAAATCCGACAATTGTTCAATTTTGTTGTCTTCTGGACCATTTGCTTAATCACATACACTACTCGTAAATGACAGAATCTACGTGAAGAGAATACATGTATAGCGAAAACACATATAAATATATCATATACAGTATTATCAATCCCGCTAGAATGTCTGTCAGGTCAGTATCGTCGTTTTGCATATTTCGATGGAAACAATGAAGTTGCCTTCCTCTTGGGAGGGAATTCATGAATTTTTCTTGAACTATTCTTGCACATTTGTGGTATAGTTCATGAAATATGAATTACTCTTTCACAGGAGAATATTCTTTTTACATTTTCACTGATAAATCAGATTCAAATGTTTGTACACTGTCAGTTTTTGTTATCATGCCCTACATAACTATCACATGAAAACAACATAAACGACAGTGCATTCTAAACCAAGACTACATGCTTCATGATAATTTATAAATACACCGACCTCATAATCTCGTTTTTATATTAATGGCAATGGAAAAGTTAAATTACTTATTTTGATAAAAATTAGTTAATCTTGTTACGATCTATGGTACATTTGTTGAGACTAAGACATGCTGATCGGGGTTTGTTAGATCTAGGTAACAATTATACGCCCAATAATTATATAAATCGACTTGTCCTCGCGAAATCTCTAAAATTATGGCACATCTACACATCTAAGAGTAGGTAATACACAATTGTATGTACAGTGCAACCTCTACTTAGCAGCCCTCTCTTAAGCAACAATGTCCCTTCAACAACAACATGATTTTCCCCACTGCACGATTTAACTATCAATTATACCTGTCTAGAGCAACACTCTCTCAGTATCAACATGATTGTGCTACTACCAAAGGTTGTTGTTTTGGAGAGGTTGCACTGTACACTTCCGTATTTTGTTGAGATCATTAATGTTATTGGGGTATGAATCCAAATTTCAATTAATCATTTTATATTATACATGATATATATGTTATATATTTATATAATTTCAGTGTTATGAATTCTCAGATTTTCAACTTGGCGGTTCAGATGAGAGATGATAAAGTAGGGTAAGTAGTGGGGTTTGTAATGTAAATCTTAAGTCTAAATATTACATCATTATCAGTTTCAATGTATTGTATCGTACCAACAAACATGTTTAGCATTCATTCTGTTTCAGTCATTACCTGCTAACCCGAAGCGGCAGGTATAATGACATGCCGTAAGTAGTTTTTCTATGGAGGGGCACGTGACCTAGAATCAATACCCGATTGGCTAATGTTTCAGTCTGGCTTTCGTCTTCAAATTTATTGTACCATTTTGTAAGAATGTCGAGGACCAGACTAATGCAGTATTTCGAAGCAATTGAGAACATAATATTATTTTTTATGTATGGATACTATTTGAGATATCTTGTAGATTAAATTTAGATTTTTTTAATTAAAAAAAAAAGATTTACTCGTTTCTGATTCATTGTTCCATCTCGTCTATTTTAGATTTAAAGTGCATCTACTCCACAGCAAGCTCTACGCTATATAATCTCTGAGTCTAGTTTTAAAAGCACAATACGTTCAACAACATGTTCTTGTATTCCAGGTCCGCATCAAGCGCCGGTAGTTTTCACGAACAGCCTCGTTCTGATGATGAAAGTAACGAAGAAAACGGCGTGGATTTGAAAACGTGTTCCATGCGTGATCGCGGGAAAGCTTTAAATCTAGCGCCAGTACGGGAATGCACGGTGCCGAATTTAACACCAACAGACAAAATAGACATCATTCAATTAAATCGATATCTGAATTTATCCACTCCACCTATGTCTGGTGATTGTATAGATTATGAAATGGAAGAGGTTAAAGTCAAACGTGGATATCGACTATCTAATGACAATTATACGTTTAGTTCTACCGGCGCTCGGCGTAAAACAAGAACTCTAAGACTTGGAAGTGCAGAATTTGTAAAACCAGGAACTTCAGCAGATATGACTGCAAAATGGAACACAGAAAAGAGACCAATTCAGAAATCAGCGAACAATGTACTGAGTACAGTACCTGGAAATCTGATCGTCGGCAGCACTGTGTCACCAATACCCTTCCAAGCTCCAAGAGCTAGGAGCGGCACTAACGTACCTCCGTATGTTCAATTTCAGAGAGATTACTCGGCGAACAAAACACATTCAACTCTACAGCAAATTTCAGGTCAAAAAGTAAAAGCTTGTGAACGAATGACTGACGCGCCACCTTCCGGTAGAGAACGCGGAAAATTCGGTTATACTCACGCTGAAAACAACGAAAAACTGTCACCACAGATTCGAACCGCAACTGCTGTTGACTTCCGGGAAACCCACATACCACGTGATAGGTCTCGTACAATCACGTTAGACATAAATCACTTAGGTATAAGAGGTCAGCCGATGAGACAAAGTGAACAGATGGTTTTGTATAAGAATAGGAGAACTCAAAGTATACGATCCTAGCAATTCATACAAGGATAGTTTAGTATAATTATTTGATTACACAAGTTACACAACTTGGTTTAATGTTATACCATTTCATAATAGTTTGTGTTTGTAAAAATCTATTGACTTTCTCGCGAAAAATATTCCTTTCACAGTGACGGCCATTTTTATAAACAGTAAATTAATGATTTATTGACACATCTTCAGATCTGAAGTCGATCATCAGCCTTTCTAAGGCAGATAATCGTTTGATGATAAGATTTATTTCGGCATTAGGTACATATTTAACAACATGTAGTGAAACATAACGTAACACAAAGTATATTGAGCATAATTATCATGACATGTACACCAACACCAGAGATAACATAAAAAGGGGTAAAAACTTATTTATAATCACAATACAATGTAGGAGTCGTATATATAATAATACTTGTTTTATTGAGTAGACATGTTACTGGCTGTAAGAAAACTACATGTATCTAAATCATTTTCTGATGCTTATATAGCCATCCAATCTTTAAGGGGAATATTTTGTAGTATGAAGAAGTATACATTACAGTTCATGTTGTGTTGTTACTGAGTGATACTGTTTATCTATTTATACATAATGCCGGGTGATCTCCTCTATGACTCCAGTGATAAGTTAGAATCTATTACAGACAAACACCATGTTACCATGTTATGGAATGTAATGTTTTATGTAATAAATAAAGTTTAATTAAAGAGTTTTATAATATGCATGTGTATAATATGCTTGTTTTTGTTTGTTTGTTAAAATTTACTTTAAACATCTTATATAAGGTTGCTGTTTCTCAACTGCAGTTTGTGCTTCATTTCAGCAAAAAGTAAAATTCTGATAAAACATATAACATTTTTACGTATTTTACACCCGAAAAACTGCAGACATGCAAAACTTAACAACCGCCAAGGTCTGGTATGCTGTTCATGACAAAAGCAGAAACGTTCGTTTTATACATGTCCGGTTTGAGTATTCTGGTTTTCACAGATCTTTATACAGTCATGTCAAAACATAATGCGTTGTAAAGGAAGCGATGTTTTAGTTATTTAGTTAGATCTAACCGAATACAATTATGATCTTCATTTGACAGATCTGACACGTACGCCTGGAATTAACAATCTGACATTAACATCATCCCTCACTTCAAAATCTAAAACATACAGCGTAGTTCACACCACAAATACGTTGAAGGTAAAAAAAAGAATAAAAAAAAGAATACAGGTAAGAACAGGATTCCTAGTGTCGTACTCATGGGGCCCTTCTTTTTCGAGTGTTTTTGTTCGTGACTGCATAAATAACAAAAACAAAAGTTTATCAATTGTATTTCGTTGATTCTAATGTCTAAGTGCACAACTATTAAAATAGTATCAAAATTACAACAATACATATATAGCCATGAAAAACATACCTACAAAATATCCATTACTTATTAAATTAATAAATAACAAAAACAAGACAAGGGTTTCTGAACTGTACTAAGCTGATTCTAACGTCCTTCGCAATTCCTCCTTTCGGTGCGAGTACTGGTCAGAATCCAGGGAGTAGTTGATATAAGTTGTAAGAACTTGATCTACAATCGATGTAAAATTAATAAGTTTAAATTAAATTCTAACGTACAAGTGCGCTAGGCACGAAGACACGCCCTTTAAAGCCACACATATCTTTAAAGTAACGATATCAATGCGCGGTATAAATGAATCAACATGAAACAAAAAATGAGTCCCTGAAATAGTGATAATGAAGGAAATGAGATGGTTAATGGATGAATATGAATGGATGAAAACAGAAGGTAATTGACGAGAACGACATTGAAGAAAGAACGCAAAAACATAGAATACAGGACACACAAAACTTAGAATACAGAAAATAAAAAGAAAAGAAATAAGCAAAACATCCCATCATCCTCAAAACCCCAAACCCGAAACCCTCCAAACGCATAGAATCATACAAAATCTGGAGGAAAAACCACAGTATTGACAGGATACCGCCATGTAACAGTCTATAGCATAACTGAAGGGGAATGACAAGTATTAAGGGCCCAGTCTAATATATATATATAATTATTCACCAAATAAGTAATCAAGGGGATGATCGGTGGTCGAGTTGTAACGCGCTGGACTACTAAACAAAAGGTCGTGGGTTAGATTCTCGGCTCAGCCCTTCAATATTTCAGTAATCAAGGGGATGATCGGTGATCGAGTTATAACGCGCTGGACTACTAAACAAAAGGTCGTGGGTTATATTCTCGGCTCAGCCCTTCAATATTTCAGTAATCAAGGGGATGATCGGTGGTCGAGTTGTAACGCGCTGGACGACTAAACAAAGGTCGTGGGTTATATTCTCGGCTCAGCCCTTCAATATTTCAGTATTCAAGGGGATGATCGGTGGTCGAGTTGTAACGCGCTGGACGACTAAACAAAGGTCGTGGGTTATATTCTCGGCTCAGTCCTTCAATATTTCAGTGTCTCCATCCTAACTACTGGGCTAAGTACTATGTTAAGAAAACCACAGAAGACGAGTGAGATATGTATCTGTGATTTACACAGGGCACGATAAAGAACAAGGGGAAACTGAGTAAGGATATAAATGACTGGTTCCCCTAGAAATGACTGGTTCCCCTGTAGGTATCTCCCCACCTCTCTCCGGGGCGGCTCTGAAATGATGGGCCGATAAACAACTATCATATTAATAACATGAATAATTGAGTATACCTTATTCATGCATCTTACCAACCAAATATATCTTCATGGTACAATTTTAACAAATATGGTCATTCCTCCTACCATCTAGAGGTCAAGGGTTAACGCAAGCCTTGTTTACTCGGGTTATAGTGCTACGTACACTATATCGAAACTAATACTCAATGGATGTAGGAGAGTTTTATTGTATTATAACAGGACATCTTTCAAGGACCACAATGGAAATAAGGGTTCCTCTGAACCCTTTCTTGTGTTATCCTTGACATTTAATGTTGATTTGACATGGCTGTTTTATTAATTCATGCTTACACATATATCGATTTACTGTATTTATATGTTTTAATATTATGATTGACATGTAAATGTTCATTTTATGTCGAAATAAATCTATCTTAATCTATCTATCTATCTTTACTTATTGTTCATAACTCTAGTTCATTTGTTTTACATCCGCGAAACCGTAACTACACTACCGTATAATGAACTTAACAGTTGACCTTTCAGCCATCACAAAGAAACACTTTGAATTAAAGTAATATGACAAACATTATATATATTATAAACATTAGGATGTAATATGTTAGTACATGTATCATCATTTCGTAGTCTTTATGTATAATCAAGTCATTCGTTTAATATTAAAATCTTATTACCCTGACAGGAACATTAAATAATCCAGTACTCGCATACTAACTGAATGTCAATCCCATATAAATAACAGAGAAAGACCGAGCAGGTTTTAATTTAAGCTGGATACACACACACACAGTTATACGTTTGTGTTTGGAAAGACAAGTAAATCGTTTCAAGGTAAATATTAAAACTATTTTTTTTGTTACGGAATAAATATATCTTATCACTAAATATTACTAATTATGGCATATAAACAAAATAACTAAGAACTTTACATCATGTTGAATAGATAGGTACACAATGTCTATGTTATTATAAAAAGCCGCACATGGTGTATACAAATTGATATATTATATGTATGTACTCGTGCTCTAATTCGGTACATGATTAGTAAAATGTGTGTTTTTCTAGTGAATTTTGTTAAAGCCAAACAGAAATTACAGCGGGAAAGTCGTCGACAAATATAGTTCTAAATGTGAACATATCAATTTGATGTAATGGGAAAATAATCAAAATCTTGTACATTTTGTGAACTGTACTGATTTCCGGATTAAGAACAATTTGTTAACGGAAACAAAATGAACCTGACAAAATACTAAATCTCTGGTATTGTAGAATGACTTGTAGCTTTGTAGAACGAACGTGAATATACTAATATAATATCATATGAGTGTATTATGTAAGTACAAATATACATCCACTTGGTATATCGAGTGGTTAAGATCGTTGACTTCAAATCACTGAAACCTCTCACTGAAAGAGGGACGTGGGCTCGAGCCCAACTACCGACCACGTCTTTGTATGTGAGAAAGTGGGCAGTTACTTTCTTCCCAGGAACGATAATTATTAGGTGAACTATCATATGACTCTGACTGTTGAAAAAGGGCGTAAAACTCAAAGAAACAAACACCCACTTGGTGGCATTGAAAAGAAATATTACACAATAAGAGAATATGAATAACAAAATAACAAATATAATAATGATTGTATTGACAGCCAGTACTGTGAATTCTATTGTTGAACAATCTTCAGTTGGATATGTTGAACATCATGATCGTGGGACTGCTGTACTTACTATTCGGTAAATAATCATTCATCTAATTATATCTAAACCTTTCATGACTCCGGAATGTAACTTATAATGTTGTTTCATATTCGTCATTATGTCTTCATGCAAGAACTATTTGTATTTAAGTTTACGTTTGTCCTTTCTATTATGTATTATGTCATTATTTACCCCGGTTGTACAAAAGAACGTTATCATCAAACTATTTCATAAGATTACTGAAAATAAATTGAAATTCATTTCCATGGTAACATTAAATTAGTAACCATCCATTATATGGTATACATTTGTATAGCACTGTTGAGCTTTTGTCCTTCAAATGGCCGCAGCACCGACATAAATGGAAATCAACAAGCAACAAGTTGTGAAGAACGACAACTGGATATGGACATAGAGAGGTGTATATCGGAACATCATAGATTTGGACCTATCATTTCTGGCTCAGAACTCAACAGCACTCTATCAGGTGTTTGCAGGTAAAGTGTCAACCTTAAGATTGTGCTTTGCTATCATACATGACTTTTTATATAATCATAACTTAAATGGCCAGACCGTTTCGTCAAAATTGTTCAATTCAAAGCAATTGACCATCGACAAAGCATTCCATAACTGACGTATTGTAATCAAATGCAGAGTAAGAAACTAAATACAAAATGTAGTAGTATTCGATATGGAACAGGAATAACTGAGTTATAATATTATTCAGCGACGACTATGCACGCACTCTCCTATGTGTACTTAACGTTGTTTCGGTCTGTCCGAACTACGAGTCACCTGCACTTTCCAATGTCAGGAGAGGTAACAAATTGTGTAATGGATCTGTACCACTTGACTGGCTTCAATCTGGTAAGAACAAACAGTTTATGATACTCTTAAATCAAATAAATGTATGTAGCAACGTTAAATGTCGCATCAACGCTAAATGTCGCATTTGACGTTATATGTCGCAAGGCTGACGCTAAATGTCGCAACCAACGCTAAATGTCGCAAAACCTCCTGACGTTATATGTCGCATCTGTAACGCTAAATGTCGCAACAAAAAGCACTGACGTTATATGTCGCAACATCAACGCTAAATGTCGCACTCATTCTTCAAGCTCTATAATGCAGAGTTATCCTTCCCGCTACACCCCACAAACTCGTATATGTTTAATAAATAATGTTTCCTCCGTTCATGATAATGTTTAGTTAATCCCCTCGAAGATTTTTTTTGCATTTGCTCGTTTGAATTGGGGATTTTATTCTTTATCTTGATATTTATATATATCGCCGTCGTTGGTGTGTACACTTGTGTGTGTTGATACAGAACGAGGCGTGACTGACTTTCACACTAACAATATGATGTTTTTATGTTTGTTTGTAACATCAGGGTTAACGACATTTTCAGCACTAGTCCAGTCATATCGTGGCGGGCAATTATCCTAAATAGCTTTCCTGGACTTCATTTAGGCCTTAACCAGCACTAACCACCTTCTATCCGTAAGCTTCTGCCAATCTATCCCACAAAATTTAGAAGTGGAGGACAATTTAACATGTGATATCTTCAGTCAAACGTGACGAGGCCTCGTCCGGGGCTCGAACTCACAACCTCGGTCATCAGACAAACGCTCTAACCACTGAACTATCCGGGCGGGCACTAACGATATGAACTTTCAAACTAATGCCCCCATCACATCAGAGCACGTCCGCACCACGCTCATAAAGTTCCCATCACGTCCTGGAAATTTTGATGGACGTGGTGGGGACGGGGTCAAACTCGAAAATAATGATGCACCCAGGTTCTCACTACGTCCTTACCACGTCTTTGTCAGGTTTTCACTGTGTCTATTACGTTCACAGTAAGTTAATTACACGTGCAGCTTCCCGTTGTCACCAGGTCTATTGCGTTTATACTACGTCCCAATTACGTGGGCACTACGTCCATGCTGACTGAACTGCGCCCTCCCTAGGTCCCAAAAACGTCCTCATTGTATTCACTAGCTCCGTATGTATACTGTTCCATGTGTCCATTTATTTTAACTGGTCATGATGGCCGAACAGAAGTGTTCTTTCTGCTGATAGCCATGCACTAACACAACATAATCTAGGCTGCTTAATGTTCCTTTCTCTTCTATTTCGTATTTAAAATGGGAATTTGAGCATACAAAATGGCTTGCTGTCCTGGTACAATAACAAATTGAATTCATTTGGAAATGAAAGAATGGGGTATGATTCCAATATTTATACCAAATGCTCAGAACCTGACAGGAACGTACAGGTCACCTGTTACAAACGTACTAAAGACGTGACGGAGCAAAATTACAACCTAGTGCAGTCTTTTGTAACGTGATGTTGACGCACTACGGTCTTACATACACCCGGTTGAGACGTAGTGAGAACTTCATTGACGTAACAAAAGCGTGGTAACAACACAGTGACAATGCGGTGAAAATCGCTTGCTGTCTTTTTAAGTCGTCCGATCCACGCTTCTTCTGTGTCAATGAAGTTCCAACTAGGTTGTGGTCACGTCTGTTACGTTCTAACTGCGTAAACACTGCGTTCTGATTTGACCATGTCCCCGCCACGTTATTTTTGACACGTCAAAATTAATGTCCAACCACGTCCTTCGCGTCCACGGAGACCATACCACGCTTGGACCTGTTCCTACTGCGTCCTCATCACGTTATTCAGGTTCTTGCCACGTCCTGTATGTAAGGACGTTTACAGGACGTGGTGGACGTAGTGCAAACGCGGCTCTAGTGTGACGGAGGTATTACGACATGGACTCTCCCACTAATGATATGGATTCGCACACTAATGATGTGCACTCTCGCAGTATTGATATATATTCACACAATAACGATTTGAACTTTCCCACTAATGATATAGATTCGTGCACTAAGGATATGGACTGCCCCATTAATGATATTGATTTGCACACTAACGTGTCGGACTCTCCCACTTATCAAATGCATTCGCACACGAACTATACCGACTGCCCCATTAATGATAATGAGATTCGGACACTTACGACTTGGACTCTCCAACTAATGATATAGAAAATACACACTAACGACATAGAACTGCACACTATTAGTGTCACTAACGATATAAACTCGCACACTAACGATATCGGCTATAGTAATAGTGATTCATTACAATTTCAGACTCGCATTAAACATTTGCGAGAAATAATTGCATTGTAATCTAAAACGGAAACCGAAACACTTTCATAAAGAAAAAACATGTTGAACTACCGCCTGAGATTTGGTGTATAGTTGTTAAAGTTCGTTTTAAAACTAAATCATTTGTCGCGATACCCTCTTCAAAGGGTGAATAGATTATTCAAAGATATTGTGAGCAAGACAACGCGACCGCGATTGTATCTCAACCCTGACCGGTTCCGTGATTTATCTGTATCACCTAAAACTGTAAGAAAAAATACTAGAATAGTTGGGTCTGGCAGCGTGTTTGTGCAGGCAATCCGTGATGTGATAACACACTCCTTGTGGGTCAATGCATGTCACTTTCTGTGGATGGTCTGATTTTGTGATCGGTATAGAATAGACGGCATATGGTATAGACGTCCATTGCATTAGCAATGAGAGGTTCAAGATATTAGGATCTTAACAGCCAAAATTCAAATGGTGGTCAAATCTGTTTTTTTTTCTTCTTAAATTACTCATTAAAATAATTCATTTGACAATTTTAGAAAGAGGTTTACTATGTAATTTTATAAAAATAATGGTTTACATGACAGAAAAAAACTATAATTATCATTCTAAATGGCTAAACCCCGAATATCATAGATCAATAAATGATCATACTTTTATTATTCAAAAAAACAATTGCCCACGAAATAATGCATTTGTAGTTGTATTTCACTTACATGTAATTGTATATGTATAAATAATTATATCTAAACCGTACATGCATCAGATATTAGTGCAGTGTATGACATGAAAGAATTTCTTTTGTTTTTTAATGCTTCGGAGACTTATTATTTACGGTCTATGTAGGCAAACAATAAAAAATAGCGCTATGATATATATTTAAGGGACATAACTTATATTCAAAATAATCCCCCATTTCTAACAAACATAATAAAACTTTACCAGGCTTACTGTTGCACAATACATCTTAAAGTAACCCTTGGGTAAACAAATGTTCACATTTCTGGCATTATTTAGCCAACCTATAAAATTCACTTTATTAAAATGAAACACTTTTTTATCCTAAGTATGTTCTAAGATATTCCAAAAATAATGTTTAAAGAAAACATAGAAAGAAACAAGAAATGTCTTTTAAAAGACAGTCACGAAGTTGTTTTAATGTTATTTACACAATTGAAACCAAAAGTATAATCTTTCTGAAATTCCTAAATTGCCGCTATGTACCATGTGAACACAACTTATCGCTAGCAGTCCAATTAGGTCGCGCCTTAGCATGTTAATGTTAGGTCAGCTAAATGAATTACGTATTTAGTCATATCTACTGTATATTCCAACAAATGTAAAATGTTTGCCAAGAACGGTATATAACATTATTTCGACCGCATAAGAATACATTTTCTTCCAAAGTTTACAACCACAAGAAGACCATATTAAACAGTTGCAGACTCGACTATAAGTTGGCGTGGTCTTAATTATTCTACGCTTGTAGATTTCATCCAAGGAAAGGAAGCGTTCCCTCCGAATCATCCAATAGAATGGGGAATTTCTTTTAAATAATTAATACGTCATGCCAAGAAATAAAGGTCAAAAGTGAGATAAGACACCTTCGCGAAACAGTTTGTCCCTTCTGAGGTTTGAACAAACAACCCTCAGAAAGCAATTCTGGCCTATTTAAATACTCTTTAATGTGGAGGAATGCGTTAGGATCCCAAATGCCACACGTATCCACTTTTAAAAGTAGGTTAAGGAATAACTTAAAACGATTTCTTTATTTCAGTTTCATTTAACCTTTTACAGATGTACTTTGCTTTTAAATTTTGTAACATTCAGCGAAACAGTTTTGGTGATTTGTACTCTAGTATTTTTTGTTTGACAAATCATACGATATTGAACATATTTTGACCATTTTTTACCTTACATTAATGTAGACATATATCGTTACGTTTATGTAAATATAATTTCTGAGGTTTAGTTAAAATAAAATGACTCGTTCTTTACTTTTTGTTTATGGCTGACTTTCTCTGTCGTAGCCCTTTACCGTTTTACAAAAGTGCTTTTAAGACAAATGAAAATGTCCTGTAATGTGGTAATCATTCAAACTGAGTCGATATATGTGTTAGACGTAAGTCCTTTCAGCTTGGAATAAGACTATACATATTAATTGCTTAACCAAGTTGTAAGAGTTCCAGCAATATGACCTTCTGTATATAGATCGATAGGATTTCCTTCAAACTTTGAACAACCGATGTTCGTTGATAAACTGGTAGGATTTAAACCCTGTACCTTCCTTTCTAAAAGTGAATAATCTACCACCGAGCAGTCACTCCTCGTTACTCTAACCCGACCGTCGCTCCCCGTTCTAACAATACACACATGAAAACACCGGCGACGGCGATATATAATAAATGCCAAGATAAAAAAATAAAATCCCCAATTCAAACGAGCAAATGTAAAATTTTTTTCGAGGGGATTAACTAAACATTATCATGAACGGAGGAAACATTATTTATTAAACACATACGAGTGTGTAGGGGTGTAGCGGGAAGGATAACCGTGCATTATAGAGCTTGAAGAATGAGTGCGACATTTAGCGTTGATGTTGCGACTAATAGCGTCAGTGCTTTTTGTTGCGACATTTAGCGTTACAGATGCGACATATAGCGTCAGGAGGTTTTGCGACATTTAGCGTTGGTTGCGACATTTAGCGTAAGCCTTGCGACATATAACGTCAAATGCGACATTTAGCGTCGATGCGACATTTAACGTTGCTACAATGTACAAACATAGAATTTCGTAAACAAATGGGTTAAATTTGAAGTTAGATTAAACATTAAACCTAAAGGTGGCTAGTAACTAGCTGACCACCTTTATGGGACCGAACACTTAACGACCACAACAGTTTAGACGAGTAAACAGATTTTTTTAACAAATATTTTTACCAAACATCCGTTAAATAAAACAATTCAAAATTTCTTACCTTTCTACTAAACATTTGAATCACTAACACGTGTGTGTCGTTCTCCTCTATTTTGTCATGTCCAACTTTTGCGGACATGGCCTTATCGAGTATCTGTTCAATTTTCAAGGGAAACAACTACAATTCAAGGGTTTATATACAGTCTACCTATTGTTACCCCCCTTGCTTGCGTTATGCTGACTTTATTAGGGGTCATAAAGTAATAAAGTCAGTCACGCGTAACAGGTAAAATCGATATTTCACTGTATACATTACTTTTGGATCTCTGATTCAAAACGTATTTGGGCTTTAACAAAAGTGAAAACCATTTTTTTATTTTAATATGTTATTTTATAACATCAACAAATTGGGTCATAAATATCGATTTTGCTTTTTATACGGAAGTAAAGTAAAATATTTCACAGATTCTAATATTTGCATCCATGTTGTTATATGTTTTAGTCTTAACCTTAATTATCCTAAAACTTGATGATTCAACGCGTCCAAATTTTATTACCCTGTATACTGCATCATGCTGTGACTGTATATTACATGGATACCTAATCAGCAGATATGATCATCGCCAAATGCACGTCGTGTCCGTAGACGTACGTAAATATCCGAGATTTGCCGAACGATTGACGAATTGAACTTAAAAAAATCTAAGGGGTAGTTTTAAAAATCATCAAAAGGGTCGAAGAAGATATTATTCTATTGTTTTCATATTTTACATGATGAAAGAAATTAAATTTTCCAAACGAATGCAATGAGTACAAATTTGATCACATTTCCCCCAAAAAAGTTATGATGCTGAAAACATCAAATTTTCATTGAAAAATCTACCAATTTTACGCTTTTTACATTGAATATAGAAGGAATCGATAGGTGTCTTTTTCAAACGCAAAAGGGTCGAATAAAACATTAATTTAAAATAATAAAAAAATACACCATTAGAAAGACAAAAGATTAATTAAACTTTTGTGACGAGTACAAATTTCGTATTTTAAATAGAATAAACGTTTTGACGATTATAGTGAAAATCCCCTTCTTTGTTTAATATAATTTTTTATCGATTTTCCAAATCAGCATGTCCGCGAAAGTTGGGTATGATTTTAGACATGTTATCTGATCTTTACTTCACACATACATGTATACACCATGTGATTATGCAGCTTTTCAGGACTTCCACGACCTGGATATAGATTGCGTTGGACGTATTATTTCTGAAATGTTTGGATATTGTTCTAGAGAGGTCGGAGAGCTGAGTGTAAGGTTGACCTTGAGGTAATGTTGCATTTCTGAATACGCGTACAATTCTATTAAGACTGCATGAGGTGAATTTACATAACAAGCTGATATCTGAAAGCAACATATCACTTTAAATATGTTTTATGTCTCGTATATACTATACCCGTTCTGTGTTTTGACCTCTACTATCTTGTTCATTTTCCATAAAACGGTTTTTATGCTTAACTTTTAATAGTGACATATCCAGTGTGTTTGGTTGTTTGCGGAGATATCTACCACTAAATACACCTCTGAGGACTGTGTGTCAATCATCGACCCGAGATTTTCTACTTTTGTTTACCGTCTATGTTGCTGAATATTACACGCTCCCATCAGATACAGAGATATCAGAACTCAAGGTTTGTAGTTATATGGGATGTTTTACCGAAGTTACCAGAATGATATCTATAATTTCCCAAGCACAATATCAAATTATTACCAGAGAAATTTTGACCTTGCATTGCCGGAGGACAAACTTTACCAGACGAATCAATTTGCCATCCCAATTCTTTATCCTTCCTTTCGATTTTATTTTAATATTTCTAATACTGTCAGTTGTTTACAATATGTCTCATCAAAGTTGTCAAATGTTATTTGTTTGCAATTAACTTATCAGGAATGATCCACATCGTATTACAGTCATGTACAACATATCCGAGTTAAACAAAAAGCTTGAGCTATTCATCCCCAATCAACAAAGAACTACCTAAAATTAAATCTCCGCAAAGTATGGACAATGAATTGGAGACAAGTGAACTAAAAGATAAATAGTAATAAAGTTCTTCGAGAAATGAATTCTTCTTCACGGTCATTATCTCATGACCGTCCGATTAAACGACAAATCGGAGTGGCTCAATTATTTCATTCTTTCATAAAAGCAACATTTGTGTCCCTTCGAGCGCAATTGGAAAAAATATCTATACAATGATCGTATCACTTGTCGCATGAAATTATTTAATGTGTTCATTTCGTTACAATATTTTATTTCAGTCTCTTTTCATTGATGGGTAGGTACTGATAACCCAATGTTGACAGCAAGAACAATGGACTTACGAAAATATTTGAAATAATCTGTAAAATACATAATACATGTAAAGACGCATTGCTTTACTTTCTTTTTTCTTTAAGATTAATGTATTTTTACATTCATTTCAGGGATATCGATGTACTTAGTTACTTAGTATACTGCACAATTTATAAATAAAAACATATACATGTATATATTGTGACAGGATAAAGCCAAGTTTATCCAGTCACTGATTTCTTAGGTCTAGAAAACAATGCAGAGACAGGGTAAATAGAGAATACATGGCTGGTGCCGAGATGAAGAAAGTTTATCCAGTTCAGCCCGAAGGCTAAAATTAGCTTGCCATTTCATAACATACATAATATCATAAACGCTAGGCTGTAATATGTCAATTTCATCATTTCGCAGTCATTATGCGTAATCAAGGCATTTATTTTGTATTAAATTCTTTTTACATAGACAAAAAATAAAACAGTCCACCATTTGCATAAAATGTCATTCCCATATAAATAACAGAGAAAGACGGAACAGGTTTTAACCCAAGCTGGACACACACACAGAGTTGTACGTTTGTGTTTGGAAAGGCAAGCAAATCGTTTCAGGGTAAATATTAAAACTATTTTTGTTACGGAATAAATATAAGTTATCACCAAATATTACTAATTACGGCATGGGTCGAACAATAAACACAATAACTAAAAACTTTACATCATGTTGAATAGATAAGTACACAATGTCTATGTTATTATAAAAAGCCACACATGGTGTATACAAATTGATATATTATAAGTATGTACTCGTACATATAAAAATGCACACATGTTGCATACGAATTAATTGGTTTATTATAGGTATATACAGGTCATACGAATGACTGCGAGTCTAACCCTTTCCTTAGCTTAAAATTCATGAGAGTACTAGTATGCATAAAATACTCTAAAAACAATAAAAACATACGTCATCTGCATTCATTCTTTGACACACTGGTGGCCATATTGATTTTGACCTTGAATCGGCCAATCAAATGCGAGATACGAAAACACGCGGGAAATTCCTGCGATAGTACTTAACTCCAACCAACATGCGGACCATCTATCATTTGCAGAAATATAAAAAAGAGTTTTTTAAACATCGTCAATATGGCTGAAACATACACGCTCCCCTCTTATATAGATATTTCGGAACTTAAGCTTTGTTATTTTACTGGATGTTTTATCGAAGTTGCCAGATCGATATTTATAATCTCTCAAACACAATCAGAGAAATTACTACCTTGCATTGCTGGAGGACATCAGACGAATCAATTGAACCGCAATTATTTTACCTTCCTTTCGATTTTATTTTTTAGCTCACCTGGCACAGAGTGCTAAGGTGAGCTTTTAGGATAGAGCTATGTCCGTCGTCCGTCGTCGTCAACACTTTCTTTAAACAACATCTCCTCCTAAACCACTGAGTCAATTTCAACAAAACTTCACAGGTGTGTTCCTTGCATGAAGCTCTACCAAAGTTGTTCAAAGAATTCCATTCCATGTAGAACATTAGTTGCCATAGCAACCAGAAGTTTTTTTTGAAAATCTTCAAAAATCTTCGTCTCAAGAACCAGAGGGCCTAGAGCTTTATAATTCTATTTCATATAGGAAAATTAAAAAATCTTCTTATCTGAAACCACTGGGCCTAGAACTTCGATATTTGGTTTGTACCATTGTCTATAGTGGACCTCTACCAAATTATTGCGCTAGGGTTAAAATTGGCCCCGCCCCAAGGGGTCACTCGATTTATATAGACCCATATATTTTAAACATAACATTTTAAAAAATCTTCTTGTCCAAAACCATGAAGCCTTGGGCTTAGATATTTTGGATGTAGCATATGTATTGTGGATCTCTACCAAGTTTGTTCAAATCATGGCCCCATGGTCAATATTGGCCCGGTCCTGGAGGTCAGTTGATTTCAACAACTACTTCACAGTCGGGGTAGATAACTCTTTGCCATGTCAAATGACTTTCCTTGATTTATATTATCCCTTAGTGTTACAATACTCAGGTGAACGATATAGGGCCATCATGGCCCTCTTCTTAATATTGATATTTTTAATACTAGTAATTGCTTACATTGTGTCTCATCGAAGTTATCATGTAATTGTTTGTTTGTAACTAACTTAGTAACAGCAATGATCCCCATCGTATTACAATCATGTACAAAATTCCCGAGTTAATCTTAATGACTGACCTACTCATCACCAATCAACACACACAACTTCCTATAATTATATTTAAGTAAAATATGCACCTATGAATTGGAGACAAGTAAACCAAATACATTAAGTAATAAAATTCATCGAGAAATAAATTCCTCTTCACGGTCTTTTACTTACAACCGCCCGATTAAACGGCAAATCGGTGTGGCTAAGTTTGTGGACTTTTGACAGTTTTAGGGAGTTTGTTGTTAACCCAAAACAAAATAAAAGTTCGATTGGCGTCAAAGAAGCTGATGCTTTGTGTATCTGTCATTGTTTCAATAAAGCAATCGTATCTCTTCGTGCGTAATTGGAAAACTATCTATACAATAATCGTATCATTTGTCGCATGGAAATATTTGTGTTTCAGGCTCTTGTTATTGGTGGATAGTTACTAATAGCCCAATACAGACAGCAGGAACAATGGACTGATAGCCCAATGCAGACAGCAGGAACAATGGACTGATAGCCCAATACAGACAGCAGGAACAATGGACTGAAAGCCCAATACAGACAGCAGGAACAATGGACTGATAGCCCAATACAGACAGCAGGAACAATGGACTGAAGGGAATGTTTGAAATAATGTGTACAAAACACAATACATGTAAAGACGCATTGCTTTACTTTCTTTTTTTTATTTAAGATTCGTGTATTATTACAATCATTTCAGAAATATCGATTTACTTAGTATATACCTTTATCACACACAATATATAAATACAAACTAATACATGTATCTAAGTATACACTTTAAAGACACAAACACGTGTACAAAATGATGAAACTCGGGTATAAAGTATTAACATACAGTTCTGCCTTGTATCCAAATGCAAAGTTAAAAAATGAGTTCATTACATTAAAGGTTTAGTTTTATCAGACCAGATACATTTCTTGTTATTAGTTTTCACTGTCTTTGTATTTATATGTATCATCGTTTATTCCGATTTAACCCCCCCCCCCCACCAAGTCGGATTCAGAAGACAGCAAAACCTAACGATAAATCCAGGCAACTTTCAACGCATTCATATAGAAAGACAAGCCATTGAAGATGTTGGCACCTTCACGTATTTGGACAGTATTATAGTGTGAGCCTCGCCCGGGTTTTTTACTGACAACATTTTGATCACTAAACCAATCCTCTAACCGCTGAACAAGCCAGGAGGCCAATATCAATTTGCCTTGGATGGTTTGGTTGGTTACATGGTGGTTAACAATGTAAAATAGCTGAACAAATAATACATCAAGTAAACCAAAATACAGTTTTATTGAAGAGAAAACTGACCATGACAGTATATAGATATAAATATATAAAATATAACAGGTTTGCGTTAAGTTACGTAATGCACGTAAATGATATGTGGCTGGTGTTTTTAACAAAAACAAAATATGCTTATGATGCAAGATGTAAATGTCACATTAGTTTGGGTACTCCCAAAGCAACCCGCCTGCAACCAGAAAATGTGCAGCTGTAATACTGATTTCTGGAAGAATTATTCCGTCCTTTCCGCACATTTCCAATGTTTGGGTTCCACTTTCATACTCTAAAAGGAAGCAAGTTTTCATTTTGATATTGATACTTTATCTATGATTATGGTGTCGAACCAAGCATGTCATAACATTTTACCTTTAATATGCTGATAGTTGACTTCGAATGAACAAGAATGAAAATTAGCCAAAGTGAGGTTGGTAACGCATGATATTCCCTTTACCAATAATAACATGATGACACTAAACCGTATCAAGGGAAAATCTATGACAAGGAAATCTGTAAAGCGTTTGAGATAAAAAACATGGTTAAGTATAAATGATTGCAGTAGTATATCCTGTTATCTGTCATTATGTACTTAAGTAAATACCGATAAACAACTGTATCATCGACGTAACATGAACATTTATTTCCGATTTAAAAAAATAACATATACAGGGTGTCCCAAAAGAAAGGTAACACGTCCGTATATGTTTAATGACCCTTTAAATTGCAGATGAATACATAATATATAAATATGATATGTAGATAGATATGTAGACCAACGATGTAAGTTTTTCTGTGTATATCTTCAGAAATTGCAATTTAATACATATTAACATCCTTGACGTCGTTTTAGTAATTTTTGACGTTTTTGATGAGGCGAGTTTTCACCATACACGCACGATGAAATTTTCTATCACTTAAATACACATGTCTTTGTTGCACTTTCTTTACTTTTTATTTCATTTGTTTCAATCACTGAAAGACACCGTATCTTCAAAGATGAGTGATCCAATTAAACCAATTTCTCACTGTGTAGTACTCTCTCCGCAAAACAATGAGGTCGCTTTTGAAAAGCAAGTTTGTTAATGTGCTAAAAAAGAGGTCTCCTACCTGACAAAACATGTGGTTCATACAGGATGGTGGTACGACATTTGCATTGTACCATACTTTCTACACAATATGTCTGGCGATTAAGTAATATTCAGTCGATATCCGAAGGTGAATGATTGCGGAATTTCTTAGCCAAAGCATGTCTCGACCTTAACCCATGCAACTTCTTTCTTTGGGAATAATTTTGTCAGAGTCAAATGTCTATAGTCCTAAGCCACTGAAGTAAATGGGATAAAAGGTCGTCACATCAAAAACGTCATAAGTTACACTAAAACGACGCCAAGGATGAAAAATATGTATTAAATTGTAAATTTTGAAGATATTTATAAGGTTCTCTTACACAAAAACCGTACATCTTTGATCTACATATGTATTCATGTACATGTATTTATCTTCAATTTAAAGGTACATTGTACGTTAAACATGTATAAACGTGTTACTTTTCCTTTGGGACACCCAGTACAACAGAACCTTTCTAATCCAAAAGTGTTCGGACTGACACGAAAGCTCGGATTAGAGAAGTTGTCGGATAAGAAAGGTTACTGTTTGCAAAGTTTTTTTCTAATTAAAAAACAAAATATCGCTGGAAATTAATTCAACTATTTCAACACTGAAGAATCCATAATTCTAGACTTCACACTTCAGTTATAAACCAAGCATTTCGATCTGCTGAATGTTGCTTGTTTATTTCAGCGTTTGAGTCTTCGTCGGTCCTATACCCCATGTTATTTTTTTTATTTAAATCGTGTAGAACGCGTCTACGATATATCTAATTATAAAAGATGAAAAACTTAGCCTCCCGTGCATGTAGACATTTCAGACATATTTTATTATGAATTCCGAATCTTGATAAATATCTCGATTGGCTTTGTAACCTACACAAAGAAACAAATATATGAACGCTAGGCTGTAATATCTCAATTTCATCATTTCGCAGTCTTATGTATAATCAAGGCATTTATTTTGTATAAAATCTTGTTACTTAGACAGGAAAAATGAAATTATCCACCACTTGCATAAAATGGCATTCCCATATAAAAATTAACAGAGAAAGACGGAGCAGGTTTTAATTCAAGCTGGATACACGCACAAAATTATATGTTTGTGTTTGGAAAGACAAGCAAATCGTTTCAAGGTAAATATTAATCTTTTTACGTAATAAATATTTCTTATAACTAAATATTACTAAATATATCAAGGGTTTAAGAATAAACAAACTAACTAAGAACTTTACATCATGTTGAATAGATAGGTATACAATTTCCATGTACATAATTATAAAAAGCCACACACGTTGTTTACAAATTGATATATTATAGGTATATACTCGTACACTGACTCGGTGCAAAATTCTAGAATTCTGCGTTTTTCAAGTGATTATTTTTCAAGCAAAGTATTGCAAATATAGTGTTAAATGTGGATGTATCAATTGAAACGACTGAAATGACGTCGTTGTCGACGTCAAAACGGTAATTTTTACTGTTGTTATAGTGCCTCACTGAAAATACTTATCTCTCTATCAGTTTATATAGATATTTTTTTTAAAAATTCATAACGTAGAACAAAACTACCTAGGAGCGGGTATGAATTTATGTGTACTCATAATTAAGATATGAACATTAAATCTATACCAGCTCGTAGGTAAGTTTATTCTCCACTATGCATTGAATTGTTTGTTTCATAAAATATCTATATAAAGCAATAGAGCGATATGTATTTTCATAGGGGTAAAAAAGTCCATTTTAAAGCGAAAACGACGTCATTTCAATCGTTTGGTTCCACATTAACGAAAGGGCAAAATACTGCCGTGTACTGATTTCTGGACTAAGAACAATTTTTAAACGGGAACAAAATTAACTTTAAATATCTGGTATTGTAGAATGACTTGGAGCTTTGTAGAATGTGAATATAATATTATATAAATGTATTATGTAACTACATCCACTCAGCTGTATTGCTAAGAGATATGACACAATGTTAGAATATTAATACATTAGAAGATAACAAACCTTATTATGATTGTATTGACAGCCAGTATTGTGAAGTCTCCTGTTACACATTCTTCAGTTGGATACGTAGAACACCATGATTGTGGGGGTGTTGTACTTACTGTTCGGTAAAGAATTATTTATAAACCTTTCATTATTCCTCGTGTATAATTCATAATGTTTGTTTTACATTTATTTCAGGAATATCGGTAAACTTAGTATACCTTTATTACGAACAATATATATAAAACATAGATATAAGTATATACGCAATAGACACAATCATATATACAAAATGAAGCTCAGACATAAAGTATTGATCTAAAGACCTGATGTATACATTATGAGCTCATTGATTTAAAGGTAATGTACATATGATTTTATTGAAACCACTTACGTTTTCCTGTTATTGGTTTTCACTGTCTGTGAATTTACATTTTTATGTATCTTCGTTTTTTTCCGATGTATCCCCGCCCAAAAGTCCGATTTTGTTAGTTTGTATAAAATCAAATATACAATGTAAGACCACCCAGTGGTGTTAAACAGAAAACTGTAAAAAAGCGAAAAGGGAATCCAACTTAAGGTTGGTTCTGTAGTTTGACCTTTTCGATTTAGATAGAATCATAAACTACTAGATCCCGACCATAGTAAGGTATAGAATCCGTAATCTAATTCCAATTTCATGTTGGAGTGCAACTAAGGCAGAGTCAAATCAGGAAGAATGTAATTGATCCAACGTTCTTAGTCTGGCGACCGATTTTTAAAATTCATATACATTTTGCATCTGTTGCATGGTAGATTAAGTGAGTGCGGCCGTTATCTATACCTGACATGCGTATTACATATCAGTAAACGTCATGTGAAGTATTGTACATGTTGTATAGTATTCATATGAACCCTTTCCCTCACCCCTATAACAAACCATTCATGCTAAGTCGTGCCTGCATCTACTAGAATTTACTCACGTATTGTGTCCCTGTGTATTACTTTTACATTTGAAGTTCCTTGATTTTTATAATGTCCTTTATCTATAAAAGGCTGTACATATCATGATCAGTAGTCCCTTAAATGTCACAGTAATTGTATTGTCATTCATCAAGTGACAGTTATTCTAGGAAGACATAACATAAATAATCTCGTGTTTATAGCACACAATGTATGTACTAAATGTCAACAAGCATGATATGATTTTGCGATAATTGGATCATATACTTAACAGGTACATATTATTTGCAACTATAAGAGTTATAAAACGTGAAAACATATATCTTACCTACCAAATATTTCTCCATGGTGCAATTTCATTTTGTAATTAACAAATACTGCCCAGGTCTTTTCATCTAGAGATAGAGGCTTATATACAATCATGTGTACTCGGGCTTTAGTGCTATGTCCAAATTAAGCACATTATGGGACGTAAAAGACATTTTTACTTATTGCTCACCAATTATGTTCACTTATTTTAGATCCGAGAATTCCAAACTATGATAAAAATCACGACCTGCTTTTTAACTATATTAGAAACGCTAGGCTATAATGTTTCCATTTTATCTTTCGCAGTCTTTATGCATAATCAAGGCATTTATTTTGTATCAAAATTGTGTTACCTCAACAGAAAATAAAACAATTCAGTATTCACATAAATAACAGAGAAGGACCGAACAGGTTTAAATTCAATCTGGATACACGCACAGAATTATACGTTTGTGTTTGGAAAGGCAAGCAAGTCATTTCAAGGTAAATATTATAACTATTTTTGTTACGGAATAGATGTAAATGTTATCATTAGATATTACCGATTAGGACAACAATGAAACATACATAATTTCCATGTACACACGAAAAGACATGTATGTTGTATAGAATATAGAACATAATTATATTGTAACGTGATTGTATAGTTTCTAATGTTTTATTTCAGTACTTCGCATTATCTAATAAATAATTAAACTAAGAAAAAAACTTAAACCGACTCAAAACATAACCTAAAACTTACTTCTTCTCCAGCGTTCGGTCCGTTTAAAATCACCGAATGAAACTCTCTGCCCGGGGATTTAAGAAGACCGCGAACGTTTCATTACATCATCAAGCTTTGAATAATTGAAGTTACATACATACGAGGGGTGATCCAAAATAAAAAGGTCTTTTGTCACTGCGTGAAAATAGTTCAACAAAATCAACAGAAAATTACATCAATATATTGCTGAAACTTTCTGTATCAATATCAACTGTTATGTACAACTAAAACAAATTATACAGATATTTCTTTAACAACACTATTGGCTGTCCGGCGCATGGTAAATACAACGACATTGACGTCAACGACGTCACGTATTTCATTAAGCTGAATACAACGATTGTGACGATATACCTGCGTATGGAAGATATCCTTATATCTCTCAGAATCATATTAGTTTATAATTTCAATTAATTTGTGTGGTTGCTGTTCTCAAATCAGTTAAGTAATCAACTCGATGACTCTTCAGTAATTTTTTAATGCTGATAAAATAGCAAAATAAAACGGGGATAATCTGGTGGGTTTGCTGCATGTGTTAATTTGCAAAATGCTTGAATGGCCGTTTCAATTTTTTTCTGCAGTGTGGGAAACGGCATTGTCTATGGTAAGAATAAAGTTTTCTTGAGGTATGAGGTCTCTACAGAGAACAGTTGAACAGTAGAAGTGGATCGCATTTTAAAAACGGTGCATTTGTGATATATGTTCTAATTTGAAGATCTTTAGTTAAAATTCCGGCCATAACCTACATCAAACATATCATTTTGACAAACCCCTAACTATCTTGGCCAGCGCGAACACAACCGACATCATTGACATTGCGACTGTTTTCTCATACGGAACCGTACCCGCATCATATTTCATCAACCTTAACCTTCTTCTGACAACAAACATATTATACCAATTGATTACCAGTATCTGACTGACATGGTTTCTCAGACAGGTTTCTTGAATCATATTATGTTTGCGTAGGCATGTTGTCTAATTCTTTGCAAAATTTGATCACAGATCTAATTTCAGTGTGGAGCGACGTCGACACATTGACGTCGTTTACGACGTCACTTGTTTTGTATGAAACTCGTACATTTTTAAATGCAACGTCCAAATTAAGTCAAATTTCATACTGTGTTGTATATAATAAATTATACATTGTATGATGACTTGCCAGAATTTCATGTCCTTAAACCGAATTCTGACTAAAACATTAGTGTCATTACAGGTATATTCCTGGTTTCAATTTCTTGTGCTCCGGATGCACGTTACCATGTTAATACAAAGCGCCATTGCCGGAATACGGTCAAATAATATTTGTCAAAATTCATAGAAATCAAATAGATTGGATAGGGGTTAAAAAATAGTATTAGTAATTAACCGGGGAGGGATTATTAAAACAGGGGAGGGAGTTTGAAAACGTCACCGGTGCCGATACTTTGAAAACGTTTTCAAATTACCGGGGGTAACCTGAAAAGGGGGTGCTTAAAAACATTACACCTGGTTAAACATAAAGAGTGAGCTATTGGAACATGAATTGGAGACAAATGAACCTAAGATCTAAGTTATAAAGGTCTTCGTGAAATGAATTCCTCTTCACGGTCATTACCAAATGAATGACCGTCCGATTAAACGGCAAATCTTAGGGGCTCAATGTATGGACTTTTTGCTAAGTGTTTAACCGTTCGCTGATACACCCTAACTGTTCAGCACAACTACTTTTTCTATATCAATTAAAGGTCTAAGGAGCGGACGTTTGGTGTATTTGACACTGATTTAATAAAGCCACTTTCGTGTCTCTTTGTGCGTTATTGTAAAAATATCTATTCAATAATTGTGTCACTTGCCCATGGTAATGTTTGTGTTCAATTTTTGGTAATGTTTTCTTATTTCGGTCTCTTTTCATTGGTTGATGAATACTCTTAGTCAAATATAGACAGCAGGAACGATGGACTGATGGAAATATTTGAAATAATTTGTATAAAACATAATACATGTAAGGACGCATTGCTTTATTTTCTTATCTTTATTATTCATGTATGTTTAGCATACATTTGTCCCGTACAATACATAAATACAAACTGATACATGTACATAACCATATACATTAAAGACAAGTTTGGATAATGTTAGTTTGCATAAAATCAGCGAAAAAAAGTATGACAACCGCATGGTGTTAAACAGAAAACTGCAAAAAAGTGAAAAGTAATCCAAAATTCAGGTTTGTTCGGTATTTACACTTTTTTTAATTTTATAAAGAATCATGACTCCACGCTTCAGTCATAGGTTCTGTTGAATGTTGTTGTTTTTATTTCAGAGTTTGAGTCTTTGCCTGTCCTATACACAATGTTATCGTGTAGAAACCGTCTACGATAAATCAAATCATATATAGATATTTATACATTATATAGATAAAAAAAGCTCTGCCTTCTGTGCATGCGGACATTTCACATATATTTTATAAAAAAAAATTCTGAACGATGTGAACTTTGTGAAAATTGTGAATTTTGAACTATGGTAAATATCACGACCTCTTATTTAGCCAACACAAAGCGACAATTACCATTAAATATGACATTCAAAACAACCAGATAGCTGTAATATGCCAATTTCATTATTTCGCAGTCTTTATGCATAATCAAGGCTATTATTTTGTATGAAAATTTTGTATGTTACCTCAACAGAAAAATAACATAATCCAGTACTCGAATGAAAAGGCATACCAGTATAAATAATGGAGAAAGACCAAACAGGTTTAAATTCAATCTGGATACACACACAAAGATATACGTTTATGTTTGAAAAGGCAAATCGTTTCAAGGTAAATATTAAAACTATTTTGTATCACTAATAACGACTTGGTTTAAACAATAAACATAATGTCCATGTACAAAATTATAAATAATTATCACATACCCGTGCCGTTTTGGCCGTGCCGTAAAAACGGTATGGCACGGCCGTGCATACAATATGTAAATGAGCCGATTCACATGAATTTATTCCTACGCTGTTTGTCAACAATATTTATAACTTCACAGGAGTAATGTTGTATTGATTTTAACAATTTAAGTAAGCAAATACACTGTTTATATCGTTAGATATGTTCACAAATTTATTATTTATTATGTTTCGTAATGGAACTATTTTTTGAGCTCCTGATTAAAAATCCTTATTATGCATGTGTCACTCTTTTGTTATTAGTAGCAATGTCAAACCTATATGTTGGTCTTCGCCGTAATTTCAACGTATGTGATAAAAAGAATATTAAATTCGTGTAGATTCCGTCATGAATCTATTCAACGCCAGAGGCTCGCTTCAAACTGTTTTATTCAATTCGTTCAATAAATTCAATACGGAATCCACACGCATTTAATATCCTCTATGTAATATATTTTTAAAAAGGCAATCGCACGGGAAATTAGTTATTTGAAAACGCATGTATTCAAACGAGCCGAAAACTAAAAACTAGTATTTTGTGTCTTAAGACTCCAGAGTGAGACAAAATAAAGTTTCCTTTTAAAAAGGAAAGGCTTGGCTGGTTGTTGCTGATAAAAGTTAGTTCTGATACCATAACTAAATTGGTTCATTTAATTTCGTCTTGTTGACCATTTTAGTTATGGAATTGTCCTCTTTCAAAGTCAACAGGTAGTCTGAAACATCGGCATATTTTTCTATTTATAGATTTTCCTATAATTCATCGTACTGTACACAAGTTTTAAATTGCATCAGAGAAAGCGTTTCGCAAGTTAAATTATAGTAGGGGTGTATTTCATTAATTAATTAATCCTCCGCTTATTACCTTCAGCAATTATGCTGATAATTAAACAAAGAGCTAGTAAAGTAAAAATAATTGAGACTGCGTTAATATATCTTATCTTTTCGTGCCTTAACGGTTGATGGAACATGCCGATTTATAGTGAAACACCCCGATTTTACAATGAAATCGCAAATGTGTACATCAAAATCACGTGACAAAATTATTGGCGGCAATAGCGTTCCGCAGGTTTCATTATAGAAGGGGCTTCCTTAAATTCTCTTGAACAATCCTCCGCTAATATGTCTTTCAGTAATGATTAAAATAATTGATTTAAATATATTGTACATAGTCACAGAAAAAATAGACAGTTTTAAAATGTGTACCTTTACGTGTAATTAATGTTAATAGAACAAACCGAACTTTAGTGAAACACCCTGATTTCATAATAGACTAGCACAGTGAAGTTGGTACACTCAAGTCATGTGATACCGATTCACACAGTAAGCGTAAACCAATCACCGGACTGTTAACATATAGCTGGCAACCAATCGCCGGACTCCTATCATTTTTGCGCACTTGTACCCAGCTTTCGCATTACAGCTACCAGCATCTAGGGAACAACTGCAACTGAAAACAATAATAGGGCTTGGAGCCGTAGCTCCAAGCCAATAAATGTGACATTCTCGAGCGTACTAACAGTAAAGGCCATAACAAAAAAGTATACAATCTATTTTTCGGTGAATTGAATTATATAATATACTTATCTAATTTATTGTATATAAATTATATTTAGTATAATTTTTCATCGTTTAAACGTTGTGATATTTCATATGCGGTTGTTTTGATGTTTTTTTCGGCTCTTATTATTGCATTATTTTCGGAGGCAGTAAGACAAATAATTACGGATTCTGTCCTAAATCTTTGTAACAATAATGCTTTTAACCTATGAGAAAACTCCTGCTTCAGCTGAAGATTTTGTAGCAAACACTTTCATTGGTTTTAAACGTAGGCCAAAAGCAATATTAAGGAAGCACCACGCCGAATAAAATATGCGCTTCTCTACTGCTTTTTGTTCAAGCCAAACAAAAATTTCACCGGTAATGTCGTCGACAAATATAATAGTGTTAAAGTATCAATTGAACGAAATGTGAAAATATTGTACTATACTGATTTCCGGATTAAGAACAATTTTTAAACGGAAACAAAATTAACCTGACTAAATACTTATATCAGGTAACGTAGAACGCCTTGGAACTTTGTAGAACGTAAATATTTAAATGTATAAACACAAAATGGAAGTACATCCACTTAGCGGTATTGCTAAGAGACATGACACGATATCAGAATATAAATACATAAGAAGATAACAAATATAATTATGATTGTATTGACAGCCAGTACTGTGAAGTCTTCTGTTACACATTCTTCAGTTGGATACTTAGAACATCATGAGTGTGGGGCTGCTGTACCTATTGTTCGGTAAATAATTATTTGTAAAACTTTATTATTTCCGGTTTCACATTCGTCAATGATGGTTTATTTAACAGTATGTTTCCATGCATGAAATATTTATACACGTACTTATGTATTTATCCCAAGTTGTGTTCATAATTTTGCCCACTACATAACTTTATAATGAATAGTGCATTATGTCGCTATTTACTCGGATTTATAAAAGGACGTTACCACCAAATTATTACATAAGCTAACAGAACAAATGTTATTGTACTTGCGGAAAGTCCACGATGCTTTGAAATTAATTGCTACGGTAACTTTTGATTAGAAACCACCAATTATATTGTATACATTTGGATAGCAATGTCGAGCTTTTGTCCTTCAAATGGCCGCAGTACCAACATGAATAGAAACCAGCAAGCATCAAGTTGTGATGTAGAACAACTGTTCATGGACAAACAAAGATGTATCTCGGCACCTGATAGAATTGAAGCTGTTATTGAAGATAACATCGTTTCGGGATCAGAACTCAACAGCGCTCTATCAGGTGTTTGCAGGTAAAGCAAACTAACCATTCTACTAGGCTATTACTTAAATGCTTATATTTGTTTAACTAAGTCCTATCAGAATGTTGAGGGCAAAGGGCCAAGCCGTTTCGTCAAAGCGACCGTCCAAAAACATTCCTTAACTGAAGTTTATTTAATTTGGATTGAATGCGACGTGAGAAACGATATTCACAATGGAACAGAAATGAATGAGTTATATTACTTTTCAGCGATTATACAAGCACACTCCTCTGTGTAGTTGACATTGCTGCCTTCTGTCCAAATTACGAGTCACCTGCATTTTCCAATGTCCGAAGAGGTAACAAATTGTGTAACGGATCTGTACCGCTCGACTGGCTTCAATCTGGTAAGAACAAACAGTTTTATATTTCTCTTAAATCAACTTAATTGCGCCACACAATCTATACACATAATTATGATTTCTTTAACCAATAGTTAAATAAACATTAAACCTAAAGTTGACTGGAAACCTGAAGGTCACCTTTGTGGTACCGAACGCTTAACGACCACAGCAGTAGAGAAGAATAAACAGACAAGCTGAAAATACAGACGATCGCAGGACCAATAACAGACAGTAATTGCTTCCGGTTAATTCTAACATTAACCAAATATTTTTCCAAACATCAATCCGCTAATCTATAAAATGCATTACCTTTCGAAAAACACAGTTGAAACAGTAACAAGGGTGTCGTGAACATGTCATCAGATATTTACTTCAATCATGCTTGTACAAACTATGCGGTTATTCAGCATTTCAGGACTTTCATGAACTGGATATAATGTGCGTTGGACGTCGTATTTCTCAAACCTTTGCAAATTGTTCTAGAGAGACGGGAGAGCTTAGTGAGAGCTCGATCTTGAGGTATTGTTTCATTTCTGAATACGCACACTTCTATAACTGCTTCCTTCGATTATTTTACAAAAACAAGAGGTACTTTAAAATATGAGTTAGCGGCCACATCCGGAAAAGGCCACTTTGCGAATAAAAGCCGTTCTCATAAAACCCGTCATTGATTATTTATTTCAAAATGACGTCCGAATAAAGAGCACCTGTCAATTAAGCTATATTTTGTCTTTATCATGGGTGGCCATATTAGACAGGTTTTACTGTACTTGATAACTGATTACCAGATATCTCTGAGTATGTTTTATGTCTCGTATTTACTATACCCATTCTGTGTTTTGACGTTATTACCTCTATTGTCTTGTTCATATTCTATAAAACGGTTATGATGTTTAACTTTTAATAGTGACATATCCAGTGTATTTGGTTGTATGCGGAGACTTCTACCATTAAATGAACCTCTGAGGACTGAGTGTCAATCATCGACTCGTGATTTTCTACTTTTGTACATCGTCTATATGGCTGAAACATTCACGCTCCCCTCTGATACAGAGATATCAGAACTCAAGGTTTGTAGTTATTTTGGCTGTTTTACTGAAGTTGCCAGATCTATATGTGTAGTCTCTCCAAGTAGAATGTCAATTACTGACCAGCGATATGTCGACCTTGCATTGTTGGAGGACAAAGTACACTAGACGTATCATTTTTTTAATATTAATATCTTTTAATACTATCAACAGTTTACATTATGTCTCATCAAAGTTATCATATAATTGTTTGTTTGCAATTAACATAACATCAATGATGAAAATTGTATAACAGTCATGTACAGAATTCCCGGGTTAAACATAATGACTGACCTACACATCCCCAATCAACACACAACTTCTATAACTTTAATTAAGTAAAATATGCATCCATGAATTGGAGACAAGTAAACCAAACATATTCAGTAATAAAATTATTCGAGAAATGAATTCCTCTTTACTGTCTTTAACTCACGACCTCCCGATTAAACGGCAAATCGGTGTGGCTCACAGTTTGTGGAATTTTTGCATAGTTTTAGGGTGTTTGTTGTTACCCCAAAACATAAAAGTTTGATTGCCGTCAAAGAAGCTGTTTTTTTGTGTGTATTTTTTCATTGTTTCAATAAAGCAATCGTATCACTTCGTGCGTAATTTGGAACATATCTAAACAATAATCGTATCATTCATTTGTCGCATAGAAATATTTCTGTTAATTTCTTGGTAATATTTTATTTCAGTCTCTTTACATTGGTTGATGAATACTGACAGCCCAATTTAGACAGCAGGAACCATGGACTGATGGGAATGTTTGAAATAATTTGTACAAATCATAATACATGTACAGATGCATTACTTTACATTCTTTTTTGTTGCTCGGTACGAACCCAATGTTAAGACCATTTCTCAACATTCGGTCGGTACATTTTCCCCAAAAACCGAAGAGATTCCATTAACCTTCCGTCTGCGTAGACAGTTCCATTTTTTCAATTCAATGGTATAAATACTACTTCAAATATTCATATACTAGTATGAGATATTACATTCTGCATAAGTTGAGACTATGTAAGCTAATTACTGAACTACTTTTGGAGATCAGATGGGGAAACATTTAAGTACTTTACCAATTGCGTGGCGGGTGTAGAAAAGCGTGTACTTTGGTCTGCATTAAAATTCATGTGCAAACTATCGTTCGGTTTCCAAAACTCTGCCCAATAAGTAAGCCTACAAAAGATTAAATTTTTAACTTCTTCCGAACAACAGCAGAACCTTCAGGGCTTTGAATTCCTTAAGATCCATGTTTTTTACATTTGTTTCAGGAATAGAGGTTTACTTAGTATACATTTGTCCCGCGCTATATAAAGATACAAACTAATGCTGGTAGCTAAATATATACATTAATGACACAAAACGTATACAAAATGAAGCTCATGCATAAAGTATTGATATACAGTTCTGCCTTATATCCAAATGCAAAATACAAAATGAGTTGCATTGAAGGTAAAGTACATTAAGTTTTATTCAAATCATATACGTTTTCTGGTTATTAGTTTTCACTGTCAATGTATGTATCTCCGTTTATTCCGATTTACCCACCACCACCAAGTCGGATTAAGAAAACAGAAGAGCTACAACAAGCTACCAGAATAAATTTGAGGTCAACGTCAGCAAAGCCGAATGCCCCAGGTATAACCCAGGCAACTTGCAAGGCATACATATAGAAGGACAAGCTTTTGAGGACATTGACACCTTCACGTATCTTTGCAGTATTATCAGCAAGACAGAGGGCACAGAAGATATAAAGGCAAGAATAAGGAAAGCCAGCCATGCTTTTGCAACCCCAAGGCTAGTGTGGAGGAATCACAACATCAACCTGAAAACAAAAGAGAGGCTCTTCAACACCATTGTTAAGACAGTCTTCATGTACGGTATTGAGACCCTGAGAAGGAACACACGCCTGGACAACTGAACGACTGCAAGTCTTCATCAACACATGTTTAAGGCAAAGTAGGCAGATAAGTTGACCAGCGAAGATCTCAAACCAGGAACTATGAGCAAGAACGCTACAACAACCGATCACTGACTGAAAAGAAGTGGCGATAGATCGGCAACTTGACAGCTTGAACATGAATATAAAATTATGAAATGTTTATTTGTTCCTTGTTCGAGGAATGGTAGGTTATTAAAACTTGGAAGACATTTCGTGTTTTAAATATCGCCTTGCCTGACCAGTCACACGTACAGTCACAATGTGTATTCAGAAGGGAATGTACTAAAATATGTAAGTCTGGATAGTTCCGTCTGTTAAGCGTCAGTTTTTGGACTTGATTTTTATCAAAATCAAGTCCTTTGTAATCATTGACTTATGTTTGGCGCTGGACTCCATAACAGCTTGGTTAAAAGAATGCCATATAAAGGAAATAGTGCGCAACTCAATGGTATGTTTATATAGAAGTATCTGGAATCTTTCCCCAATCAAGTGTGTCAGATCTAAATACATTTCAAATCATTCTATTGTAACTACATGGAAAGAGTCATGTATCTAAATAAGTGCTTGTCGGTAGATACATGAGATTTTCAAATGCGTAGAATTAAAACCGCGTATTCACTGTCCAATAAAATATCTTGCCGTAAAAGTAGTTATACTTTCGGTCTTGGTTCGATAGTTCAGAAAAATCTCCACGGACGTATTCATGCATTTGCAACAATCTACCATCGATGTGTGTGTTTTGTGCCTTTCTAACATTTCTTAATATTACAAAGCGAATTCTCATTTAATCGTATTTCGTGGTATTCACACCAACTAGTGTTATTTTGATGACGGAATCGCTATTTATAGACTCACTCCCCGCAGTGGCTAGTAGCAAAGCGTAACCGATGTGGGGAGTTTGATTTATCGAAGGTTGAATGTTAAAACTGCGGCTTAAGAATAATAATTCGAGTCGCTAAATACGAACGTAAATTACTGGATACGTGCTTTTAAAATTGACTGTTTAAGAGTTCCTTTTACGCAAGATTATTTAGAATTACATAATCACGTCTGAATTTCATGCAACATCGGGTTAACTATAGGTCATATAGGTCTTACTCTACTGTGCCAGGACCTTTTTGATTTGAGTGACCCTGAATGTGTTCAATGCGACGATGTTCTGTTGTGTTAAAACCAGAAGAATCAATGTTTGTATTAACTGTTAGTAAAGTGTTGTTTACTAGTTTTGTACAATAAAGAGTTTTTAATGCAATTAAATTGTCCTAAAAAATTGTGCTAATCATTAAACTTTCCAATATCAGGCTTTTTCATTTTAAAATCTTAGCAAAGGGACTATAGTAAAGCCCTAGCTTATGTCATTTACCTATATGCATATGACCTGCATTACAATATGAATGAAAAATCGGTCCGTAATTTTAAATGTTAAAATATTTGTATGGGCTCGAACGATGTGGGTACACATTTCTCTCTTTTGTCTCGTATGGTAAAAATCAAGTCCGACAGTACTTTCAGTACTTTGATTAATGCTTGTTTGCGAATGGTTTAAATGAATAAAATCAATAAAATTTACGGAAATGTATTGTATGGGAAGAATATGAATGGCCAGAGTTTATCGAATTATCTATACGTTTTTAACTTCAAGTTTCTGAACTGTGTCAAGACAAACGGGACTCGGTTTCTTTAACTCTTATTTTAAACAAAGGGAAACAATAATAAAGTACAATCAACTTTTCTCTGTATTCAAGAATATCTCCCTTGTTTTTATCTGCTTCAGTTTATTTACAAAAATGTATTTATTTATTTCATCGGACGCAATCCCATTTTCAACATTATTTCAGTCATATCGTGGTGGATAATTATCCTGACTTCAGAAAGGCCTTGACCAGTACTAACTACATTCTATCCTCAAGCTACTGCCAAAGTTTCCCTACAATTCAGAGGTTGGGGACAATTTTATATAAGATGTAGCATCTACAGTCAAATTTCCACAGTGTGAGCCTCGCCCGGTGTTCATATCACAACCACTTGATCACTAGACATAAGCTCTTACCACTGAACTAGCCGGTCGGGCTATTATTATCTGCTTCAAAAGGTTTGGTTAGGTACATGATTACCAACAATGTAGAACTACTTAACGAATGATACATTAAATAAAGAAATATACAGTTTTATTAAGGACAAACTGACCATGACAGTATATAGGTATAAACAGTGATATTTATGTACAAACATATAACATATATAACAGGTTTGCATTACGATGTAATGCTCGAATATGATTTCAAAAATACTATTTTAGATATCCGCATAAAACACATCAGTAGATCTAGTTGACAATCAAGTGAATGTGTAACCAAAATAGTTTAAAGCATGAAATCTGACTCAAACGAAACGAGAAAGGAAACTGCGGTATATGGCAACTGTAACGAAAACACTCCTATAGTGGGTAAATGATTCGAAGAGGGAGATAAGAATATCGCGTTGGACGTTTGTGAAATCATTTAAATTCATGAAATAAATTTAAACGCATTAACTCACAATATTGTATAAACGTATATCGACGAAAAGCAGCTGTGTGTCTTTGGTTACAAGACTGAGTTTTAACAAAAATAAAATATGCTTGTGATGCAAAGTGTAAATGTCACATTAGTTTGGGTCTTCCCATAGCAACATGCAAAGACCCGGCTGCTGGCGGCCAATGTGCGGCTGTAATACCGATTTCTGGTAGGAGAATTATTTCGTTCTTTCTGCACATTTCCAAAGTTTGGGTTCCACTGAAGTAGAAATTCAGCGTCTTTTTCTTCATATTCTGAAAGTAAACAAGTTTTCATTTGATATTCATACTTATATATGTAGGCAGGGCTTCCGTGCTGGAGTGATTATGGTGTCGAACTAAGCATGTTTTAGCATTTTGCCCCTCATATGCTAATAGTTGACTTCGAATGAGCAAGAATGACAATTAACCAAAGTGATGTTGATTACTCAAGATATCCCGTTTATAAATAATGACATGATGACACTAAACCGCATCAAGGGACAATCTATGACATGGAAATCAGTATAGCGTTCAAGAAAAAACATGGTTAAGTATAAATTATTACAGTAGTACATCCTGTTGTCTCTCGTTATGTACTTTAAAAAAATACAAATAAACACATAACATGAACATGATTTCAGATTCCTAAAATGGTTGTTTATTTAAAATATGAAGATATACAGTAGTACCTTTCTAATCCGAGCGTGTTTGGACTGACAAAAACGTTCGGATCAACAGAATTTAATAAGTTAATGTTGAATTTATTCAGAGTTATTTAGTGCGATTTTCTTATTTCAGTCCTTGGTCATTGGTTGATAGATACTGATAACCTAACATAGACAGCAGGAATAATGGACTGGTGGAAATGTTTGAAATAATTTGTACAAATCATAATATAAAAGAGACGCATATAATTTTGCTTTACTTTCTTTTTTCTTTAAGGTTCATGTTGTTTTTACATTTTTCAGGAATATTTCAGAAATATCGGTAAATACGAACGTATACATATATACATAAAAGACAAGCAGTATTATGTTAGTTTGCTTAAAATCGGGGAAACAAAAGCATTTCGTTCTGCTGAATGGTGTTTCTTTATTTCCGCGTTTGAGAATTTGCCGGTCTTATCCCCCATGTTGTATTCTCCTAATCGTGTAGAACTCCTCTACGGTGTATCAAAAAAAGACTAAGAACAATTTTTAATCGGACACAAAATAAACCTGACTTAATTCTAAATAACAGGAATTGTAGAATAACTTGGAACTTTGTAGAATGTATAAATGCATTACGTACAAATGTATCTTCACTTGGTAGACCTGTCTCCATGGTCGAGTGGAAGGTCGTTGACTTCAAATCACTGTAACCTCTCATTAATAGAGGGTCGTGGGTTCGAGCCCAGCTACCGGCCAAGTCTCTGTACCTGAGAAAGTAGGCAGTTACTTACGGAGGATGGGATTGTAGTACTGGTTCTTCGCAGGAGCGATAATTATTAGATGAACTGTCATATGACTCTGACTTTTGCAAAAGGGCGTAAAACTAAATCAAACAAGCATCCATCTGGTGGTATTGAAAAGAGATATTACTTAATGTGAGAATGTAAATAACAAAATAACAAACGTGTTTATGATTTTATTGACAGCCAGTACTGTGAAGTCTTCTGTTATACATTCTTCAGTTGGATACGTAGAACACCATGATTGTTAGGCTGTTGTACCTACTCTTCGGTAAATAATTATTTGTAAACCTTATATTACTCCGGAATGTAACTTACAATGTTTGTTTCACATTCGTCATTATGTTTTCATGCAATAACTAGGTTTACCTACATTTAACGTGTGTAGTTTTTTATGGCAAAATGTGTTCATTTTTAGTACTTCAGTACAGACTTTGCATAATGTCGTTATTTACCCATGTTGTACAGAAGAACGTTATCATCAACATATTTCAAAAGCTGACTGAAAATACGTTGAAATTAATTGCTACGGTAACATTTAATTAGTCATGAACCATTATATTGTATACATTTGACTAGCACTGATGAGCTTTTGTCCTTCAAACGGCCACAGTACCGACATCAATGGAAATCAACCAGCAACAAGTTGTGATGTAGAACAAATGGATATGGCCATAGAAAGATGTATATCAGGACCTAATAGATTTGATGCTGTTATGGAAGATAACATTATTTTTGGGTCAGAACTCAACAGCAAATTATCGGCTGTTTGCAGGTAAACTTAACATTGTACTATGCTATCAAAAATATGCATATATTTGTCGATCAAAATCATATCAGAATGATGCAGGAAAAGGGACAGACCGTTTCGTAAGAATTGTACAATTCGAAGCAATCGGCAAAATATTCCACAATTGACGTATATACAGTGTAGATTAAATGCGACGTAAGAAACTAAATAACGATATTTACAATGGTACAGGAATAACTGCATTATTATATTTTCAGCGAATACACAAGCAAGCACCTCTGTCTACTTAATACTACTGCGTCCTGTCCGAATTACGAGTCATCTGCATTTTCTAATGTCCGAAGAGGTAACAAATTATGTAACGGATCTGTACCACTCGACTGGCTACAATCTGGTAAGTACAATTAGTTTCATGATTCTCGTAAATCATCTTTATCACTGTGTGGTAGCACTGTACGTGATATACGTGAGGAGCTTTACATTCTCCATACACGTGGACAAGTATTTTTGTCGATTCATTCATTTTTACGGAATAATCGTCGGTTTTGTTCAGTTTCCTCGCTTCGTCTTTCAAAAAACTCAACACGAGATGTTCAGACACTGATTTTGTGGAAAACGGCGTGGTTTGATAAAAACGATTATTAGCCGCCGATTGCCGTTTTAAAGTTCTTTCATTTGATGTATACTATTGTGTAGAGGACGTCGTATTTAAAAAAGTTGAACCAAAAACAAACGACACCTACCTCACAACATTTATCCGTCCACCATCTTGTAAACACCGTTGATTTTTTGCGTACAGTGCTACCACACAGTGTATATTGCGGCACCCAATGTATAAACGTATTATTTCTTTAACCAATGGGTTAAATTTTAAGTTAGATTAAAAAATTTTACTGTGGTATCGAACGATTATAATCCTCGGCGGTTTAGAAGAATAAACAAACAAGCTGAAAATATTTACGAAGGTATGAAATCCAACAATCATGATTTTAAGCAACTAGAACTTATAATTGTTTCCGGTTGATATACCAATTTTTTCAGTCACTTTAAACAAAAATTACTAAAGATTTTACCATACATCAGTCCGTTAATTCACAAAATGCCTTACCTTTCGACTCATTAAGTGAGTGCCTTACACAGTCGAATCATTAAGTGTGTCGTGCACTTTTGTTTTTGGATTTTATACTTGAGCTACATGTACATAGTATCTGATTTTTCCTTTACACATACCTGTACAAATTATGCGGTTATGCAGCATTTCAGGACTTTCACGGAATGGATTTAACGTGCGTTGAACTTCATATTTCTCAAACGTTGCAAACTTGTTCTAGGGAGGCGAGAAGGCTTAGTTTTAGGTCGACCTTGAGGTAATGATTCATTTCTGAATACGCGTAAAATTCTATAACGGCCTCGATTTTGTCAAATACAAAAAGTAAATTAAAGTATTATGTAAGCGACCACTTCCGAATAAAGGCCACTCAGCGAATAAAAGCCATTCTTATAAAACCAATCATTATTTTTTAGGACAAAATGACGTCCGAATAAAGAGTACCTGTCATTGAAGCAACATTTTGTCTTTACCATGGGAAGCCTTATTTGACAGGTTTGACTGTACTTGATAACGGATTACCAGATATCACGGAGTATGTTTTATGTCTTGTATATACTATATTCATTCTGAGGTTTAACCTCTATTGTCCTGGTCATATATTAAAAAACGGTAATGACGTGTAACTTTTAATAGTGACATATCCAGTGCGTTTGGTTGTTTGCGGACACTTTTACCACAAAATGAACCGCTGAGAACTGTATGTCAATCATCGACTCGAGATGTTCTACTCTTGTACATCGTCTATATGGCTGAATATTTCACGCTACCCTCCGATACAGAGATATCAGAACTTAAGGTTTGTAGTTATATAGATGCTTTATCGAAGTTTCCAGATTGATATTTATTGTCTCTCCAAGTACAATGTCAAATACTGACCAACGATATGTTGACCTTGCATTGCTGGAGGACAAGGTAAACTAGACGAATCAATTTGCCACCGTAATTCGGTTTCATTTCGTTTTTTTGTCGTGCTGTCTTAATATTTGTTTTGATTTACATAGGAGTTTTCTCATTGGATAAAAACGTTGTTGTTACAAATGTTTTGTAAACTCGAGAAGGTATAATACATCCATTTTATCTCATTCTGGAGTGTTAAGATACAAAATACTTTACTTTAGTTTTTAGCCCATTTGAAAACATGAGATAATTTGCTGTATGAGTTTTCTAATCACTAATTTTCTACTGTATACTCGCCGATTATCTTTTTTAAAAGATATTTCTTGTATAATCGATACTGATTTTTTCTAAGTAAATAAGGTAAGTTTTCAAAAGCAACATAACTTGTTTACATTATGTCTCATCAAAGTTATCGTAATAATTGTTTGTTTGTAACTAACTTAAAAGCAATGATCCATATCGTATTACTACCATGTACATCATTCCTGGGTTAAACATAAAGACTGAGCTATTCATTCCATATCAACACACCACTTTCTACCTATCTTCACAAAGTATGAAATATAAATTGGAGACAAATGAAATAAATAAAGTTATGAATATCTTCCAGAAATTAAACCCTCTCCACGTCTTTAACTCAATTTGATTGGCGCACTTCGCACATCGCCGGGTCTCAATTTGCGTTCATGTTACAGACTGTTTAGCTGTTCACTGTAACTCTAGAACAAAAGAAATGTAGATTGTCCTTCAGCACAACCACTTTTTGTTTCAATAAAAGGTAAAAGAGCTGATGTTTGATGTATTTATCATTGTTTCAATATAGCAACTGTCGTTTTCTTTCGTCCGTAGTGGGGAAATTATCTATTCAATAATCATATCACTTGTCGCATAGGAACGTTTGTGTTCATGCTTTGATAATGTTTTCTTATTTCAGTCTCTTGTTGTTGGTGGATGAATACTGATAACCTACTATAGACAACAGGAGCAATAGACTGATGGAAATGTTTGAAACAATTTGTACAAATTATATGTAAAGACACATTGCTCTACTTTCTTTTTTCTTTAAGATTCATGTATTTCTTTTATATATTTCAGGAATATTTAGAAATATTACTTAGTATACCTTAACCCCGTACAATATGTAAAACAAACTTATACATGTATGAGACAAAAGTACATTTATAGAATGAAGATCAGACATAAATTGTTAATACGTTTGTATAAAGTTCCGCCTTATATTCAAATGCGACTCAAAATAAAAAATGAGTTCCGTATATCAAAGCTAACGTACATTAAATTTTATAAAAAAACACATACGTTTTCTGATTATTAGTTATCTCTGTCCGTGTTTGTGTCTTTTTTGCTTCTTGCAGTTTACACCCCCCCCCCCGCCCATCGAGTCGGATACTGTTGTTTGTTTGTATAAAATCATCGAAACAAAAGTATGACCACCCAGTGGTTTTAAATAAAAAAAACTGCAAAAAGCGAAAAGGAATCCAACGTCATGCTGGTTATGTATTTGACTTTTTCGTTCTATAAAGAATCATAAACTACTAGATCCCGACCGCAGTCGGGTTAAAAATCGGGAAACTGGTTCCAGTTTTTCATGTTACAGTGCTCCGAAGTCAGGGTCAAATCAGAAAAAAAGTAATTGATACACGTACCTAATTTGACGACCGATTTTTAAAATTCATATATATAAGTATTGGGTTAGATTAGGTATGTGTGACGGTTATCTATACCTTTTCTGTTTATGACATATCAGTAAACGTCATGTGAAGTATTGTGTTGTCTTCATATTAACCCTTCCACTCACCCTACCGTTCATGCTAAGTCGTGCCTGCATCTACCAGAATTAACCCATGTATGGTGTACTTGCGCGTTGCTTTTTCATTTGAAGTTTCTTGGTATTTATTTATTAATGATGTCAGAGGAAATAACTCTTTATCTTCAAAAGGCTGTAAATATCATGATCGGTAGTCCCTGAAATGCCACAGTGATTTTATTGCCATACATCAAGGGCCAGTTTTTCTAGGAAGACACGATATAGTCTCGTGTTTAAAGTTATCTACAATGTAAGCACAAATTGTCAACTTCGTATGATTCAACGAAGGTTGGATTATATACTAAACTTGTACAAGTCATGTAATTTGAAACTTTGAGTAACAAAAACGTGAAAACATGTATCTTGCCAAACAAATATATCCTCATGGTACAATTTTAATTTTATAATTAACAAAATTTAATACTGTCCATGGTATTATCAGATAGAAGTCGAGGATTAGATACAAGCCTTGTGTACTCAGGTTTAAGTGCGATATCTAAACTAATCTTCATGGGACATAAAAAAATCTTATATTATAACATAGGAATCCTTACTTATTGTTCTAACTTATGTTCATTTGTTTTAGATCTGTGTATTCGGAACTCGTGATAATAAATTCGGGCGTATCACGATCTGCATTTTAACCAACACGAAAAAAACAATTTCCATTAAAGTCGTATGACATTTATAACATTCAAATATTATACACGCTAGGCTATTTCACGCTAATGTGTCAATTTCGTCATTTCGCAGTCTTTATGCATAATCAAGGCATTTATTTTGTATTAAAGTCTTGTTACCTCAACAGTAAAAAAATAAAACAATTCATTACTCGCATAAAATGGCATTCCCATATAAATAACAGAGATAGACCTAACATGTTTAAATTCAATCTGGATTCACACACAAAATTATACGTTTGTGTTTAGAAAGGCAAGCAAATCGTTTCAAGGTAAATATAAAAACTATTTTTCTTACGGAATAAAACAATATTACTAATTATGGCATGGTTTGATAAACAAACTAACGAAGAACTTAACATCATATTGAAATGATATGTACACAATTTCCATGTACATAACTATAAAAAGCCACACATGTTGCATACAAATTATTATATCATAGGTTAATACTCATACATTGACTCGGTACAAAATAAGTAAAATATGCGTTTCTCTAGTGATTTTATAGCGTTAAGTGTGAACCTGTTTTTGTTGTTGTTATTTTTGTAACACCGCATGGTTTCGTTTTTTTTCCTTTTATATTATTACAAGGTTTAGAGCCGAATTCATATAATATGAAACACAAAATAAGCATACAGAAAAAAATAAAGACAGAAAGGTAATTATCTGGAAAAGAATATACTCCATCTACTCGTCATATGAATGTGTAGTGTATAATGTTTATAGTCTCACAGAATTGTTTTAAAAGAGAATGTTCACTGCTATAGCATATTATTAGGACATCTAAGTCGATATATAACGTATTTAAACCATTTACTGATTTACGTCTTCGATCGCTTTTGAAATATGATTTATAGACGCAGTATTCTATTTGACTTAAAAAGGTCTTAATATTTTCGTAATTTTTGTATTTTTTTTTATCCATTGACAATATGATCCAGATAGTTTATTTAAACAAGAATTCCTATATTAATGGTTCATTTATTTTTTGTCCAAAAGGATGTTAAATACGGACATGTTAAGAAGAAATGTTTGTAATTTTCAAATTGGCCGCAATAGAAACAATTTGGAAAATTCAATATTAAATCTGAACGTACCAATTTAACGAAATGGGAAAATATTCTACTGTATTAATTTCCGCACCAAGAACAATTTTTCACAGGAAACAAAATGAAACTCACTGAATAAAGTTTCTGGATTTGTAGAATAACTTGGAACGTTGAAGAACGTGAATATACAAATATAATAATATATATTCGTGAATGTATCATGTTAGTACACATGGTGGTATTGGAAAGAAATTGTACACAAATGGATACATTATATAAATATCACATTACTGAGAGGGCGTTGTTAAAAACAGTCAGCGCAAGAAAAATAACGCCCTCTCAGAAATGTGATATATATTTTATTATACTGAAGATTACATAAAAATATAAAAAGAAAAATATAATGTCACAACATTTTATCAAGCAGTGACATTACCAAGCTTTTACCAGCGCTTCAAACTCAGTAAAAGTAAATTAGGTTTAATTAAAAGTATTTTCAAGTAGAAAATACTGTCTAGAACAGAGTTATAATGAACATGTCAAATAAATGGACTATGATTTAGTAACCGAAAATTATACAATATTTTTTGCCCGCTGAAGGGTTTTGTGACGGATATTGCATATTGTATAAAAAACGTTATCACCAAAGTATGTCATAAGCTAACTGGAAACAATGTATTTATAGTTATGGAAAGTCCACGATACTTTGCAATTCATTTCTACGGTACCTAGCATAAATATGTTATCATCCATGATATTGTAAACATTTGAATAGCACTGTTGAGCATTTGTCCTTCAAATGGCCGCAGTGCCAACATCAATAGAAATCAACCAGCAACAAGTTGTGATGTAGAACAACTGTTTATGGACAAACAAAGATATATCTCGGCACCTGACAGATTTGACGCTGTTATTGAAGATAATATCGTTTCGGGCTCAGAACTCAACAGCGCTCTATCAGGTATTTGCAGGTAAAATGCCAAACTTAACATTGTGCTATGCAGTCACATATGTACATATATTTTTCGAACAAAATCGTGTCAGAATGATGCAGGCAAAGGGACAGATCATTTGACAAAATTGTACAATTTGAAGCAATTGACCATCCACAAAACATTCCATAACTTAAGTATTTGAATTAAATGCGACGTAAGAAACTAAATAACGATTAATTAAGTCAAAATGTCCTTCGAACAACACAGTTGAATCAATAAAACAAGTATGTGCCATGCTCCTCCCTTTTGGATTTTAGGCTTGAGCTACATGTACATGTTATCTGATTTTTTTTCACACATGCTTGTACAAACTATGCGGTTATGCAGCATTTCAGGACTTTCATGAACTGGATATAATGTGCGTTGGACTTCGTATTTCACAAACGTTTGAAAATTGTTCTAGAGAAACGGGAGAGCTAAGTGAGAGCCCGACCTTGATGTAATGTTTCATTTCTGAATACGCTTATTCTATAACGGCTTCCTTCGATTTTGTCAAATAAAAGAGGTAAATTAAAATAGGACTATAGTCAAATGTGTGTTAGCGGCCACATCCGAATAAAGATCATTCTGTGGATGAAAGCCATTCTTTTAAAATCCGTCATTGATTATTTAGTACAAAATGACGTCCGAATAAAGACCACCTGTCAATAAAAGCAATATTTTATCTTTACCATGGGTAACTGTTACAGTAGCTAGTAAACGGGTTTAATTGTACTTGGTACAAGCTCATAACCGATAACAAGATATCACTAAGTATGTTTTATGTCTCGTATTTACTATACCCATTCTGTGTTTTGACTTTATTACCTCTATTGTCTTGTTCATATTCCATGAAATGGTAACGATGTTTAACTTTTAATAGTGACATATCCAGTGTATTTGGTTGTATGCGGAGATTTCTACCATTAAATGAACCTCTGAGGAATGAGTGTCAATCATCGACTCGAGATGAGCTACTTTTGTACATCGTCAATATGGCTGAAACATTCACGCTCCCCTCCGATACAGAGATATTAGAACTCAAGGTTTGTGGTTTTATTGGCTGTTTTACTGAAGTTGCCTGACCGATATTTATAGTCTCTCCTCGTAGAATGTCAATTACTGACCAGCGATATGTCGACATTGCATTGTTGGAGGACTAAGTACACTAGACGTATCAATTTGCCACCGCAATTAGTTTCTTCGAGCTCGATCTTTTTAATATTAATATTTTTTAATACTATCAATAGTTTACATTGTGTCTCATCCAAGTTATCATATAATTGTTTGTTTGTAATTAACTTAACATCAATGATGAAAATCGTATAACAGTCATGTACAGATGTCATGCCCGGGTTAAACATAATGACTGACCTACTTATCTCCAATCAACACACAACTTCTATTATTATATCTAAATAAAATATGCACCCATGAATTGGAGACAAGTAAACCAAATATATTCAGTGATAAAATTCTTCAAAAATAAATTCCTCTTCACGGTCTTTAACTCACGACCGTCCGATTAAACGGCAAATCGGTGTGGCCCAGTTTGTGGACTTTTGACATAGTTTTAGGGAGTTTGTTTGTCACAGGGTCAGCCCTACATAATTATAACCCTATATATATATATCATTCATGTATATTGTCATATCATCACATCATTCATTTTAATCATTAAACAGTAACATCAATAACATTTTAACAATTTACCCATGTCAGGGCCTCACTTTTCATTTTTTAATGGTCGTGATGCACGGGCTTGGTTTCCCGCCGTAACACGTCATCTTTTTACTTACATTATTCAGTCTCACAGTAAACGTTTGAAAGAACGGACGAGTTCAGTTTTATTTAAAAGTTTTATTTAAAAACCTTCTGTATACTTTCAGTTATGATGTTACTTCATTATTGTTCTCATGTTGTCTTCACCTCCATTATATCATTGCTATTTTTAATGTATTCATAATTATGCAGTCTCACAGTAAACGTTTGAAAGAACGGACGAGTTCAGTTTTATTTAAAAGTTTTATTTAAAAATCTTCTGCATACTTTCAGGCTGAAAAGCCACTTTGGGCCAAATAGACCCAATGGTCCCTATTGTCACGTTCCCCATGTTAAAATAGGGGAAAACCCGCGACATGTTGTTACCCCAAAACAAAGAAGTTTGATTGGCGTCAAAGAAGCTGATTTTTTGTGTATTCATCATTGTTTCAATAAAGCAATCGTATCACTCCAATGATGCTAAACCGAAAACTGCAAAGAATTTGGAAAGGACTCTTCAGGCTGGTTCTATGTTTTGACCTTTTCGATTTAGAAAGAATGATTAACTACTAGATCCCAACCATATTAAGATATGAAATCCGGAAAGTCCAGTTTCATGTTACAGTGCACCACAGGCAGGGTCAAATCAGGAATAAAATAATTGATTTCAACGTTCCTATTGTCTGACGACCGATTTTTAACTTCCATATATCTTGCATAGTAGATTAAGTGTGTGTGATTTTTATCAATACATTGTCTGTATATTTTATGTCTGTATCCTCTGGAATCCGGATAGGGCCACCACAGCGTTCTCACCCGCGCCTTTTTACTGGCCAAGATAAAATGACGCGATATTTCATTTTACAATCTCGCGTCTTTTTTCTGGCCAATTTACATAGTATTAGAAGTACCTCTTCATCGTTAATTGACTGGAAATCTAATGTAAGGTAGTCCCTTAAATGTCAAAGAGATATTGTCATACATCAAAGTGCAGTTATAGTTTCAGTTTATTGTAACTTACACTATAATTGCACATGATGCATGCACACAATTCCAGTGACACTTAAGGGGCTAAATACTAGAAGGACACGATATAGATAACACTGTATTTAGATCTAAGTACAATGTACGCGCAAAATGTCATTTTTAATTCGGATGATATAACTTATAGCAGTATTGTGTATATCATGTGTATAGATAAACTGGTTGTGATAATAAAAAGCTGATAAGCTCAGACAGTAGAGCATCTAAATTGATCATACACTAAACTTGAGCATAATTATTGTTTGCGACATGAAACTACCAAATGTGTATTTGTGTTTTTGTTCTTTCAAATATGGAAATATGGTAGATTGCCTAAAGTTGGAAGAAATTTCGTGTTTCATACCAACCACCCGTATAAGGGCCGAATACACTAAAATATACGTGTCCGAATAGTTCCGTCTGTTAAGCGTCAGTTTTTAAATTCTTATTGAACAAAGGAAACAATAATAGAATATAACCGGTATATATCTGTATTCTTGATTATCTCCCTTTTTTATCTGTTTAATTTCATCGGATTTAACGCCATTTTCAATATTAGTTCAGTTATATCGTGACGGGCAGGTATCCTTACCAGCTTCCCTGGACTTCTTAAATTATTAGCCTTTACCAGTACCTAACACATTCTATATGCAAGCTTCTTTTAAGCTACCTCACAAAGTCTAGGTATGGGGGCTAATTTAACATGGGATGTAATATCTTTGTCATATTTGTCACGGACAGCGTGAGCCTCGTCTGGGGTTCGTACTGAAAACCTTTTAATCACTATACCAAAGCTCTAACCACTGAGCTAGCCGGGCGGGCTATTATTATCTGCTTGAAAGGTTTGTTTGTTACATGTTTAACAAATAATTATACATCTTTAAAGAAATATACAATTTTATTAAAGAGAAAACTGACATTGACAGTATATAGGTATAAACAGCGATACGTACAAACATATAAAATATAACAGGTTAACGTTACGTAATGCACATATATGATGCTCGAATATCTATTTCAAAAACACAATTTCAAAAATCAGATATCCACATAAAACACATCAGTACATCTAGTTGACAATCAATTGAATTAGTGTAACCAAAATTACTTACAACATGAAATCGGACACAAGCAAAACACGAAAGGAAATCACAGTGCATGGCGATTGTAACGATAACAATCTTATACTGGGTAAACGATTCAGAGAGCGGGATATAGAGAGGAGGTAGGTGTTATGGATAAGGGAGGAATATGTAGCGAGGAACGACTTGGAAACGAGAAGATCGCTTTGGACGTTTGGGAAGTCATTAAAAATCATAATACATTTGTATAAACTTTTACGCATATACGAACAATATTGTACAAACAAATACTGACACAACACAGGTGTGACTCGTGTTGTTTAACAAAAATGAAATATGCTTATAATGCAAAATGTGAATGTCACGTTAGGTCTTTCCAAAGCAACATCCAAGAACCCGCCTGCAGGCAGCCATTGTGCGGCTGTAATACCGATTTCTCGTAGAAGAGGTCTTCCGTTCTTTCCGCACATTTCCAAAGTTTGGGTTCCACTGAAGAAGAGATTCGGCGTCTTGTTGTTCATACTCTGAAAGTTAACAAGTTTTCATTTTATATTCATACTTCGTCTATTATATAGATTGTGTAAATTGTGTACTTTAAAAGAAGTAGAATCAGAGATTCATTTTCATTTCATTTTTTTATTGATGCAAAATTCATTCATTAGAAAAAATACCTTGCTATTATTCATCGGCCATCTTAAACTAAATTGTATAACATTTCAACTGCAAACAATATTAAAACAGTTTTAAAAGTTAGCTTTATTCCTAAAAGAGGCATTTCAACACGGTCTTCCTTCATAAGTTGCATGCCTCAATTCATCGCTAACCACTAACTGTACTGTACAAATGTATAATATAATTATTTGTGATTTTGTGTACCACAGGCAATACAAGTACCGTGTATTTGTAAATAAAAGTACAGTTGTATATAAAAGGGCATGGTATATTTTATCGGACTAAGCAATCATCGCTGTGAGTTCGAATCAAACCGAGACCAAATTGTACTCTGGCAAGGAAGCTGCCTTCCTATCTTGCACGAAACGCACGTGCCCATTTTTAGTTTTCAGTAGAAGTCCGCCAATTAGTTTCGCTTGAGTAATTATGTTAAACTTGTTTCAATGTACACTTTCAATATTGGTTGGCAATTATTTATTATTATGGAAAAAAGTTTCCCTTGACTACATATACATTATATATATATATATAATAATTACGCCGAGTCAAGTAAATTAATATGTAATGTAAGCCTTTGTAATATCAATTATTTTTTTATTATATACATATTTTTTATTATATACATATTTTTTATATATGAAAAAAAAAATGAAATTAAATCGGAATGCCTCTTAAAATTGGTGTTTTAAACATGAATAGTGAATACATGTTTCGCCTTGCGGCCCTTCAGTGCATCGAAAAAATGTTATATGCATACATACAGATATATGATACGCAATGTTTTTTATATCATTTCTCATAAAGGTTGCATTGCAAAGAAAGTGGACACTAACACAAAGATATTTGAATTCCCACAGACAAAACAATAAAACATGATATTGTGACATACAGCCTTATTACAAGACCAGGAAAATCAATTCTACTTTTCAGGTTTCAAAAGATTGATTTGAAGATGGAAATATAATTGTTTCTAAGTAATATTTCCAACTAAATGACAGTAATCGCTATACTTCGTGCTAAGAAATAATGGATTCAATTTCTGCAGTCTCCCTATGCACGAGAAAACCTGCTTAGTGTGACATTCCTCTTATGTAGTCATTTTAAGAGAGAAGTCGTCATTAAATCGAAATGTGAACATTAGACAATTATATTGAATTCTAACTTCCTGAAATGCTTCACCGAGCTTCACTTCTCTAGGAATAATGAGAAATAAAGAAATAAATAGTTTCTTCTAGGATGTCCATTAATATCAGAACAGATTTGATCGAGCGTCATAATAAACCTTCGGGTTAAATTACATTTTATCGATGTAAGATCAGAAATTGGTTACAATAATTATCCAAGCCATGTTGACAAGTCTAAACTATATAGGTAATGAGAAGGTCATGTTGGGAAACTGGGCAATAGTTCAGCTTTCCATAGCCGTCACTCGCTCGGTGTCAGCAGACCAAAGTACTACTACGTTATTCTACATCCGCCATATAATTGTTAAACTAGTTCCTGTTCCATGTTGCAGTGAAAGTCTTTGTAAGATGAAGTACTTTCAGTACTTTGGTTATAATAGCTTTTTGTGTGCATCGACAGCTTGAGCCAATTTGAATACAGTATATGTAGATTTTAAGTGTTTAAGAATAAACAAGAAACTATACAACCGATTGCAACATGACTTTAAGTAGATTTCATTAATGTTTAAGAATATCTGTTTAATTATAGATTTTAATCAAGGAGTGTACAATTCCAATCTGCTAAACATGTTGTTGTCAAGCTGGACCTGTATACATTTTAATATTGACTACATAATAATACGCTAAAGTGAATACCGCTTCATTTGAAACTTCATACATGCCACAGGGCTCCAGATAAAGGACGTAATTGTGTAAATACGCATCAGTTTTTCCGAAATACGCATCAAAAATGTTTCTAAAGCGTACCGATACGCACTTAAAATCCCAGGTACCCGTCTTACTCAGTTAAAATGCGTAACAATCAAATTTAGTTGTAGTATCTGTGAGAATTGATTTAATTGAACATATTGAATAATGCATATAAACTACATTTACATTCTTCACGAGTTCTTGAGGATGATGTACGCATTAAATGTAGAATAGCACAATATAACAAAGTACATTTAAAAGGTTAGGCCTTAGTATATGCTTATTTATAAATGAATACCCTTTAAGTGGTTCCCATGATTGTCATTAACCTTTAAAAAATTGTGATACCACCGTAACAAATTAAGTGGTGAAATACCCCCTGCTAAAGAAAACAGGGGGTAAAATAGGTGTCAGAGAGGGTGTCAGGTCTGGGGAACACTCAGGTCTGCGGAGAGGGTGTCAATTCTGCGGAGAGGGTGTCGGGTCTGCGGAGAGGGTTTCAGGTCTGCCGAGAGGGTGTCAGGTCTGCGGAGAGCTGGTCAGGTCTGTCTAACCCTCAGGTCTGCGGAGAGCTTGTCAGGTCTACGGAGAGGGTTTCAGGTCTACGGAGAGGGTTTCAGGTTTACGGAGAGGGTTTCAGGTCTACGGAGAGGGTTTCAGGGCTACGGAGAGGGTTTCAGGTCTACGGAGAGGGTTTCAGGTTTACGGAGAGGGTGTCAGGTCTACGGAGAGGGTTTCAGTTCTACTGAGAGGGTTTCAGGTCTACGGAGAGGGTTTCAGATCTACGGAGAGGGTTTCAGGTCTACGGAGAGGGTTTCAGGTCTGCGGACAGCTTGTCAGGTCTGCCTAACCCTCAGGTCTGCGGAGAGCTTGTCAGGTCTGCCTAACCCTCAGGTCTGCGGAGAGCTTGTCAGGTCTACGGAGAGGGTTTCAGGTCTACTGAGAGGGTGTCAGGTCTGCTGAGAGGGTGTCAGGTCTGCGGAGAGCTTGTCAGGTCTGCTGAGAGGGTGTCAAGTCTGCGGAGAGCTTGTCAGGTCTGCGGAGAGCTTGTCAGGTCTGCTGAGAGGGTGTCAGGTCTGCGGAGAGCTTGTCAGGTCTGCTGAGAGGGTGTCAGGTCTGCGGAGAGCTTGTCAGGTCTGCCTAACCCTCAGGTCTGCGGAGAGCTTGTCAGGTCTGCCTAACCCTCAGGTCTGCGGAGAGCTTGTCAGGTCTACGGAGAGGGTTTCAGGTCTACTGAGAGGGTGTCAGGTCTGCGGAGAGGGTCCCTGGCGAAATCCTGATCATGATATCATGACTGAATATGTTGAAACATGTTTGAACATGTTTGACTATCTTTCAGTCATGATGAGGGATCATGTTATGAGAACATGTTTGACGACCAAAACATGATCAGTCATACTTATCATTTTTCCAGCTTTAGTTTATCCTAAATTTGTCATAGCAATTTGTTGACATGTATTCACAACTATTACAAGAAGTGTGGAGTAATTAATCTGAAATCTAAACTGTTGTCATGTATGACTGTGTTATGACTATGTTTTGCATGATCATATATGGATGTGTTATGACCATGTTATGTATGATTGTGTAATAATCATATTAAGTTATTGATTGCCAAATATGTTGTTCTGATCATGCAAGTTAAAAGTATAAAAAAGTTAAAAAATGATGCGAAATTCCCCTACCAGAGGGCACCGGGCCCCTTCCCCTGAAGTGCAGCTAGGGCCGTGCCACTCCATCCCAGTTGTATGGTATTCCAGGAGAATAATAATTGAACATGCAGCCAACAAGTGACCCCGAGGACAGGACCAATTTTGACCCCAGGGCCATAATTTGAACAAACTAATGGTAGAGGTTCGTTAGAAAATAGCTTTTCTGAAAAATATATTTTTTTAATGCAAAATCAAGTAAATTTTTATACTTGGGTGGTACTAATTTTGACCCTATTGAGTCATAATTTGAACAAACTTTGTAGAGGTTCATTAGACAATACTACACACTAAATATCTAAGCTTTTCTGACAAAAAGATTGTTTAAATTTTCTTGTAAATAAGCCTATGCAAAATCAAGTACAGTTTTATACCCGAGTGGTACCAATTTTTACCACAGGGTCATTATTTGAATAAACTTAGTTGTCTAGAGGTCCAATATACAATGCTACACACAAACTATCTAAGCACTAGGCATTGTAGTTTATGACAAGAAGATTTTTAAACTTTCCTAGAAAACACAGGTGTTTATTTAAACATTTGGTACGAAAATGCATGAGTACGAAAATGCTTGAGTACGAAATTCACCACTGACATGACCTGTCTGGAAACATAGTGTGAATGAATATGACTTGCTTTCATGTTTGTTCATTGATAACACGATTTAAGTAGACTAATTGAATATTGATGTGCATGCTGGAGTGCTGAACGTAATCACAAACATATGGATGACGTAATCTAATCACAAACGTCTGAATGATGCAGAGTAAATTCAAGGACAAAATGGCGAAAGTGAAAGTTGCGCGCAATATTAGAATTCCTATTGTCTTCTGCCAAGTGAAGATATTTTAGAACAGCACTGTCGAATTTAAATGTTTTATTGTTTAAAAAAAATGAAGATTTCGTCTATTGAAAAGAATATTTTGTTCGAGTGTCGTTTGAAAAGAAAATAAACAACGCCATGACCAACTGCAGAGTGAGTGAATTTTCCTTTCTAAATACGTCTTAGCATTTGAATTAGACTTTTGCTTGTCACTGTTATTAATATTTTCTTGATATCAATACTCAGTACACAGGTTGTACAATTTTATCCGCTCAATGTAAAGAATCAACTTGTTTAAATGCTTTAAAATCGCGAAAACCTGTGACATTCATTTTTATGTCGAGTAATCGGAACATTTTTTTTATAATAAACTGTTTTTTTGCTCTCATCTAATGGAATTACTATTATAAATAGTACTATGAACTATTACAGAAGAGTAATTTTTTCTAAACAATTTCAAAATAGACAGTGACTCAGGCTAGATCTACTCAAGAATACAAATTACAAGGCTTTTTTCACAGGTAGGGGATGGGGCCTTTTTTAAATAGCCATGATTTTTACAAAAAGGGGAAGAAATAATTGATGTAAATTTAATTTTAGTGGAAAACTGCATGATTTTGAAGAATTTTCCTAAGGGGAAGATGCCTGTTAAAAGCCGGAAAAAAGCTGTGGAATAGATTGAAGCTGGGTACTGTATCTTAATGTTAAATCAACATTCCTTGGCATGTTATTACCCAGTACACTTTTTGACTGTCAATATTCTTTGTGATTAACTACATTATATGTGCTAAGTGTACTAGGTGAAAATTAACTTGAATACATTTTTCAATTTCAGCAGCAACATGGCTTTGGAGCTGAGTGGTTCAGTGGCTCTAAGATGAAAAAGTTTTCGAAAACATTCAAAAATGAGAAGAAACACCCTAAAAGATTTGTCTTGTGGTACTGTAGTTGTTTGTTGGAATGCTCTCTCGCCATGAATGCAGTTTTCAACTAAACCAGGAATGAGAAAAACTTTGGTCCCCTGTTAAAGATGCTGCATTGACTCTAGAAAAAATGAAACCTTGGAAAAAGCTTCAGCAAGTGTTAGTGTCCATTCTCAATAACTGACATATTCTGGAAGTGTAATGCAAATATGAAAATTCCGTGAATATAGTGCAGTGTTGGATGTTGGAACTGATTACATTAATTTTGTATAAATTTCTAGTTCAAATCATTGCTGAACTGCTGGTTTCAATTTAATATTCTATTTTCATTTGACAATACTGTACCAATTAACCTATTTGTATACAGAATTTGAAATATGTTTTAAATAAGTAATTTTTATATCACAGTTCTTATTATTATTCAAAATTTAAGTTTTTATATGTTACAATTACTATAATATTATGATACATAATTCTGAAATTTGTATTAATCAGTGAATACTCAGCAGTTTAATTCTCTAAGGTACTTGCAATAATTTAAATTACAATGTATGCCGCTTTCGAAGAAAAAGGGTTTATATTGCTTTGCGCATATTGGTCGGTCAAATGGCCAGTCAGTCTGACCATAACCAAAGGTCAAGGTCTTAACTGTCTGAGTTGTACTTGGGGAGCATCTGTGTTTCACGAAGTGAAACACTTCTTGTTTACAGTTAAAGTCTATTTTTGTTCACAGTAATTTTGTTTTTATGCTTTCATTATGAAGACAAATTTTTTTTGAAGAATACAATATTATTAAAGACATAATTTGCTTGTCACTTGTATGGAAGATCTTGATTAAGTATTGTGTAAAATGATTCCATAAATATTCAATTCATAATTGTACTATTTATACAAATGTTTGTTTTTAAAAAAATGATTCATACAGCATTTATGTATTCAGATTATATTATTTATCACTATTATTGTCCTTGACAGTACCTAGGTTTGGTCTTCTTGAGATCAAGGTGATGGTCACACTAAGCCCTTGTTTCTTTGTGCTTTTTTATATTATGAATAAAATTTTGGATTTTTTTGTATTCAGAAATATATTTATCATTATAGGATTATATTTATTAGAAAGTAAGAGAATCAATAAGTTACTTGACAGGTTAAATATAAACTTTGTTTTGTTGCAATTTCTGATCATAATATGGATGATTTAGATATAATACAATTGGGACAAATTTCATGAACAGGTCACTCACTATTTTAATTAAGATATTGTATCTGATTGCTCAAACAAATTTGCATTCGGGCATACATTGCCCCGTTTCTTTTTTTTCAGGTCAGATTTTATTATAATGGTAATAGGTTAATTTAGTCAAAGCATTTAACCGTTAGGGAAATACATGTCACTAACACACCCTTCTTAGGCTTTTGGAATTTATGTTAGAATTTCTTTTATAATAATATATGTATATAATAATAAAGAAATGGCCTGCTGTATTCATTGTGATTTTAATGTCATTTTAATTTTGAGTGTTGTAACATGAACATGGGTGATCATATTTGGTCATGTTGACATTGGTTCAGAGCAAGGACAAACATGACTGAATATGTTTAAAACATGTTCTAAGATAATGGACAAAACCCATTTGAATCATGAAGCAAAACAAAACACATTTGAATCATGAAGCAAAAACATGTTCCAAACATGTTCTAAACATGTTCAAATATGTTTTAAATATGTTCAAACATATTCTTAGATAATGGAAAAAAAGTGTTGGAATATGTCTGAACATGTTCCAATCATGTTGCAGGAACATGTTTAAATATGTTCAAACATGTTTATTTTTAGCGGTGAAACATGATCATTCATGATCATATTCGATCATGTTTGACAATGGTGCCATTTAACGAACATGTTTAAACATGTTTGAATATGTTCATAACATGGTTAAAACACAGTCAAACATGTTTTATATCATGTTCAAACATGTTTAAAACATGTTTGATAATGTTCTGATCATGTTAATTTCGCCAGGGGTGTCAGGTCTACGGAGAGGGTTTCAGGTCTACTGAGAGGGTGTCAGGTCTGCGGAGAGGGTGTCAGGTCTGCGGAGATGGTTTCAGGTCCGCTGAGAGGGTGTCAGGTCTGCCTAACCCCCGGGTCTGCGGAGAGCTTGTCAGGTCTGCGGAGAGGGTGTCAGGTCTGCGGAGAGGGTGTCAGGTCTGCGGACCTTGGTTTGTGAGTTTGATCCTAAGACGGGGCACATGTGCTCAGTTAAGATTTGACTGAAGTCATTAAGACTAAGAATATTCAATCATCAATGATTCAACATATTCTAACGGAAAGCTGTCAGTTATTTGCCAGAGAAAAATTGGTACAGATACATAGTCAAGGAAAACTGCCGTTTTATAACTGTAGTTTGAACATGTAGATTTGCTGTGTAAATAAGGCTATAAAAAACTTTAAAATATCGATTTCTCATTAAAAAAAATTTCTGCAGATGAAAATACATTTTAATACGCAAAAATGTAGTGAATATTCTTTTTTATCTGTACTACACGCTATCGCTGTTACTAATCAGTATTAAAGGCGATTCTGTCTTATAGCTAAAACTAAATAAAAATTCGTTTACTAAAACACTGCAGATCAGATCCACACTATATTACAACATTCTTAGCTTACATACATAGCTTACACGTAAATAAATACTCAAAGTCATATTAGTATTTGTCCAAATTATTAAGCCAGCTGACTCCAAATTGCAAACTCTCTCGTTTCTAAGACACGAAAACAGTTAATTATTCATGGAGATTTTGGGGTGGGCGGAGTTTATGGTGAAATTCTTAGAATTAAGTAACTGTGCTGGCGTCGATACAAACCGCTCGCTTAAGAATATTCCACATAAACATAAATTTGCTAGGACGTGTTTACCATGCTGCACCAATGAAGACAATTTTAATCAAATTTTGATATAATGCACCAGCTACCTGATATCTCCTGTTCGTCTACAGGGTCCGAGTATTTATAATGATGGCGTCGTTTCTGTTTCTCCTTGGTGGATTTCTTAGAAGATTGCTCCTGGAAATCAGGCAATTATAAAAATAAACATGCTTAACACACGTAACATTTAAAACAAGAAAGCACACTTTGTTTTTATTCCTTTATTTAAGTAAGAAAAGATGAAGTCGTTTCAAAAGCATTCAGTGGAAGTGGCGGATTCTAGGCACTGTCTTCTCAATGAAAGTTCATCATTAAGGAACATCTCACAAGGTCATTCACCGAGACAATTTGATTCACTAATCAAGTTAAGACATTGTGGAATGCTGGGACTGGAACACGTGACAGGCATTATGGGAGTATTGACTCCATCAAGATTCTTAGAAAAGGAATTATTATATTAGTACCAAACACTTATAGTGCCTAATTTACAACAATCATGTACTATATCATCTTGGCAAAAACAATAAGTTCGACTTACAGGTGTGTTGACATGACCGTTATCTTGATCTGAAAAAGAACGAGAATCACACATGTTTACACCTAATCTTATTTTCTATTTGGAATATTGATGGCTATATGTTTTAAAGGTGCAATATTCGACACCATACATGATTGATATCACTCTGAAAAAATACTGTTTTAATGAATTAACTAACTACTGTGTTAAGGTCTTCCCAGCCTAGTACTGTACTTTACTGCCATATCTTCTTAATGCAACAAGAAAATGTTATTATTACAAAAATAGTATAGCCCAATTACCATTGCTTCTTTGATAATTACCTTATATAAGATACTTCAATTCATTTCCGACACATTTTTTTAAATGCAATAGTTGTTGCCCTTGTTTGACAAATAGAAAAAATATTGATTTCTGTTGATATTGCACGGAGACCTATAATCAGATCAATAATGCGCTATTGCATCTTTTTATTGAAATATATGTTATTTTTTCTTTAATCTTTGAAACATGGCCTCCTCTCATTGACTTCAGTGCAAACTTTGAGGGGAAATAACGCAAAGGAGTGTCATTGTTTCTTTGAAGTATCATGGTAAATCATTTTCTATTATGGAAACCTATAAAAAAATGATATATGTCCCAAAATCTGTCCGCTCCATTTTAATACAATATTTCAGATATTCGGCTGGGAAAATCTTAAGTGTTTAGTTTTTCAACAATTTGTCTAAAAATCTAGTGAGCTTATCTGAATGTATGAACTTTATCATTATAATACTTGTTCACCTTACTAGTTGTTCTGTGCTGTATTCTAACTAGTACTAACTTATCCTTCAACAAGCCGGTAATCTTTCCACGTAGGGAGGAAAATCGATATTTTATTAATACAGTAAAACCCCGATTATTCGAATGTCGTTGGGCCCTGAAAAATCATTCGGATAATCCATGGTTTCGAATAATCCATTTTAGTATGATGTACCAGTTGGAAACGATAAATTCCGTACTGTCCGTATATTACAAGGGAGTTAACTCTCGTATGCAAACATGACGTTACTTGAGTGATAATAACAATAAAATAAAATGTATAACAAACACTTATTATTGGTTTATCTGTGTTTTATGAATGTACATATGAGTTAACAAATGAAACAATAATTCTTGTTTTATAAATACCCGCGCATTTATGGAATATGCAGAACACAATCCGACACAATAATATGTCATTCTCACTTCACTTACTAAAGATCGACTAGGCATCGCTATCGTCACATTCTCAAACAATTAAAAGAATCGAAGACGTAACGTTTTTATGTTTGGAACATTTTTCAATAAATCATCATATTCTAGTTAGTTTTGTTTAATTGTGTTCAAATCAGTGTTTAAATTTTGAAAGACGCTGAAATGCAAATAATTTCATACAGATCACCAGGTACATACACGTATTAACTTATTATACCCGAGATCATTGTGAAATATTCGTCGGGATTAGTATAAAATCGTAACAAACAATATGGTCAACTTAACAATAATTAAATTGCTGACACGCTTCGTGTATGAATTGATGTTACACATTGTTTGTCACACGACATTTGATTCTCAATCGGCCATTGTTATCAATTGACGATTCGAATAATAGGTGTGAAAATACGCCCATTCGTAACTTTAGGGACCAAATAATGTATTCGGATTACACCAGGTATTCGTAAAATCCGATTCGTATAACCGGGGTTCGTTGCAGTTGAAATATATAGGGACGTAATCGGGACCGTAGAATTTATTCGGGTAATACCGGGTATTCGGATAATCGAGGTTTTACTGTATGTTCATAGTATGACCAGCCGCGACCAGGATTCGAGCCCGAATCGCCGGTTTGCAAGTCTAACCACCGAACCTTGGCCAAGGCCGCTGATAAATTCCTATATTAAAATAAGTTAGGAGTCCTCTTTTTACGTCTTCTGGTGTGATATAGTCAGCTCAGAACCATTAACAGACACGTGTAATATATAACACTGATGTATGGTGGGCAATTTTTCAACCTCAAAGAATTTCATTTATGTATTTCAGCATATTTACCTCGACCACTCAAAATTAATAAAGACTCTCAGAAACGGGCATTAGTTCAGACAAATTTTTCAAAATGATAAGAAAAACAACAGATTGTTTTAATCTATTTCGCGGTTCTGTGTATTAATGACTGGTATAAAATGTCTAAAACTTTAAAATTCCAAACTTTTATGAAAGTTGAGGTTAGTTTTATTGATTGCTTATAATTATATTTGTCATCAGATCTGACACTTCAAGGTTATAAAAATTACTTGTTTAGCTACGTTACATGGTTTCCATTCTATTTTTTGTTTGTAAAGTAACAACTGTCGTAAAAGTGTATCGATAGAGTGAATGTAGGACAAAACCCCCCCCCGGACAAAACCCCCCCCCCCCCCTATTGATTTTTAACAAGGCGGACAAAAACCCACTCATGATTTTTTTAAGGAGGACAAAAACCCCCCTATGATTTTTTGTAAGTGGACAAAAAAAAACCTATGTTTTTTTTCATGTCAATGTAATGCCAATATGATCATGTAATTGACTTTATTCACAATTTAATAATAAATTAACTTTATGCTGAGAATTACTTTTGATAAGCAATTAACAATTAATCAGTGATTAAACAATAGTGATGATGATAAATATTGAGAAAAATAAAATTCCATTTGGTCAAACTGGGAATCATTACTATATATATAAGCATGTACATTTTGATCAAAGTCACTTTTTCCAAACCTTCCAAAATTGATTGATGTTTGTTTGTCATAAATCCCTTATTTAATCACTGGATTAATTGCTCAATTAAAGACTTAGAAATTGAGTGAGTATCTTAATAACTTACAGTTTGTCATTAATTACAATCATAATTACAATGGTTGTGCCATTGAGGATTTTATAAAGAAAGTAGAAAGAAAATACAATTGTTAGTAGCTGTGTTTGAAAGAATATTGTTAAAATATGATTCTACTTTTATATTGTGTTTCACTGTATCACTGAAAATAAAAAAAAAGTAAAAATAAAAACAAAAGTGTTGCTATAATAATTACCATGATCATTCCTAAAATTATTAGAAAGACTTGAAAAAGATATGGGAGGGGTTTTCGTCCACATTGAAAAAAGCACAGGGGGGGTTTCGTCCGCACTGAAAGAAGTACAGGGGGGTTTTTGTCCACCTATGTTAAAAACACTGGGAGGGTTTTTGTCCGGGGGGTTTTTTGTCCGATAGAGTTGCAACTTTTTATTGACACTAATGATTGACATGGCAATAAGGAAGCGTATTACAATGCGATCACAGATCTATCGTGATTTTTGTCTAATTATAGTTCGATCTGTATTACAGAAGTATACGTGTCTGTAACGGGAATATCAAACTTATGACGCCATTTTTCACTTCGCTTTTAGCAACATCTGAATTGATATGGCGACTTTATAACCCAAAATAAAATATAGAACTGAGATGACATGTTCCGTCGTGGGCGCCCTATATCGTCTGGCTGATACTTTAGTGTACCATTATTTTAATACTGATCAGGTGGTGTATACATCATTGTAAAGAAATAAATATAATAGTATCTTAGAATAAATATATCAAGGTGTTTGTGGTTATATAAATTTGTAGTAGACAGGCATCGTGTTTTGCTTAACTCTTATATACAATGTAATCTCTCCAAAGCAACACCCTTTAGGAGTAGAAAAATTATGTTGTTGTTGAGGGGTTGTTGCTCTAGAGAGGTTGAATTAATAGTTAAATCATGCAGTGGGAAATAATCACACTTTTGTTAAATGGAGGTTGTTGCTCAAGAGAGAGAGGGCCACTCTGGAGAGGTTGAACTGTAACCTTTGCATGTAAAATAATAATTTGGTTCTGATGTTACCGTATAATACAAGCATTACTTTAAATTCGAAATCAACGTTCTATGCAGAATCCTGGAAGTTTTCACAAACAAACAAAGACTTGCAATTTTGGTTATAATTCAATGGTAATTTTGTTGTAATTCAGTAATAATTCTGCCACAAGATTCTGCCATTGTAATCGCTTCAACTCGGATATCAAAGTTAAGACAAAAACAAGGATAAAATAAAGAGATAAATCTGTAATGTGATGCTGGAACAGGTAGGAATAAATATCGACCACTTTTGAAGCGTCGTGAATCAAAAATGAGTTAGTGAAAGTATGCTTTACAACATACAAATCATAAACAGAAAGTTTGACAAATTCTCTATAGCCTCTGAATTCCATCTGGAACCATATTGTCATGTATACGCACGCGATGAAGCTTTCGGTGGTTGATTGTTCTACTTAAGTGTATAGATGTCATCTTCCTCCTTCACTAAAGCTAGACAAAGACGCTAAAGGACTGTGTATGTTGGTGCGACTATGGATCCAATGAACAATCAAAGAGCTGAAAGTACTCATGGAAAATGAACTTACGTAGACTTGCACTACAACATGAAACGAGAACTGGTTGAACAATTTCATGGCGGATGTAGATTAACATAGTACTTTGGTCCGCATAAAAAAATAATGCACACTGGACGAAAGCTGAAATTTTGTTCTGTTTCAAACAAAAAGATTTAGGATCGTGTTGGAAGATTGGGTTGTTGAACATAACATTCTGATAGACTTGTTGCCTCAGTTTATATCTCCAGGTTCAACAATTTAACTTTCTTTATGGAAATTAATTCAGTCCACGTACACGAATGTAGAAGATGAATTATAAATGTCGAGTATTAATGTTTTCTAAATAAAACAAGCGCCGTTCCACAAAGTCACGTGACAACGTAAAATCCTTCTTAAAACCAATGCCAATCCATCAGGACTACACAGTAATGCTCTGAATTTACATTAATTGGTTTCTAGATATTTTCAGAGCTAAATCTACAAGTCGATGACGCCTTCAAATGGCATGGACAGAAATGTCTCTAAGCTGTATGTATCCGGCTATAGTACATGTTGTACCTGACCTTTCACTGACCCAGTCACTTGATTAACGAGAAATTAATGAAACAAAACGTGGGCATCCGTAGGACTGAATATCTCGCAAATCCTGAAGCCAAGTCGAGATAAAACATATCCCATGGAATGTTTGTAGAAGGGCGTTATAATGTCCAAATCATTGTAGCATGGACGTTTTGTTCTGTACATAATTTGACTTGAGGCGATATTACCAAGCGTTTTCATGTGCGCGTTCTTCGTAAATTTCGCTGTTGAATCAAACTCTAATTTTCGCGATCTAATTTTCACGAATTTACCGCAGGATTAATCTGTTTCGTGAATTATTAACCTTTCACATTTTTAATTATTCACGAATTTTGTGAAAATAAGATACACGCGAATTTCTTTCGGTGCATTCATTATGTTATCATAGCCCTGGTCACCCAAAGAAATTCTTTGTGTTGGAACATTAAAGTGCATACTTTAATAAGAATAATTATAGTATGGTTGTGTCTATCATTATAAGTGTTTGAATTTCTTGTTAGTAGGTTCACTTAGTTTATTGCAGATTTTAGATTGTTTCATAATTTCTCCAGTGATTCGATAACTTAAACAGTGTATCTTGGTTGTTTCAGCAGACAATGAGAAAGACATTTAATGAGGTATTGTAATTCGTAACATTACCAATTGTGTTAATTAACAGGAGGAAGAAACCAGCACCAATGGGTACTAACAAATTGTTGTTGAATTCTTAAGTACAGTGCAACCTCACAAAAGCAACACCCTTTGGGAGAAGCAAAATTTTGTTGCTGTTGGGAAAAGTTGTAGAAGGAAGGTTGTTGCTCAAGAGAGGGCCGCTCTGGAGCTGTTGCTATGTACGTACATGTGTATGAATGGCTTGTTAAACTAGTTCCCGTTTCTCGCTGCTGTACTAGTGCAAGTCTTTTTGACTTGAGTTTCCATGAATACTTTCAGTACTCTGATTTATCATTTCCAACGTTCTATCCAGATCTGAACTTACCTTTGGCGCGTGCCTCTTTTGTTGAATCACGTGATCTATCGTCGCCATGTTCCTTTGTTTCATTACACTGTCGAATACATTCCGCCTTCGCTCGTTCAATGACCTCCTGGAAATTAAAACATTCATACATAAATATCATCAAGCTGTACCTACCCGACAGAAGGTCTTAGTAGGGCTAAACAAAACTAGGTCTTAGTTATACGCTTGCAATTTAAAATGACCAAAACGTATCATATGTTTGTTGTGTCTGGTTCCTTAACTTATAATCCATCTCGAGAATCTGAATAATAAACCTACAGGTCAAGTCATCTTTTAAATGTACAGTTCATCGCCAAATGAATTACATGTATATACATTGACGAACAGAAAATGATACTCTGATTCTACTTGATTCATATTTACATGGTTTACAAATACGCTGGCTTTTTTCAATATTTTTACATCTTCCTTCTTCAATTACAAGTTTGTGTGCAGAACATCTAAATCTAGTCAATGACATTCTGTACTTATCAATTGATGCAATTGTGAGAACTTTGAAATTCAAGGCTTGTTTTAAAACTTTCTTCAAATTACAAATCTTGACAAACAATTTAAATCACTCAGCCAACTTTGTAAGTAATTCTCTCCTGAATCACACAACAGTCATATTCAACGTAAAATTACAGACACGTGGCATCCAATTATCTTTTCAATTATCTTTTCATTACACGTAGCATACTTCGTAAATTGACATTTGCTTCCTACAATATTGAACATAAATTGTTATCCAGCAAAGTTATGGACCAGATTTAATGGAAACCATTAATATTAATTTTCAAGCTCAAAGTGTTGTCATTATATACTGTTTGACAACAACAATGTTGAAATCTAATTTGATTCAAAGTCATTATGTCAGCCCGACTCGTGATAAGAGACCGAAATGGTTAAAACAGTCAGCATGGTCGCGAATTAACATGTCAGAGGAACAAAAGCTCTCACCATGGAAACATTAATAATGTTCTGGATACTGGTATAGACAAAATCGTGCTTGGATCGTTCAAGGATTTGTTACAAAACGTGGTTGCTGATCTAATCACATGGAGACGGGATCAATAGACCTATCTGGTAAGAACACTGTGTCTAACTTACGAAAAGCAATTGCATGGAATTGCATGATCTAGTTCAAGAAATTAGACAATAGCAATATTGTGCTTGACTAATTTACAATACGAACAAAGTTGCATAATTTATTAGCATGGATGCTTTTCAGAACAGCCTCGTTATTTTGTAGAAGTGCAAAGTAGAAGTTTAACATTCAACACCTCGTGAATCATTAATTGGTATTATGCCTTTTTGACGCTTATTAAAGCCCCATTAGCTTTTTGGATCTTAAAATTAAAATAGGTCTTATTTTACCAAGAAAGATGTCTTATCAGTGATATTGACATTAACTTTCAATAAAAACATGCTGAAATTTTTTTTTTAATTACGAAGTACATACAGAAATGTAGCACAGTATTTTTTTCAATGATATTGCAAACAAAATAGGAAAAAGCATCTGACAACATTTGTATGTGATGTGGCTAAAGAAAGGCATTATGTAAATGTTGTTTTAGAGCAAATGAAATGCATTTCTTATATTCTACAATTATTCTATTTATATTTCTGTATTACTAAATTCAAGAAGCTTATTGGCCTTTCAACCTACACGTTTAATACACACAAATTCTCATTATAGTATGCCTTTAAGAAGTGTACATTTTCCTTTTTCCTAATGGACGGATTAGTTAGTACCGGTTAGAATATCGTATAGTTAAGTGAATCGGTCGTCGTATTAAACTGAAGATGTGTTTAAAAAGGACGTTACACCCCCACAGATATAAACATGAAGTCATCCCGTTATGTTGTCAAAAGTAACGCATATGCATGAGAGTGTATCCAAGTTTTTTATTCTCTACATTCCACCACAACATACAGAGTAACGAACATTACCTGCACGAATTTATCCACTAGTTCTTGGTTTTCATAGCCATTTTCCAGTGGTCTGTCTGTAGTACTTTCGTCAAATTTTATTTTCGTCTGTTTCTCCGCCTTACGACGGGAGTACGAGCACTGTCCCTCGTGGCTTCCCACGGAATCCTTAATTGGCTTCATCATCTTTACCAATCTATAAATACATGTAAGGTAAACTGTATACAGTGCAACCTCTTCAAAGCAATATCCTTCTGGAGTAGCAAAGTTCTTGTTGAGAGGCTATTGTTCTAGAGAGGTTGAATTAATAGTTAAATCATGTAGTTGGAATAACATCATGTTGCAATTGAAGGGAGGATGTTCCTTAAAAGAGGGCTGTTCTGGAGGGGGCTGTTCTGGAGGGGGCTGTAGTATACATGTATATATACCAATATTTAACACAATTATAAGTCAATGTATCATATCCTGGCTTTTCTCTTACCCAGACTTCCACATATCTTCCACCAAGTTCATACCATGACAAGAAACACGACTGCATTAGTGTTAAAACAGTCATATTTAGTTACTTAACCCCAAAGTTGGGTGGGTAGATCTTAAAACTTGTCTGTTTTAAACATAATTCATACCTTGGAGTAATGATTCGTCCCCAATTATGTTCGTACTTTCTACTCTTAAGTATCGGCGCCAAAATTAGAGTCGGTCGGGTAAGTACAACAAATGATGACGAATTGTACACGTCTACATATTAAGAAAAGTATGTTTAAAAATAGAAATTTTAAGTTTTACAACCTAACGATCCAATCTAACAGATTGATTTTCATTGCCTTACACCGGTATTAACATCGATGCAAGTGTTTATTTTATTGGCATTGTCCTTCATTTAAGAAATCAATTTATACGCTGATGTTCGTAAATTAAGTCGGTCACGATCATTCATGTAAAATAAGTCCATGTAAACACAAGTTTCGTATTCAATATTCCAGAGCAAGAAGAGATCAATTAAAAATGGATAAAGCTGAGAAAGTTACTATAAAGGGATCTGTTTCCCATTTAGATCTCTTAATAATGCCCCACATGACTTCTTTTAATTTCGTGCATTAATAGAAAGTCTGACATTATGTCAGTCCTATAGCAATTCTCCCACCAGCGCTAGATAGGTTTCTATTCAAAATGGTAGTACCGCATGCTATGTAGGGAATTCATTATTGGATTCCATATTACAAGATTTTTCATCAGATTATTTTGCTGTACTTTAAGTTTGTCAGAAGCGTATTTCATAAATCGCTATCAACACAATACTGGCTTGGAAAGCTATACGTTGTGAGTGCTAATGATATGGTAAGCAATGGGGGGCGTGGTTTAACGAAGGTGTCATTGACAAACATTTAACCCGTGAAACATTATTTTCAGACTTTATAATGAATAGAACTCTATCACACAAGAATAAAAAAAGAGTAAACTTGTTAATATGTTCACATTGTATACAAAATAGTAACCCATTTTTTAAAAAGAAATAGTTCTTCAAAATATATTTATTTAATAATATTTCATTATTTTAAAATAGTTGACCATATAGACACACTCACAAACTTACATTCAAATAGCCTACATATGTATTGTGATAATTTTATATATTTATTGTTAAAAATAGTGAAAGCTCGCACATATGGGATTATCCCGATTGCGAGAGTAAACAAACTCAATAATCACGCAAGAATATTGGGATTCTCAAGTCGATTATTGTTATCTAGGTGCTAATAGCGTAAAGTGATTTTCTGCGGTATTCATATTCGTGTAGTTTTCTGTCATGATTAAGATTCCTAGCCCTGAATTACACACCACGTGGTTAAACCTGTGGTTGCTTAAGATATTGAGAGAAAAGTTAGAACTTGTTTAGCTTTAACAATATCTATTTCAATAAGTATTACATACATGCATGTACAATTTAACAGAATATAACATGAACAGTAAAGCATGATCGAAGTTAAACAATTTGAATATGAGAATTTCTAAACAATCCATGATGGCTTATGTGAATACAACTCCTTGAAGTTCGAACTGCGGTGCTATTTCAAAGGCATCATAGTAAAGGGTGGCAAATTGAGTACTTGTTTAAAAACATGTACAGTATAGTAGCGAATGAATACTCGCCATATCAAATGTTGTAGCACTATTAAACGGCATGCCACGAATCACAACACCAGTAAACATCCAACATACATATAACATACATATAACATACATATCATGGATGTTCAGCGGTAAGCTTATATCGCCTGTACATGTATACGCTTGTTTATGCGCTGTGAAGTCTACAGTAGAAATTCAACTTTCACATACATGTACTATACAATGGCATATTTTCTCATATCGATACTTTTTTCACACATTCTGCAATTTAATTATAGTTCACTTATCCATCTTTATCACATACCTGTGAAGTTTTGACCGTGCCGTATTACGATATGGCACAGCCGTGCATATAATATGTAAATGATCAGATTCACATGAATTTATTCCTACGCTGTCAACAAAATGTATTACTTCACAGGAGTAATGGTGATTTCAACAATTTGAGTAAGCAAAGACATTGTTTATATCGTTCGATATGTTCACACATTTATTATTTATATTGTTTCATAATGGAACTATAGTTTGTGCTCCTGATTAAAAAGCCTTAACACGCATGTGTCACTCTAATGTAGCAATGTCAAACAGGTATGTTGGTTTTCGCCGTATTTTTAGGGTATGTGATTTATTAAAGAACATTAAATTCGTGTATATCATCTATTTATCATCAAATAACAGCCACACGTATGACTGAGCGAAAAACATATATACTTCATATCCTTACTGTACAGTTTTCAATTATACTAAACCAAAGTATATAATTAGTGTCAAACCTGGTAACAAAGATCACCCTTGCATGGGAAAGACATAGTGTGAACTTTATAGACAGACGGCCTTTATTCTGTGGTCATTTTGTTCTAAACAATTAATGGCGGTTTTCAAAAAATGGCCTTTATTCATAGGTTGGGATTTATTCGTAAGTGGCCGCTAACACAGGTTTAACTGTATTCCGGTCAAATTTGTCATTATTGAATTTCAAAAAAGGCAACATTGCAGATTATGTTGTATCATTTGTTAATGTACCACAGGGATGGGGGGTTCAGATTGTAATGTCAATATCTGTATTATGTATTATATTGTATCATATTGTAGATACATTTTATAACAAAATATGAGACGCCCCCTCCCCCCCCCCCCCCCCCCCTCCTAACAAACACCGAGTATGAATATTGTATGAAGATATGATTTATACAAGTGCATTTTGATGCCCACGCATTGTATTTAAATTTGCCACGAGTGCTTTGTGACATGTACAGTTTGTACAGAAGACATTCTCATTCATTCGTTCAAATTACAAGTCAAATTTTGTCACATAAAATTCTTCATTTACACTGTGTAATATTGAAAATCATAATGGTTTTGATAAAATGGACTTACGAAATTTATTACATCGTACCAGCCGACTTATATTCATATGTATACAAGTAGTATTTTTTTTAAATATACAATAAAAAGGCCCTTAAAAAGTGCAGTCTAATCTGTTTACAAAGGCCACCCTTGGGAAAGACAAGATATGGTCTTTAGTGACCTGTGGCTTTTATTCTGAGGTCATTTTGCTCTAAATAATCAATGACAGTTTTTAAAGAAGAATTATATCAATTTAAGTGACATTAAAACCATGGTTTTCCATATCTGACAATAAGTTGATAAAATGAACGAAATCTCTACCTAATTATTTGTATTCTGTTGTATTGATTGTGTTGTATCAGAGTATGTCTAATGTGTAAAATAACAATCTATCTCTTTATATAGAAATGTTCACCTGACGGACAAAATCAATTCTGTATCAACACTTTAGCTTATTACGAATAAATATAGGAAATAATTAACACATTCTATTGTAGAGACATACGAGTAATGACATCGACCGGTCAATGACTGATTTAGGCAATGGACGAGCAGATATGGATAGATTCTTCATCGTTCAAAGATTGTGAATTGAGCGAACATAGCAGGATCCAGTCAGACAAACTGTACTATCCACTTTTAGGAATAAACGCGACATAAATATTTTATGAAACTATTCCATTATCGCTGGAGCTAAAGTTCAATTTTATCCCATTAATACAGACGGTTACCAATTATCATAATTCGTATAGTTGTGTAGTAATGTCTTCACCATCGACTGAGAAAAGACCCTGAAGTCGTCGTGAAACAGATTGCTACTTAAATGGTGATTCCAGACATAATGCTGAAAGCAACACTTATAACCTAGCGCCGTACACAGATGAAGAAAGTATAATTATGTCTCATGTTCCCTTAGGGTTGGATATAAAAACCATGTTGCCACAGCGTACGTCCCCAACCTGTTTGTTAATCATTTAAATCTGTGTCTGAATACTTGTGTATAAACCACCTGTGAACGTTGTAGTTTAAAGGAACGTGTATGCTTGCACGTCTGGCCGTACGCACCCAGGTGTCATTGTGGGGTTAGGGTAAGGGTTAGGGTAAGTACAAGTTGTCATTATGGGGTTCCAGTACGTACAAACCGACGTTGTGGGGAAAATTTGTGCTTATGGGGTGCAAAAAATGTTGCTTGTGGGGTTCAGAAGATCAAAAGAAGATCAAAGGCGGCACCCAACAACGTCACTTCAGTGAGTACGTCCGTCCGTTCGTTCATTGAACACATTGATTTGACATGTAATTTAGAAAGCTTGATTTAAATAAAAGTCAGATGTTTATGGGAAACTTATTGGATAATGGATATACAGATTTTTTATAAAAATCCTTGAACTTCTCGTAGTGTGTACAGTTAATACAGTACAACCTCTTCAGAGTGACCCTCTCTTGAGCAACAACCTCCCTGCAACAGCAGCAACATTATTTTCCCACTGCACGATTTAACTATTCTTTTAACCTCTCTAGAGCAACAATCTCTAAACCACTCTCTTACACACCGGTTCATACATTCACCTCTGTGACAGGCTCGGAAAGTAGGCCCGATTCATGTGATTTTGTTCACATGATTTGAATGATCCAAAATGGCGACATGAACGCCTGTCAAAATACCAGAATTAGTCTGTTTTGTTTGCTGTGTCGCCAGATTAAGGCCAGTTATTTTCAATAGAAGAAAATCCATTTTGTTTATATCAGCCGATACGTTCTGCGTAAACGGACAAAAAATAGTTCCGTTAATATAAATCAAATTAATTTATTTCCAACCTATTTAAGACACTTTAAAAACCAGTTATGCGTTATTGTAATGTTTTTGTTCATAAAAGATAAATCTATTGTGCGTAAAATATATTATTTCCCGTTTTGACAAGATTCTTGTCATGAGCCTGTTGCAGAGCTGTATGTGAGAGATAACGAACGACAACTCTGCTAGGAGAGTGTCTCTAAACAACAACATAATTTTGCTACGGCCAAATGGTGTTGCTTTTAAGAGGTTGAAATACATGCATTCTACGATTATGTGTACATACAATGAATATCTCTGAATAATAAAATCACTGAACACTGCTCACAGATAATGAAATATCTCTACAGTATAGAGTTTGTTAGTACAGACAATCAAATAACATTGTCATTATCGACTTTAGGACCAAGGCCTGAAGGAGACGTAGCACAAACGTCACCTGCTGAGAGTTAATACAGATCGATAGGCGTTACAGCTAGCTAACAATATATGTTTCTAAAGATCATTTATTTAACCAGGATCTCAGAGCGGTTCAACCTATAAAAGGAGATAATTAAATAAAGAAAAACATTGAGTGTGACCTTGACAATGGAGCTACAGTCATGGGAGTTGCGCGCGACACATCGTCTAATGGTTAACATTTGTGGTAACTTATTCCAAACTTCTCCGATGAAATGACAAAGTTACAGCCCGGACAATATTCTGGACAGACCGACTGATAGACCGACCGACAGACAGACAGACAAAGTGACTCCTACATAGCCCTCACTATTTTACTCATATAGTGGGTGAATAATACAAATAGGACATGCAGCAGAACAACGCATTTTGTCAAAGTGTAGACATTTCTAAAACATTGCAGGAATCTATGCTTAACATTGAAGGATTCTCGCTGGTTAAAGTGTTTATTCCTGTATTGTCATATCATATTACTGTTAACTGTCATGGTAATATTATCATACAAAACAGAATTAGCGAGTTACCGCTAAATGTAACTTCAATAACATTGTCGAACATGAATATTCCATTATAACATCAGAGCAGGCTGTTGTGCTGTCGACTACAGAAGTTGTTGACAGAATTATATTATATCAAATTAAAGCCCCATTAGCTTAGTGGATCTTAAAGTTAAAGTAGATCTTATTTTACCTAGAAAGAGATGCCTTATCAGTGAAACTGACTTTTAATTACTTGCAATAAAAAACAGTTCGATTTTTTAATCATGAAGTATATATAGAAATGTAGCACAGTGGTTTTTCTTTTAAGTGATACTGCGAGAAAGGTCACGATTAAGTAAATATTGTTTTAGAGCATATGCAATATATTTCTTATATATTTTACTATCATTTTATCCATTGTACTGTGTTACTAAAGCTGTTAACGGGCCTATGATTTATATGATAGTCCATTTCAACAAGTATTACAAGAAATCCTACAGTTGACAATCGTTGTTTGCTTCAAAATGTCAGTCATTCTTTATCAAAGGAACTTTATTCGTACCATTTTCTGACTCTCGAGGAATAACAGTCAAAGCTTTGTAGATAAGTTTATCTTCCCGCATTAAAATCTAGTGTACGCATGCAGATACGTGACAGAGAATTATTAACAAACACGTGATCTTATATTTAGACGTTTATCACATAAATTCAATGACTACGTTGTGTAATGCATGCATCACTCACGTATATCAAGCATGTTTTACGTAAATTTTCTAAGTTTATAAACAATTTGTGTTTTATATTATCTTTTAAACCTCAGCTATCTTAATTGACATCTGCTCATACTTTCATATTAGTTTATGAATACAGACGTTTATTTATTGAAATGTTTATCATTTTCATGTTATACTTTTAATATGACGTTTTATACAAACAATGTGTATTCATATGCATTCACATTGAGTAAACGTTAAAAACATGTTTGAAGTTTACAGGATTTTTTTTCTAAAATGTCTGTTAATTGAAGTAATAATACAAATCTTAGCTGGTTGTATATCAAACAAATACGTACTGAATGTTCAATGCCACTATATCATCATGTAATATAATAAAATATACATATATATATATAACACTACAATAAGTACTATAACATCAGTGACCATGATAAACCTTTTGTGTGACGATTTGTGCTGTGTTCTTTAAAAGTACAATTAACTAGCTTTGTAGCCAAATGACCACCTACACAAAATCTTCGAAAGGGTGTGATGCAATACAAATACTAGTAGAAAAAAACGAATTCAGTATAGGATTTTTTTGATGATTGAATTGCATATAGACATGTGACTGAAAAGGTCAAATTTGTTCAAATGATGTTCGCTACAGACTGATGTGGTCAGACTTGTGAGTCGAACTAGAGTGGAATACCAAAGGTGGTCAAACAACAACAATAGTAAAATACTTGTTTTTTTTATCTGAGTGTGCTGATTTAAACGTGAATTGTAGTTATAAACGTCCGACGAAGGTAGCCTTTGATGATCGTAAGATTAAGCAGCGGACATATCGTGTCATCAAGTCGGCAATAAGTAATTACATGAAAAGAAACAGAACAGAACAACAAAGGCACATTGACATAACATAACCCTAACCCTAACCCCACAAATGTACATAATATACAAACACAATAATTGTAAGATATATATATACATACATACAAGAAGAGAGAAATACAGTAGATTTACTCATATTATTAAATGTTATTTATCCTTGTAAATCGTCTTTAAAAGCTCTAACTAAACAACACCCAACTTTGTTCAATACGTTGAGGTTATTAAATGATATTAATTCGATAAATTTCAACATACTCGGTCTGGTATAATTCAACCTAGTGATATATTACCGTCTTGAGATTCACATTTATAATACAAAATGGTATTCGTCCTCGAATAAATTATTTCTATTGGCACATATAACACAATACCTTTCATTTTGAGGCATCTGTCTATATCGCCCTGATTCCAGGTAATATAACAGTTCTGCAATGAGACAATGGATTGATCACTTTGTGGAAGGTAATATTATCGTTTTAAATCGTGAAACAAACAGATGAGATGCAGTTTTATTACGTTATAATTAGATACAAAGAACAAAGATCAAGAAAGATTTCCTTACCAAAGAAAAAAACACTAAAAATCGTTTGGATGTAAAGTATATAAATATCTTTATGATATAAAAGGTCCTTGGTATTTTAGAAGTTTTTGCACTAGATTAGTAAAAAATAGAATAAAAAACGATGTCTTGGAAACACAATGCTGTTTTTATTGTATTGCATAGCAACAGACTTCTGTTTTTTCTCTTCTTATTTTGTCATTTAGATAGTCAACAGTTTGCAATAACATTGATATAATTCTATCTATTCTCATTTTGATATACATTTGTATTTCTTTGTTTATTTCTTAGTTATTTGTTCAGTATTTAAATTGTGAGCACGCACATAACATTTCTAAATTTACAGTTTTTTACTTTCATTAGTTAAGGCGACAATTCAAAAATTGTCTTTAGGTGTTCACGAGCCTCGTATATTTCACAGTAGTCTCGTAATGTGACCTGTTTTTTAAATTAAATGTTTCAAATAAAGATTTTTAAAAATAGCTTTACAATTAATATCATGATTGTTCGATGAAATTACATCCAACTGAACAACGAAGCTAATATTGTGAAGCTGAATAAACAAACATACAACTGGAACGGCCATAACAGCAAACAGATGAACGATAGAGATATAAAAACATTTATTTAATTTACAGATGGAAAAATAATTAGTAAATAATGTTCAGACGAGTTGTGTCTACGATCAATGAGTTCTGTTCAGGTTGGCACGGCTATGTGTCCTTTCTTATTAAACAATCTCTATCAACTTAGTTTTTTTCGTTCAAAAGGAGTGCGTAAGATCTACGGACATTGGGTTCGTTATATGTCACCCATTTAATGTCTAATACCATTCGTCATTCAAACGATAAAAATAGAATTTTGACGGTTACTATGGAGAACAGGATTTGTGCTTGTACAAAATCAAGGAACCCAGGGAAAGTTAAATGCATCAAGTGGATGCATGTGTACACCGCCAAACCTACGGTATCGGCCACCTCCGAATAAAGCCATCCTGTGAATGAAGTACATTCTTTAAAAAAACGTCACTGACTATTTGAAGCAAAATGACCTCCAAACAAAAATGACCTGTCAATAAATGTCGCATTTTGCCTTTCCCAAAGATGGCCTTTGTGCACAGGTATAACTGTACTGTTTAAAAAAGAACAAAAAATCAAAACGAAGGTATATCAATTATTATACTTATGCTACTCCAAATAAAGGACTGACAAGTAGGCCTCTCTACATGCTGAAAGATTCACTTGACACATTTCAACACAAAGGTTCGCGATTGATTAAATCACACATTTGTGCTAAGGACAGACATTGAAATTGATCTTTACCTACGTGTGCTGATGATTTTTGAGAAAAATGTAATAAGACTACATGGCGATACAGCGAAAATGTGTGAATGTCTGTGGTGGTGCAAATAATAGAAGTAGTAGAAAGTTGACATAACAACTGTACATAAATAGAACATAAACTATAGAACAAGGAGTGGATGCATGTTAATGACAACTCTGTACAGCAGGAACTGTCTCTTTGACAATTCTATGATTGGCGTATTACTCAATAAATTTTAATCATGGTACGCAATAAAAAGAAACATAACTAAGCAAGAGATATAAATTTGTACATCAATTATAACAAGCTTTGTTTTACCGTCTCTCTTGAGTTATATACGAGTGTAAGCTGGGTGCTACAGGCAATGTAAATAAAACGTATAAATAAATGCATTTTCACTTGTCCATACTTCGTACTTGTATATGGTTGGCCAATCTAATGTCATAACATACATACGTGTCGCTATTTTATTCATGTCTGTCATAAGATACTTAACAATATGTACGTCAATTCCTTATATCACATGTTAGTGACAACACTTCAGCGGGAAGTGGCTCTTGGAGAGGCAACTCTATGATAGACGTGTTTTTGGAAACTGAACAATTGGTCAGCTTCCCATAGCCGTCACTCACTCAGCGCGCATGAATTTTGATGTGGACCGAAGTACTACGTTTTTCTACATCCGCCATGCTATTGTTAAACTAGTTCCCGTTTTCATATTGCAGTGCAAGTCTATGTTAGTGATTTAAGTCTTGCACGTGGTCGTTTATTCCAGTGATAGATATATATTTATAGGTTATCCCAATAAACTCGGGTAATATAATAGTTCTGCATGTAAAATAGACAATGGATTGAACACTGTGGATGTTAATAGTATCGTTTTAATTCGAGAATCAAACAGATGAGATGCTGTTTTATGACGTAATAAATAAACAAGATGAAATCAAGAGAGACTTTCTTACAAAAAACACTAAAAAACGTTTGGATGTGAAGTATATAAATATCTTCATGATATAAGAAGGTATTTTAGTTTTAGTACTATCCTTGGTATTTTAGAACTTTTTGCACTAGAAGAAAAAAAACGACGTCTGGGAAACACAATGCTGTTTTTATATGTTTTTATTGCGTCGAATAGCAGCAGACTTCTGTTTTTTCCTTATTTGTCATTTAGATAGAAAACAGTTTGCAATAGCATTTATATAATTCTATATATTCTGTTTTTATGCAATGTATACTTTTTTGAATATTTTAACAATCAATCCGATCAAAGTAAAACAATTATCGACATGTATCTAACATATATTTCTCAGACAGCTGGACATTTTAGGATTGGTGCCATAAAATCATATAGGCTTGGTAGGATAATAGTAGAAACGACCATTGTTCAGGCCTGACAACTGTCGCTAAAATAAAATACGGCGATTCAATGATATCTAGCCCCTTTTTCTTTACGTTAAATATTTCAACTGCCAATTAAAAGAAAGGACCTGACAGGTTTGTTTAGGGGCTATCCATTCACCATATTCAATGACATGAATAGTCAATACAATGTTTTTTCTCTCTTCATTGGGAAGATGTCGTAGCCTGTTGATTTTGGGAAGAATCATCGCTAAGGTTACCAATTTGGGAAATAAAAAAGCTGGTTTAAGCTTTTTTTTTTTGAAAACTGCATATTTTTAAAGCAATTTTCAATTTGGTAGAAGCCTATAATAGGCCTCTGTTATAGAAGGTGAAAATCATTGCAATCAATAAATAAAAATGAAGACTTCATCACATTTCATAGATGAAAATATCACAAACATAAAGACCTCAGATTATAATTACGGCATTTAAGTTAGACTTCCGGTGATAGCCGGACGTTAATTGATCTCAAATCTTGTTTTATTTCAGCAATAAAATGATATCACTTCACATGTCAGATACTTCAAGACAAAATCGGTATAAACTTTTATTTTTAGCACTGTTATAATTAAATTCGATGAATGCTAATTCATTGGGAAATTCTAACTTTTTATGATCAGATATATTTACATTATCTAAATCGTTTGCTTCGAGCACACATTAAAATAACAGCTCATTGACTTGAAGAGAAATGAAAATACATCTGAAACAGATAAACGGCGACATTCGTTCAAATCAGAAGAGAGGATATCGAGTGTTTATTATGTTAAGAAGCGAACGTTTTGTTTAAACATAAGAAAATCTGAATTTTTCATTTCGAATTATTATGGTTGAAAAGAAAGAGCTGATTAATGTTTAAATACATATTTATTCCGATCAATTGTGCTGTCATATTTATGTATCTTATATTTATTGCCTAATCATAATAAACTTAGAAACACAGAAAAAAAAGATGGATATTTGAGATCGAAGGCTGATCTCATGTTTTGTAACTTCTGACCAAGGTCATCCGTATGAAATCTTAGTATTCGGTTACTCGCCTGCCAGAACTAAACTTTAACAGTAGATAGACAGACACTTTTTGTAACGATTTTATTAAAAATGAAAATCTGGAATTAATCAAAGTACTGACAGTATTCATGGAAACTGAACTTACTTAAGACTGGCACTGCAACATGGAACGGGAACTAGTTTATGGCGGATGTAAAAAACATTTTGGTTCGCATAAAATTTCATGCACGCCGAGCGAGTGACGGCTATTTTTTCCTAAAACAGCAGCACAGGTTTCTTGTCAACTCGCTTGAAAAAGTTTGGGGCCAGATGCTTTCGAATAAGTCATAGCAATAGTTTTAAAGATTGTCCTGATAATAGTTGTTTTGTTCACACGGCAAGTTTGTGTTTAGGATTGTACAGTATGTATAATAGATTTCATATACTTTGTGTGTTCAGTAGCCAGTTTTTAGACCCCGCCGTCCGGTGGGATGTGGCCGTCTTAATCATTGACGGAATTTTAAATATAAGTTTTCTCGACTTATTTCGGTCCTGACCGTAACTGTAAGACGGAAAGTAACGGATTCGACCGATGTTTACCGAATGATAAATAAGTATTTTATGCAAACGCAAACAACAGTAAAAGTATTCACAACTAGGTAGATTACGTCAAAACCTTAAACCTACGGCGACCCTTTCTCAATAATACATTTTGTATTAACTAGCAGCCTTGTGAGAACACACGTAGTTTTCTTATTGATATTTATTGCGGGTTTATAAAAGCATATGGAAGCTATATATAATGTTTATAACGATTTGTTGCATTGATTCTATTACTCGGCTTCTAAAAATGTATTCCGGCAGGCAGATTATTTGAAACATTCGTTCAATTTGTTTCGCACGTAGAATGAAAATCACAGCGACATCATTAAGTTCCCAATACATAACGAATTAACACAAGGTCAAATTGTAGAGGCAAATCAGTGTAAATATAAAATCAAACATAGTTACAATGCCTTTCATTTACTAATATTTTTCAACAGTCCTATAAATGTTATCCGAGATTTCTCGCTATTTCACAGGAAAAGTACGTGGGCGTATTAGTTTACGAGTGGATCTGACTCAGTTGTGATAATTTTCTATTTTAATGCAGCTTGACTAAAAAACGTAGGCTGGTGATTGAAGGCATATCGGGGACATATCTCATATTATTAGACAATATCAGAATATAAAGCTATTATAGTTCAGAAATTACTCTGAAAGCTGTGATAGTAAATAGTCGATTGTATCATTGTGCAAGTTTAATGCTGGTGAGCTACTAGGCGAAATTACCACATAATGAGGTAATATAAACAGTTCCGTTCGAATAATCTCTCTTTATGCAGGAGTCGTGAATCTGGTAATATAAAACTTGCCTTAAGGCATCAGAAAACAGCAATTAAACCAGAATCCAGTTTTAAAATCAATTTAAAAAAACTAAAAGTTGAAACATGTATTAAAAGTATTTCACAAACCTTGTAAATATAAGAAATCCAGGGATTAGAGTGCCTCACTGAATGTTAACCTGAATTTCTCACTGCGTATCAGAGCTAAATCACCACCTGCATTAAACTCTTTACAATAAAAAAACTATAAGATTTGTCCAGGTACACCCAGCCGTAAGTTAATTATTTACCAGAAGTAAGATTTCTCTTAAAACTCGTTCAGTTTCCTCGCACATTTATAAACAATACTCATGTACACTCAAAACTACTTCGAACTGACCAAGCACTGAACTCGGCATTTACTGAAGAATTGATTTCCCCAAGTTCTGTTTCATATTATCGTCCATATGTTAACTGCTAATTAGAATATTATATCACTTAATTGAACTGGCGGATAAATGCTCTTCTATAGTAACTTAACCCTGTTTTATATTTTCTAAATCCACGAAACATGCTACTGCAGACTTTAGAATCTAATCCAATGCTGAGATCACTACTGGAAAGTAACGTAGTTATATACTCCCGTGAGCAAAGTCAACCAATATTCACTTTGTCCGTATAAAAAAAGCGTGAATTCGGTTATTTAAAGCTTCAGTACGTTGAATCAAAAGACGTGCGACATATACTAGTAGCAAATTGAACGACACACCGAATAACACGACATTGTCAAAGAACGACAAAATCGATTCTTGGCTTCACCGCTTTCAGAAACAACTGACAAAATTGGGTGCGCGCGCAATCTTGTCTGGCGAAGCACGCTTGGTCTTTTTCGCATCGTTTTCTAAATTTCATTTGTTTGAATAAAACAATCCTAATGATTAAATTAGTTTTTGTTTCACTTTTTTTAGATGCATGTCGCTATTTCATGAAACAGAAATCTCGACTTCAAGAAAGATCAAGTCTGTAGACAGCCGTGTACATATTATGATTGGAATAAAAAGTTTCGCCGTCAACTTAAGGTGTATAAAACTTTATGATATGACGGCCCATAAATGGCAAAAAAATTATTTGCATTGTGTTTTAAAACTATCATACAAATTAAAGTGCTTGCATTGTTATATCAAGTAATAAACAAGACGGATGTCTACGAACATATTTACGACTGCTCCCGGAATTTGCCGAAGTCGATTGTCTTTAATCGAAGTCGCCATTCTTATCTATAAATTTCCGTTAAAACAAAATGAGCATGTGCGAAATCATTGATAAATCAGCTAAATTCGTATCAGAAAAAAAGTGTAGTTGGTATATATTGTAAACAATTTCGGCATAAAGACAAGCTAAACTTGAGTCACGAGGTACCAGTGACTGATAAACGTTTGGTTAATATGGCGTTTTCTTGTTGTTCGGTACGAACACAAGGTTAGGAATCAACAAACGATCAGGAATTTTTTTCTACATACCGAAGAGCTTCCGTAAACCTTCCGCCTACGAATATAGTTCCAATTTCACAAATCAATGCATTATAGCATAAATTCAAATTGAAATATTGTGTAAAGCTATGCAAATTCGTAATCGAGTAATACAAAATAGTCGTAAAAATTCTAAGTTCCCTTACCTAGAATACTACAATATTTAATTTCAAGGACTGATAACGTCATAAGTTTTAAATGACGTCATAATTTCCGTGCTGTACACTAATTGCAGAACTATTTATAATGATCAGATGGGGGGGAAACATTAATCAAAGTACTGAAAGCACATGGAATGGGAACACCTTTACAATTGCATGGCGGGTGTAGAAAAGCGTAGTACAAATTATGTACTTTGGTCTGAATCAAGCGAGTGAAGGCTATGGAAATTGTATCAAAAGTTGTGTGTATCGCATCATTTACGGAAGATTATGGTTACCTGCAGGAGAAGAAAACATTAAGTACTATATCACACCGGAGTACCTCAACTTTAGACAATAAGTCAAAACCTGCACAACCACTACACATGAAATACTATTTTTTATTATCAACTCAAAATGCATATTAATACTTTTATCATTATATTTATTATTCTATTATTATTAATCTGTGATTATGGTCGCTGACTTCAAATCACAGTAACCTCTCTTTGATAGATGGTTGTCGGTTCGAGCCCAGCTACCGACCATATTTCTTTATGTGAGAAAGTAGACAGTTGCTTTCGGAGGATGTGAGTCTATTACTGGTTCTTCCCAGGAACGATGGTTAGGTGAACTGTCCGCCTCATATGAGTTTGACTGTTGAAACGGGCGTAAAACAAACAAACATTATTATTATTTCGATTCTGATACTGGACATGTTTCACGGACAGTTCTGAGGTTACCGTAATGTGCACACCGGAAATAGGCGATACTAGCCGGAAGTAGCAGGTGCGCTTTTCTGATCTCCCAAAGAAGAGCTATTCAAGGACAGATAAACAACCCTTCTGAAAAGGCCTGTAAAGTTAGTGATACCTTCAGAAAATAACCCAGCACCTGCTGTATGTTTAAGTAGCAAGTTGTCTGTTGGAGATCTATTTGAGACCCCGGTGACGTCAGTAAGACCCACTTTACGTCTGACACAAGCAACAGATCGTATTTATGATGTGAATATTTTAAATTTGGTTCAAACACATCTTTTCTGTAGTCTGTATAATCCGATTCTTACTGGATAATTGGACATTTAAATTGACCTTTCGACATCGTGAACGTTGTATACATAGCAATAGTATGCATATTTCTTATATCTATAGATTTTTTATGCTGGTCTTGGAATTATGTTTATCATTTTCATCAGCCAATTGTGTCTTTATTGTACCTTTGAGATTATGATATTCATTGGAAATCATCCTCGTATAAAACACTTTTACTAAATGAAGGTGACGATATATATATTCCTCGTATAGCGCTCAGAATCTAAAGCATGATCAGGGCGACAAAGGGTCGAACATTGTTCTTGTGAAAACAAAGATACTTGATAAATATATTGCTGTTAATGAGTTTATATCAGCTCAGTGGTTAGAGCGTTGGTCTACTGATCAAAAGCTTGTGAGTTCGAACCCCAGGCGAGGCTCACACTGTCCGTGACTAATTGGACTGAATATATTAAATCCTATCTTAAATCGTTCCAACCTCTGAATTATATGGGGTTGCTTGGCAGTAGCTTGCGGATAGAATGTGGTTAGAACTGGTTAAGGCCTAAATGAAGTCCAAGGACGCTGGTTAAGATAAAATTCCCGCCACGGTATGACTGAAATAGTGTTGAAAATTGCGTTTAATCCGATTTAATAAATAAAGTAGATCGTTTATCTTTATTTCGGAACGGGACATGACAGGAAAACTACATAAATACAAAATACAACTCTAACCTCGAAGATAAACTTTACAAAGTTAACCAAAGCAAATGATATTCTACAAGTATTTACTCGATCAGTTGAAGCATTGTGGAGTTATGTGCCCTTGGTTTAATGTTCTTTTTTATTTTTCTGGCTTCGATATACATCCGCAGGTAAGCGTGAAATCGGAACTCCTGGGCGTTTGTCTAAAGAAATGCGCGTATTTCTCAATTACGGAAATGCCCGAATAGTTACGATTGGTAAGCTTGAGTAACGTTTACAGTGTCGTGTTTTAAGTCATTCTGCACTATTTTCCCTTACAATGCTTCAATTTAATCGAAACCTGACAAACGGAATAATTTAAAATCAAGAGAACTGTTTTTATCAGTACAGAATTAGATGGTAACAATTTCCAAGAATTAACAATTACCCAAGATGCATCACTTCCTTCTTCCTCTAATGAACACTTCTTTATTAAGTTTGTTCTCAATATTCTCCTCAAATATTAAATCGTTTACCTGCGTTCATTAATTTAAAGATGAATACAAGTTAATGCAATATTAGATTTTCTGTAAATCTCCGTTTTCAATCTTATCTTTGCCTCATTTATCATTCAAGCATAACATCACAAAGAACAATGATTGATAACATTTTGCAACAAGATACTTTTATGAAGAAATAAATGCCTGTATTGATCAACCAGTTTGCTTTCATGAGCATAAATTTCATTTATGAATGCCACTGTAAAGTTAGAACAAACCAATATAATATGCATAATGAAACCTCAATTAGCGACCAACCTAATACAAATCGTAGCTATTTTTAATGACCTACTTAATATTAATCTTAACTATTTATAATGTCCACTTTAATATTAATCGTACCTATTTATAATGACCACTTTCATAATAATCCTACCTATTTATAATGACTATTTGAATATTAATCCTATATATTCATAATGACTTATATTTGACTATTAATCCTACATATTTATAATGACCACTTTAATATTAATTCTACCTATTTATAATGACTTGTACTTGAATATTAATCCTACATATTTATAATGACCACTTTAATATTAATCCTACCTATTTATAATGACCACTTTAATATCAATCCTACCTATGTATAATGACTACTTGAATATTAATCCTACCTATATAATGACCACTCTAATATTAATTTTACCTATTTATAATGTCCATTTTAATATTAATTTTACCTATTTATAATGACCACTTTAATATTAATCCTACCTTTTTATAATGACCACTTTAATATCAATCCTACCTATGTATAATGACTACTTGAATATTAATCCTACCTATACAATGACCACTCTAATATTAATTTTACCTATTTATAATGTCCATTTTAATATTAATCCTACCTATTTATAATGGCCACTTTAATATTAATCCTACCTATTTATAATGACCACTTTAATGTTAATCCTACTTATTTATAATGACCACTTTAATATTAATCCTACTTATTTATAATGACCACTTGAATATTAATCCTACCTACTCATAATGACCACTTTAATATTAATCCTACTTATTTATAATGACCTACTTAATATTAATCCTGCTTATTTATAATGACTTACCTTATATTAATCCTACCTATTCATAATGACCACTTTGATATCAACCTGATTAAAACGACCACTTATTTTCAAATAAGTTTTCAATATTCCTCTTATTTCTACTTCGACAATGAGTCCACCTCAACATTAAGGTCGTTCTTTTCTGGGCTTTATATCGAGATTTTACTGATTTAATTTTGATTTTATATTTCATTTTGGTTTTAAAACACAAATATACAAATTTACATCAATCAGTACGAATGTTTCCTTTCATTAAAATTACCAATTAAGTAATGCTATCCTATATTACGAGACGTACTGTTTGATATCAACATCGAACAATCACTGTCAATTTGTTGACCTAATTTGTTATCAAAGTGATTCACTGATGGGTTTTCTAAAAAATGAATTGAGTTTTAAGTCATGTTCGCATATTTACCACAATTCTTTGATGTCTGAAATACGATTATTGTAGATTTTTAATCAAACACTAAATCGTGGATACGAATTTACCGAGCCTGATTTGGTAAACGAAGTAATTGTTTTATTTTAGTTTTCACGAGAGTGTTAAGATCATTTTGAAGTTATGTCCAGGTAACGTTGAAGAAATATATCAAACATCTTAGTAAAATCTCCAACCTTCCAAAATCTAGCTTACCAAATTCATCACAGGCTAAAGTCGGTTGCTTGGAGGAATTCGAACTCAGCGTGGTGAGTGCTATTGATTAAAAGCCTGGAACAGTAACCATTCTCAGTATTGATTTGTTTTAGTTGAAGCTATTAAATTTTATTGTAAAACTTTGAATTACTTGTACATGTAAGAAGTGGACATAATTCATCGCCTACCTAATCTCTGAGTTCTAATATACAATTGCTTAATAAGATAATAATGTAACTATCCGTATGTATCGCAACAACATACTCAGTTCAGATTTAACAAGAAAGGAAACAATAACGTTACAACAATGTGTGTTTTGTGTTTATTAATAAAAAGGATAGTAGCAGAGATTTCTATTAATTTTAACGGCTGGTTCCCATGTGAGGTTATCTTATTAAGCATCATTGCAGGGACACAGACGTTATTAGATTACGTGAATACAATCTATCATCAAACATCAGATATTAATACTTTGATCGATGCACCCATTGTTTCACATGTTTCCGGAAGCAACGACAACAATATATTTCCTTTCGTTGCACGTTTACCAACAGGAAAATAAAACTTGGAGGTCACATTTCTGCTGGTTTGATTTATCGTATAAATCAAAGTAAAATAATTGACGTCCTGAAATCAACCTCCACGGATCAGAAATGAAATCTGTAATCTTACAATTTAATGGACAATTCTAATATATCCTGTATGCTCTGTTTAGTTTAATCCTGTGAACAAAGGCCATCCCTGGAGAAAGGCATAATCTGGTCTTTATTGACAGGTGTTCTTTATTCAGAGGTTATTTTGTTGATTTTGTTAAGTTTTAAAAGAATGATATTTCTTTGGCAATAATTAAAAAAAACAGTGCCGGTAAGACTGGAAATAAAAATAAGTTTGTTATGAGTGCTCCGACCCAGATTTTTAGCACTGGGTAGGTACGTATGGATTTATTTTTAGTATATAACAATAGTAAAATATATGCTCCCAAAAAATAATCCATAAAAATTCATGCGCGAGTCACGGCTAAGCAAAGCTGATTCCAAAAATCGGTATGTTTGTACTTCCATAATGAATCTCTGCCTAAAGCTTTACGGGCGTGTTTTAAAAACCCAGTCCTAATATGGCTAATGTAGATGATATGTATGGGCCTTCTCATATAAACGCTTGTGACATTTCGTGACAAGTGTATGAGACGTAAAGCGGTTCTTTATTCCCTAGTGGTCATAGTTTGCATGTACAGCTAGAATCTGTGTAATACAGTCATCTAGCTTGTATACAAATCGAGAAAAGCATATTCTGTTTCTTGTTTAGTGTTGTTTTATAGCGCATCGACAACAAATGTCATGGTTACATAGCGCGAACTAAAAATTAAAAAGGGAAGTCACGATTCTACCATGGTACTAGTTTCATCTAACAAATCTAACATCTAATTTTACCTAACCAGTATTTTATGATTATAGATGAACTAAACAAACCAAGGATTATACTGGTGCAACACAATACTTTATAGTGGGATGTTTATATCGACAATTCAGCTCTAGAAATTCATGTAAAGCTGTGAACTTAAGAAGTAAGCACCCATGAAAGTGTAGAATTCAATTACAGACAAACCTGTGTTAACGGTAACCTCTGAATAAAGGCCGCCCTGTGAATGAAGTCCATTCTTTTAAAAACCGTCATTTATTATTTCGAACAAAATTACCTTTGAATAAAGGACACCTGTCAATAAAAGCCACATCACGTCTTTCCCAAGGGTGGTCTTTGTTCGCAGGTTTGACAGTGCGTGTACATAGTCACTGGCATGATAATATGTAATGGAATACCTTTCATTATTCAACATTGTGATTACAAGTCATGTACACTTTACCTCAGTCGTGAAGCGAAATATACCATGTTTCCTTGTACAAATTAACAAGGACACTATGTCGCATTTATACATATAATTATAGTGTCCTGCCATATGCTAAGAGAGACAAAAATAAACCTGTTTTAAGAAGGACTTCATTAAACAACGAGTGTTGAGTATTACACACGTAACTCGCGGTGTACTAGCACTACGTATAACATGACCAACACAGTCGCCTCCCTTGAAATATACTGCAATAAAGCCAAAAGCTGTAAGGTGAGCAAATTTGAGATATTTTGGTCATATACAAGTAAATCATGATGGGGTTGTTGACAAGGTACTGAAGATAGCTAAACAGTCTAAATTAAAGTTCAATAACAAAAAGATTCAGTTCAAAGTGAGTTCGGTTATTAAATATATGGGGAACATTATAAGTTCAGATGACACGAGAGTAGACCTGGACAAATTAGAAGCAAATATAGAAAACCCTGAACCAGAAGATAAGACTGGTGTTCAGAGATAGCTAGGGACTGTTAATTCCTGAGGATCATACACCCCAAACATGTCTGAGGTAACGGCGAGACTTACAGCTATTACTTTATGGAAGAATGTTCCATGTGCTATCGCATAAGCATCTATAGAGCTTGGACAGATGCTGAGAAAAGGTACGCAATATGTGAAAGAGTTGCTATCAGTAGTTTTCGCGACTACGAAGTGCCATGACTACATACTACTATATGGTAAAACCGTGAAAGTACAAAATGATCATCGTTTTTTGAAGAGCATCCTGAAGAATGAAGAAAGATTTGAATGCTAGTCATCCGAGGCTATAGCTATTCCTACTAAGGCTTGAAAAGTATTATATCAGATTCCTGAAGTCGCTGATACAATGCCATGAGCATACATAAAGCAGCAGAAATGATAAAAGTAGTAATGATATAAACATAAACATACACAAACTATTGAGAAATCACCCTATGTGTGACCAGCTTTGTAGAATCTGAGCTGAGCTGCGTTACAAAAAGATGAAACACTACTGCAATGGCAAATGGGAACCAGCAATCGTGACAGAAAAACTTGGGGCGCCGAGGTCTTACAACATTGTAGCCAAATATGGAAAGGAACCGCGTCGTAATATTGTACAATTACAAAAAAACAGAAACTTTACCGCAGATCGATCCAGATATTGACTATGAACCGCTTTTTGCACTATTGGGGACAATAGCATAAACATTACTTTTAAGTTTTAAAGTCTCCTAATGTGTTTTGTTTAGCAGTGCAGTAAAATATATGACCCGCCACCGAGGTCGAGTGGTTAATATCGCTGACTTCAAATCACAGTAACCTCTCACTGATGCAGGGTGGTGGGTTCGAATCTCATGTCTCTTTATGTGAGAAAGTAGGCAGATGCTTACGGAGGATGGGAGTCTCGTACTGGTTCTTCCCAATGAGCGGTCCGCCTCATATGACTCTAACTGTTGAAAAGGGGACGTATTATATGTATATTATGTAATGTCACAGGGTTCTGTGCTAGTAATATCTGATCTTGAGGAGTATTACTATGCCTTAATATAGCATAATTATAAAAAAAAATCAGAAAGCTGTGAGAAACACGCTTTAAATTTAAACACTTTATTAACAAAAAGTTTATGATTCTAACATTCCTGGCGTTGTTAGCACATTACTGAACTTAAAACCATGTGCTATATAACTGTTGAATTATACTTCATTGTTTATCTTGCTTCGCTGACATTTTCATGAGTTCCGTCATACTGGAAAGGTTATCATAACTATCCTAGTGTTGAAATGTTATCCCAAGAACTGATGACAGGTGTGAACTTTTACATGGGACAATTATCTAAACATTCCCTGGTTCATGTATTACAAATCTAACATCTTGATATTATTGAATATTTTACTGTTTACAAAATAGACTAAAAGACTAAATAGACTTAGAATTAATTATTTGATGAAAAGGAGATGCCATATATTGTACTAAACAATGTAGCTAGTCGTGTATGATGCGTTGTTGTTTAAATAACACAAACAGCACAGTATTACAATATCCATGAACAATTAAGTTAGTTTTGTAATTAGATTCGTTTTCTTCAAGGCCTTTTGGTAAAATGGTCAGGTGGCTATTCAAATCATGAATATGTATTTGTATACCTAATTACAAAAACTGACCAATAATTGCAAAGATTTTGCAGGACTTTAAAAAGGGTTTAGGTCAAATGAATAAATTAATTAGATTGAAGCTCTTTGCCCGGGGATTTAAGAAAGTCACGAACGTTTAATTACTGTATCAAACTTAAGGTAATTGAAGCAACATAAAAGGGAACAATTTAAGATAAAACTCATTTAAAAACATAGATTGCTATCAACCATTAACTTAAAATGACCTTTCATTACTCTGGACAGATAATCATATTAAACAAAAGATACAGGGGAAACAACAAAGTCACGACATAGAAAAATAACATAAATCTTAGTATAATAATAATGACTTTATTTCAAGAGGCTGCACATGATTTGGGTAAAACCAATCTTCCATGAGGACCTCAAAGTAAAAAAATACATTTTATGGTGATTTATACAATATTTTCCAAAACAATACATTGACTTATGATAAAATATTATAACTGTATTATAAACAAGTAATAATAAAACAAGATCAGGAGAACAAATTAGATGTTAGAAAAACTCTAAAATAAATTAGTAACTTGAATGTACACTGAGAGTGGTATTTAGTTTATAAAATGTATTTCTCAGTATGTAATACTAATATGTCAGTAAAACTTCTCGCTTATTTTTACCTTTCCGTACGCTTTACCTGTTTTTTTTTTTTAATGAGAATGTCACCAGAAACGAACAATGTTTAGGCCCAAACGCGCTTATTATCAATTTTTGATACTTCTACATTTCCATTGAGACATATGCATTTTTAATTTGTACAGGTGTAGCAGGAATTGTTATTTTCACTACTTGGAGAATATAGTACCAATATCATATGATTGTCTTTTGTTTACTCACGTGTTCAGCCCCCCTTCTGCGCAAACAATTAATGAATCTAACTTATAGCCTGATTTGTATTGAAAATCTTCTTTAATACACACCAGTTCTTACTTGTTTCCATTTTTAACTGTATCCGATCTTCCTGGCAATCCCAATAGGATGCCGACATTGGCAACAAACTTCACACTGTCACACCAACCCTCGGCAAATGGCAACCCTCTTACAGGTCCAATTGTCGAGAAGAAGTAATACTATCAAGATGCAGAATTGGTCATTAAAGATGATATGACAGAATGTACTAGTATTCTATGCGTTGCACCACATTCTACTAGTATCAGACATGTTCTTGTTTACTGCATCGACCTTCAGTCAATCGTAGAAAACATTTTACTGTCGAGAACATGAACATCTTTTGCAATTGTCAAATCTGAAACTTCATGTATAATCAATTATCTAAAAGGAAGTAGGACTTTACAGTAGACTACTAGACTGTAATACTTTTTAAACACTTCATTTTTATCAATGTTAACTATTTAGTTAACTTTTGTCATTACAATCAAATTGCTAACAAATTTATGTCAGTCACCCTTCGTTCTCAATAATACTTAATTTTATTACATCACTTAAATATCTATTGACTTCCCATTTAATTTTTATTGCGCACAATATGACAATTTGCTGTTGATGCACCAGAAGACAACACAAAACAAACATCTTACTTGTTCTTCAAACATCGATCATCTTTAAGACTGTTTCTGGTTACCAAGGATACGCCAGTAAGGTTCCTATTATTTCATCACCTCTTCAGTTTGATTTAATGTTTCAGTACATGGATATGTGATACCGAATGTGAGCTAGTCTACATTTTATTGCAAGCGAAGAATGCAAAATTCCCCGAGTGGGCCCCACTTAGAGATATTATCTATGATACAGCGTCCACGACGAGGTTAGTCAGCGGCGAGTCTGTATCAGGCAAACACTACACAGTTAACCCTAGATGCAACACGTCTGGTGAGATTTTCTTCTAAGAAACATTTCTTTGATGGATTATCGATTGCGGTAAGTACCAGTACTTCTTATATTTGACGGAGGTTGGGATTTGACTGTACTGGTTTTGTTTAGTTAATATCGAATGTAAGTTGTTCCAGCATCATAAGCCCCTAAGGCTTATAGATATGTTACGATTATAATTATATTCATATTCATTTTCGAGGTAGTACACGTATATAGCGGAGACATCTATGTCTCATATATGTAGAACATTGAATGAACATTCGGATCAGATATAATAATAATAAAGACTTTATTTTACGAGGAAACTTATTTGACAATAAACAATCAATCTTCCATAAGATCCTCAACAATGAACAATGAACTAGAAAACAACAGTTACTATGCAAAGAAAATAATAATATTTGATATTTTGGCCCCTATGATGTCTCACATTATAAGTTGAAAAATTCATAAAAGAGTACGTGTCACTGAAAGGATTTGAAAAAAACCTGAGGTATACCTATGCATATAGAAACTTGATCAAGACAATATCTTCAGCTGTGACAAAAACGCTTAATTCAATATAGACACACCATAAGAGCCAGCGTATCATTATACATGTGAACAACATAAAAGCATAAACTTCGTTTTAGATACATGTATTTACAAAAAAGTGAAACTGAAACGCTGCATGTAAGAACATATTTCTTAATGATTGATGACAACATTGATGTCCTGTTGCTCTTCAAAATCGGCAAATTTTCGCGCGGCACGAGCATTTCTTGTCTATGTTAATAACTTGGATTATAAATTTGTGTCGTGGTGATGGCCGATAGTTAACTTGTATATCTGAATATAAAGCGGCCGTAAGCTTGGTTTATAGCGAACAGCCATAACAACATATTTAAACATAGCAGCAGTTATTTTTATGCACCAGCCATTCGAACTGGCGGAAGAACATAAAGCACGGTGGTTAACCGACTCGGACTTTTTTTTATCAAATCAGCGTCCCGGACTCATTCTATAAAATTTAATAGCGACTGCGTCATCAAGCTAACACTAGTGAATATCACGTGACCTGGGTGTACATATTGTCCCGGACTATTTTTTATCGAGGAAAGGACTTATACAGATTAATGTTTAAAAACAATGGACAAACATCCTGATTCAGGCGTAAAAAACACGTAAGATTTTGAAATTTTCTATACCACGGAACTTTAACATGTCATTCAAAATCATAAACTATTTCTTGTTTTATTCTTTTCATCAAGAAAAAAATCTGAAGTTTCTCAGTGAAAAGTGAACGGTGCATCTGAATATTTACCTAAAATAACAATAAAAGTACACCGATTTTTCGGACTTAGTGATGGTCCGTCAGCGTACACATGATAGGTGATTTGTGCGTCTAAAGGAAGCTACGTGCGCGCTGGACTAGAAGTACTGTTCATGTGTATATATAGGTCTCAGGTAATACTCTCGCGCTGACATACGAGCAGAGGCCTAAGGAAGGGAGATTTTTAGGTGTGCTCTTATTTTGTAAGATTCTTTTCTTTTAGCACGTCAGGAAGCCTACTTATGATTGTGCAAAATCGAAATCTAATTGTCTGAATCACCGTAAATCAGTTGTGTTGGTTTTAATAAATTTTATATATGTAACGTAAAATAATGGTCACTAGTATAATATACACATAAAGTAGATGCACAGCAGTTACCATGGTTATACACGTATATGATTATTGAGTAAATTGATCGACCAATACACGGTCAGCAATGTTAATGTTTGACTTAGTTACAATATTTGCTTGATAACGAAGTATGCAGATAAGATGCATTATAACCAAGCATGATCGTATACCTGCCAGGTGATCTCCAGGTGGCTGTATTTTGTTGATTGTTTCTCTACCGAGATTTTCATAATATCCCCTGTGTAGTTTTACGTATAGGCTGTGTTAGAAGCAGGTAAATAAATGTATACATGTATTAGTAAAACTGCCTGATTGATTGGCTCGTTTATTTCTGCATATCATATACATATGTCTTACAATGAAATTATACAAAGAATTTGTAATGAACTAGTGATATTGCATTCAAACAAAACTAGATCTGACACAGAACTGCTATCACATAATTTTTAAGACATTTTCATGTAGAGCTCTATATCAATACTTTTTAAAGCGTAAACCGAAATTGAAAAATTTATCTCGAGACATATATACAACCAGGGATGCTATATTACATATTATAGCATCCCTGATACAACACAGGATGACCCATGCTAGTTTTGCAACTTATTTCCAAAGGGGATAAATAACCTGGTTATAAACAAGGAATTTAAATATGTAAGTCCTTGTTAAAAGCAGAGACAGATAGATAGATTTATTCAGCATATAAAACACATGGTATGGTACATTACAATACATGAATGTTTTAAAAACACATAGTTACAAAGACTAGAATAATACATTTAATGACATATAATACTACTAAATTTTTGGATGTACCAGTACATGTATATATATACACAAAAAAGGAAAAGTGAATTTCCTTATTTCCATTGTGGAAATATGTATATAAGTCCTTGATTATACGTCTCTGTTAAAAGTAAGAATTTATTAATGTATTGTAAAATAATACGGATGATTCAAATATTATTTGTATTAGGCCTAATTTATACTTAAAACTTATAATATAACATATCAATCACTTTTAAGCCAAACTAGTGTTTAGATTAATATTTGTTCTTCGTGTCGTTAAAAATTCTTATTCCTCTCAGTGCTTTGATTTTCAACTCGCATGTCGCCATTATCATTATGGCATCTTGCTGCGTATTGATAGAAGTCGGTTATTCCTGACCCTGTGATCGTAAATATATGTCAAGTTTGGTAGTTTGAATTTTTGTTCGATTTCGTTTGCTATAAGGTTTGTCACTTCATAATTCATGGAGATGGCGTGTGCATTAGCTTTAATTTACTATATTGTCATACGTTTTCGCGACACTGAGAGTGTTAAATAGCGTTCAGGCCAAGTCGTACCTTAGTCAACTCGTACCCAAATTTGGTCAATTCGTACCATAGTCAACTAGTACCCGAATTTCATTCTTTTTTGTTGTTGTATCGTTATTCTTTTGATGAATGCATGTTATAACGTTATGTTTTTAATAATTTGAAACAAACACTCATATTTGTCTAATTAATTTTTGTGATAGATCAGAGACGTATAATACAAGAGATAGGCAACTACGCGAAATCTCCCAATATCTCGTATGTCAATCGCGATATTTAGCGTGATCGCTCAGTTCGGTATATAGTACGTCTACACGGTACGAGTCCGGATAGTGTTGTCGATTATACAGTATATATATAAATAATGGCAATTCGGAAAGGGCATGCGAGTGACATTATCGAAAACAAAAAGACTTATAATAATATTTAATATTATAGAGACGTTGATCCATAGCTGTCAGAATTTAGGGTCTTCAATATATCTATGCTGTTTTCGACTATACAATATGACCGATTTTTTATTGATGCTTGTGTACAATGTGGATTATTCTGTTTAGCGACATAAAATAATTTCCTTAAAAAATGAAATTTAAAGACCTCATTCATTGTTCATCAGTCAACACCTCTCACTTATTTTTGAAGGTGTGAAGTTGGTATATTGTCCTTATATAAACACGACATGCAGTTGCCAATTATATTTTTTCTCTGTCTTTGTAATTTATTTTCTGAGTAACACTAGAACTTACATCACGTCTTCCTCAGACTTTCTCTCATGGCATGACGAATGTCTAGATTTAAGATTACTTTTGGTGAATATACCGATTATGGAAACAATTAATCTGTTTCCAACAAACAACAGTTGGAAACTGACAATGTCACCAAAAAACATGTATGGCTGAATCATCTTAAAGATAACAGATCTATGGATTTTCTTATTTTTTGTGGAATTTTGTTACTAATGCTGCATATAGATGTTCGGCGAGTTGCTTATCTATTAATATGTCATCGTATAATATCATTAATATCAACATGAACCATATTGAAAAAAAATATGATTTTACCCCCGGTAGTTCTTTTTTCAATGTCATACATTTTGTTATTTTGTCAGGCCTTTGAAGTTAACATCAAGTGGCTATCTTGTGTGAAAATTTGTTTTGTTTACCATATTAGGGATTATGCAATCAAGGGAATTACTGGTCCCAGAACAGTATGGGTCCATAGATATCATCAGAAACATGTGTCACCAAAAGTTTTATGGTCATGCATTGTTTATTACAGCTGACATGCGTGACACTTCAAGACTAATATATGTGTTCAATCAGATAACATTCAAGAATGAAAAATCAATTATTTAAAAACAACAATGTGTTTGCGAAAAGAAATACCCAATAAATCACGAAGTTTACTTGAAAAACTACAGGTGTCAAATAAATCAGTAGAATAATATATATATATATTTAACTTTTCTTGTATAGAATAAACACATTTTTTAGTTTCAAGGGCTGAAATTAAATATTTCAAAGAATATACATTAAAACAGACAAAATATATTGATATATTTCTATACTGTGTGTGCGTGGTGTGTGTGTGTTTTATGACATATTTCTTTTCCCTGACGGAAGTTTCAAGCTTGTCAGACATGTTTTTACCTTTTCGCAAAGTCTCACTGTCTGAAAAAAAATATGATTATCGCAGTCTAAAATACTGGAATTAGAGAAATCAAGCTAACACCAGCCTAACAGTTCTCAAATTTTAGCAGCTACAGGTTTCTAGACAGATGTTGTTATTTGGCATTGAATTTCACTTTCATTCTTTAAAGGGTAATTAACCATTTTAAATTTGAATTCCGAGACAAATATCCTCATTTAAGTGTTGAAACTGCTGGCAACCATCAATTACAGATTATCAAAGTCTGAAATTAAAGAAATCAAACGATAAGTTCTCAAGTTTTAGCGACTACAGTTTTGATGTTATGACCCGGCCTAGAATTTAACTGAAACTTTCAGTCTTTAAAGGGTAGCCAATTTATATTTTAATTCTGAGGCAAATATCCTCATTTGAGAGTGTTGAAACTTCGGGCAACCATCAATCACACATTATCACAGTCTAAAATAATGGAATTATAGAAATAAAGCTAATAGTTCTCAAGTTTTAGCGAGTACAGTTTTGATGTTATGAATCGGCCAGGAATTTCACTGAAACTTTCAGTCTTTAAAGCGTAACCATTTTAAATTTGAATTCTGAGGCAAATATCTTCATTTAAGAGTGCTGAAACTTCGGGTAACCATCAACCACATATCAACAAAGTCAAAGTAACTTGAATTATAGAAATCAAACGAATAGTTCTAAAGTTTTAGCGAGTACAGTTTTTATGTATTTGCTAGGCCTAGAACTTCACTCGAATAATCAGACTTTAAGGGTGACATCAGTTTAAACATAGATTAAGATATATAATCGAATCTGAGAGCATTGAAACTTTGGGCAACCATCAATTATGTATCAACAAAGTCAAAAAAATTTGAAGTTTTGAAATCCAGCAATTAGTTTTCGAGTTTTAGCGAGTACAGTTTTGATATTATGATTCGGTCAGGAATTTCACTGAAACTTTCAGTCTTTAAAGCGTAACCATTTTGATTTGAATTCTGAGGTAATTATCCTCATTTGAGAGGGTTGAAACTTCCGGCAACCATCAACCACATATCAACAAAGTCAAAATAACTTGAATCATAGAAATCAAACTTAAAGTTCTGAGGTTTTAGCGAGTACAGTTTTTATGTATTTGCTAGGACTAGAATTTCACTCGAATAATCAGACTTTAAGGGTGACATCAGTTTAAACATAAATTAAGATATATAATCTAATCTGAGAGCATGGAAACTTCGGTCAACCATCAATCATGTATCAACAAAGTCAAAATAACTTTAATTATTTAAATCCATCAATTAGTTCTCGAGTTTTAGCGAGTACAGTTTTGATGTTCTGGCCTTCCCCACCCACCGCAAGTTACAACGCAAATCCACTCGGTACAGTACTTGTTTATTTCAATGAACTCGTCGAGTATGTAGATAACATATATATACACACACACCCTTAAATGATCTAATAATAATTTTCTAAATTTTATGCATTCAGCTAGTGTTCGATATTAGTGAAGTGAAGTTGATAAACAGAGACGTAATTAAGCAACCGTATCTCAATGATACAAAATGGCGGACGACGGTTGCGGTTGTTGATCGCGTGAGAAATCCCGCGGCGCATACGAGATTTCCCGGTATTTCCTTATCTCAAAGAACGAGTTGCCTATCTCTTGTATTATACGTCTCTGGATAGATCTAATGCTGCTTTAGGTACAATGTACCTTACTCAGGTTGATCATCTTGAACCTCAGTCAACAAGTACCTACATTCATATGATTTTTTAGGGTTTGTTGGTCTTTTTTATTAATCATACTGACAATTATCTGTGGATATGGTATTTTGCAGGTATCATAAATGATTTTTTCCTCACGAGAAATACGGTTTACTATCGTCAACTACCATTATCATTGATTTCTTCTTCTTCCATGTAATTTGCAGGGCCCACTCTGGGGCATTATCGCAAATATTTAGAGACAGAGGTGAGATACAAGGAATCCGGGTGCGATACCCTAGCTCGTTTCGAATAGAATTTTATAGATTCCTTGGTTCTTTAACGTGCCCGGTGTAAAGCACCGATACACGCGAGACTACCAGTACCTCTGGGTTTCCTACCAGGATCATCTCTAGTTGGGTGGGAAACACTAAATAGCGTTTCTTTGAAATGACCAAGTGTCCCGGCCGAGAATCCAACCCGGGACCTCTCGATCAGGAGTCAAGCGTCTTACCACTCGACCACCGTGCGACCATTTTTGTTCGCATGCTAGCTGTGAAGTCATTAACCGCAATACATGTGCAGGGCTCGACACTAACACTGGTTCCTTGGCCTGAGACCAGTGGTTTTTGTGCAGGACCATTAACTCATGGAATTTGAATGGTCCGATGGACCACTGAAAATTCAAGGAGGAGTATCAATATCCTACTGTAAATAGACAAATAACAACATATTAATAGTTGAAAGGACCACCTGAAAGTCTGTTGGACCAGCAGGTTTCAAAAGCTGGTGGTCCTCTGGTCCACCATGGAAGATCAGTTAGTGTCGAGCCCTGATGTGCATACGTGGGAAATTTCTGCTAAACACTCCCATTTGTCCTTGAAACTGGAAATAATATGAATGTGTCTTACCAAAAGCATGGTCATTTTCAACCGTTTGTATGTGTGGCAAATTCTCATTACTAGGTAAACAAACATTCCTTGATGGATTCTGGACACTTGATTTCACATAATCCTTTCCCGCAACAGTCACAATCTATCTCAAGGTCTGCACTTGTTGCAATATACTGGTGTACTTTCAAATATTGATAATCCAGGATCTCTTGCCTTAAACTTTATATGTTATTCTTCATGATACTAGTGTATGTTTTCTTGGCTAATGTCTCCATGGACAGTCCATGTTTCATTGTGATGGTTTGTTTTACTTCTTTTGATACAACAATAGTATTCACGAGTTCGTCACCAGGTGCTCAATTTTGAACGCAAGTTATCAATAATTTGAGGAACAGAACATTGAGTTGCCTTTTTGTGGATACTCTGTCTGACATCAGTCTGTTATATTTATAATTACTTAAGATAATATAATGTATATCCCATATTGTTGTCATTACAATAAATTGTAGTAAATATCAGTTAGTATGTCTTTAAATGCATAGATCTCAAGTGCTTTTGTCCATTTTTATCCACCATTTCTCTTGATCATCAGTATATAATGTCAGTCTTCACGAATAACTTCTTCAAGTATCAGCCATTTGGTCCTGTAAATATGTAAATTTTGCCAGACAAAATGAACTTTTACCAGACCAAATGTTAACCTGTCTGCATGATCAAATTTTGTTTCTACAACATTAATCAAAGAATATTTTTTACACTTTTTATTTTTTATTAGTCATAGAACTATGGACTGTACGGTCTGGCCTATATTTTTTGTCATTAAATGCCACAACAAAATGATGGCTCAGTCAATTGTGAATCAGCATCATTTGCATTGCGTCTTCGTCTTCACCAACATGGGTTAGAATATCCATCCAATAGGCCTTCAATTACTTTCTCGCTGACTGCTTAGTGGACATTTTGTTATTGGGATTATCCCTGTACTCAATATATGCATCGGTCTGGGCTACATGTACTTCCTGCAGCAGCATGCAGCCTCAGGAAAATGGTCATGTACCATTTAGAATTTTTGTGAGGAAAATGCATTTGTTCCCAACTTTTGATCAAGAAGATCAACTCCACCCATCCATGGACTGGTTGTAAACTTCAGCTATCACTGGTTTTTCAACAGCCCCGTAACCCCCTCCTGCCCCCCCCCCCCTTCCTGATTCTTTCATTTAATGTGTCATTTGAATCAGTAGTTGATGATGCCATGCACAATGATCTTCATTGGAATTACTGTCAGTATCAAACATAACTTATGAATCTGAAAATACAAATAACCAATACATTTTGTATACCTACTAGGTATCAGTGTTGACTATCTGCCTACTATGTAGTATCCTCCTGAAAAATTTGTTTATACATGCATGTGTATGTAGATGCCAAATAAGTCTAAGTTTATCTGCAATGATTGAATATTAGAAGCTCTAATGGACCCAAAGCTAAACTACTGTGTAGGTGAGTAAATGTAAGTTATATAGATTGACTTTAAAACATGATACATACATGTGTACACATATATATTACATTGACACAGTGTCTATTTTACATTATACAGTTTATATATATAATTAAATATAATATAAGTATGACCAAACATGTTTAATGTTTTGACATTTTTCTGTTACTCAAAGTTAACAAAATATTAAATGACTAGAAGTAAAATGAGCATGTACATATTTAATTTTGTCAATTTTGACTTTGGCGAGCATCCAAAGTGCATTATTTATCCTTGTTTACACAGGCTGAATTTGTTATTTTGTATTTTGTTTGTAGAAGATTAAATTTTGCCAGGAAAACTCACATGGACACTATTCCCCAGCAATGTGCTGTACACATGCAGGGCATATAAATTGCATACAGACAACATTCTCAGAAATTCTCCATTATTATGATAAAAATATGCATTTGTGTTAGATAATATAGGGACTAACCTTTGTTAGCCATATACCGGTACTTCTCCCATGAAGTCATATCTTGTTAGCCATATACCGGTACTTCTCCCATGAAGTCATATCATGTTAGCCATATACCGGTACTTCTCCCATGAAGTCATATCATGTTAGACATATACCGGTACTTCTCCCATGAAGTCATATCTTGTTAGCCATATACCGGTACTTCTCCCATGAAGTCATATCTTGTTAGCCATATACCGGTACTTCTCCCATGAAGTCATATCATGTTAGCCATATACCGGTACTTCTCCCATGAAGTCATATCTTGTTAGCCATATACCGGTACTTCTCCCATGAAGTCATATCATGTTAGACATATACCGGTACTTCTCCCATGAAGTCATATCTTGTTAGCCATATACCGGTACTTCTCCCATGAAGTCATATCATGTTAGACATATACCGGTACTTCTCCCATGAAGTCATATCATGTTAGCCATATACCGGTACTTCTCCCATGAAGTCATATCATGTTAGCCATATACCGGGACTTCTCCCATGAAGTCATATCTTGTTAGCCATATACCGGTACTTCTCCCATGAAGTCATATCATGTTAGCCATATACCGGTACTTCTCCCATGAAGTCATATCTTGTTAGCCATATACCGGTACTTCTCCCATGAAGTCATATCTTGTTAGACATATACCGGTACTTCTCCCATGAAGTCATATCTTGTTAGCCATATACCGGTACTTCTCCCATGAAGTCATATCTTGTTAGCCATATACCGGTACTTCTCCCATGAAGTCATATCTTGTTAGCCATATACCGGGACTTCTCCCATGAAGTCATATCTTGTTAGCCATATACCGGTACTTCTCCCATGAAGTCATATCATGTTAGCCATATACTGGTACTTCTCCCATGAAGTCATATCTTGTTAGCCATATACCGGTACTTCTCCCATGAAGTCATATCTTGTATTTGCTCAGCTGCTTCAGGCTACTTTGTGCCATTTTGTTGATGTAGTAAAATTTCAGATAGTCACAAACCGACCAATCCATCTCAATGGGTTGTTTAGTCGATTTGATAAACTGGTTTAAAAATACCAGGTAAACAGTAACCGAAATCTGTTGCACATACTGGGTTGTAAAAAAAAGTCTGGTTTAAGTATCAATAAACCAAGGGCAGTTAGTTGGTGATGAATGCACCTTTACTGTGTTGATATTACATGATCAGTATGTCATTGTTTACTGTTCAACATTTATATTTAATCTTTCAGTTATGATATTACTGGAACGAAGAATGGGAAGACCAGAAAGATGTTATAATTTGATGATTTACCATCACTGGTAAGTTTTTTAGCTCTATTATATGGGTATATTTGATAAGAATTGAATCTGTTGTTGTACATGTTGTAGGTACTGAGCAACACAATTTATAGTGGGGCCACTTTGGGGCCAATGATTGACAGGTGACATCATCGAGTGTTTTTTATGTATGGACATCATGCGATTAGGTGTAAATGTCATTCCCGTCCGTTTTAAATTATGTTCATAACTTACTATAAGGTATGATTATAGCTCACTATACTTAAGTCAATACAAATGCAAACATTCGGTACAATTAATACACTTGATATTTGAAGAGGTCAACACTAGGGCTGCAACGATTCGGGTACCCTACGGTTCGGTTCGAGTTCGGATATAACCTTCTCGGTTATCGAATATTCGATTCGGATATCTACATCAATATAGACTACGTAAATTAACGTAGGATTTTTTAACCTGACCCCATATGTTTCGTAAAAAAATAAGTTTTTCTCAAACTCTTTTTACTCAACTTATTCATTAATCATACATGAATTTCTATTGTTCTGTTGTATGCAATTCAGAATGTCGTATTTGAAAAAGTTACAACGTTGATCTAACAACAGTTTCCCACAATTGAAACAATTTACCAATTGTACACTTTTTGGTCGAAGACTTAATATTTCTAGGTAAAAAAAACACCCAAGTTCATTCTTGATTTTCTATTCTATTGTACCGTGAAACTGAGGGCAGACTTGGAAATTTTAATATGCCAAATATACGTACTGTACAAGTCATTCTACTGTTTTAACAAATATTTGTATGCACATTTTTGAAGTGCATTTATAACATACGACTAGTCTTCAAACCAAGATCTTTTCTCAAACCCAAACTCTCCCCACACATTCGATTTTAGTGACGCTGGTGGATCAACAAGCAGTTTTTCGTGGGCCATACTTGTTTTTGTTTACATGCAACGCAGTAAATGAAATGACGCGCGCTGATTGGATAATATTATTGCTGGCGTACGCTAAATGACAGTGCCAAACCGAACCGAACCGAAAATACGGATTCCAAATCGGATAATCGATCCGATGCCATGCATTCGGATATATTTGAACTTCGGTGAATCGTTGCAGTCCTAGTCAACACATATATAAGTATGTGACTAGTAAGTACCTATAAACATTAAATTCTTACTTTTTATTTCTTAGTCTGTTTTTATGCAATGTTGAAAAAATGAAATTTTAACGCAGTGTTGAACAGATTGTGTCGTCTTGTCAACTGTACATATGATACTTTTGCCGAAAGCCCTCAGATAAGATTGCTATTGTTCTCTTAAGGGCTTTGTCTTCAAATGGGTAACGATCTAAGGGCTTGCACCGAGAGAATGGACACTTGCAATGGATATCATATTAGTAAGATATAACTTAAAATTTTAAGACCTTATTTTTAGCTCACATGAGCACTTCATGCTCAGGGTGAGCTTTTGTGATCAGTCTTCGTCCGGCATTGTGCGGCGTCAAACTTGACCTTGTGAACACACTAGGGGCCACATTTTTAGCTCAATTTTTGCAAACCTTGGTCAGAATGTTAATATCGACAAAATCTTGCACGAGTTTGATATTGGGCCATTTAGGGTAATAAACTAGGTCATCGGGCCAAATAAGGGAAATTCTTGTGAACACTCTAGAAATTACTGTTTTGATTGTATCTTCATGAAACTTTGTCAAAATGTTTATTAAATGATATAAAGGTCAAGTTTGACAATGGGTCATCTGTGCTCAAAAACTAGGTCACTTGGGCAAATTGCTTGAAAACCTTGTGAACACTCTAGAAGACACTGTTTTGATCGTATCATCATGAAACCTTGTCAGAATTTTTGTCTTTATAATATCTTGGACAAGATCGAACATGAGTCATCTGGGGTCAAAAACTAGCTTGCTTGCTAAAATTTTATGTAAACCATGTGAACACTCCATATTTCACAGTCATAATTGAATCTTTTCCAAACTTTGTCAAATTGTTTGTTTAATTAACTAGGTCAAATCTTAGGAAAACCTTGTTAACACTGTAGATGTCACAGTTTTGATTGGATCTTCACCATACCTTGTCTGAATGTTTGCCTCAATGATATATGGGTCGAAGATGAACATGGGTCAGCCGGGGTTAAAACTAGGTCATCAGGTCAAATCTTAGGTAAAAACCTTGTTAAAGCTCTAGATGTCACGTTATAATCAGATTTTCGCCAAACTTTTTCAGATTGTTTGTCTTGATGATATTAAGGACAAGTTTAGATATGGGTTACCTTGGATCAAAAACTAGGTCATCGGGTCAAATCTTAGGTAAAAACCTTGTTATAGCTCTAGATGTCACGTTATAATCAGATTTTCGCCAAACTTTTTCAGATTGTTTGTCTTGATGATATTAAGGACAAGTTTAGATATGGGTTACCTTGGATCAAAAACTAGGTCACATGGTCAAATCTTAGGAAAACCATGCCTATGCTGTAGTTGTCATGGTTTTGATTGGATCTTCACCAAACCTTGTCAGGATGTTTTTCTTCATGATATGTAAGGCAAATTTAAACATGGGTGTTCTAGGGTAAAACTAGGTCACAAGTTCAAAACAATGTTTTAATTAGTGAACAATGATTGTCATGTGAGCGATATAGGGCCATCTTGGCCCTCTTGTTTCACACATTGACATAAAATATGTTGTTGTTAATAATACATGATTAATTGTTTAATGAGTAAATGATCACACAATGATTTATACATACTTAAATCCAATACTTTATTATAAAAAAAACGACATCTTTTAATCCTGATCTAATGTAACTTCTTGTCATATCTAATTATCTATTTAAAAAATGACTGCATATATCAACCCATACATTCTTGAAAGTAATGGTACTTCTTTTTCTTGTCTTACGATGATACTTTGAAAGTTTTTATGCTGTTCTATTAGCAATTTCAGGTATCATTTTTCTTTTAAGATGTGGATTGTTGGGGTACAGTCCAAATATATAACAATAATTAGGTTTCCACATGCATTACAAACAGGGCACAAACATTTAATTTTATCAAATTTTGATAAAAATGATGAAAAACTTTCAAAGTTTTGGTCAGTAAAAGGTGACAATTTAATAATACTAAAATTCATATTTCCAATTCTATTGGACAGTTCTAGTGCTGTTTTTTTTTCTGTTTAACAAATCTTGAAATGGCGCTATTGGCTCTACTTTGGGCTGAAACAGATGAATGTTGTTTTTGCTCACGCCGATTTTATCACTTCATAATTGTTCTTGTTGTCCTGCATTGAATTTGTCCAAATTAGGATAAATGCTTGTATTTGACTCTGGTTCCTAGATACTGCTTACATCATCCAATATGGTCCAAATTTTGATTTCTGGTCTCTTCTGCCATATCCATACCCATAATCGTCCTTGGGTTCGTTTTTAACAGCGGGTTTCACTGCTGACTCGTCTTTACCATCCGATGAATCGACTGTGACTAATTGTTTATTTTCAGTCAACTGAATTGCTTGATTGATTGGTTCTTCATATCCGGGCGGATTAATTGATTCATCATCTGATGTTAGTTGTAAGGTATCATCAGAAACATTTTGTTGCAATGAAGAATAAAATTGCTTACGTATTTCCTTTGTCCGTTTTTTCGTTATGTCCAATAATTCCGTTAAATTTTTCGGTGTCGCTTAAAATCAAGCAAAACTGAGTAAGCTAAGAATATCCATCACTGTTCGTAAGTATCCGAAAAAAAGCTCTGGTTACCGATATAACCGTTGCTTTAATGGTTACATATATACCTGTTTATAACAGTCAGAGGTGACTGATATAACTGCATTATTTCACCGTGGGGAAACGGGATCCTGTCAAATTATGATAATCAAGAACAACGCCATTCACTAGTTTATTATTGTTCCATTAATGAATTATAATAATAAATATTTTTAAAATCAAGTAAAACTGAGTAAGCTAATGATATCCTTCACTGTTCGCAAGTTTCAGAGAAAATTGTTTCAAGTCGATTATTATTCTAAATATTCTTAAAATGAAGCGAGTTCCGGAAAATACGTCTTATTGCTTATGATCAAAAACGCGGACTGATCTCTCCATCTACCAACAGCATTGACATTTTGGTCAAAAGGTCACTACCTATACCAACTGTTTACTATCTATTTATACCTGATTTGTAACTTGGGCTCTCTTAACCTGTGCGTGACCCAGAAAGCATATTTTTAGCTTATGAACTCAGGTACATCTTCCCCCAATTTCCCCCCCCCCCCCCCCCCCCCCGTTTGGATTTTATATGGTCCCTGGTACACAATTGACGTAGACATTTCTGTTGCCAAAACATACTCATTAAATTCCATTAGCGATTTAAAATAACTCGAATAGTCAATCAACCTCCTGATATTCACAATCTCATACACGGTTACTTTTCCCATTATATCAATAAATTATAACTTTTATATTCTGGCAAAACAATATCCAAGTAACCAATGACAAGTAATTATATATACATCAGGACGCAATAAATTGCATCCTACCTTATGGTAATATAATAAAACAATAAAACAATAATTACTACTAAACATTAATGTAAAAATAATTAAATGTATCCTGAATTACCTTGTAAAATCTATATACATAATATTCAAAATAACTTATTCATATATGAACATTATAACATGTATATAATAAACCAATAAGTAATCTACTAAGATTACAACGCAATTTCCATAATCAAAGTCATTATGTTACACATCATATTTATAGATTTAACAATATATTAAAGGAATTAAATATTTCTAATATTGAAACAATAATAGTTGATTCATACCAAACATTATACTAACAATGATCATAAGCCTAAAAATGAACAAAAGCTCATGATAATTCAACCAATAACATAACATAAACAATTATCAAAATACATTTTTTTTAAATATACATAAATGAAACACACAATTCAAAATCAAATGAAAACACTAAATACCTAACAAAACTTTAATACTTTCCCAATAGTAAATCTTTTTTTCGATTTAATATGTACAACTTATTATATTTTAAACAATATAAAAATTTTGCTGGGCTGCGTCAATACACACCATTTTCTATACTTTGATTTTTTAATTTTGGTATTATGAATTTGAATTTCTTAATTCATTCCTTGCAATTTTATACCATTGTGGACTATTTCAAGTCTAATATTCAGTCCCATATACCTAGTTTTATCGAGGTCGGTATAGGCAGATCCATCTTGGTTAGTTTATTTGTAACTTCAATTCCCGAAACATCGAAAGATAATTTTGGAATCCAAGTTCCAACAATACCTTCTATGAAAATAGTATTGAAACCAATTATATCCCATTCTATTGGACATGTAGGAATTTGCGTTAGCAATATGTCTAAGGAATGAATTCCATTTGAAATATGTATGTTAAAGTAGTAAGGACATGACGGTTTAGAGCTAGATATCTTGGCTAAAATATATTTATATAGTTAATTCAATACTATATTATCATAAGTCACATCTATAAACCTAAACTAAAGCACTTCTAAACACATCTAGTATTTAAAAAAAATAATCGTTGCCTTAATGGTTACATATATACCTGCTTATAACAGTCGGAGGTGACTGATATAACTGCATTATTTCACCGTGGGGAAACGGGATCCTGTCAAATTATAATAAACAACGCCATTCACTAGTTTAACTAATGGTTATTAATTATTATTGTTCCATAAATAAATTATAATAATAAATATTCTTAAAATCAAGTAAAACTGAGTAAGCTAATAATATCCTTCACTGTTAGCAAGTTTCAGAGAAAATTGTTCAAGTCAGTTATTATTCTAAATATTCTTAAAAGGAAGCGAGCTCCGGAAAATACGTCTTGTAACTTGTGCTCAAAAACCCGGACTCTCTATGAAAATTTGGAAGCTGGCCTTGATGAAAATTATATTCCATTGTAAATGAAATAAACATGAATAATTAATAATGACTAAATGGTCACACAATGATATATATATTAACTCAATACTATAGTATTATTATAATAAGACACATCTATAAACCTAAACTAATGCACTTCTAATCACATCTAGTAAAAAAGAATTGATAGACTATATCGATTTGTCCTAAACACTCTTCGAAAGTAAGGATACTTCTTTGTCTTATTTGTCGATGATATTTGGAAAGATTTGCTTCGTTATCATAAGCAATTTCACATTTCAATGTTATCTTTTTTTAGTTAAAGTAATTGAAGTAATTTAAGGCATCGTTTGTATACTACAGACCTACATCATTCTGCTATTCTGAAATAATCATGTAGCCTGAAATTTGGAAATGCTAATTGTTGGTCACAAATAGCACATGAATCTGTCACTATATATAAAGCTCATTTATATGATTGGCTTTTGATTGTTCCTTTGATCATTCGCCTGATTTTTCTATTTGGAGTATTCATGAAAAATTGTACATTTTCATTTTATACAGCCAAAGATAGTGGGGTACTTGAGATAAAAGCATTAAAGATTTTTTCTAATTTCTCCCCAGCATCGTAATGAAAATAAACTGCTTTTAAATACTTTTTTTCTATTCTTGCTGGTGCTTTCCATTATTTGTAATGAAATATCGTAAAACATAACTATGTCTACTAGAAAATCAATAGGAATTGATAATGTATAAATTAAACAATCCTGACAGTCGAACCAGCCTTTTTCAAACGAGGGAAAATTTTTAAATATTTTTCTGCCATTTTGATTTTATATGGTCCCTGGTACACAACTGACGTAGAAATTTCTTCCGCCAAAGCGTACTCATTAAATTCAAATAGCAATTTAAAATAAGTCGAGTAGCCATATATCAACCATCTTACTAACTTACTAAGTATGATCAAAAACCTGAAAAATAAACAATAGCTCGTGATAATTCGAACAATGATAAAATGACAATATTTGCATAACATAAATGGTCATCAAAATACATTTAAAAAAATATATATATATACAAAACACACAATTCAAAATCAATTGAAAACACTAAATACATTAATGAAAGTCTATTCTATCCCAATAGTACGTTTTTCTAATTTAGTATGTACAACTTATTATTTTCAAAAGAATATACATTTTGCTGGATTACGTCAATACACGCCATTTTCTACACCTTAATTTTCATCTGATATTAACTGATGTGAACTAAATTGATCAGACAATAATTTAGCAACATCATCCAACACATTTGTAACAATTTTGCAGGTACTATTAATGTTGACAATTTGCCTGCATTTAGCATTTGTAAACCTGTTAATAGATGATTAAAGGTAGTCCTTCTTTGTGCAACACTCTGTATATAAATGTATGACACTTCCCATAATTTCGTGTTTTGTATTTTGCGACCTTACATTGTCCAATATATCTTTTATAATTTGGTCTTCATTTGCTACAAATGTATTAAAGGTTTCCAATTCCTCGTTGACATGGGTCATAAAACTTGACAATCCTTTCTCGGACTGACTGAAAACTTTAGTCATGCCATTAAATGCTTTTGTTAATTGGTTAATATGAGTACGTAAAGCTTCTAGCTGAGAGTCTGTAGCCAATCCAAACAATGTTGGATTTGCCTGTTTATAACAGTCGGATGTGACTGATATGACTGCTTGTCAATATGTTCGTTTGTTTAAATATGCTCTTCACATAAAGCATAATTTTGTTGTGGGGAACGGGATCCAGTCAAATTATAATTATCAAGAACAATGCCATTCACTATGTAACATAACAACACAATAGTCATTTGAAAAGCGATTTATTTGTTACATTCATCCCAGGTTCGTAGGACGTAAGCTCTTTACGTACGTGCGGAGACTAACCCGCAACTCTCCTTTTTGCTAACTATCATACTATAATATACATATAATGATAAAGTACATGCCTATTGTTACCATGGATATTTCCAAGAAAAAGAACTGACCATTGGATGGTCAGCAAGATTTGGCTACTAATATTACTTGGTTACAAGGTATACAGGTACGATGTATTTGTACGATAACTAATCATGATCGTATATCGTATACATGTGACGTGCAGGCGGCTATTTTGTTACATTACTCCCTTACTTAGATTAAAAACAACTCCTTGTTTTTGAATGATTCGAGAAACTTCATAACAAAATAGTTATCAACCATCATCAATAAATAATGATGACACAATATAAGTAACGTATAGCGAATGAATGTCACCAAATTAGCATAAATACAAACAACAACTAGACACATGTCTTATTGTAACTAACAAATTTCATTATAATGTTCAATGTCACTTATGAACTGTTAATTATATTCATGAACACAATTTTGTTTAAGATAAATGTCAGTTCATATGATTCTGAAGTTCTTGAAGACAATGTCTGCTTCGCAATCTGCTGTGAACGGCTTACTTCGCTATTGGATGCCGGTACCCATGACATTTGGGCATTCGAAGCGTTCACCAAAATGATTGACTACATCCAGATAAATTATAATAATTAATGTCCTTAAAACCAAGCAAAACTGAGTAAGCTAAGAATATCTGCCACTGTTCGTAAGTCTCAGTGATAATTGTTCAAGTAAAATATTATTATAAATATTATTAAGATAAATCGAGCTCCGGAAAATATGTCATGTAACATGCGATAAAAAAAACCAGAACTTTCTCTCTAGGAAAATTTGGAAGCTGGCCTTTGGGCGAAATATTATCCACAATGCTTGTAATTTTCCATGACATATACCTGCCTGTCGATTCATCTAACGACAGCATTACCATAAGGGTCGAAAGATCAGGACCTACCAACATTACTCAGACCTGTTTACTATCTATTTATACATGATTTGTAACTTGAGCTCTGGTTACCTATGTGACTATATATGTGAACCGGGGGAATATTCTCAGTCAATAACTCACAGGTACAAATGTACATCTCCCCCCCCCCCCAATTACATTTTAATAAAAAGTCCACTTTTTAATTCAATTTATAAAAATACCTACAATATTTAAACATTTTTTTACATACTTATAAATATATATTACCTTGATAAAAATTATATACTATTGTAAATGAAATAAACATGAATAATTAATAATGACTAAATGGTCACACAATGATATATATATTAACTCAATACTATAATGTTATTATAATAAGACACATCTATAAACCTAAACTAATGCACTTCTAATCACATCTAGTAAAAAAGAATTGATAGACTATATCGATTTGTCCTAAACACTCTTCGAAAGTAAGGATACTTCTTTGTCTTATTTGTCGATGATATTTGGAAAGATTTGCTTCGTTATCATAAGCAATTTCACATTTCAATGTTATCTTTTTTTAGTTAAAGTAATTGAAGTAATTTAAGGCATCGTTTGTATACTACAGACCTACATCATTCTGCTATTCTGAAATAATCATGTAGCCTGAAATTTGGAAATGTTAATTGTTGGTCACAAATAGCACATGAATCTGTCACTATATATAAAGCTCATTTATATGATTGGCTTTTGATTGTTCCTTTGATCAGTCACCTGATTTTTCTATTTGGAGTATTCATGAAAAATTGTACATTTTCATTTTGTACAGCCAAAGATAGTGGGGTACTTGAGATAAAAGCATTAAAGATTTTTTCTAATTTCTCCCCAGCATCGTAATGAAAATAGACTGCTTTTAAATACTTTTTTCTATTATTGATGGTGCTTTCCATTATTTGTAATGAAATATCGTAAAACATAACTATGTCTACTAGAAAATCAATAGGAATTGACTCTAATAATGTATAAATTAAACAATCCTGACAGTCAAACCAGCCTTCTTCAAACGAGCAAAATTCCTCAAAGAAAATTTTTAAATATTTTTCTGCCGTTTTGATTTTATATGGTCCCTGTTACACAACTGACGTAGAAATTTCTTGTGCCAAAAGCGTCCTCATTAAATTAAAATAGCGATTTAAGATAAGTTGAATAGTCATTCAACCTCCTTATATCTAAAAGCTTGAACATGGTTATATTTCCCTTATATTAATATAATTATAGCTTTAATACTCTGGTAAACAATATCCAAATAACCAATGACAAGTAACAATATTTACACCAGGATGCAATAAAATGCATCATTCCTTACAGCATGTTTATGAAAATAAACTTCTTTTAAAATTTTAATTCTTTAAGGTCCCTGGTACACAATTGACGTAGAAATTTCTTCTGCCGAAATGTACTAATTAAATTCAAATAATGATTCAAAATAAGTCGAATAATAAATCAACCTCCTTATATCTAAAAGCTTGATCAAGATTGTTTTTAAATTTGTCTTTGTCGGTCGTCGAAGTTGGGAATTGGCTCGCTGTTATGTTTTTGTTGTTTGATCATAATTGTTGATTGGTTAATATTGACCTCAAGGAAGTGTAGTTTAAATTCTTTATTCGTCTTGGCCTACATTCTGCGTCGGATTCTTCCATTTCATTATGAATCTTTCTTATTATTGTTGTTGGATGTGGTTTTGTTTGTTTTTCGTTTCGGTCATACTGTAGCATAACTTTTGGTCATCTGTTTTGGTAATTGTCAATATCATCTCAATATTATTAATCTTCTCTTTCTTCTGCTGCCTAGTGGCTTAAAATTTCTCTCATCACCAGAAGATACATGAATCGAACAGCAAGTTGGATTTGAGACATTAATTGAGTTATTCGTATTGGCTAACCTTTTACAATAATACTTTTTACAGCATTGGCTTATTTGTTTTCTTTTTATTACAATCACAATAAATACATACAATATCATTGCTGACAACGATATCATTACATAATAAATCATGGATAGTCCTACAGTGTTTAGCCTTGTGGTTACGGCGTTGACATTTGGGTAAGTTAAAAAACAATGAAGCCTTTTGAAAATATCCCTATTACTAAAAACTGAAATGGCTAACAGGTGTTTTATGCGTTCCTGGGACTGTGGTGCACAGTGCTTTAATGTTCTGGAAAATGTCATCCCATTACGACAACCCATTTTTCAACGGTTAGTAAAAAAACTCCCAAAATGTCCCGAGTGTACGGGTTTTAGCGTGACATTGAAAGAATTTTACATCTTCGGTCTTTAATTAATTCAATCCGACGTAATATCTGAAGAAAAGGGTTTCAGTATGTCAAAGTTCAATGACTTGGCTTTTCGTGCTATAAAGTTCCAAAAGCAAAACTGAAAACTTTTTTGCATTGACTCCTAGAAATGATAAGGGGTTCATTCTTATTTTCCTTCAAAAATTGAAAAATAGACATCTTTCTTCTCATAGTTTCACTTTTTTCTACCTATTTTATAGAGCCATACTTGCATTTAGTAGGTTAATATGAATTTGAACAAAATATCAAAGGATTTAACACTATGTATGTTAAAAGGTAAAATTATCATATGAGTGACATTGGTCAAAATTGTCCCACAGTGTACGAAACAGAAAGAAACATCAACTATTTCTTGCATCCATCGTCCAACGTTATTTTGTGGACTATGATTTAATGTTGATCAGAGATGTCAATACATTCTATATAATGTAGAAAACACTTTTTGTTTTATTGACTCTCTTCACATGACTGTTTACGTGGAATATAGCCATGTTAATTCATAATAAAATTTAATTGTAATATAGTTCTATTCGTCGAAAAATTTAGTATAAGTTCTTTCGCAGGATATCAGTTAAGTGCTGGCGCTGGAATAAATTTTTGCACAGTGTGTAACTCGTCCATGGTTTTGTTTGTATTAGAGTGACATTCTTCCCACATTTCATGACTTAAATCTTTGGGAAGATTACTTTTATCACCAACGATTGCACTGTGCAGTCATTGTTCATATTTTCTCAACTGTCCTTGCAGCTTATCAATAGTACATTTACAATCCTAAGACCCAAAAATAGCCCCTTAAAAAGTACAAAATGAAATGACATATTTTTATCATCTAGCATCATACACACAGCTTCTCGTTGTTGTACTTAACCGACTAACAATGTATTTATGAAGTGTTTTAAAAACGTGGCCGGTTTTTCTTGTGCTTGGTAAATTTTATCAGATTATTTTTATGATATATTAATCTGAAAGAGTTAATCGTCATCAGGACTTGACTCCAAATAATTTCTTAAAGAGTAGACAGAATCAGATTACTCATTGATGGTTGAAGGCATACTTATTGTGTCAACGTCGTCTGAAGAAGTAACAATTAGTCTTCAATTAGAGCACTAGGCTTGATGTACAAGCCATATTAGAGCACTGAATTTGGAGCTCTAATATTGCCATGTGTTTGTCAAGCTACAATGTGCAGAAAATTGAATGTAACTTTTGGGGAGGCTTCAAAAACACTGTACAGTTTGGTATTATATTGTATGATACCTTACATACTATGATGCCCGTTACTGCCAATGCAGATTTCCCATTCATTTGAATGTTGTGTACTTAATATGATATTGCAATGACAGTTGAAGTAATAATAATGAACAAATGCTGAACATAAGCGAAGAAAATACAAATAACCACCTGGTTTTAAGCTACAGTTTATCTTTGTTAACTAATTGTTAACTAGATTTTTTCAAATCTTAAGTCAGCAGCGAAATTCATTGAAAAGTTAGCGCACGTTTTAAAAAATTGTCTGCCATAGTGTTTGCCCATTTCCCGCTACATGTATTCAAATGTCTCTATCCTGGTCACTTTGCAACATTCTAAATTCGGATCAATAGAAGATAAGAAATTGTTAGTGCTTGAATTACAATGTTACACATGATGGTATGATGGTCACTTTAAAGTATAACAAAAAGTGTGATAGAAAATCTTTTTTAATACATTCTGTATTACACTCTGTTATGATAATTAATGCTGATGCAAACTTATATGATAATTAACAACCAGTTTGATATCACTTTGTGTAAACATATGGCATACTGACATGCTTAGAGGTCATTATAACATTACAGATATTTCCAGTGTGTCTGTGTTGTTGACAAAGCAACGAGAGGGTCGGGCATGATCTATTTTTATTGCAGTATGCTCCTGGGATTGGCCACGGAGCTCACCTCTACCCATGTATTCAACTTGTGCGCTGGTCTATGACTAACACTTTAGCATTTTGAACAGTTGTGTGTTTCGAGTTCCTGCTCCGCCATGTCAGACTATAAAATAACATAAAGAAACTCACCCGGCCGAAATGTCTATTTACGTCGCTGGATTACAATGGTAGATTAAAATGCTGCCAACGCTTGCTGCTGTTATGGTCCTTCTACAGTTACAGCCCAAGTGTCCTCACCATTGTCAAGAATACATGAATACCACTGGTATGTACTAGTATGGTTAACAGTGATCACCTCACTATTGTCTTTCTCAACATTATCAGAGTCCATAATTGATAAAACAACAGAAAATCCTGGCACTGGGCACCAATTCTTTTTTTAAGGTTTTGTACGGTTGTCCCAACATCAGTTGCTCTTTGCAGTGTGTCGGATTTTGCCCGCATGATGATGATCTTCTTTTTCATGAAATTATGGGCCAGACCGTCAGTGAAATAGTCTCTTTGGGACATCGGCAGGCATGCCAAAAAAGCACCATCGCCTAATGCAATCAACCTTTCAGCGTGTACATGGATAGTCGGTTTCTTTTTATTTTTCGTAATAGTAATTGCGCATGCTGAGGATCTTGATCTTAGCAAAACGCTTTCTTAGTTTATATATATTTTGCTGTATTCCAGTCAGAAGCCGTGTGTGCTTGCGTATAACGATGCAGAAAGTCGCTTACAGGTCCGGTGCTGGACTGGTATGCTTCAAGGTTAGCTGAATCTGCAGACAAATTTTAAAACATCTGCGTACTTTTCTATTGCCTTTATCCAACTTTTAAATTGTCTTGGATCATCCTCATAATTTGGTACCATTCTGTACCCTTGGCTGACACTGTGGTTGCTAAACGAGCTATCTGATTACCTATCATTTTAAACACATTACTAGTCATGCCTCTTTTGCCATGGTGAAGATTTAATTTTAAAACAACTTCCTTGTTTTCTTCACCAAACGCACATCGTTACACAACTTCAACATTATTTCGTTTATATTGTTCGCTATTGCACAAAATTTAAGTATGTAACATACCAATGCAAGAGTCATACTTGAAAAATAATGTATTCGTTACATACGTCCCAGGTTCGTAGGATGTGAGCAGTCCGAAGACTAACTCGCAACTCTTCCTAAACTTACTAACGTCCTTTAATATACACATACATGCATATTGTTATGGATATTTCCAAGATAAGGAACTGACCATTGGATGGTCAGCTATGTTCGGCTACTTATGTTGTTTATAGAAAAAACCTCCGCTCTTGGGATTTTGAGATCACTACTCAAAAATCCCCTTTGTATAGGATATCCAACAATTATGCTATATACACTTTTGTGGCAGTAAACAATGATTTCAATTCCTATGATTGAATTAACTTTATAAGTTTAAAATTCCGTGGACAAACCACTTGGAAATTTGTATTTAACTATTTTTCTTTATACATGTTTGAGATGTTGACTGTCTAGCCTAAAATTATTCTGAGAATGATGGGCATTAATATTTTCTAAATATCTCACATTTATTCACAAAAAAAACTGCAAAATTGGAGCTTATCAGGGTTTAGGGGGTAAGAGTTGATAAATTGTTCATCATATCAAGACGAAGTGTCATGAGCAATAACTGTGTCGCTTGCTCAAAAGTCAAGCTCACAGTGGACACTTAAAGCATTATATGTATATGTTTGTGTCCGGCTTATAACTCAGTCATGCATGATTGGATTTTGAAATGAATTGGCACAAATGTCCATCATATCAAGACGAGGTGACCTGCGCATTAACTGCGTCACTTGCTCAAAGGTCACAGTGGACGTTAAAAGTTAGTGTATATTATAATGGATATAGTGAAAGTGTATGTTCGTGTCCGGGATTTTGAAATAAATTGGCACAAATGTTCATCATATTAAGACGACATGTCAGGCTAAAAAACTGTGTCGCTTACTCAAAGGTCAAGGTCACAGTAGACACAGCATTCCCTAGCAACCTGCTCTAGATTGTACTCACATATTTGCCACACAACACTCATTTCTGTGTCCAGTGTGAAATGGCAGGGGGCATCTGTGTCCTACAGACACATTTCTAGTCTTTTCTCCAATACTAATTAATCACATTACTATGTTTCATATCAGTATCAAATTATGTTACCAACGTAAAATAAGCATATTCTTTTACTTTTGCCAGTAAAACTTTCTACAGAAATGAACACTTAGTCACAATACATATATTGTATATATTCGAAATCTCTATAGAAATGAACACTTAGTCACAATATGCATATGAAAACATGTACATTGATTAATCACATATTCATCATATCTTAAAGGTACTTTATTGTCCCTTGATAGACTTTTTCGTCGATTTTGGTTTTTCTTTAAGTCCTCTAAAGACACGTTCATGCATTAACGAAACGTCTGCACCACTGTCAACTAAATCTCGAATATTTTGTTTACCTTTGTATACTAGACACGAATTAGGATTGCCAGAGGAATTAATATGTGTTTATAAACATGAATAGATTTGTCATTGCTGTTAAACTTGTTTAAATTTACCTCAGACATGTTGTGCACTTCTCTTTCTACCGACCCCTCTATAGAAAGAGTACCCTAGTTTTCCTGTTTCTTATCTTGAAAATCTTTCTTGGACCAACATTCTTGGGATCTCTGTCCTATTTTCCCACAATTATGACAAGTGATAGTCTTATGAAGTTCATTTTTAGCTCACATGTCACAAAGTGAGCTATTAGGATCACTCTCCGTCCGGCGGTGTGCGTCGTGCGTCGTCAGACTGTATGTTGTGACCACACTAAGGGCCACATTTTTGGCTCAATTTTAGCAAAACTGGGTCAGAACGTTAATATCAACAAAATCTCGGACGAATTCGATATTGGGCCATTTGGGGTCAAAAACTAGGTCACCAGGGCCAAATAAGGGAAAACCTTGTGAACACTTTAGAAATCACTGTTTTGACTGGATCTTCATGAAACTTTTATAATATTTTGGTCAAGTTTGAAAATGGGTAATTTCTGTAGTAAAATTAGGTCACTAGGGCAAATTGCTGGAAAACCTTGTGAACACTCTAGAAGTCACTGTTTTGATTGGATGATCATGAAACCCTTATGGGGTCAATAACTAGGTCACCAGGTCAAATCTTAGGAAAACTTTGTTAACACTGTAGATGTCACAGTTTTAATTGGATCTTCACCAAATCTTGTCAAAATGTTTGCCTCAATGATATGTGGGTCAAGGATGAACATGGGTCAGCCGGGTTCTTGGCCAAACCTTGTCAGATTGTTTGTCTGAATGATATTAAGGACAAGTTTAAATATGGGTCACCTAGGGTCAAAAACCAGGTCACAAGGTCAAATCTTAGGAAAATCTTATTAACGCTGTAGATGTCAAATTTTGATCGTATCTTCACCAAACCTAGTCAGACTGTTTGTCTTAATGATATGGAAGACAAATTCGAACATAGGTCGTCTGGGGTCAAAAACTAGGTCACCGGTTCAAAACAATGTTATAATGAGTGAACAGTGATTGTCATGTGAGCGATATAGGGCCATCTTGACCCTCTTGTTTACAATTTCTGGCGATGTGACCATTCGCGCAACATTTGTAACAATTGAACTGAACACTCTGTATTGAATTACAGTCACTGGCTTTGTGTCCCTTTTTTGCATTTCAAGCAAACCAATTTTCTTGACTGGTCAACTTTCATAGGCTCATGCTGAGATTAATGATAAATGAGTTCGATTTTGAAGAAAATTTAAAATCAGAATTTGTATTGCTACTTGTTATTGCCAATGGCAATTGCAATTCTAAGGTGATCTGGATTTTACGCATAATAGTCGATTTTAATTGTTTGTTACTTAAACTGTTGACATAAATATCAATCAGTTGAGACTGAACTTGAAGATCATCTAAACCCTGCTTCGTCAATGATATTTTTTACCGCATAAAGTTGAATATTTTCTGATGGATTCTGTTTTATTTGCTTCAACAATGAGAACGCTATGTGTTTATTTGTCATGTCACTGAATTGTTTTCCTAGTTCTTTCTTAAGATCTGGCCAGGTCAGATCAGAGTTTTCTTTTAAGTAAATCATGTGATGCACCATGACGTATCTCACAAGTTGAAGCCTTAAACATGTTCTGTCATTTTCACAGAATTTGATGAGTTTGTCTTTAATTCCCTTCCTTGCTTTCGAAATATCACTTTGGTTGTAATAAAGTATCGCCTGTGCTGCTTGTCCCGTCTTCCAACCCTGCCTATTTCCTGCATATTAGACTATAAAGACACTGGTGGTCTGCTGTGAATTATTCTTGTCACTGCAGGTACATTCATTCCTATTCCAAGGGCAACAGTAGCCAAAACCAGCCTTAGGGTTATTTCTTAGTAAGATTTGAACAAAATGGGACATCTTGGGTGTGTAGTCCTTGTGGTATTGGGCAAATATACGATTCTCTGGAAATTAGTGGAATATGAGCCCCTTCGTACTGTTCATCCTTAAGATAGTCACTTAAAAATTGATAAGTATATCCCAAAGTCTCAAGACTTTCCATGTGCATAATGGTAACAGGAAAATGTAGCAATTTCTGTTATTTATGCGTTGCTACGTAGTTTGATTAACCCAGGTTTGGATTGGATGAAGTCAAACATTAGCAACAAAGTTCTGTTTTTACATAAAATCTATTGAAGTATCTGAACTACAATCCAACCGTCTAAACAGCTCAAACAAAAACAACGTAGAAACCGAAATTCGAAAGCTAAAATACCCAAACTTAAAACTGATTAAAACTAAAACAAAAACTTTAACTTGAAACTGACTTCTCCTCCAGAGTGCGGTCCGTATAAAAACACCAAAATTGGTCAGGTGACAATACAAAACATGAATATTGAACTTTTTACACTGAGTTACAAAAACTGACCAATAATTGCAAGATTCTGCAGAATTTTTAAAAGGGCTTAGGTCAAATGAATATATTAATTAGAATGAAGCTCTCTGCCCGGGGATTTAAGAAAATCGGGAACCTTTCATTACTTACCAAAACTTAGAATAATTGGAATTACTTATTAGGGAACACTTAAAGATTAAACTAATTTAAAAACATAGTTTGCAAACAAACCGTTAACTTACATCACTTTTCATTACTCTGGAGAAAAACTCATTAAACAACATAATTATATGTATACGAAAATATGAAATGGAAAATCACGTGTAATATTTATTATAATATTTTACCAACTATGTTACAAAAATTCAATAACTGTGCTTTAAGTTCTAGGGCTATTGCTTCAATGATACTGTCTAATTTTTCTTCCTTTTTATGTTTGGCCAGCGTTCTTTCTTTTCTATGAAAATGTTAGGTCTGTTTGGATTGACAGAAGTTTTAACAGGATGTTGGTATTGCAAAGTCACAGTTAGTTCCTTTATTCTAGTGTTTGTGCAGGTGGCTGTAAGAGCAATGTTTGCAACGTCTGTGAACAGGCATGTTAGGTTTCCAAGAAACCTGAATGCAGGACAAAATTTCTCTCCCCTGAAATATAAGTTATCATTCCTTATACTACAGAGAGTTAAGTGTGTTTGTTTCTCATTACAACCTTTTTTTACTAGTGAATTCTGATCTAAAACACCAAATTGTGGTACTTTGCTCATGATGATACATGAAAATATAGGGCACTTCCAAAATGAATAAACCCTTCCCCCACATACAACATACTTCACTTTATAAACAAACTGAATATATTAAAATATTCATTACTTAAACAAACCATCAAAAATATGTCTGACTGGAATTCAATAGACAGTAAACATAAATTTATGCAACTTAAATAACTATAAGTATTTAGATAAGACAGTACACTACACTAATGCTTTAAACACATTTAATGATTATTTAGATGCTTGTATACAAAGACATATATATGCATACAAATGATCTCAGACATGAGGACCACAAGGTCCTAAATCGCTCAACTCACCTAAGACATTAGCCAAATAAGGAAATTGAGGCCAGTCAAGATGGTGAACTATTGTGCATAGTTTAATAACACAAGTTGAATATAAAATGCTTAATTGGTACCCTGATATATACTGGTTGGGTCAAAATGAAAAAAGTTGAGCAAAGTAACAAAGCGATATGTTAACAAACTTAACCTCTCTATAGAAAGAGTGCTTTAGTTTTTCTGTGTCTTATCTTTCAAGTCCTTTTTGGACCAACATTCTTTGGCTATATGTCCAATTTTCCCACAATTGTAACACGTAATAGTAGTTTTAGAAAATCCATTATAACAATTTCTGGCTATGTGCCCTTTTGCGCCACATTTATAACAATTAGTTTGAACGCTCTGTATTGAACGACAGTCACTAGCTTTGTGACCCTTCCTTTTGCATTTATAACAAACCAGTCTTCTTGACTGATCAACTTCCATAGGTTCATGGTGCGATTGATCAGAACAATTAGATTTTGATGAAAATTTAAAATCAGAATTTCTACTAGCAATTGCTAACCTATACTTCAAATTAAATTCAGCCATGGCAATGTCTATTGCAATCCTAAGATGTTCGGGATTTTTTCGCATAATAGTCAATTTAAGCTGTTCATTAGTCAAACCGTTGACAAAGATATCAATTAATTGGGCCTGAACTTGAAGATCTTCAAGATCATCAAAACCTTCCTCGGCTAGTGACAAATTTTTTTTCGCATATAGCTGAATATTTTCTACAAGATTCTGCTTAATTTGCTTCAACATGGAAAATGCAACATATTTGTCTGTTACATCACTGAATCGTTTAGCTAGTTCTTTCTGACCAGTTCAAATCAGAGTTTTCTTTTAAGTATCTCAACAAAAAGCCACTAACCGGACCTTTAGCCGTCTGATATGCCAAAATTTTGCAGTCATCAACCGCAATCCCAACCATGACCTGATATTTTTCAATAGACCTAATCCATTCCCTATACTTAGTTTTATTTCCATCAAAGGGTTGAATGACTTGTGTGGCCCCCTGACATCCCAAAATTGTAGTTACATTTTTTACTTCTTGTGCCAAACCATGAAAAATGTGCCCTAACTGGTCCGCTGCATCATCGTTCACATGCATATTTTCCATTGTAAAAATAAAATAAAATCTTAAAAAAAAATTACTTAACCCTTACTTTTTCACGGAACAAAACTTATCTCATGAATACAATTTGTCTTTAATTACAGATTGAAAATCATTACTTAAAACAAATGAACATCCAATTAACTTAACAAATTACTGTATGCCTGAATACAACTAACAAATTAATAATAATCTCTCCTTATCCCAGCACTCATCTCTTATTCTTAACATCTTAATATTCCTAGTCTCAAATTTAGTGTTTCTCCCCAGATATCAAAAAATAATTAATTAGTTTTTTTATTTTTCATTTTTCTTTTATCTTATTTCAAGTCAACCAAGAAATTCATTTTTCAGTAAGCACAAGTTTTAAGAAAATTGTCTCACCTTGTGTTTTTCCATTTTCCTCCACACTTCTTTATGTCTTAATCCTGGTCACTTCGACTATGTAACAGTCTCTGGTACTTAGTTTGATTAACCCAGGTTCGATTTGGATAAATGTTAAAAATTAGTAACAAAGTTCTGTTTTTTTTTAATTAAATCTATTGAAGTCTCTAAACTACAATCAAACAGTCTTAACAAAAACCCAACTGAAAAACTACTAAAACTAAAGCAAAAGCTCAACGGATTTCTCCTCCAGAGTGCTGTCCGTATGAAAACACCAAAATTGGTCAGGTGACCATTCAAAACATGAATATTGAACTTTTAATACTTAGTTACAAAAACCAGGGATGCTATATTACAGGGATACGCAACGGACGGAAACTGGCTGAAAAACAGTGCCTAGGGATATTCGCGAGAGAGCGCATGCGCACGCATTTACCGTTAATGTCGGTATCTAGCAGATAAAATATGGGTCAAATATTCTCTTCAATCGGCTTAAATAAATGCTGTTTTTGCATACAGTTTTTTATATATTGATCTTAAAGTGTTAAATATTTTACAGATGTTGTAATTTTGCTTCTAAATATTAGTGGTTCTAAAGATTTCCAAGTTTTTGTGACCGTTCGAAAATAAAACTGACGTGATAATTTGACCGAAATGGTCGCACAATAGAAAATGTCAGTTTTTTACGACAGCTTTAGTACATGAGGATATTCTTAATTTCACGATATTTTGCCGTGGTTGCAGTGTGACATACTTCTATATTGGCGGCATAACCATATTTTCATTTTTTATTTTGTTATAATACATAATTTCGCGATCGATTATGACCCAGTTTTTACAATTTACAAAATGGAGGCCTGATCTGACGAGGAAAATATTGCACTTTTTGCGACATCATTTGTTTGTGAATATATACTCTATATCAATTTTTTCTTCCATAGTTTGACACTTATACACGTCGATATTGGCGGCATGATAATATTTTCATGCTTACTTTTGTAAAAGAACACAATTTCGCGATTGATTATGACCCCATTTTTACGATTCAATTCAATGGCGGCCTGATCTGACGAGGAAAATATTTCAACACCATTTGTATGTGAAGGTATACTAAACATGAAAATGTTCTTCCATATTTTGAGACTGACATACATCTGTATAGACGGCATAACAATAATTTCAAGAATTATTTTGCTGCAGTACCTTATTTCGCTCTCGATAATGATCCATTTTTACCGGTGCATAGCAAAACGAAAAAGCATCATATAAGCACATAATTACATAGATTTTAGCGCAAACCAGAAACGGTGTAACCCGAATATATTATTTGGTATGAAACCAAATAATATATTCGGGTTACACCGTTTCTGGTTTGCGCTAAAATCTATGTAATTATGTGCTTATATGATGCTTTTTATGATGCTATTATTCGAAATCGTCAATTCAAAACAATGGCTGATTGAGAATCAACTGGCATGTGACAAACAATATGTACATCAATTCATACACGAAGCGTGTCAACAGTTTAATTTTACAGATTGAGTAAAGTCAAACAGTTTATTCATGACTCGTAGAACATTATGTACATACATAATATGAAAACAAAAAATACGTGTATACATGCCTTTCCATACAGAAATATAAGATACAGATCAATTCTTTAAATATCTACTACATTTAGTCAAAGACTTGAAATAATGACGGTATATTACGTACATTATAATGCTAACAGAATTCCTTGCAGTTATTCTATATATGTTTATAATGAAGAGAGCAATGAAGAAACATTACTTTAATCTTATTCAATATTTATCTGGTAATGTACATCTTTAATGATGGTTAGTTACTAGTAAGGTCGACCAAATTATGGTTTTATGCTAATCGCCACGAATATTTCACTGTGATCTCAGGTACTTGACTTGTTTTTGTATTTGCTAAAATAATATCAGTTTTTCAACAATGATTAATTACTGTCATGATCAATATGATGTGAATATGTTGGTTTAAATTATGACATTAAATTTTATTGGTGGAACCCTGTTGTTTCCAATTAATGGTCACACACCGTGACCTAATGCATTCAAATGACATATGCGCAGCTGTGAAAACAATGTAGATTTATGAAACATAGACTACCCCATACTGTTTTCCATCCGGATTTATTGATTGCTTCCTTGTAATCAGTAAAGATCGTCACCGAGATTATGATTATGACTATACGAGGGCATATCCTACGCCATTTTGGCGGAAGATTAAAAGTTACAGATTAAGTCTTTGGCTAATAAAATTGATACGCTATAATAGAGACATACATTATGAAAAACAAGATAAAGTTATACGAATCAAAATTACAAATAACAAACCTTTCACCGTAAAATGTATAGCATACGTACATTTCTTTCGCACAAAATATTCATGATATATTGCATTTCTTTAAATAAAAGTTTAACCATGAACATTTCTTCTTCAGCTGATAAATTGAAAAAAGTTCCACGATACAAAATTAAATTCGGTCTTGAGTTGATAAATCGAGCAAAACTTTCATGATATAAATATTTGTTATACAAATTTAATTTAATTAAAATGTTTAGCATTCGATCGTACATTTTTTCATAATATAAAAGTTTCTTTCACGAATTTAAAGTCAAATTTTAGCATTCTATCGTACATTTGTTGTCATGATATAACTTTTCTTTCACAAGTTTATTCCGCCAAAATTTCACCTTCAGCTGATAATTCGAAAACAAGTTTCACGATATAAAATTTAATTGTACAAAACTTTCATAATGTAATATACTAAATGTATTTCAATTTTTCATACGTATTTTCATGATATAGTCGTTCTTTTAAAAATTCAATTTATATAAAAAATAGCAGTGAAAATTAATTTTGTCTTGAGCCATGTGTAGCATCACTGCTTGAGCTCATAAATCGAACAAAACTTTCATAATGTAAACATTTCTTTCCTACAAAATTTGCATAATATAAGCATTTCTTTCTCAAATTTAATTTAGAAAAATAAGTTGTGAAAATTAATAACAAACAAATAAAAACTACGAGGAACTTGAGTCGATCATAGACCACTAATGTTACTTTTTGTCAATTATCGATTCTTTGTGTCATTTTCATGGTAATTTCGGTAGTTTTGATACCTTTGCTTTCATTAACTAGCCTAGGCACTGATAATCTTTACTTGACCAGTGGATGATAAGCGGTTGCACATCCCTGTAATATAGCATCCCTGCAAAAACTGACCAATCATTGTAAGATTCTGCAGAATTATGGAAAGGGCTTAGGGCAAATGAATATATTAATTAGAATGAAGCTCTCTGTCCGGGGATTTAAGAGAATTGCGAACGTTTCATTATTTATCGAAACTTAGAATAATTGGAATTACCTATTAGGGAACAATTAAAGATTAAACTAATTTAAAAACGTAGTTTGCAAACAAACCGTTAACTTATATCACTTTTCATTACTCTGGAGAAAAACTCATTAAGCAACATAATTATACTTAATCAATAAGAACTACAAATTCATCACATACAGAAATATGAAATATTTATTATAATGTTTTACCAACTATGTTACACTACCCTAACCTCACTATCGACAAAACTAGCGCACCAATTACGAATAGCTTTCCTGGCTACATGGGCCTAAACAGATGAGTATGCGTTCGGACGAATAAATGTTTTGTAATTGTCTGGTTGTAAAGCGAAGTGAAAATAATTAGCACAGCTAAATACCTCCTTGGATAGTGCTTTTCCCTCACTGTGCCGGTTCTAATGGTGAAGGGCAAGATTATGCGACCTAGTTAATGTCCTCTCCTTCCCAAGACACAAAGGACAGATAACTATGCCAACCCTGTGATCTTTTGATATTAGGATGTTGAGGGACGTCAGAGAAGGGAAAGCTGCTGGACACGTGTGTAGGTATTTGCTGCTCTTTGTTGGAATACTGAAACGTAAAATGCATCTGGTTCCTATTTTGGTAAACTTAACAATATTTTGTATGTGGCATTGCCTAGTGGATCTCTACCAAGTTTGTTCAAATTATGGCCCCGGGGTCAAAATTGGCCCTGTCCCGGGGTTTATTCTATTTTATACAGGTAAATTTGAGCTAGGATATTTTTATGTAGCATTGTCTAGTGGATCTCTACCAAGTTTGTTAAAATTATTGCCCTATGGTCAAAATTTTCCCCGTCTCAGGGGTCACTTGATTTACATAAGTTTATATAGAAAAATCTTTAAAAATATCTGAAACCACAAGGCCTAGAGCTGAGATGTTTGGTATGTAGCATTGTCTAATGGAACTGTACAAAGTTTCTTCAAATAATATATCTAGGGTCAAAATTGGCTCCGCCCCGGGGTTAATATGATTTTACATAGACTTATAAAGGGAAATTTAAAAAATCTTGCCAAAAACTAGAATGCCTAGAGCTTTGGTATTTGATGTGTAGCATTGTCTATTGGACCTCCAACAATGTTTGTTTAAATTATTGCCATATGGTCAAAATTGGCCTCGGCCCAGGGGTCACTTGATTTATATAGACTTACATAGGAAAATTTACAGTGAAAAATGTTCTTCTCTGAACATCTTTTTTCTGGTGAGCGGTTATAGAGCCATATGGCCCTCTTGTTCCATTTTCTTGGAATGTTTGTTTGTCTGCTATATATTCGTATGTGCACTGTAACATAACAACGCAATTAGTCTTTTGGGAAAGCGATTTATTCGTTACATTCATCCCAGGTTCGTAGGATGTGAGCGGTGCGGAGACTAACCCGCAACTCTCTTTTAAACTAACTAACATTCTATATCATACACATAAAGTACATGCATATTGTTACCGAGGATATGTCCAAGTTAAGAACTGACCAATGGATGGTCAGCAATATTTGGCTACTAATATTACTTGGTTACCACGTATACAGGTAAGATCGTACATGTACAATAACTAATCCTGATCGTATATCTTAGACATGCGATCTACAAGCGGCTATTTTGTTACATTCCTCCCTTACTTAGGTTAAAAACAACTCATTGTTTTTAAATGAATCGAGGAAATTCATAACAAAATAGTTATTAACTATTATCAATAAATAATGATGACACAATATAAGTAACGTATAATGAATCAATGTCACTAATTTAGCATAAATATAAACAACAACAAGACACATGTCTTATTGTAACTAACAAATTTAATTAAAATGTTCTATGTCACTTATGAACTGTTTTATTATGTTCATATGATTCCGAGGTTCTTGAAGAATAGGTCTTCCTTGAAATTTTCCTGTGAACGGCTTACTTTGCTATTGGCCTCCAGTACCCATGACATTTGGGCTACAACGGAGGGCTTACGGTATTCGAAGTGTTCACTATCAAACATCTAACGTCTCCATAATATGTAACATCAGATAACAATGTAAAACAAACTGGTGCAATGGAACTGTACACTTTAGACAAGTACACTTGTTACAGGAATTTCCAATATAAACACACGTGGGTGATAAATCAACACAAAACATCCACAGCAACTGTTCGTGCAATATATTTTGATGCTGACAAACACCTTGAGGGTGTTTGACTGACATCAACCACTGCATAGGGTCTTTGCACTAATTTGCATTCGTTAATAAGTTTCACTGTGTGTCGACTTCCCTTAAACTTGAATAGATCAACTTCTTGAAACTTTCGACATCTACTGGCGCGGAAGGTGCTTTTCCCTCCTCAGCTACATTTTGCTGCTGGAATGGGCCCAACGCCACTTTGTCTCCTCTGAGTCGTTTTAAACAATTAAATCCACATACCAAGTATTGTTTCTGTCGATTTTTGTTTCATTTTTCTTAAAAGTAATTGCGCATGCTGAGGGTCAATTATCTCAGCAAAACGCTTCCTGAGTTCATTTTTCGTTGTGTTCCAGTCAGACGCGGGATGTGCTTGGGTGTATCGATGCAAGAAGTCGCTAACAGGCCCGGCGCTAGACTGATATATGCCACAAGATTAACAGAATCGGCTGATAAATTTACTATTTTAGCATATTTCTCAATTGCCTTTATCCAATTTTTGAATTCTTTTGGATCCCCCTCATAGTTTGGTACCACTCTGTTTATGCCCTGGGCCGACACCGTGGTTGTTAAGCCAGCTATCTGGTTGCCCATCATTTTAAACATATTGGCAAATCCTTCCTGCTCTGCCATGGTACTGATTTAATCTTAAAACGACTTACCTTGATTTGTTATTTCAATCCAAGAACACCGTTACACAGTTTTCATATTATTCTCCCATTTCGCTTATCCTGGTCACGGCACCAAAAATTATGTATGTAACATAACAACGCAATTAGTCATTTGGGAAAGCGATTTATTCGTTACATTCATCCCAGGTTCGTAGGATGTGAGCGGTGCGGAGACTAACCCGCAACTCTCTTTTAAACTAACTAACATTCTATATTATACACACAAAGTACATGCATATTGTTACCATGGATATGTCCAAGTTAAGAACTGACCAATGGATGGTCAGCAATATTTGGCTACTAATATTACTTGGTTACCAGGTATACAGGTAAGATCGTACATGTACAATAACTAATCCTGATCGTATATCTTAGACATGCGATCTACAAGCGGCTATTTTGTTACAGCACTAAGTTTCAGTAAACCGTATGTCTTAATTATCTTCTGCCACATACGGAGCACTCCTCTTGAGGATTATATCTCCTTGTAATTTATATTCTACATTATTTATATGTAGCGCAAGTTCTAACAAGTTTCAAATGACTCAGTTCATCTGGCAACTCTAATTTTGTTGTACTAGGAAACATTTTTGTGAAATTATGCCGTATCCTTACCTTAGACAAAATATGGTCTTCTATGACGGGGCTTTTAAGGGACCAGGTTGATCAACATAACCTCTTTGTGATAAGGTGATATTAATTCAAACTTGACACCTTACAACCAGGGTTCGAACTTATTATATCCATAGGAGGATGTACAGTGACATCAGTTACATTGTTTTGACAAACCATGGTAATTTTCAATTGATCATAAGTCCCAATTACCCAAGTCTTAGAATGCAAATACTCGACGTATGGTAATAGAGTGTTAATCATCACAACACTTTCATATTAAACCCAGGTAACAAACTGTTATGGTTTTGATGTTATACTTTATGTTATACTATCCAGTTCTATGGAATTAAAAATAACCAGGATTCTCTCTATTACAGTTATTTAATATCGACCAGCTATTACAACAGCAAGCATTCAACTGGGTCCGTATTCACAAAGCATCTTAAGATTTTCTTTAACTTAAGTCGAAATATTTACTTAAGTGTAAATTTTTTTCATGGGAAAAGTTTGTAAACCAGTCATCAAAGTGTGAAAATGAATTATCATTTTCATAATTGGCATCTTTAGAACAAAGATAAACTGGATGTGTCATTAATTATCATTGTTTATTTTACCAACAATTTTGGACTAGAATGTAAACGAGAGGCTTATACTCTATACTGATGCACAAGGCATGACCATTATAACGGCAATACATTAGTCCACCCGCACCCCCCAGGGGGTGTCCTGTCCTTTAACTTAGCACTGAAAGAACTCTGTTAAGTAAACAAATTGGTATAATACCATTCTGTTTTATATAGTGTAACCCCGTAGGTTTATATCAATGTTTCATCCCGAAGGGTAATATTAATTTATAAGATAAAATATTATAACTAACACTGAGTACTATTTGATGTCTTTTATTTAAGCATATATTTCTGATTAAATGAGAGACCATACATTTGATCTCTTAAGCGTGCTTGTAATACATGGCGTGGAATAGATATTGGAACATATTTAACAAAACAAAAATCATGGTATGCATTTAAAACATAAAACTTATTATTTCTTTTTACATACAACATATCTACAACAGTAATCACAGCATCATGTTTTAATAAGTGTTCATCACAATGTTCATTGTAATAGTAGTTGTCTACCAATTTATATCCATATACATTTCTATGGTATGGAGTTATACCAAGGTCATTGTCTATGTGCTTGAATAAGTAATTTTGAAATGTCACCTGAAATTGAAATCATTCAATTACAGTACAGTCACTATCAGAACTATCTGAACTCTCACTCTCACATTCTATCTCTTTTTCTTCCATACAACCTCCATGACCCATATGGTCAGTTTGACTGGGGCAATCTTCTGCACACCCATAACATGATATTTCCTTACCATCACTATCTATGTATTTATCAAATTTTAATTGTTTTATCACTTCTGATGTGGGTGGGATAGACTTAACTTTTCTTTTCTTGGGAGTTGTTTTGGGAACCTCATAGTATTCTGGGGTTTTTATCTCACTTAAGGCATCAGTCAGTTTCTTAAGTTTTTGTGCTTTCATCTTATGTTTTTTGGGTGGTATGTTAATGGGGGCAGCCATTTTCTTTGTGTGTACCACATTGAGCTTTGGTGCAGGTTCTTCTTCTTCTGAGGCAACAGGCTCATTTAACAAGTCTAATGAATCTGTTATGTATTTGAGGATATTTTTCAATATCATCTTAAGTATCTGTTTGATCTTATTCATAGGACTCATCCCACAAACTGTAACTACTGGCCAACTGCTTATGCTGTGAAATTCTAAATTCACTGCAATGAAAGTCTTGTTTAATTGTGTAGGTGACACTTGTAAACTTTCAGGGGGAACAATTTTATTGTTAGGTTTAAGGGTTATACCTAAGTACCTTTTACTTGCCTTGTTCATGCAGATATCCCAGATAAGTGCTTTGATTGTACCAAACACCCCCCCATCTACATCACCAAATCCAGCTTGGGCATTTTTAACAGGATCCCCCATTTGTATCAGGTCATTATACAGACTGTAATCATCATGTTTGACCACCCCCAACTCCGTAAGCATTACATCTATACTATCATGCAGGACTTGAGCATTCTCACTGCCAGGTTGATAAGGCCAAGCTTCATCAGTACTAACATAATTTCTAATAAATTCAAACAACTTAACAAACATCAAAGGGTTTGGATCCCCCCTATCAACTAACAATGGGGCCTCCCTTACTGTCCTAAAGAACATCCTATTCTCAATAGGGCTGCAACGATTCGGGTACCCTACGGTTCGGTTCGAGTTCGGATATAACCTTCTCGGTTATCGAATATTCGATTCGGATATCTACATCAATATAGACTACCTAGATTAACGTAGGATTTTTAACCTGACCCCATATGTTTCATAAAAAAATAAGTTTTTTCTCAAACTCTTTTTACTCAACTTATTCATTAATCATACATGAATTTCTATTGTTCTGTTGTATGCAATTTAGAATAAGTTACAACGTTGATCTAACAACAGTTTCCCACAATTGAAACAATTTACCAATAGAGTACTTTTTGGTCGAAGACTTAAGATTGCCAGGTAAAAAAACACCCTTCATTCTTGATTTTCTATTCTATTGTGGGCAGACTTGAATTTTAATATGCCAAAATATACGTACAAGTCATTCTACTGTTTCAAAAAATATTTGTATGCACTTTTTCGAAGTGCATTTATCAGTTTATAACATACGACTAGTCTTCAAACCAAGATCTTTTCTCAAACGCAAACTCTCGCCACACATTCGATTTTAGTGACGCCGGTTGATCAACAAGCAGTTTTTCGTGGGCCATACTTGTTTTTGTTTACATGCAACGCAGTAAATGAAATGACGCGCGCTGATTGGATAATATTGTTGCCGGCGTACGCTAAATGACAGTGCCAAACCGTACCGAACCGAAAATACGGATTCCAAATCGGATAATCGATCCGATGCCATGCATTCGGATATATTCGAACTTCGGTGAATCGTTGCAGTCCTAATTCTCAATAGCCTCCCTTTCATGTTGGAATTGTTCCCAGGGTAAAGTATTGGATGTTAAGATAACTGGTGTCCTATTCAGTACACAACCAGGCTTGTTTTTGATGTTAACAGTACAAGGCATACCCTCACATACCTTTTTGAATATTTCCATTTGGTCTGGTTTACTGAGTGTACACTCAGGGATGTAGATAAGCATTTTATCCACACACTCCTGCCACATAATGTCAGCTGAACTTATTGTCTCCCCTTTAAATCTGAAAGTACTGCCACACAGTACATCCAATAACTCTTCCCAGCATTAGATGACCCCACCAAAGCAAATGTATTTATTTTTGGTAAGGCACAAGACAAGACAGTAAAGAGATTGGCTATAAACTCTCCTGGGTTAAACCCTTGAAACTTACACCATTCCAAAAATAAGGCTGCTGTATCCCCTACATCCATAGCATTTTCCTTAATTGGTACCCCATCTAACAAACAGTCTGCATAAGTAGTCCCCTTAACAACTTTTTCTGCTGCTATTTCTGAGATTACTTGGTTCCATACTACAGTAAACTGAGGGCTGGTCTTTAAAGTCCTGTAATTCTGTAAATCATCCTTATCACCCCCTATTACAATACTTCTCAAAAGATCCTGCTGGGTCAATTTATCATATTTATTTATAAGATCCCTAAGAACCCCTATTTTCTGCATAGTCTTAGTTGGTGGTAAGACATTACTGGATGTACTGGCTACAGCCTTATCTTTGCATATGGCACTAAACAAAGTAGGGGAAGTAGACTCTGGGTTTTCAGCCATCTGTAATATGTAATCTGAGATAGATATCTCTTGATTGGGGTTTGGGGAATTATTTGTACTTACTGCTGAATTGTCCTTCCATCCCATCATATCCCCTAGGAAAGAACTCTGACCATTATCATCTGCAGCAGTTTCTTGTATGTACTCATCACCAATGAACTGGTCCCCCATTTCAGTATGTAAGTCTTTAGACTCTTTATACCTAATCAGTTTGGCACAGAAAGAGGCATTATTAGACCCAGCCAAGACCCTAGGTGGTTGTTGTAAGTGGTTTAACAATGCAGGTAATGATCTTACTTTCATAACTCTAACACACAAGTTAGCTGACTGTAATTTTGTTCTACATGTCCTCCAACTGCTGTCATGCCATAGGTTTTTACCCATAGCTACAATAACATGCATGTGAAACCCATTTATTTTGCATGCATCGTCAGTTTTGCCGTTATGCCAAAAGGCTACAACAGGGTGCTCATTACAAAAGGTTTTTAAAGCATTTAATGGTGATTTATCTTGCATTTCAATGTTTTTGTAAACATCATTGAGTGTACTCCATGATAATGTTGGGAAGTAGGCTATACCCCTACCAACTTGGAAATGAGAAGGACCAGCATAGATCCCACAAGGTTGTCCTGTCCTATAGGCAGTTTTCATTTTCCCATCTGCTTTCATATCATATATTCTGTTTTGAAAGGTTTTAGGATTTATCATCCTCTCAGCATTAGTGATTACAACACTATAAGTGTCATCTTCACTGAATTGTTCATGTAAAATGTCACTTGGAGAGACCTTCTTTCTTTCCTCCCCAAACTTTCCTGTGAATTGTTCAAACCTAAAAAGAAGAGAAAGGTAAAGGACCATTTGTATAATTAGTAGATAAAGTACCTTTTATACCAACATTTTCAAAGTTTTCTATTTGTTTCTCCATTATTTGAAACAAACCAACCATGTTCCTTGTAATTCATCTATATCAGGTATCTTAAGATTATCTTTAAAGTCATTGAACTCTTGTATTTGTCTTTGACATTGTCCTACTTGGTTTTCAATATCATTCAATTTAGCTAATTTAAAAGCACTTGGTGTTTTTTGGGCCTCAGCCTTAACTGCTTCAATAGCCTGATTGTTATCTTTAACTTGCTCAAATATTGTATTTTTATCATCAGGATCATCATCATCAGAATCTAACCAATTAATAGATCTTTCAACTGTACTTATATTTTCTATTGTATCAAACTTATCATGTACTGCCTGTAATCTTCTAGTAATCATATTTCTTAAGACCGTTTGTCCCTGATTTAAACCACCTAACACCCCAGCTAATCCTTGTCCCTTTTTGGCCAAATCACCTAAGCTAGACATGTTGTCTACAGCCCCATCAATAGCACTAGTAGCTGTTTTCATTGTAGTTTCCCTTAATGTTCCTGCAGTTGATATACCTGTGTTTATGGCAGCCCCCAAAGCCCCTGTACCTACATCAACCAGTTTATCCTAGAAACTTTTACCCTCCTGAGAGGCCTCTACTGATACAGTACCCTTAACATCTGTAGATATTTTGGTTAAAGTATCAAGAGTGGTTTCCATTTTCTTAAGTTTTTCTTCAATCTCATCAGAATCAAAGTTTAGTATACCATCTAACTTAGCTTTAGGAGTACTAATGAGTTTTTGAATGATAGGTATGGCTTTTATAATTTGTTCACTTGACTTGTCAATTAAATCAAATCTGTCACCAATTGTATTCATAATATCTTGTAAAGTACTTTCTGTACCATTAAAAGAATATATAGGATCAGTAACATCAGTAGTAACATACACCATAAGTGGTACACCAACAAATGGATTGGCTGCCACATCATAATCACTATTACCCTGACCAAAACGCCAAATACAACAACTTGCCCGTGTCCCTGTAGCACCAGGTTTAGGAAAACAATGAGCTGTGAAATCACAAGTTATAAAGAATTGACCTTTTGAAGTGGTGATATATGCTGACACAGGCACTTTGACTATTGACATTTTGCTCTGAGCATGTAATACAGGAGTATCAGAACATATCATAACAATTTCATGATCAACCTTAACACGTTTGCTTGAAGAATCAGTTAATACAGTGTCAAAGGCACATTTAAATGTTTGTTGTTCCCAGTGCTGACTGTACATCCACCTATCATATGTTATCCCTTTAGCCACTGGTGTATTGTATTGTTCATCAGTACAGTTCCAGTTAAATTCAGCCCTGCCTGGCCATATCATAGCAACCTCATTTTTAAACTTATCTGAAGTGTTCCTTAATTCACCAAAAGAACTTGTAAAGTCAAGCCTTCTTAAACTTTTACCACTAGCACTTATATTACTGTTCCATATCTTACACTTATCCTGTCTCATATGATATATTGTTCCCAGGTAACATATGTTAGCACCTATATTATCACAATTACCATCATATGTTAAGAAAAACTTCTCAAATGTTTCCCCTTTAAGTAATTGTTTTTGAAATTTGTAAATACATTGTAGTAGTGAAATTCATATTTACATTTTATAGGTTGGTATATCTTGGAGACTTTGGTGGTGTATATCCTTGACCAATCAGATCAGCAGAAGTTCCTATTGCACCAGATTCCCAGGCATCTGTGGCAGCAGCTAGCATTCCATATCTAGGAGGAGCTATGGCAGGTCCTGTTCTAGGTCCAGTAACCTCAAGTGGTGTTGTTGGTCCTATTTGTTGGTAATTTCCTAACAGATTTTCTGTAGAAATTGAAATGTTATCATTAGATTCCTTTACATCTAACACTCTGCCCACTGTAGACAATTGATCTAGCCTTGCTTTATTTAAACCCCTAATTCTCTTCAGATTATCTATTGTACAATATCTCTTGTTGTCTGTAAGCTTCACACCAATTGGCCATGGTGTATAGAACCCTCCACCTCCACGTTTAGACTGTGACGGTAATGTACCTGTTACCCCCAATGCCTTCCATGCCTCACCTGGCCTTAAATGCTCTAAGTTAGTGAAAGTGACAGCCCCACCCAAATCAATTGAAGCTTTGACAGGCAATTTAGGATTATCCCTAGCATCAGTTATCATACCTGTATCACTGACTTTAGTATTTGTTACCTTTGATGGGCCTGCTACAGCACCATCTGTGACATTGGCAACCCATTGATCTAATGTACTGATATCATCAGCAGTGAAGCCTAAATGATCCAATACAGGCCTTGAAAATTCAGGTATTACACTATTAGCATCAGGTCCCACAAAATTACTTTTAATAGAGGTAGTAGCACTTACCTCTCCTATCACGTCTTGTGTAACCTTGTAACCTTCTCTGGCCAAACTCTTTTCTATATTTTCTGTTGCTGTACTAACAGTGCTTCTGGCTGGAATTATAGATGGATAATTATTTAAGTCAGATTTCCTACCAGTCTCTTCAATTACATAACCAGTTAAGGGAATGACAAAATCTTCTGCATGTACACCTGAATGATAATGCATGGCATCATGAGATACCTGTTCAAGGGGTTCGTCAAAAGGAAAGTTTAACTTCTTACCTTGATTACCTTTACCTAACATCTTTATACCCATATGAGGACTATAATGAAATGTAATAGTGCTAGAATATTTAGCAGTAAATGTAGCCCTTCTACTTGTTAACCCAGCAGTTTGCCAGACAGGGGCCATTCTCATAAGTACTGTCTTTGGAGGTAAAATGGGATACCTATTGGTCTGGTTAGACATGTTAGCCTGTATTCCCCAGACAGTGTCTAAAAGGTTATTAGCTGCAGTTATAACATTTTGATTACAAGGCTGTGCAGTACAACCATCAAACAAACCTACTGGAATTCTGCCAGACTTAATGTCATGAGAGAAAGTCAGGGGTGTAGACCCATCCCAAGTGCTAACATTAAACAGGCCATGATATGGATCAAAAGTACCCCTTTTTAAATCCCTAAGAGATTCATTTCTACAAGCGTTATACAGCTCAGGTGGAAGTATTAGAGCACATGTAGGTGAGGTCATCTCATCCAAGCTAGTAGGTTCTATCCTTTTGAAGTTAGAGTTAACATCATATAATGAACGGTTTCTATCCGTGTGGATAAAGTTTATAGGTCTAAAGATATTATTGTCATCTTTAAATATTTCAATTGTATCTTGTTGGTATGTAGATACAATTCTACCGTCTGTCTGAACGTCATCTTTCCAACAAACTAGGTTAGAGAATTCTACAGTATGATTATGAATTTCATAAGAGTTACAGTTCAGCATATACTCAACAAGATGTTCTGGTCTGGTAGCAGCTCTTGTATTGTAGGGAACATAATTAGCTCCAAAATCATAACGGTGACATAATTGTCCTTTTTCATTGGTATAAACTGTTCCCCACTACCCAAACCATTAGTTTTAATAGACTGCATAAAAGTCTGAGTAAAAGTTGCAGTTTTAGAGTGTCCACTTGGTTGTTGTATATCTCTATGCAAAGATATACGACCTGTAGTAGAAGGCCCAGCACCAAAACCAAGCTGTTGTTGGTGTTGGGTGGCATTAATAACATCAGCTTGAACCTTAGTTGGATCTGGATTAGTAGAAGACATACCTGTGAATATATTCCTTTAAAACACAAAGGTATAATAGCTTTGTGTTTTTAAAACAGTATCCTACTCCAAGTGTTTTAGATATAAACTTCCAAATATTAAAACGGTAATAATATAGTCCTCTATACTTCGCTACGCGTTGCATACTGCATCTTCTAGAACAATGACTAGCTAACTTATAGGACAGGACACCCCCTGGGGGGTGCGGGTGGTGTAATGGCTTATACACTATACTGATGCACAAGTCGTGGGGGGAGGGGGGACACCCCCTGGGGGGTGCGGGGGGTGTAATGGCTTATACACTATACTGATGCACAAGTCGTGGGGTGGACTACTGTAATGCCGTTATAATGGTCATGCCGTGGGGGAGGGGGGGTACCCAAAGGGGCGTCTACCCGACAATACGATTTTTTCGTCAAGTCCCGTCCTTGAGGCACCCAACGGGATAATTCTCCGAAGGAATGTTATAAGTATTAAAGGCATATTTACGTTTTCTGTTTTAACAACTCAACTATGGGTTAACACCACACTAGTTTTATATAGTTGTACAGATTTACTTGTAATTTAAAAGTCTATGGCATTATACCTTTCTGTTTTTAATTATACATTTGTCTGTGTATTAAAGAGGACTAACAATTAATACTATTTCATAATTTTATTGCAGCATATATTTCTGGCTAAATGCTATACCGTACATTTGGTCTCTTAAGCGAGCTTGTAAAACATGCTTTGGAATAGATAAGGGTACATACATTACGAAACAAAAATCATGATAGGCATGCAAAACATAAAACTTATTCTGTCCATTTATATACAACATATCAACCACATTTATAACACCGTTATTCTTCAACAAATAGTTATCACAATTTTCATTATAGTAATAATTATCTACAAGCTTATATCCAAAGATTTCTCTATGGTATGGTGTGATCCCTTTTTCATTGTCAACATGTTTGAAGGCGTAATTCTGGAAAGTTACCTGTAATTATTTATTAACAATGGTACAATCACTATCACCACTACTATCACTCACTTCAACACCAGACTCTGCTAAACAACCACCATGACCCATATGGTCGTTTTGTGAAGGTCTATCATTTTGACAACCGTAGCATTTGCTTTTTGGTTTTTTCAACTTAAGCTTTTTAGTTACTTTGGGAGATGCAGGGGTGGACTTTACTTTACGTTTCTTGACGGGTTTTGGGGGTGGCATAACTTCTTCAAGTTCAGATGAAGAACTGGACGAGTTTGGCTTGTTCAATCTGTCTAATTGGGCCATCACATATTTCATGATTTTATTCAGGATTCTCTTACAGATTTGTTTGATTTTATCAAAGGGGTTCATACCACAAACGGTAACCGTGGGCCATGAGTCTATACTTTCCCAAGCGATATTAAGATCAATGAATGTCTTATTTAATCTGACTGGATCCCCAGTATATTCATCGTTACCGTCAAAGTCCTCGGTCTCTAGGTTGTTGTCAGGCGTTAGATTTAACCCCAAATATTTAGGTCCCTTCTTGTTCATACATATTTCCCATATGAGTTTCTTTATGGTCACCATTACATCACCACCGTCTACCTGATCTAATGTCTTTTGTTCTTTATCTGAATCTAAGCATAACAAGTCTGTATATAAACTGTACTTGGCAGTTTGGCTTACGGAAAGCTCTGATAATTGAATATCAATGCTATCGTACAATAGCTGTGCATTATCACTGTCTGACTGGTATGGCCAAGTGTCATCAGTAGTTACGTAACTACGAATGAAATCAAAGATCTTAACGAAAGTTAATGGGTTTGGGTCCCCCTTATCTTGTAACAGTGGGGCTTCTTTGACAGATCTGAAAAACATACGCTTTTTCAAAGCTTCACGTTCTTGTTGAAAGTGTTCCCAGGGAGCAGTATTAGAAGTCAAGACAACTGGGGTTCTTTGGAGGACAGTACCTGGCTTGTTCTTAACATTAACCGTACACGGCATACCTTCACAGACTTTTTTGAAGATCTCAACTTGGTCCGGCTTACTTAAAGTACACTCCGGTATATATATGAGCATTTTATCGAGGCATTCCTGCCACATGAAGTCCGCTGAACTTATTGTTTCTCCTGTCATATCACGTAAGCAGGCGATACAATTCATCCAGTAACTTTTGCCTGCATTGGAAGCTCCAACCAACGCAAATGTGTTTATCTTTGGCATAGCACAAGATAATACCATGTACAGGTCGGCTAAAAACATACCAGGATTAAACCCCTGAAATTTACACCATTCCATGAATAATGTGGCCGTATCATTTTGATCCATTTGAGTATCAGTGGGTTGTATCTTGTAATGGCCAATGTTCTTATATTTAGTTGCTAGCATGCAATCAATATAGGTTGTCCCCGAACTAACTTTTTCTGCAGATATTTCAGCAATGACTTGATTCCAGACTACATTGAATTTTGGACTAGTTTTGAGGGTACGATAGTTACATAGATCATCACTATTACCCCCAACTAAGACTGCCTTCAATAGTTCTGCTGGAGTTAACTTCTCATATTTGTTGATCAAGTTTCTCAATACAGCTATTTTTGCATAGTCTTTGTTGGAGGCAATAATGCGGTTGAGGTACTCTCAGCTGGTTTATCTTTACAAATTTCCTTAAATGTAGGATTACCAGGATTAACGTCAGTGGATTGGGCCATGACTTTTTTGTGTAAGATATAATCTGAAATATTCATTTCAGATTCTTCCCTAGCTGGAGTTTCATTACTTACTGATGAGTTATCTTTCCATCCCATCATGTCTCCGAGAAAAGAACTTTGACCATTGTCGTCAGCGGCGCTATCTGGAACATATTCATCCCCAATAAATTCATCCCCCACTGTACCTACAAATTTGGAGTCCTTATACCTGATTAACTGTGCACAAGAATCCTGGGTGTTTGTTGCAAATGATGCAACATAGCTGGGATTGAATTAACTTTCATAACCCTAACAATTAAGTTAGCGGCCTGAAGTTTTGTGCGACAAGTACGCCAACTACTATCATGCCAGAGGTTCTTACTACAATAGGCAATAATATGCATGTGGAAACCGTTCACCTTACAAGCGTCGTCAGTAACCCCATTATGCCAAAAACAACAGACGGAATGATCATTACAAAATTGTTTGAGAGCATTCAAAGGGGCCTTATCAATGACTTCCATATTTTTATAGACGTCATTAGGGGTACTCCAAGACAATGTGGGCCAATAAGCTATTCCCCTGTCAGACTTATAATGGCTGGGTCCCGCATAAATTCCACATGGTTGTCCAGTTTTATAGGCCTTTTTGAAAGTACCATCAGGTTTATAATCATAAATTCTATTCTGAAAAGTCCTAGGATTGATTTTACGTTCAGCATTGGTGATAACAATGCTGTAAGTCTGGTCCTCTGAAAATTGTTCGTGTAATATATCACTCGGGGAAACCTTCTTACGTTCTTCCCGAACATACCGGTAAACTGTTCAAACCTATAATGGAAAAGGTAAAGAACTGCTTGTTTAATTCATGGTTAAAGTACCTTTCGCACCCACATTCTCTAACAAAGCCACATTTCTCTCTAACTGTTGAAATAATGTAACAAATGACATAATGATATGATCTGTATCAGGTAACTTCAATTGTTTTTTAAACTCTTGAAGTGCTAGTACATCTCTCTGACGTTGCTGAACACCCTTCTCTAAATATTGTAAATCACTTTGTATACTATCAAAGTTGCCATATGTCTTTGCATTTGCAAGTAACTGTTTGTTGTCTTCAATTGTCTTAGTATTGTCCTTTACTTGTTCAAAGATAGTACTTTTAGGAGCATCGTCATCGTCATCGTCAGCCCAATTTACTGCACGTTCTACTGTACTAGTGATATTTTCAATAGTGTCAAATTTGTCGTGAATAGCTTGTATCTTTCTAGTCATTAAATTACTAAGAGCAGTATTAGCTTTGTTTAAACCACCCAGAACTCCAGATAAACCACCAGCACCCTTAGCTAAACCACCTAGATCAGGTATTTTATCTACAGCTTGATCAATAGCCGAACCGACAGCCTGCATGGTAGTTTCTCTAAGTGTACCAGCAGTACTTATACCCGTATTGATAGCACTACCCAATGCCCCTAAACCTACATCTGCTACACCGCCAATAAGTTTACTCCAGAAACTTTCACCCTGTTTTGATACAGTTACACCTACTGACCCACTGACTTCTACTTCTATTTTACTTAAGGTATCTATAGCAGTTTGCATGTTAGCTAGCTTATTTTCAATATCAGTAGTATCAAAATCTAACATATGTTGTAGTTGAGCTTGTGGTACAGCTAACATCTTTTCTATGATAGGTTTAGTGCCTCTTATTTCGTCAAAACTGTCAGAAATCTTATTGAAGAAATCACCAATGGTATTCAATATGTCCTGTAAAGTACTGTCTGTATTGTTAAAATTGTATACAGGGTCTGTCACGTCTGTAGTAACATACATAATCAACGGTACACCATTATAAGGATTTGCAGCCAAATCATAATCAGTTTTACCTTCACCAAAACGCCAACATAAAGAGTTTGCCCTTGTTCCAGTAGCCCCTGGTCTTGGAAAACAATGTGAAGTGAATTCACATGTAATTCTATAGTTACCCCCATCACTTGTTAAATATGCTGAAACAGGCACCTTTACTATTGAGATTCTGGCTTGGTTATGAAATACAGGAGAATCAGCACATATCATAATAATTTCATGATCAAGTTTTACACGTTTGTTACTAGCAGCACCTAAGCCAGTATCATAATTACAATGAAATGTTCTTTGAGTCCAATGTTGACTGTATTGCCATCTATCATATGCAGTAGTTTTACTAATAGAAGTATTGAATTGTTCATCTTTACAGTTATAATTAAACTCTGCAGTGTTTGGCCAAATTGTAGCTATCTCATTCACAAACTTTTTAGTTGTATTTCTTTGTTCACCAATTGAGCATCTGAAGTTTAGCCTACGGGTTTGTTGTCCTGTTGGTCCAGGGGTGCTCATATTGGAGTTCCATAAGTCTATTTTATCTGGTCTCATTCTTTGCATTTGACCTAAATATGATAGGCTATGTCCAATAGTATCACAGTTTCCTGTATACGTAGGTATAAATTGTTCATAAGATAAACTTTGCATCATTTTCTTCTGAAACTTATAAATTGTAATGAAAGACATATTTACATTATAGTGGGCTGAATCTGGGAGTAGTTGGTGGTGTGTAACCCCGGCTTATAAGATCGGCAGATGTTCCTGTAGCTCCTGATTCGAACGCAGCTCTAGCGGCTCCCAACGGTGTAAATCTAGGATCAACTATCTGAGGTCCTGCCCTAGGTCCTGTTACTTCTAAAGGAGCTGTAGAACCTTCTTGTTGTTGATAATTCTTAACTACGTTTTCTGTAGAAATGTTAATGTCATCATTAGAATCCTTAACATCTAAAACACGACCAACAGTAGCTAATGATTGTAATCTAGATCTATTAATTCCCTTAATTCTGGCTAAGTTGTCAATCTTACAATAACGGCGACTACGATAGATTTGTACACCAGTTGGCCATGGTGTAAAGAAACCACCGCCTGTACGTCTTGACTGTGAAGGTAATGGTCCCGTTACCCCCAATGCTCTCCATGCCTCACCCGGCCTTAATTTCTCAAGATTTTGAGTGGTTACTTTACCAGCCAAATCTATAGAAGCTTTAACAGGCAATTTTGGTGCATCGGCCGTATCAGTGATCATACCCTCATCAGTTACTTTAGTAGTTGTAACACTAGATGGTCCTGCTACCTGTTTATCAGTAATATCTTCTACCCATTTATCAAAATAAGCAATATCATAATCATCATAACCCAAATGTTCTAAGACTGGTTTGGACCATTCAGATAATACCTTGTTTGCCCCAGGACCCTGGAAAGGAGTACTAATAGAAGTAGTAGCACTTACGTCTTTTACAACATCATCCTTAATTTTGTAACCCTTCTTTTTCAAGTCAGTTTCGATTTCTTCTGTAGCAGTGACAACAGAACTACGATCTGGAATAATAGAAGTAAATTGTTGTAGATCAGATTTACGACCAGCTTCCTCATTGACATAACCCGTTATAGGCATAACAAAGTCCTCAGCATGTACCCCAGTATGGAAATGAGTAGCGTCATGTGAAACCTGATCTAATGGCTCATCGAATGGATGATTAAGTCTGGCACCTTGGTTACCCATTCCTAATAGTTTTACACCCATATGTGGACTGTAATGGAAAGTTATTGCGCTTGAGTACCTAGCTTGAAAGGTGGCCCTACGACTTGTCAAACCGGCCGTTTGCCATATAGGTGCCATACGTAACATAACTGTTTTGCAGGCAATATAGGGTAACGGTTTGTTTGATTAGCCATATTGGCTTGAACTCCCCATACAGTATCTAATAGATTGTTTGCAGCAGTTATAACATTCTTATTGCATGGTTGGGCAGTACAACCATCATATAGACCTACTGGTATTCTACCGGATTTAATGTCATGAGAAAATGATAAGGGAGCAGAACCATCCCATGTAGTAACGTCAAATAGCCCATGATAAGGATCGAAAGTACCCCTTTTAAGATCTCTAAGAGCTTCATTTTGAGTAGCATTATAAAGCTCGGGTGGCATGATAATAGCACATGTGGGTAAAGTCATCTCTTCTAAGCTAGTAGGTTCGATTCTCTTGAAACAACCATTGACATCAAACAGTGATCCGTTTCTATCAGTATGAATGACGTTAATAGGCCGAAAGTTACCCTGTTCATCTTTAAAGACTTCAATTGTGTCTTGTTGATAAGTAGAAACTATTCTACCGTCCGCCTGAACATCGTCTTTCCAGCAGACCAAATTTGATAGCTCAACAGAATGATTCTTAATCTCATACGAGTTACAGTTCTGCATATAATTAACCAAATGTTCAGGTCTGGTAGCAGCTCGTGTTGTAGCATACGGAACATAGTTGGCGCCAAAATCATAACGATAACAAAGCTGCTTACGTTCATTATTGTACACAGTGACACCGCTCCCCAATCCATTAGTCTTAATTGATTGCGTAAATGTTTGAGAAAATGTTACAGTTTTACTTTTACCAATAGGCTGGTGAACGTTTCTATTAACAGAAATACGACCGGTAGTACTAGGTCCAGCCCCTACACCTAATTGTTGTTGCTATTGTGTAGCATTAATAACATCAGCTCTAGCAAGGCATTCATCCATAACGCGCTGGAATTCATCTTGAGATGATTTGACTCCCATAGGGGCTCTAAGATACCGGAAGCGTCCGATAAATGTATTGAACGTCGTGAAATATGACGACTCTTCATCAAAAACCAGTGACCAGTAACCAGATTTACAGTCCAACTTAGAAAATAACTTCGCCGATGAGAGTTTAGGCATAATATCATCTAGTGTTTTCATGGGATAGTATGGTCTAGCTACTGCCTTATTTAAGTCTTTGGGATCAAGGACAATACGAACTTTATCAGAATGGGGCTTGTTCACCACTACCATTGAGTTTACCCATTCTGTTGGGTTGTTAACTTTGGCAATGATTCCGGCCTTTTCCATATTCTGAAGTTCCATTTTGACTTTATCCTGTATGGCGATAGGGATACGTCTTGGAGGATGTACCACCGGGGCATGATTTGGATCTACTTTGATAGAGCATGTACCAGTTAAACGGCCAATACCTTTGAATACCTCTGGGTAGGCAGATAGGACAGACTTATTAGACATACGTCTTTTGGGATCAACTGACATGATGATCTTGATCAGATTGAAATCAATACAGGTTTGTTATCCTAAGATCGGGGCTCAGTAAGTCTAAGCTGCATAAAATTCAACGTCTTGAACATGAGACTTGTAACGACAAGGTAACGTTATCAATCCAAGAACGTGAATCTCAGAACCAGTATATGCAGTAAGCTTTGCTTTGGGTTTGTCTAGAGGGGCTTTAACCTGGAGATTCTGATATTCGGACTCAGATATGATGTTACAGCATGCGCCTGTGTCTAGCTTAAACTTGACGACATTGCATTAGGGCCCACCTGTAAATCAACAAATAACTGATTATTTGCAGCTGATTCAATAGCTCCTATATAGAAATCTTCACTGTCACTGTCCTCTATAATGTCATACACTTTTTATCCCTTTTAGCTCTGCAAACTGTTTCAAAATGGTTCCATTTTTTTGCAGTGTCTACACTGTTTTCCCATTGCATGGCACCTTTCCTTCTTTGTGTGTTGTTGACCACAGTGTCCACATACTGACGATCTTCCAATGGGCTGATGTCTCTGATGTGACGACTTGTTGTGTGCGTTCGGACCACGATTAGTTTGTCCACCTTATTGCACATGGGTGTGTCCTTTTGACGAAATGATATTCACAGGCCTTCCAGCGTTCATGGATCTCAACTGAGCTTGGGCGTATTCGTACGACTGTGCAATTTCTATTGCTTTATCCAGTGGCAAATTCTCACCCTGATTTAAACGTTTTTTCTGATTTTATTTGAGGCGATACCAAATACAATCCTGTCCCGGATCATCTCTTCCTCTTGATCATATTTGCAGTCTTTAGCTGCGTTGCGTAACGTTGTCTTAAATTCTTCTGTTGATAATGATCCTTGCGTAATGTTATTAAACTGGAATCTTTTGAACACACTATTGCATTTGGGTTCCACATACGTTTCATAGTTGTCATACAGATTTTTCAATAACTTAGAATTTGCTGCAGACAAATTCCAAGACTTATGTATATCTCGACCTTTTTGGCCAACCCATAATAATACATAGGTACACTTTGTTGCCTCATTTAATGGACAGTCAAAAATCAAAGATGCATGTTCCTTGAAGTTTTTCCAAGCAAGTGGCAAATTATCTGAAGACCAGTCAATTTTCGGTGTAGGAATGCCTGTTAAATCCATTTTGAATCTGCATTGGAGACTCCAGTAAGTTCTTATGTGGCTTATGGTCTGTTTTTATTACAAACTTTGCATTGAGAAGATAATATGTTGACCATTTACATTTTGACTTACTTGATTGTTTAGATAGGTAGTAAATAGGTTTTTTCATTCTATACTACATTAGAAATTAATTACATGTATTCATCTTATATTATTCAGTTTTCTAAAATCTACACAAAAACCTTAACTATTGTCTTTTTTGTTCACTATAACCACACGGAAACTCCATGGTTCTTATGTGAGCGATACGGAGTAAATGATTAAGTAACTTTTCAAATCGAATGTCTTCTTTTTTTCAGGAATGTAAGAGACGCGAGGCTGAGCGAATGACATTCGGCGAGAGTTCGTCGCCTTAGTGGAGCGATGCTCTAACTACCATTTTCTAAATTTTGAGAAAATCACTCCCAAAGTTTTACAAGCTGATATTTCGTTTATTTCTGGACGAAAACAGTCGAAAATACAGCGTATTGTTCGTGGTTAAGTATTGAATTTGAAAATGTAATATTTAAGTTTCCCTTCATACTGCATTTTTGTATTTTTCCTGATTTTGGTTTGGAGATGGAGCAAATTTGTTAAAAAAATAAAGCTTTTATGAAAATTAGACTGCTCTATCGGGAGAAGCAATTTAAGATTATGAAATTGGACTTAGCGCAAAATAGTTCTCAAAGTGATATTCAATTAAAACTCAAAATATGACTGTTCATTGCATATATGCACTACTCTGTTGAGAAACAAATTGCAATTTGACTGAAGTGATACCTCTCAAGAAGTCGCGGCCTTAGCGCAGAGGGTATGTCACTGTTTTTTTAATCCGGATGTACCAGGTTCGATTCCCGGTCGCAGACAAAAATGTCAATTTCCATCACATGTGGAGTAGTTGCTGGCTTCTAGTGGAAGCGTAAGTAAGTACGGGTGCAGGACTAGTCTAGGAAAATTGGTTAGGTGAGTCGGCCGCCGTATAACTGAAACATTGTTAAAAACGGCGTTAAGCCCACCAAATACAAAACAATACACTTCATAAAACATTAAACATTTACTGTAACCAAACTAACTAAACTAAACGAACTATATTTACAAGAGTTAAAGCATTAAGTACTATCGCATCAACATATATTACTTCAAAAGAAAGCAATAAGTGTTCATGAAATTCCATAGCAGACTGTGAACATTTAATATATTGCAAACCTACTTCACTTTAGTATGTTCTCTGAGAAACATTTTACGATTTGACTGAGGTGACACATCATGAAACTCTAACAGTAATAAAACTCTTATTTGACCAATTACAAATGTATATTTACAAGAGCCAGAGAACTAAGTATCATTGGATCACAACAGATTATTTGAAATGAAAATAATATGTATTCATTAAACACAATTTCAAACTGTAACAATTTAATATAAATGTATAACGTAAACCAATTTCACTTTAGTATGTTATGTGAGTAACAGTTTACGATTTACTGAAGTAACAAATCATTTAACTTAAACGTAACAATAACAAACTCTAAAAAACAACTATTCTTATGACTTTTAACTTTAACAATAATCAGACTCTAAATAAACCAACTATATTTACAGGAGTCAAAGCACTAGTACTGTCTGCTCACAACAGATTATTTTAAATGAAAATAATATGTATTCATGAAACACAATTTCGAACTGTAACGATTTAATATAAATGTATAACGTAAACCGATTTCACTTTAGTATGTTATGTGAATAACAGTTTACGATTTACTAAAGTAACAAATCATATAACTTTAAACTTTCACAATAAGTAACAATTAAGCTTAATCAGTAGACTTATAAGGTTCAAACGTATTAAATTACAACACTGTGAAAGTTGATCAGTCAGTACAGTTGCATGTCTGTTGATCTGTGTTTACGCAGTAAGTCACTCAAATGCTTTCTAATTCTGTTTGTCTTTGTCTATTCCACAAAGTTTTCGCATGAATGTACTCTCAGCTGAAGGCATAAATTGTAGCATCGACTTTATGTCTCTGACTTTCTCAACTGATAATGACTGCGCACTACATCTTATGGGTGTCACTTCCGCTAGCCGAGTTACTGGTTCTTATTGGCCTACGAATGCAACATTCAGCAAAATCGGTCTCACCAAAAGAAAGCTTGAACTGTGCAGAAAATGGCTGTTTAGCATCAAGTTTAATACATTTGACCCTGGAAAAGGGAGCACTTTTGAAGTGCATTTTGACTGATCCAGAATGATAATCAATGAACATGTGTGGCTTCATCTGAACAACACACATTGCCCCAGGCCTTACAGCTTTCATAGTTCTAATAACACTAATAGGACTGTACATCTCAGTAACTTTAAATGCTTTTTCCAAATGAGAATGCAGATTATCAACCTCTTGTATAGCTGAATGCCCCGGTGTACCAAATTTCTGGACAATACTTTTGACTGTTGGATGTTTCTCTAGAAACTTTTTTAAGGCAAAGCACATAATACTGTTACGATTTTGGGGTATACATGAATCAGACCAGAGTGTAAAGGTAGTTACAGTTGGATATTTTTCAATAACCATTTCTAATATAATTGTTATCCCAGAGGCTATCTCATTAGATCCACGACCTGACACTGTCTCATTCCAAACAATATTGTAGCCCATTCCATCAATATTACAATGTGCTGTCAAATTATAAACATTTAGTTTTCTTTTGTAAAAAAAGTTAGACACGTTGCTTCTAGGACAGGATATCACATTTTGCATGTCGAAGCATAAAACAATATTTTTATCATCATTTGTTGACCGATCTTTGTCTCTTTCCTGTTTTGTTAATGTTTTGTCCTGCAAATGGTTCTTATAATGTTGTCACAAATTTCTATGAATGTAAAGAATTGGTAGAATGTGCCAGTTTAATTATAAGCACTTATGTTGCCATGTGAACCTGACGTAGCAGAATCAGTTATTTTGATAATGTTTCCTTTCTAATTACTGTATAAACAATGGCCGTATGTTGGTAAATGTAGGGTGTTTATCACATTCATTTTATATACAAACAATGTATCCTGGGAAAATAATTGGGGATTGGGTGTATGAGAGTTGAGCTGATAGTCAGTGCGAAGATATAGTTTGGAGAGAGTGGTTGTGTGGTTAGAGAAAGGTTACAATGTAAGTAGCATTATTTCTATTGTACATGCATTTTAGTATACATTTTTGTATTTCTTAATAATAACTGATTATAGTTCATATAGTGTATAGTTAAGGTTAATCATATTTTTGATTTAATATTATTCATAATAATTATGTATGTAAGTATGTGGTGGTGATGATAGTAATACTAAATTTTGTATGGGTGTTTTAGGTGGTTCCAGGGAGGGACGAGCGTCTTGGAAGGAGCGCGAGAAGTTATGTAACGATATCGGTCTGTGTGACCAGTCGTCGGTCTGTGTGACCAATTATCGGTCTGTGTGACCAGTCGTCGGTCTGTGTGACCAATTATCGGTCTGTGTGACCAGTTATAGTCGGTCTGTGTGACCTGTTTATCGTCGGTCTGTGTGACCAGTTTATCGTCGGTCTGTGTGACCAGTTAATCGTCGGTCTGCGTGACCAGTTGTCAGTCTATATGACTAGTTGTCGGTCTGTGTGACCATAAGAATTAAGGACGTTGTGAATTTGTAATTAGATATTATGTACATTATTTAGACTGGTAATCATTAATAAAGATATATCCAACCAACTAGTTTAACCTGTAATCATCCTTGTGACAAATGTGTTCTCTTTATCGGTATAATGTCCGATTTGCCTTGTTCGAGAATTTTGAATTCTTCGCACGTATCGCACCTATCCTTTTTGGGCACATAAAAAGCTAAGTTGAATTCTTTGTTAAAGATACTTCTGTATATATGAACCTTTGCTGGATGTGTCCCATCTTTCAGACATTCACTGGTGTATAGCTTGTACATTTTCGCCAAGGACAATCCGGCTTCAAGGTATTCCTTTGTCGATGATGACCGACAGTAATGGGAGGGTATCCGTGGAAACGAGTTTATGTGATTTCTAATATTCAACTTGATCTCTTCTGGCACTTTTTTCTTAGGATTTTCCCTCGTTTGTCAGTAAAATCAATGGCCCTTTTGTAATAGTAGTCTATATATCCGTTTGTTACTTATGTCTAGAGTTGTTAAGTAAAATTCTTTACAAACTCGCTTCTTTCCATATCTTTGATGACGTAATACTTTATCGTTTTCTTCTTTCTGTCAGATGCACCTCTTTTTCTTTCCTTTAACTGACAATCAGTAGTGTTACCATAAAAGGAATTCTTTTCTGTGTCAGATAATTTCCAAAAACTATCAAATATATCTTTTCTTTCATTCTGTGAGCAGTATTGAGCACACTTATATTTACACTTTCCTGCACAGTCTTTTGTCGTTTTCATTTCCTTTTTATATCACCCTTCGATGTTACATAGTTTTGTCCCATTTGTCTCCTACGCTTTCTTATGTTCTGCTGCCATTCTTCTTCATCACGGATACGCTTTCGGCCCCTTTTACTTCTTTCATTTTCAGCTGCGTTTATTATACTTGTATCCGCTGAATCATTTGCTTCATCTGATTGTTCAGTCTCAGTGTTTAAGTCTACCTCAGACTCATTACTACATGTATTTAAATCAACCTCACTTGCTGTCAGCAGACCTTCTTCTGTAGTATTCAAGGCATTCTCATTACGTGCACATTGTTGACACCTTTTTCTTTTATCAACTTCAGATTTGTTCATCACACTTGTACTAGCTAAATTATTTTCTTCAGATGCATTATTATTCAAATCGGTCAGAAGATATTCTTCTGCATTAAGTTCATTGTCTTTATGATTCTCAATTAGTTGAATGTTTTCTCTGCTATCATCACCATTAATGTTTTCATTCATTAAATAATCTGTAAATGTATGTCCAATATCTATTTCATTGTTTATTGTCTGTTCAATTTCATTCTGACTTTCAGGAAACATGTCTTCATTCTGTAACATACACACAACCTCTGTCAAACTAAACATTTTGTCACTCATTTTGAGCTCTTCTACATATATGAAACGAGCAGTCAATGTATAAGTCTTCGATATATATCTTAAAGATATCTTCAGACACAGAGAGGGACAAATGAAAATCCAAAATAGTACGATAGCATGATCGTAGCACTTTATCACAACAGTCAATATCAAACTCTATACCTGATAAGTCTAAGACTGAGATGTGTTTACCCTTAACTATGTCAACAACAGTACTAGCCTTGATGTCCGCAAATTGTATGTAAAGTTGTTCAAGCTTATTACACTCCTTTAAATAAACAAAATCACAGTCATGGAGATTATTACAGCCTGCCAGTTGCAAAATCTGGATATTTGGTGCATTTCGTAAAAAGCACAATGTGGAAGCGGGAAAATCATTTAGACATATCCAATAAAGTGCTGGAGAATACTTGAAACATGTAGCAAATCTATAATCAATGTCAGGTACTGAGCACCTAAACAGTGTTCCAGGCGGCAGTAAAAATCTGTTGAACGCACTAGAGTAACTTAGGACCTTGACGAGGTCACGTTCATCGAAGGTAAGAGCGCCAGGTAAATTGAAATCACTGTACATTTTGAACAGCTGTCTATAAGATGGTTAAATCGTCTGCATACACGATTGGTTGAAGTTAAAAGTTCTTGTAGATTTATGTGTTTGAACACTTTAATCAGCACACAATCTGGAAGGGAAAGAAGGTCAGGCCTGAAATAGATAATTGTAATAGATACTTATGCAATTGCTGAAAAACGTTAGACGAAATGATGGTGTTACAAAATGTCAGTGTATTCCATCAATAAAGGCAGTCTTCTTAATTACTTGTAAGGAAAACTGTTACTGTAACATTGATGTAGGAAAGGAATAATACACTACACTCTTTTAGTTACTGTGACACATTAGGTAACAAGTTACTATTTAATGCCATGCCACACATCAGATTCCAGCTGCGACCCTGGCGCAGTGGTTATGTCACTGTATTTGTAACCCGGAGTTTCCAGGGTTCTATCCCCGGTCACGGCAGGTCATACCCATACAGTGTTGCTGGCTCCTAGTGGAAGGGTAAGTTAGTACTGGTGTAGTAGTGGTCCAGGAAAACTGGTTAGATGAGTCGGACGCCGTGCGCCGTATATAAAAAATGTTGAAAAACGGCGTTAAGCCTACCATAAACAAACATAACAAAATATCAGGTACCAAATACTTGTAATTAGTTACTATCCGAAATACACTTCAAGTACAATGTTCTTTAAAATCCTATATTCTAAAATCTTATTCAAAACTATATAGATAAAATTCCTTTTGTGAGAATGAAACTTAAGCTATTTGAGAAAATAAAACAATGCTCACCTTTGCATATTTCAGAAAATTGCGATAAGAACTTTTATAAATATGCTGCAAACGTCCAATCCGCCATGTTTTTGTAAAGATCACGTGTTTAAAATCAAACATTCTATTGGCACATAAGGATATAGAGCAATCATGGATTAAACAAACTGGATATAGAGCATGTCTTTAAACAGGCATGTATCCATCACGTGATGTATTATTAGATTATGATTGGTCAAAACGTTATTAACCTCTGAAGTGCACCAAGTCCCGGAGATAGAGCAATATAAGTGTTAAAGTTGTGTCAAAACAGAGGAGATGGAGCAAAACGTTAGGCGGGAACTTCGTCAATGACGTCATAATTCATATTTTCTTGTCACGAACATGTAGAGGAAGGCGAGACGAACACAGTGATATAAAAATCTCATTTTTGAAAAAAATGGAGATAGAGCACTATAAGAATCAGGCGACGAGTTGACTGATAGATAAAACTTATAAGTTGTAAAAACTCTAACATATAATGTATGAGTTGGAATTGTCATTGTGTATTTAATTCTATCTATTAAATTTTTGTTGGTTGTATTACTTTGTTAGTCATTAGTTTTTTTGCTCATGTGCTTAGTTTAGTCAGTCATATAGACACGACACGGGATTTTTAGTCCATTTGTACACACAAACAGCAGAATCTATAAAAACTGTCATCTTAAATTTGGATGATTATTTACATTTAGTACTTGAAGTTTATTTTCAACAATACAAGATGCGCTAGGGCCACATATCAAGCCCGCTGTTAAGAAAGCTCGTAACCTTGACCTTTAAACTACCAGTCTGGGTGATGTTCATACCACATCTCATTGGAGCCATTTTTAAATGTGACAATGCATGCAGTAGATATAGCCTGAACAAGGCATATTATGCTCCATTTAGACGTTTGGCCTGTGTGCTACTTTGAACTTTAGCCTACCAACCTTGGACTTGCGCTACACACCGTATCACTGTCAAGTTATTTTCAAATAAGGGAGAGACAGTCCGGACAAGGTTTATGATACTCTTTAGACGTTTGACCTCTGAGTGTGACCTTGACATTGAAGCTACGGACCTGGGTCTTGTGCACTGCACCCTGTCTCATGGATGGTGTTATATAATATTGCCACGTTATTTTTAGCTCACATGTCACAAAGTGACAAAGTGAGCTATTAGGATCACTCTCCGTCCGGCGTCCGTCGTCGTGCGTCGTGCGTTGTGCGTCGTGCGTCGTCAAACTTTTTGTTGTGACCACACTAGGGGCCACATTTTTGGCTCAATTTTAGCAAAACTGGGTCAAAACGTTAATATCAACAAAATCTCGGACGAGTTCGATATTGGGCCATTTGGGGTCAAAAACTAGGTCACCAGGGCCAAATAAGGGAAAACCTTGTGAACACTTTAGAAATCACTGTTTTGCATTTATCTTCATGAAACTTTGTCAGAATGTAGGTCAAGTTTGAAAATGGGTAATTTCTGTGGTAAAATTAGGTCACTAGGGCAAATTGCTGGAAAACCTTGTGATTGGATGGTCATGAAACCTTGTCAGAATGTTTGTCTTCATAATAACTTGGACGAGTTTGAACATGGGTCATCTTGGGTAAAAAACTAGGTCGCTAGGTCAAATCTTATGAAAAACCATGTTAACACTGTAGATTTCACAGTTATTATTGGATCTTCACCAAACTTTGTCAAATCATTTGTTTTAATGATATAACGGTCAAGTATAAATATGGGTCATCTGGGGTCAATAACTAGGTCACCAGGTCAAATCTTAGGAAAACTTTGTTAACACTGTAGATGTCACCGTTTTAATTGGATCTTCACCAAACCTTGACAAAATGTTTGCCTCAATGATATGTGGGTCAAGGATGAACATGGGTCAGCCGGGTTTAAAAACTGGGTCACAAGGTCAAATCTTAGATAAAAAATCTTGTAAAAGCTCTAAATGTCATGGTTTTGATTAGATCTTGGCCAAACCTTGTCAGATTGTTTGTCTTAATGATATTAAGGACAAGTTCAAATATGGGTCACCTAGGGTCCAAAACCAGGTCACAAGGTCAAATCTTAGGAAAACCTTATTAACACTGTAGATGTCAAATTGTTATCGTATCTTCACCAAACCTAGTCGGGCTGTTTGTCTTAATGATATGTAAGACAAATTCGAACAAAGGTCGTCTGGGGTCAAAAACTAGGTCACCGGTTCAAAACAATGTTTTAATGAGTGAACAGTGAATGCCATGTGAGCGATATAGGGCCATCTTGGCCCTCTTGTTTTAAAAATATGTCAATGCATAAGGGGGGTACAGACTAACTAACATACTGACACGCAACTGCCATTTTACAAGCGGACTCGACAAAACTGCTGAACGAATTAGTACAAGGTCTATAATCACGTGGTATAATGCTTTTGTACCACAGGGTCTACAACAATTTCGGTCCCAACGGGTTCGAAGGTAAGTCGTATTTTCCGTCGAAAGTTTAAATGTGTCGAGTTTTTCATGAAGCCCATGTTCTAGCCAACGTAGTTTGTCCATAGACCTTGTAAAGACATTTGAAGTTGTCATACTTTTCGTAATTTTTTTTTTTTAAATTCTCTGCAAGATCTATGGACAAACTATATGGCATTAACAATGCTAGTTTTGGATCCAATGGATTCGGAACATGGGCTACAGAAAAACTCAAAACATTTAAACTTTCGACGAAAAATACGACTTACCATCGAACGTGTAGGCGCCGCCATTTTTCGCGACCCTGTAGTATCAATCATTATCAAAACAAATATTACGTGGTCTTAGGCCGTGTATGACATTTTATATAGATGAATTTGTACAGACATACAACGCGAATTATAAGTCAAGAACACGTATGAATTAACATTTGAAATATATATTATATCATCCCATGTACATCTATAATGTTCTGCATAGATTACGAACTGTTCCCTCTCAACAACAACTACTACATTGTACCTTTTTACAGCAAGCATACTGCCTGTCACCGCAAACACACAAATTCACATTTCATTTTTAGTTCGGCTGTTTTCGAATAAAAGGCCGAGCCATTGTGATCATGCGTCGTCTGCGTCTGTGCAAAGACTTGCAACATGAAACTTCGTAGAAGGATTGATTTTACTGACTGGGTGAACAGTCGAACGTTTGCACCGCTTATGACGCTCTTGTTTTGATGTTGTTTTTGTTGTGTAAACTACAGTGAAGTACGAGTATTTACATTTCCTCTGAGGTCTTAGATCAAATTTGAGACTCGCAATACATCGTGACTTGTTGAGTCTCTCTTGAAATAACGAGGACCACATCATCTTGAAACTCACACAAGAAACGGACGGACTAACAACCCGCTGCAGAATAAAAAACAACAAATTATCGATATTTAGGGATACAAGCAACCCACAGTTTGTCATAGCTAGGAAAATCCTGAGAAAATGATTGTTAATATAGAACTGGCCCCGATGTGATAAAACTAGAGTTCGGTCTTAAAGCTCAAATCATAATTCAAGTGCAAAAGTATTATGGTTGCAAAGATAGAGTTATCAAATGAATACATAGATCAATTATACTGTGATGTTAATGAATCAATAATATCATCATGTCTGATCATGATTAACTTAGAAATATTAAAATATGATATTTGAGCTTGGAGACCGATCTCAAGTTTTATAACCTCGGGGCCTGTACTCTATCAACATGAAAACTCCTGGATCTATTTCTGTATATGTCATGGTCGATGAAATAACTTCGGTCCGACTCAATTTCTTTAACCTTCATTGTCATTTTTCTTTCCCTTGACAGCTATGGACACTCTTCCATTCACCAAATTTGATCTGTGGTACATCCTTGCTCATTTATTCAATTCGATCTGTTCTCATCAGCAATAAATTTCTCAGGATTTCCCATGCTGTCTATGACGGGGACAATAAAGTTAATTATTTTTAAAAGAAAAATCTCAATCTGTAGTTGTTCATGGCTAGGAAACACAGAAACACATTTTGGTGTTTGATACACAGACAGCAACTTCTGACAATGAAGTCGGCTTAATATACAATGGACGTTGTTGACATGTTACATGTCACGGTTTCATGTCAAGAATTGTGAATTTATAGATAAGAAGTCGCATTTCTAATACATTTTTATTTTTCGAAGACCTAAATTATAGACAACATAGCACATTACATATGGGCATAAATCAAAATAATGAAGACAAAGCGTGACATGGGGGGTCAAATTTAGAATGATACTTTTGTTCATAATATTGCCAAAAGTAGGTTGGAAATATATTATATTGTGAAAAATTGACAATGGTTAAAGTATAGGATTAAAGTCTTCTTCAAATTTACATTTTAATCAAATAAATATTATATTTTCAATAGCAATCCTTAAAATTCAAACAATCTTATGGATTAAACTATGGAAATAATAACACATTTTTGTGATTTTTTCATCAGACTTTTATGAAAACAACTTTTTAATACAAAAAAATACACATACAACCATAATTTTCCAAAAAATATATATTTATGGCGTTTTGAACTTCATTTTTTTTAATACGCTTCAAAAAGTTTTTATGTAACATTTACTGCTGCAGATACAAATTGGCTAATTCAATTTTATCAATTTTCAGGTATATTCAAAGATATATGTGATTTTTGACTTAATTGGTACTATTCTTTGGTAACTTAACAATGCCCCCAAAACTTGTATATATCTTCTGTTACCGTTACACTCGGGACAGATATTCTTTGTGTATGGTCTTATGATAATGACAGTGTTGTTAATCTATTGTTATACAATTTGTTTCATTGTAATACAATTTGTTCCATTATTTTATTATAAAATACAAACAGATAATCTATTTGATAATGTTTTAGTTTTAAATGGTGAAAACACCAACACCAGGGGACGTTCTAAAACTGTAATGTAAATATACGAAACTGTTGTGATAAGGAGTATCATAAAATTGATTTATAACAACATCTGTCAAATGTATTTTGCAATTCATTAAATAAGATTTTTTTTTAACAAATCAAAATTATTTCCAATTTGGTAAGTCAATTGCGTTACTGAACATGAATTATTAATTTATATATAGTACAGACTAAGTAAAGGTTACACTCCGTACAAATTTGTTTAGTATTTTAGCACACAAATATGAAAGTGCTATGATCATTGCGTTGCAATTTATTCTATGTTTTTTAAGATAATAAAAAGATACACAAACATCTGTACTGTTTGATATGTTGTTGGTTGGAAATGTTGTTGGAGTGAGGGGAAGAATTAGAAACTATTTAAAACTGTAGATTTGTCAACTTGTAACAGTTAATATTGCATTTTATCTCACATATAAACTCCTTAATGGGCCCCACAGAGAAGACGCAGCCATCAGCAGCTAGTGGTCGTTATTTTTATCATATATTTACTAATTTTGCCACTTATCAAATTAAAGAAATGATTTCTCAACACATTCAAACTATTTCAAACTATGTTGAACAAATATTTTAAACATGAAATAAACAGACATATAGAAAATACACTCGGGACTCACAATTTCATCTTTGTTTATCTTAAGTAAAACAGTCGGGACTCACAATTTCTTCTTTGCTTGTATAGGTCTTTGTTTTAAGTAAAACAATACTAAAACGTTTTTGAAATGTTTTGATTATGAACTATGTATTTGCAACACAACTCAAGGAAGATATGCGTCACTGAAATTAGATTTCAAAATTTTGAAAAATAACCGAGTTATGAGAAAAGTCTACATACTTAAAGGACAACCCTCGTATATCCTAGAAAATGTTTAATAAAAAAATATCAATTTCAAGTCTTTCTACTCAGAGTGTGCTTCTTCTCAGTCCTCTATAAATGGGAGTTTTACCACTTATTTAGGCATTTTGTAACTTCATGACCCTGCAGTGATAGTATATTGTTACTGGTATAGTTCCTGTAAAAGCAAACCGAATTTGTGTATAATATTGCATGAAGATGTGTTTGTGTCCCGAGTGTAACATTTTCAATTGTTATATATAAATAATATAACATGTAAAATATGTTAAAAAATCATGAAATAAATAGATAAATTATGTACTGTTTTCATCTGAGAGTGTTTCTTCATCAAAACAAAAGATAAATTACTTTTTATCTTCAGTATACTGAACAAATCTACTTGGTATATATATCTGGATAGAACTATATTTATTAGAACTTTCAAAATTTTTAAACATGCTCCATTCCACTGCTTCAGACTTTAAAGTATTTATTCACGTCAGTTATTTGATATAAATGTGGAAAACAATTAACATGGACTACTGTTCTATAGTTACATATCAAAATTAAGATGATGAATATATAGCGTTACACTCGGGACAACACTTAAAACCATGTAGACAAAAAATGAATTGCATTACGTACATGACTTTGTTTTGGTTTTGTGAGCTTGTGGATATGCTTCTGTTTGAGAAATAGAGAAAAAAACATATCAAATTCAAAGAATGATAAAAAAATCTTATCTAAATGCAAAATGTTACACTCGGGACATTTCCAATCAGCTTTATTCAAGATGGTATAACTTAAAAAACAAATGATTTTTTTGATCATCTCTTTTTTTAAACAACATGGACAAATATGCCTATCAATATGTCAAACTGCATTTTCTGTCCAAGCATCAGTTTACTTACAGCAATATCATCAATTTGAATTTCCATTTTTACCTTGAGCAAAATATTTTGCATGTGCACTTGAAAGGTGATTTCTAAATAATCATTATTATTGAAATAGTTTAACAAAATGCATTAAATTTTAAATATAACACATGTACAATGAAATTAAAAACGACCATTGATTACTTACCCAAAAACTGAATAAAATATAAAAGATTGAAAAATGTGTAAAGAAAAAATGTCACGCTAAAAGTGTTACACTCGGGACATTTTTTGCCTGTTTTCCTAATGAAACTTTTGAACGAGTAACACAATCAAGCTGAAATTTTGCAACTTTTTTAATAACATCAAGACGCACCATCAGAACATTAAATTACATTTATGTGTTGTATTCTTTAAATCGTGAAAAGAAAAATTGTCTTCATTATTTTGATTTATGCCCATATAATAGATCATACTACAGTGCATGTTCATTAACTCAATTACGATATCAGAAGTATACCAACAGAGTACTGGAGTTACTGTCCATATTGGACGTATTAGCGCTATATGGATCCTACAGGTAGGCATATTTCTGGATTTTCCCTCAAGAACTTCTGACGTAGAAAAAAATAAGTTCTAATAATGTGCTGGTTTGGGTGTATTGAGTTCTTAACTTGACTTTGTCAGTTTTCCATGATTTCCTCTAGAATTGTCGTCCCTCTAGGAATTCAATTAATTAAATTGCTCCTTTTTATCTCTTGAAAATCTTTCTATGTGTAATGCAGTTTTTGGCAAATCCATTCCTCTATAAATTACAGTCCTACACAGTCGGTATTTAATGAGAATTTTACATTGCGTCTTGATGACAAAATAAATTCGAGTGACAAAAATTAAATTAAAACGACATTTGATTTAACCTCCAATTATCATGAAGGAGAATTTCCAGTGACGTAAATATTTTATAGGAAATAATTTATCAACAATTAGTTTAGTCAAAGAGATACTACGTTAGAGGTAATATATATTTTTTCCTCGACAGAATCATTGATATACTATGTGGTTTGAGACAGGCTCTTTTCGGTTAAAGTAATCCTTTCCGTGAAAAATGGCTCTTACCGGTAGATAGAAATTCTTAAGCGTTTACGTAAGTCGGACGAACCAAAATAAACATGGAAGTTGACAGTTACACGGTCCGGAATAAAGAAGAATGCTGCTCGATTCTTCGTTTACCGGCTGAAATCATTGAGTGTATTATGAAATCACCTGTTTTATACCATACCGACTTATTACGTTTATCAGAAGTTTGCTGGAAACTCCATAATGTGGTCGAAAGTAACGAACTTTGGAGAGTGAAGCTGTCACAGAGGTATCAAATCAAAGTACTGAAAGTTCATAAAATGTGTCGAGCTTAGAATGAACTTTTAATCAATGTAAACATAGAAGATCCCAATGTTAAACTTAATGTCTATAGTTAAACTGAATTCATGAGTATGTGTGTGTCGTGTAAATAACAAAGCTCTGTTTTTATGCTGGCTGAAATTTTCTTTCAAAAATTGTTTTCTTTTATTAAGGATTGGTATAAATGGTAAAGGATAAAAAAGCCCATACCAAAAAGGCCCAGGAAGTATGTACGTCATTTTGGAAGATATGTTGCCCCTGGCCTGTCAACACCCAAATAGCTATCTGATATTCTGACCCACCATTATGCAGGTGTAACGTGTACGAAGCAGGTTGATACTTATCGCAGTCAACAACTTTACACAGGGAACACGCTAGGCGTTAAATTTAGGGAGACTTCACTTCTCCCTGCTCTCAGATTTGGGAGAAGTTTGAAAATTTTGGGAGAAGTGGTGACAAGTTGGCGATGTAATGCACAGAAACTTCAAATTTACTGCAGTTTGTCTTGAAATGCATTGTTTATTTATCAGCTTCACAAGTTCAGGGGTTTCCATGTATAGAAGAGCAGTTTTAAAAGGAAAGCGTAGCCAGTTGTGACCTCTTACAATATTGGTTAAGCAAGTCAATCTTTAAGTCATTATTACGGTAGACTTTCAACATCATTAAAATGTAATCAGAGGTGTATTAATGAACTTGAAATAATAATCAAAAGTAAACTGATATATGATTTGTATAAGACTAAAATTTGTCCCAGCAAATGGAGAATTTATACCTTTTATCGGTATCGGTAACCTATTATGTTAACTTGAAGTTGTGCCGGTCAATAAACAATCAGGTGAAATCCAATACTAAGCTTAGCGCTGATTGGTCATTAGTGCATCTCTCAACCAATCAGGTATTGCCTTACAATTACACCTTTGTTTGACGATGCTACCATGTGCACTGAAGTATATCGATTGATAGGGTTTGTTTACATGACTTGGATGATACCTATCATGTGTAATGAAGTGTTTCAATTAACAAGGGTTGTTAACACACTGGAATACTTGATAATTGGAATGTTTATTGCATTGGCTATTGTTTGAAGTCTGGCTTGGGGTCAAATGTGTTTCAAAGGGCCAGATTTTGTCATTCTTTTTCAAGAATTTCACGGCGACTTTTCTTCGCTTAACTTTTAAAATACGGCGAAATGAATGAACTTTCAGCGACTTTTTCGCCCCAATCGCCTAGAAACGTGTTCCCTGTTACATATAATTTTTCTCAAGCCTACTTTGGCTTTTATTATGTTTAAATAAACTGAAATCAGCATTAACACCAATAATCAATTTTTCAAATGATTATCATGAATAAATGAACTTTACCTCAGATATGAATGATCAACAAACAATTAATAAAATCTAATCATGAACCGTTATACATGTATAATACAATCTTACTGTTTCAAATCTGTCTGAGATACAGACCTGCGACTCGATTCTGGTCCTGCAAGTACACATGTGTATAGTATATCCGACCCTATAGACAGCCTAGCAGTCTCATAGAGTACTGAAGGATACACTGATGTTAGAGGATGCGAATTCAAAGTACCAGACTGTTCTCTCCAACTTAATTACAGCTAATTATGATTTAGATTTCAAAGAGATCTCAATCATGTTCACAACGCATGCCAAATAACCTATCTTTTATATATATCCCAAGAAATAGAACTACGACCCGGTTCTGGTCAAGCAATTATAGTATATCTGACTCTATAGACAGCCTAGCAGTCTCATAGAGTACTGAAGGATACACTGATGTTGCAAGATGCAAACGCTAAGTCCCAGTCTGCTCTCTATGTGACCTATAAGCTATTTATGTGTTCATAACTGTCTAGATGGCAGAGCTTCCTCAAACAGTTAATTTATGATCTAGATTCTATAAATCAATCCCTGATCATCACTTCTTGCATGCCAAGTCACTTCTCCCCTGAAATATCATTAATCATCGTAGTCTCCTTTTATTCCCTACTTGATTAGCAAACTCATTCTGCTTGGTCATACATGCTTGCGAACGATTGGTCAATAATGATGAAAGATGATTGGTCAAAATATAATCATACTAATAAGATCATTGGTTCCAAAATCTAAGTGTTTGATTGGTTTATTATCTATCCGAAAATTGTTCTATATGTAAGCAAGTGTTTACAGATATGTAAAGTTAACTTTAATATTGCATAAATTATATTCAAAAGCATAATTTAGATTTAAAATACACAAATCAATACTGAAAGCAGATGTTGAACAAAGTTACTTACGTTCAGAAACTTATTTATAATATCAACAATATATTTCGTCATTAATTCATCAAAGGACTATTAGAGCAAAGGGAGGTAATTTCGTTACACAGGTAGGCTATCTTCTCATGATGAAAAGGTATTGAGGTATACTGGTAAACTTTTTCAAATGTAACAAAAGTTACTTGTTTATATAATGCTTTTGTCTAAACGCTGATCCATGTGGGTCATGTGGAAGCAATGTAATGGAAAGTGATCCTGCCATTCTTTGTGACTCTTGCAGCATGTGGTTTCACATACATGCATATCAAGAATCAGTGTCACCTAAACATGCATGTACAGGTTTATGATTTTAGTGAAAGCTTATAGACAAAAATGTTTTAATTGAATTTAATTGGTCTATTATGTTCAGTTTTGATGTACACAAAGTGACATAATATTAGTGGTACATGTTTTCATTGCTTATTTCACTTGCTTTGATTAAATCACAGTTTAAGTAAACTTATGTTTTAGATGGCCAGATATGTTATCAAGGTATGACAGAGGTAAATCCTATAACTGGATGGTTGAGTTCAAGCACAGATTTGTCATTGGAGAAAAGATCCAAGCACTGGTAGCAGAATTATCGCCTAAACATTATCTCAAAGAGGAGATATCAAAGGAAGAATTTGGCGAGTTTTCTCAGTTGATGTCATCAAGTTGTCAAGATGGTGAATTCATGATTGATGAGCTGATGTCAATATTGAATGATTCAGAAAGGTTTTGCCTACTTTTAGTAATCAGAGGTTTTTCATCTTCTATAACAGAGGCCTATTAAAGGTTCCTTCACAATGGAAAATTTCTTGAAAGTTATGCAAGTTTCCCCAAAAATCCTTACACCAGCTGTTTTATTTCCCAAATCAGCAATTTTAGCAATAATTCTTTCCATAATCAACAAGACCTCATTCCACTGAAGAGGGAAAACCCCTTGTAATTGCTGCCCATGATCACACAAACATCAAGTTTTAATTTATCATTTGTTCTGAATTATCATGTAATATTAGGATTAAGAATCTATGTTATTAGAGTTTTAGATTGAAATATTAAGTTTATAGGATCTTGTGCAAACTTGTATTCAGTATTATTTAACTGTAACAGTGCTAAGGCCATCCATATAAAAAAGTTTGTTTGCTGTAACCTGACCCAGAAAATTTTCAGTGGGTAGGTAGGTAGGAAATTTTTTTTACAATTTATTTGTTATATTTAACCCAAAATACATGTCAGAATGCTATATTTAACCCCCCAAAAAGAAAATAAATAAATGAGAGGCCAAAAAAAGTTGGGAAGGGGCCATTTTAGTGAATAGGTAGCATATTACGGCAAACAGATATTTCTTAAGGATGGCCTAGTTTTGAACAAATTCTTGTTTTCAATGTCTCTTTTTTTCAAATCCTTTTTAGAGGCAAACATCTAACATTGAAATACTATGCAGAGAAGGTATTAAGATTCGTACAGCAAACCATTTTGACTGAAAAAGTCAAAAGTTTTACTCAGTTACCTCAGGAAAAGCAGCTGATTGAGTCAGGTATAAAACTGAATTCAGAAAAGAATTATAGTTAATATTTTGACAGCTATTCCAAACTATTATTACAAGTTCATGCATATATCTTGTGATGATATAACTATATAAATACAGTACTTATAAATGTATTACATATTTAAGGATATTGACATCATTAAGCCAAGAAATCACATTCAAGGGCAGATTACTCAAAAATGAGCATCGCGGCCCCAATTTTTACATATGCTATGATCATGCAGTTTATAAAATATCTGTCTAGTGTATGTTTTCATTCTGCCTATAAGTCTTTGTGAAAACTTAGATCTATATGTCCTTAAAGAAATATTCATTTTATTTTTTCATATCCAAGATATGACAACACAATGCATGTTTAAATGTCCTTGTTTAGACCGTAAAACAAATATAAAAAATCCTAATATTTTCTTTTACTGTAAATACATACCAGTCTTGTAAGTGTGCATATTTCAGGTGCCTCATTGCTTGCCCAGTGGTGTCAACCTACAGAGAACATCACAGTAAATGGTGTTAGTGATACTTTAGATGATTTAGCTGAGGAAGTAAAGCAGGATATAAGTAGGAGCTTACCTCAACACCCTGTAGTCACCACACACATTGATACAGAATGTAGGTGAACAGTTTGTACTGTAATCTTTGTCTATTTTCATATTTCAATTTGTTTAATATACAGTACAACCTCTCCAGAGCGGCTTCCTCTTGAGCAACAACCTCTCAACAACAACATAATTTTGCTACTCCCAAAGAGTGTTGCTTTAGAGAGGATGCAGTGTACATGTAGTTTGCATCTTCAGGTTAAGAAATTATAAAAATATTGCTTTAAGTTGTAGGTAAAAACCTATATGTTAGTTATGATATAAGGTATGATCTTGCCAAGAGATAAGGTCATCCTTAAAAAGTATGGTTTACAGTTACTTGGCCAAGCTTTTATCAGAGTGTTGTTAGATAAATGTTTTTATGCCCCCCACTTTAAACAATGGTAGACATTATTATAGGTATTAAGTTTACCCTTGTTGGTCCAAAAATCTTGTGCCACGCATATCTCAAAAAGTATTAGGAGGTACAGAGTTACGAAATTATTCAAAAATGTTTATCAGCATATGGCTTAATGTGTAAAGGGTTTTAACTCTGTCAAAGGCTAAAGACTGTGGAGTTATCTGCCTATAATTTTGTATTTCGGTATTACATATATAAACAATTTGTGTCCTACATACATGTAGAATGGGGACATACATGTCCTGGGACACCATGTTCTATGACTAAAAAGCAAAATACTTGAATGAAGGATGAAGAGTAGATTACCGGTATGTCAAAATTAATAAAAAACATTTTGGTTGGGGGATTTGTTAATTAGTTGGTCAAGTCAACTGCAAACCAACAATAATTATTGTTTTATTTTAAATATTTATTTTAGATTTGAGTGAAGATGTTTGGACTTGTGAGCAGAGTAAACTTGTTCTTCTTGCTCTCAATAAAGTTTTATTTAAAACTCAACGTTTCCATGGCAACAAACAGAATTATTATGATCAGATGAACTCCTATATAGATAAGGTATGCATTATTATGATTAGATGAACTCCTATATAGATAAGTTAAGCATTATTATGATTAGATGAACTCCTATATAGATAAGGTGAGAATTATTATGATCAGATGAACTCCTATATAGATAAGTTAAGCATTATTATGATTAGATGAACTCCTGTATAGATAAGGTGAGAATTATTATGATCAGATGAACTCCTATATAGATAAGGTGAGAATTATTATGATCAGATGAACTCCTATATAGATAAGTTAAGCATTATTATGATTAGATGAACTCCTATATAGATAAGGTATGTATTATTATGATTAGATGAACTCCTATATAGATAAGTTAAGCATTATTATGATTAGACGAACTCCAAATAGATAAGGTGAGAATTATTATGATTAGATGAACTCCTATATAGATAAGGTATGCATTATTATGATTAGATGAACTCCTATATAGATAAGTTAAGCATTATTATGATTAGATGAACTCCTATATAGATAAGTTAAGAATTATTATGATTAGATGAACTCCTATATAGATAAGTTAAGCATTATTATGATTAGATGAACTCCCATATAGATAAGGTATGCATTATTATGATCAGATGAACTCCTATATAGATAAGGTGAGAATTATTATGATCAGATGAACTCCTATATAGATAAGGTAAGAATTATTATGATCAGATGAACTCCTATATATATAAGTTATGAGTTATTATGATCAGATGAACTCCTATATAGATAAGTTATGAGTTATTATGATCAGATGAACTCCTATATAGATAAGTTAAGCATTATTATGATCAGATGAACTCCTATATAGATAAGTTATGAGTAATTATGATCAGATGAACTCCTATATAGATAAGTTATGAGTTATTATGATCAGATGAACTCCTATATAGATAAGTTATGAGTTATTATGATCAGATGAACTCCTATATAGATAAGTTATGAGTTATTATGATCAGATGAACTCCTATATAGATAAGTTAAGCATTATTATGATCAAATGAACTCCTATCTTTTCAACCAGAATACTTTGAGAATGGAATTGAGAATTAATCTCAGAGACTGTTTTCAAGTTTTATAACCTCGGGGCTTGTACAAATTAGGCTGAAGTTGATACCTGTATTTGTGGATATTATTTATTCAGTATTGATCAGCCAAAAAAATGTATTTGACATAAGAATATTTGAATGACATATGACAAAGTTGGAAGTGGTGTATACAGGTAACAAGAACTTATGGTCAGTGAAATCAAAATGAGAATTTAATTCCGAGGATTTTTTATCTGTGACATGCAGAAATAGCAGAAATATTTAAAAAATGCAGGAAGAGAAAGTTAATAATGGATTATCGTTAAGTATGCATGAAATGAGTCAACTCTTAACATTTCTCCATGTTGAAGCAAAAATGTTGGTATTTCAGGTGATATCACGGAAGACTGGCATCCCTATAACATTATGTATTGTGTACACTGCTGTGGCTAGAAGATTAGGTGTTGTGTGTGAACCTATCAATGCTCCATATCACTTCTTACTGAGATGGAAGGAACATCCAATGTCTATGTATGTATTAACTTCATATGTTGATTAAGTATGTCAACTTTTAGGTCAGTTGGTCTAAGTTAAAGTCACCAACAGGGGGCATTTCAGAAACACATCTTGTTTTCTTCTGTCTTATAAAAGCATCCTTGTTTTTATAAATAAATATGGATGTTTGAGTGTTTTAATAGAACATAATTGAACAGAACAGATACTTTATTTAGACTAAGAATTACAGCTGATCATTATATAAACATACACAATTGCATGCATGAATAAATCACATTTAAAAATATAGAACATAATACATATACCTTACAGGACATAATTATTTAGCTTACTTTATCAAGTTCATAATTACATATTTGATATTTTTATTTGGATTCTTTTGTATTTAGGGGATCTCGTGAACAAATGTATACATACATAGATGTGTTCAATGGTGGACAGTTTTTATCCTTTGACCAATTAGCAGGTGCTCTACAGGTTCCAGAAAGAGCAATTACCATAGACAGTATGAATGCTATAGATACAATTCAGGTAATTCTTCTCTGGTGATTGATAAATAATATCATCAAGAGGTCTAAATACGAGGGGCTATCCAAAAGTTCGTGGACATCCTCAATAATTTCTAAATTTGACGTTTAAATAGTCCAATACTCGCAACAGATTAACTATATTTTAATGTTTGCAAGTTGCGTATTTCTTTTATCAATCCAAATAAAATATGCCAAAATGACGTCTGAAGACAAGATGAAACAACAAGCGATTATACAATTCTGTTTCAATTTCGGTAAAACACCAACGCAGAATATGGAATTGATGTCAGAAGCTTCCAGAAAGCCTAAGGTGGCTTGCTCATTCGTGCACTAGTGACATAAAAGGTTTAGCGAAGGACGTGAGACGGTTAGGGATGACACAACCACTGGATGACCCATCACCAAAAGCCGGAAAACTGACATTGAACTCATCACGACGTTGTGAACAGGGACGGCCGCATAACATTACACATGATATAATGATCGGATGGTTACCGTGGCAAGATGATATTCCACCATGATCATGCACCAGCCTATGTGTCCAGTTAGTTACAGACAACAATGGAGATTCAGATGAAAGCTAAGATTCTTCAACATTCCCATATCATCGCCTGATCTATTCCGTATGATTTCGCCTTATTTCCACAGTTGAAATCGGAGCTCAAAGGAATGGCGTTTCAACAGTTTTGATGAGATACGTAAAACATCTTAGACATACTTGTACACCATTGAGAAAGATTGCTTTGATGGAGTTTTCTCTCATAGAGTAAAACGCCTACGTAAATTCGTCGCTGTAGGTGGTCAGGACTTTGAAAAAGTGTGACACATTTCAACGTTTATGACGTGACGTTATTGACAATGGCTGCAGATCTGCAGACATGGTGTTCTTTGTTTGTTTATAGCATAGTAACTTTTCATTTTTTCTGTATGAAATTTTGTATTCCAGCTCATATTGAACTAAAATGTGCATGTATTAAATATCAGAAAGATCTGTTGCGAAATATTCATTTTATAAACATTGTCCACGAACTTTTGGATAGCCCCTCGTATCTTCCTAGGATGTGATTGTATTATATCAGCTATTTTGGTTTAATTTTCATATAAGCATTTTTTTTTACTTTAACCTCAAAATGAAGTCTGTGACTATGACGATAATTTTAATTGTTTTTAATCTGGGTATATAATGATATTAACTGTATTTTTATATGAAATGTACTGTTAATTAGAATTTAAATAGTAAGATGAATATTGAAGCACTTTCTACATTTCAAACCATTTAGTCAGTGATTGATATTAAATATATTGGAACTTAGTTTTGTTAATCTGCTTCCTCTTTTCAGAGCTGATGCTTTCAGTCAGTGAAGTTTATTTTGTTGACTTTCTCTTTAGAATGGTTTCATATAGAGAGTAAATTTATGACATTCTTATAAATGTATATTTATATGCAATGATTCATTTTTCAGGTATTGAATAGAATGGTTAGGAACCTCATCAATATAGGAAGAGAACAAGGTCGACTGGGGGATAATTTGTTGTGTCTACGTAATGCTTTAGAATTTTCTGTGTTGATCTCACCAGAGGACTTTGAGCTTAGACTTTTGTTGATACGTTTGTATCTGAATCTAGATATCAACTTACCAGACGTGAGTTATTTCTTTATCTTTAAACATGTGTAGTGTTAGTTGCAGAATAGTGTTATGACCAAAATAAAATAACCAAGCAGAGTACATATCAGGTCAACTTATCCCTAGCCAGCCTGTTTAACTTTTATCTGCTGCAATCTTATACATGTACACATATTTGTTTATATTCATGATATAATGTACCTTACTATAAAGGTGAAAAAATGTTTAGATACATGATAAAACCAAACAAAATGGCATCTTTCTTTATATATGTTCGTTTTAGTCTTTTTGTAATAGCAAAAAGAATGTTTGTGCTTTATTTACGAAAACATTTTCAAGGTTCCATATATTTTTTTACCTGCAACTTTAATGCAGGTACAACCTTATGCACGATCAATTATGTATTTTAAAGGACTGATTGGTCAAGATCTTGTTGCTGACCTGTGTTTGTTAGAAAAAACAACCATACTGTCTTCATACTCACCCACTAGCCTAAAGATCAGTGACTGTAAAATGTTTATTCTGGCTAGTGGACTTCCAGAAGGTTGTGTATGCAGACTGGTGGTAAAACTGTTTATTTTCCATCTCACTGACAGTCCTTATTAGTATTGTGTGATTTTATTAACTGTCAAAGCTGCATAATTTCACAGTCAATGATTGCAGTTATTTTTAACTTCTGTGAGGCTCAATTAGTTTCATAAGTTATATGATAATGGTATGAAGCTAAAAAATGCATTCAGCGACCTGGTAATTATTGAGCTTTGACAGGTTGATAAAATCGCATCATACTTTGAAACAATTTGGTCAAGCACTGGTATAGCATTGATTCTATTTTAGGTTATAAACAGTCTACAATCAATGGTAGAAGAAGATCAGAATAGAGTAGGCATGATTGCTTATTTACTCTCAGCGGCCGTAGCTCAGAATCTGATGAAGACGAACAAAGATGCTGAGAAAAAGGTATGTAAGGCCAGTAAATTGGTGGGACCAAAATATTATTTTGGAAAATCCATGGTTTTGGATTACAGGATTCAAATATTTGAGTTTATTTTACATTGACGTATATAGGGAGAAATCGGGACTAAAAAAATTCATTTTGTATAACACCTGTTTTTCGAATAATCCGAGTTCGGATAATCAAGGTTTTACTTTATGTCTGGTTACTAGACGGGTGAAATGTTTCATGCAGATCCTGAAGTTCTTAGTTGCAAAATCCAAAGTACAAAATATTTGGGGAGAAATCATGCCAAAGATACAATTTGAATAAAATTAGAAAATAATTATTATTATTCTATTTAATTTTAAATAGAATTATTTTCTCAGTTGATACAATTGTTTGTAAATGGGAAAGAATTTGTGAACTAAGTGGTGTATGTTGTTGCTGAATGTTCAGCAATTTATTTGTAATATTTGTACTGTATGGTTTATATAGCAGATAACAGCTAAGAGAAGATCCAAACCATCTGATGCTTTGTTTTCTGTGGGTCTGATCATGAAACATAAAAGGTTAGATGTGTATATATAATCATTTCTATAAGAATCATATAAACCGCTGGATAATAACATGCTGGACTACTGAACAAAAGGATATGGGTTAGAATCTCATCTTGGCCTACTGAATTTTTATGGACGCTTTTCAGTGTCCCCGTCTCAACTACCAAGCCATTAATGTTCTGTTTTCAATCTGGAGTTCTGTCCCTTCGTAGTAGACTTAACTGCTTTTAAAAGCATGTTTATATAATGTGAATGAAATAAGGAAATTGGATGTAAATGATTTGGCAATGAGTTTATTGGAATATGATAAAATGTTAATTTGTTTGTATTCTTTTATTTAATAAGATTAAACCAACTGGATATCTCCATGATATCAAACTTGTGTTTTTAGATCTGATGTGTATATATGTAAAGTCATACCTGTGTTAGCAGTCACATCTGAATAAAAGCCACCCTGTGAATAAAGGCATAAAGGTCACCTATCAATAAAGTCCACATTATGTTTTTCCCTAAGATGGCCTTTGTTCACAGGTTTAACTGTATATTAATGTTTAGGGATACTAGTAAATGAATAACCTGCCTCCGTGGTCGAGTGGTTAAAGTCGCTGACTTCAAATAACTGTAACCTCTCACTAATTGAAGGTTGTTGGTTCGAGCCCTGCTACCGACCATGTCTCTTTATGTGAGAAAGTAGGCAGTTGCTTACGGAGGATGGGAGTCTAGTACTGGTTCTTCCCAGGAACGATGCATAGATGAACTGTCTGCTTCATATGACTCTGACTGTTGAAAAGGGGTGTAAAACTTGATATAAACAAAACAAAGTAAGAGAATGAAAAATGATTTGAGAATAAATTTAAATCTGTTGTTTATTTTACTTCATGATTCAGGTACAATTATGATTGTCTTATATATGGATGGGACAGTAAATGTGTGGCTACACAGGAATGGATTCTACAGATGGGTGTAAATAATTTACCTAAGAAAGATAAACAACCTTTCTATAATGTACTTGTAGCTGATGGGTCGAATAGATACGCTGCTCAAGGTATATCATTTCATCCTCATGACAACTTCTACAAGACCTGTACTTTTTCTTCTACATGACCTGTACATTTTCAGGTCTGTAGGTCAAAGGTCAAGGTCATACTATGGGGGCATTGTGTTTTCAAAACACATCTTGTTTGCTCTACAATTTAAATGAAGATATTTCATACATACTTGTAATTGTTTGTTTTCCGTCTCTGACTAAACTTGCAGGGTATGTTTCAGTTGCGTCTGTGTTGTCTGTTCAATTTTCTGCTCCGACTTTCGAATTTCCATGTGATGCTTTTTCAGTGTCCTAATCACAACCACTGAGTCAAGTACTATGTCTAGAAAATCATAGGAAAAAGTGCAAGGTGTGTATTGATGCTTTACAGCAGGCACAATATACATGTAGATCCAGGAAATTTATTTGAAATAAGTAGGGATCTGAATGCCTGGTTCTCCTGTATCTTATTTTCCTTTCTCTCACAGTGTAGAGGGTCTGAGAAGCCCATAGCTATTGAATATCAATTTAAAAAGATAAAAAATAATTATTCTATATTCATGTTATTTTTTTTTGCAGAAAATTTGGAATTAAATCCAGACTGTTGTATGATCAGCCATCCTGAGGTTGGAAAATATTTTACATCCTTTGAAGAGACACATTATACAATGAACAATGAGAAAGCTACGGAGTACCCTGATGACCTTGAACTCACTCATAGATTAGTTCATGATTATTATCATGCATGAGCTAAATACCTCAATTTATCATTGTTCACTGTAATGGGAGCTTTGGATTGCCCACACTAGAATAGTCTCGTTTGAACTGTGAACCTAAATGTGGTCGGCCAAACATGACTTGGCTGTTGGAATGTCAGTTTTATCCCAGTTGAAAAATTATAGTAAAATTCTTGAACTGTGTATTTGTTACATCAAATTCATCATTTATGCAGTTAAAAATTACATTAGTCCAATGTATTGACCATCAACTTATCAGTGTGTAACATGATATTTTCAACTAGGTGTGACATGTCAGAAACATGATAAAAGATCGTGTTCAGGATGTGCATCCCTGGGTCCAGTTTCATGGACTTTGTTCAAGGAAATTTTGTTGATAAATTATCACATCTGACTTGTTTTAACCATTGATCTCAACATTAAAGATATTACAGTGCAAACTCTCCTAAGTAACACCCTTTAGGAGAAGCAAAATTAGGTTTTTGTTGAGAGATTGTTGTTCTAGACATTTTAAATTAATAGTTATATCTACATGAGGAAAAATCATGCTGTTGTTGAAGGGAGGCTGTCGCTCAAGAGAGGGCCGCTCTGGAGAGGTTGTGTTTTGTCATAAGGTATATATTATACAAAATGTATATATGCTACTGGTGGATAATGTTAGATTATGTTGATTTAGACATACAGTAAAATCTGTGTTAGTGGCCCTTTTTGAATAAAAGCCACCCTTGGAATAAAGTCCATTCCTTTAAAACATGTCATTAATTATTAAGAAGAAAATGAGCTGTGAATGAAGGCCACCAGTTAATGTTTTGTGTTTCCAAAGGTTGGTGTTTGTTCACAGGTTTGAATGTCCTTACTCTAGAATCCAAGGTGAGTCCATTGGTTACATATTTTTCAGTTTGGGGTGGGGAACTTCTGTTGTGGGGTGGTTTTGGTCTCAGACTATTTACCACAAGCCCCTCACCTCTGTGTGTTCAAATATTACCTCTGACCAGACAACTTACTGTATACTGCTGGAGTCTTCCTCCAGCCTCTAATGACCCTGACTATCTGTCTGATGTTGACCTCCAAACAAACACCAGTTTTGAACATAACATTTAATTAAGTTGAAAAGATTCAGTTTGAGTATTTGGTTTAATAGAGCCAGGTTTCTGTTTCAGAAAAAACATGTAATCTGAGAATATTTTTTTTTGCTTTTTTAAACATATTTATGTTTTTTTTGTGTTCATTTTAAATGCAATAATGTTTTTTAAAACTAAATTTATCCATGAATCCACATACATGTACAAAGAGTTTTCAAAACTTGGCATTGCCAAGTACAGATCTGTATAGTCATGGCTGGCATTATTTATTTGTTTATTCTCATGGCAACAATATTTTACTTAAAGTACCGTAAGTAATGCGTTACATTTCATAACATAAAAATATTAACTAATTTTGAATTATATTACACATTGATAATTTTTAATTAGGTTAAGGCCCTTTCTTATTTCTCGTTAGCTCACCTGAACAAGTAATGCTCAAAGGTGAGCTTTTAAGGGTCAGTTATTGTCTGGGTCCACACATGGTATTTGAGATTTATGTATGAGTTTTCTGTCCTTGAATGACCAGAAATAAGCAAAAAATCAAATTCAAGGGCAGATAACTCAAAAACGAGATCAGAGACCACCCAATTTGAAAAATGTAGCGAACTACCGAAAATGTCTTTAATGATATCTTGGACAGGATCGAACATGGGTCATTTGGTGTAAAAAATTTGGTTACCATGTCAAATCAATGAAAACCTTGTTAACACCAAGAAGTCACAGATTTGATTGGATCTTCACCAAACCTTGCCAGAATGTTTGTCTAAATAATTATTGGAAAAGTTCAAACATTAGCCATCTGTGGTCAAAAATTAGGTCTCTGCATCAAATCACAGGAAACTTTGTTAACATTGTAGAGACAACATTGTTAATCAAGTCTTAATGTATGTTGCTCAGAATGTCTGTGTTGATGATTTCTAGGTCAGTGTTAGGCTCTCCTAGTTAAACGTTGCAATAATATGAAAGTTGCCGCAGTCTTAGGTGAGCGAGTGAAGGGCCATCATGCCATTCTAGCTTTATACGATGTTGAGCAATGTTAATTAGTGTAAGATTGTATGAAAATGTCCTCTGATTATGTTTATCAATTTTCATTGTTTTTATTCCCCTCGGCATCTATGATGTGGGAGGCATAAAGTGATTGTCTAGTCCGTCCGTCCGTCGATACCAGCTATATTTTACCGTTTCGTCTAACACCAACAACGCTTACTAGAACACCTTAATTCTCAATCCACCCTTATCAACCAACCTCACTTTGACCTTGACTTAATTTGGATTTAGAATGATTCTGTATGAGGTTAAGTAGATTTTACAGGTTTGTCTTGCACCAACACCACCTACAAGAACGCTTTGATACTTGTACAGTAAAATTTGCCTATGACCATTCTCAATCCACCCATATCAACCAACCTCACTTTGACCATGACCTTGTTGAAATGGGCTATAGCTTGCCAAGCATGCCATGGGGGTATATGCATTTATTGAATGATGCATCTTGTTTTGTATGTTGTTTATTATTTTTAAGTCTTTTTAGCTCACCTGATTCATCATTTTAGGATCGTTGAATGTCCGACGTCCGGCCACAATTAGTTTGTTTACACTCTAGCATCTGCAGCTCTTAACGAATCCTGATTAAACTTGCTCACAATGTATATGGCCACAATGTCTCGGCTAAGTTCAATTATGGGCAAAATCGGACAATAACTTCTAGAGTTACAGGCCCTTGAATTACAAAATTTGCTATATTTAGCTTGTTTACACTCTAGCGCATTCATTTATTCACCAATCCTAATCATATTTTCAGTAAATGTGTATAACCAAAATATCTTGGACAAGTTCGTTTATGGGCGGAATCAGACCAAAACTTCAAGAGTTATGGGCCCTTGACTTAGAAAATTTGCTATATTTGAGTTTGTTTACACTCTAGTGCATTCATTTATTAATCAATCCTAATCATATTTTCAGTAAATGTGTATAACCAAAAGATCTTGGACAAGTTCGATTATGGGCGGAATCGGACCACAACTTCGAGAGTTATGGGCCCTTGACTTTGAAAATCTGCTATATTTTAGCTTGTTTGCACTCTATCGCCTTCATTTATTCACCGATCCTAATAATATTTTCAGTAAATTTTTATAACCAAAATATCTTGGACAAGTTCGATTATGGGCGGAATCGGACCACAACTTCAAGAGTTATGGGCCCTTGACTTAGGAAATTTGCTATATTTTAGCTTTTTACACTATAGCGCCTTCATTTATTCACCGATCCTAATAATATTTTCAGTAAATGTGTATAACCAAACTATCTTGGACAAGTTTGATTATGGACGGATTCGGACCAGAACTTCAAGAGGTATGGGGCCTTGACATAGAAAATTTGCTATATTTTAGCTTGTTTACACTAGCACCTTCATTTATTCACTGATCCTAATCATATTTACAATGAATGTTTATGACCTTACGGTATTGGACAAGTTCAGTTATTGGTGGAATCGGACCAGAACTTCAAGAGTTATGGACCCTTGGATTAGAAAATTTGCTACGTTTTAGCTTGTATTATACCTTCATTGTTGGTTTTGATCTCAAAATCTACATAAAATGAGTTGGAAACTATATTATCTGTTCATTAATTATTTTGACTTTGTTCTCAGGTGAGCGATAAAGGGCCATCTTGGCCCTCTTGTTAATTGTATTGTACATGATATTACTTTGTTATGCTGGCATTGTTATGATTGTTGAAATAAATAGATTACTTGTATGTTTTTTGTTTTAATAACTTTTGTCACTCTGTTTTGTAGAAACTGTGTCAAAGTAACTATGGGATTGCATATTAATTTGAATTTTTTTAAATGGTGCAGAAAAGATGGTTGTCTGAGTCTGTAAAGCAAAGATATTGAGGGAGAGGTGAGATTGAAATCCAACAAGGTTCCCTTTCTCTGACAATTTGACTTGAAGTGACCCTAAGATTGAGACAAACCATTAATTGACCAGTATCACTTATACTAGCTGATTTATTGAAGATGAAAGAATATTTATTATAAAGCTTGATGTGTACTAAGGCTAAGTAAATATGTTTACTTTCTTCTGAATAGATCCATTTTATAGTTGTAAAAATTCTCTACAGTTTGAATTATGTGAAACGAACTGATCTTTTTATGGCCGGGTTAATTTTTAGTAAATCAATTGAAAAGCACTAAATGTGGTTAATTGTCACACAATTCATGTACAACTGTTTGTGACGTGTCTAGGTCAGAGGTCATGGAAAAATTAACAGTGTTAAGAACATTCAAAACGGATTTTATTTCACATAAATGATGTAAAAAGACACATTTTTAGGAAAAGTTGGAAAAAGAATGTTTTGAAAAATCTTATAAACATTTATACTTGTAATTAGGAAACACAATAATGGAAATCATGGTTCATCAAAATACTTCTTGGTGCATCTTGTAAATAAGTAAATAGAATACATATCACAGAAAATAAACATATTTGTATACCTATATACAATAACATTCATGTTACATATATGTTCACATAGGCAGTAAATAAACAGCTCCTAGAAATAATCTTATTTTGATTGCGATACTGTAAAATACAAAAACAGCCCAATAAAATACCTCAATATCAGGCATGGTTACATTGTTTGGACTACAAAATATGACATGTAGAAATGCTATGCTCTGGTTGAACCTAGTTACTTCTACAAATAATGAAACTGGTTGTATTTTGTTTATAGCTGTTGCAAACAATATAGAAAATGGGAAATAAAATAATCAGTTAAGCATTCATTCATACACATTATATCTCAAATGTTACACAAAAGAAGAATTACAGAGAAGAATTCAAGTGCATATAAACCTCTGGTTCTTCTTACAACATTTATCATACATAACAACAACAGCTTTATAACCTAAACTTCATCGTGTATCAACACTATAGTTTCTGCAAATAATACTTATATAATGATTACAAAAAGTGAAGAGGAACATATTGATATGAAATATCACTTTTTATTGATCTGAAAGTTTCAAATTTGTTTTTCTTTTTGAGTCTTTAAAAATTTTGGATGTTAATACTCTTCCTCATTCCCATACATTCTACTTCATCGATGAACAAGGTATTTGATTTAACTCCAATATCTTCTTCTAGAGATAACTGGTTACGAATCAATCCCTTCAATGAAGATTCAGCTTCAGCATGACGAGCTTGAAGTCCAGCCACTGATGCATCAATCTCGTGCACTTCTTCAATCAATCTGTATTGGACTGGATCACGGCATAGTTCCACATTTGGTCGCTGTGTTCGGGTATCAAGTCTTGTCTGGGCCAGTTTCATTGGCTGCTCCTTATCTTGGATTGCCTTTATAAGACGTGAAATATTCTCTTCCATCTCATTGATTTGAGCCAATACCTGATAAAAATAAATACATTTGCAATATTCAAAATACATATATGAAGCTTGCTAATTCAGAAAATTGATCTATGTGACAGTTGTGATGCCTCAGCATTTATCATTTCAACAATGAGAAAACAAATTAACAATCAAATCTGTGTTAGCAGCCACCTCTGAACAAAGGTCACTCTGTGAATAAAAGTCACCCTTAAAAAACCTTCATTGGTTATTTAGAACAAAATGACCTCTGAAGAAAGGCAACCAGTCAACAAAGCTGAAAGGCTGCATGACTTGTGTCTTTCCCAAGTATGACCTTTGTTCACAGGTTTGACTATGTATATATATATATATATGAGTGTAATTATAAAACAATGTCATAGATCTTGATATGAAGTAACTTACCTTGTTAAGGTGGTCTTCCAATTTGCTCTTGGTGTCCTTAGTTTCAGCAATTCTCTTGCTGAAGGAGACATTAACTTCACTGCATTGTTTACGCATGTCATTAGAAGTCTGTTGAAGTATACCATCAATCAATGATCGTAGATCAACAGAACTTTGACGTTCACGTTCAGCTTTGTCAATGTTCTGGTGTGAGAAGTCTTGCCAATCTTCAGGTGTGACAGAGCTGAAAAAACATATTTTAATATCCTCATTAATTTGTAATACAAATTGCTTTCAGTTTATCAATACCTATCAATTTACTTCTAAGTACTTAACTTGATGGTTACATTAGCAACAATATAAAAGCATTTTGTGATTGCTGACAATTATTCTGTAATTACTGCAGTTGTTTGCTTAATTTCTCACAAAGTAAGCAAATGTTTGCCTTCAAGAATTGAAGTACTGTTTTCTGGAATAGCTATAATCTGCTACTTTCAATATACATGTACATTTTCTATGAAGCATAAAAATTACTTCCATATATGTAATAAACAACATACTTGGCTTCAATTTTAGCCGTTCCTTCCTTGAATTGGATGTTTGATGAATTATTTCTAAGATTCTCACAGTATTCATCAATGGACAGAACTGAAAATTTATCCTTAAGATCTTTCTCCAGTTGAAATTTGGCTTTTCTGTTCAATCTGCAAAATAATGATACAAACTTTACATTGATGTTTAAATTCATAGACAATAGGTATGTAACCCGTGGCTTTAACAAGTGGTAGACTGACAAAATATTGTTTGTTTATATGCATAATTTTGTCTGGTATAAGCATCTTCTATACCCAGTGACTGACAGACTTGGTCACACCTTGTCTCATTCAGACTGATGAATAAAATGATCATTAATAATGTTCTTACCGGTATACCGTTAAAAAATAAAATCATCAAGAACTATTTACCTGACTTGTTCGGTGGCTTGTTCCAGAGATCTCTGTAGTAAAGCTTGTACACCCTCAATGGTTTCTACTTCCTTGATGAGTTCTTTCTGTACATCATCATGAACAAGATCAATGCCCATTCTCTTCTCTCTGAATTGTAAAGATTATCTAATATTAATTCTTAGTAAACTTATAATTTACAGAAACTCTGAGTGTTCTCAGGGCCAATCTATGTATTTAAAGTATTTATACTGTTAAATGAAATATCATTAAATGTTGTTTTTTTCAATTTAATTTTTTATTTTATACTTTATGTTACTTGTACACTAAATTGTACAATCCAATTAAAATGTGTATTTAAGTTCAACATTTAACTGTTCAAACCTTTCAACAATTTTTCAAGACATGCATATGATAACAAGAAATGTTTCTGAAGGACATGAATGGCCCTGCTAAGTCAAAAAGGTTGTAACTCTTGTGAAAATGTTTGGAATTTAATAGAAATCAAACTTGACCATTATTTTATCATTACGCACCTTCATGTAAAATATGAAGCCAATCCATGCAACATTTCACGAGTTATCACTTGGAAACAAACAAAAAATGAATGGATGGACTAGACAGACAGGGGTGTCACATTATGCCTTTCTGTCATTTTGAAAGAAAAGAGAATGGGCTATAATACTAATGTTTAGCATACCTGTTCATCAAACACTGTCTTGCAATATGCAGAGGTTCATGAGTGGCCTCCAGAGCTTTCTCAACTCTTGTTTTAAATGCAAGTAATCCATCAATTTCAGTTGTTACACTGGCCAATTTATCATCTAACTCATTCTTCCAGTACCTGATGTCATTTAATCTTTGTTCTGAAAAACAAATCACATGAAATCATGTTTCAAGTAAAATAACATAATGTGCATCTTTAAAACTATTTGTAATATAAACATTTCAAGAGCATTAACTTTCATTTTCACTACAATATTTGGGAACATTTGAATTCATTTTCATACAATTAGCAGTTGATTGTAAATTATTTCCACTTATAAATACAAAAGCAGCAGTTTCAACAAATGAAATAGTTTGTGGCCACTTACCAAACTTTTTGTTTACATCTCTTTGAGTTTTTTCAGTTCTCTTTTCAGTTTCATCTGCAAGTCTTTTTGATTCATCAACAAGACGTTCAGCAGCGGCACGTTCTGATTCAGCGTTCGCATACTTGGTTAAATTGGAAGTAGTCCACTCTGGGTGTGTGAAACGGTTTGGTGGCTGAACAAGCTGAGCCATTATGATTTGCTGAAGCAAATAAAGTCATGTTCTTGTGAAAAGAAAAAAATGTATCCAATGTAATATATACATACTCTTAATAAGTGCTTTCCATTTGTTGTGTCATAATGTATGTTTATGTTTCAAGCCCTCTTATTGGAGGGGGCATTTCAAGAAAGGAAAAAATGTCAGATAGGGGAAAACTGATAAAAATATAAATAAAAACATAAATCTGTTCAAGTTAGACACCAATGGCCATTGAACTTTTCAATATAGCATCTACGATGTCCATAATCAATGTATTGAACACGCAGAAACAAAAGATTCCTGCCAATTCTTTTCCTTACGCTATGCAACTTGTTTCCCTCTTTAATTTTTTAAAAGATATTGGAGAGAATATATATGCTTTTTCATAAGGGGATTGGGTCCAAAGTCCAGCCCCTAAAAATGGCATAAAGAAGGCCTGGTTTCTTCTTACAATCTGAGTGGTAATTAAGTACAACTGCAGATCTAAAAGTAAAACAAAATCATTCTTAACAGCTAGGACTGAACATGACATGTTACATAATTATACAAATTATTCGATAATTCTTTGAGAAACCTTTGAGAATTATTTTTTAAAAGGCAGTTTCTATTTGTGTCAGTGAACACTCCTATAATATGTCCTGAGTTGGATGAAATTAAAACATATAGCTGTATCAATCCTTGAAGGCTGAAAGGAATATTGAAGCATAGAGTCCTAGAAGTGATGACTTGTGAAATATGTTATTTTGTTAGATAATTCTGTCAACTGATTGAGTTGAAGTCTAACCTGTGACTGTGTTGCACACCACGCAGATAGAAACACATTATAGATGTCCTAAATCCAGCAAACAAGCATTCAGTTGACTAAACTGTATGCCAGAAACAATCAAATGGAATCAAAAATAATATAAATTGATACTTTCTTACCTTCAATGTTTATTCTTGTACAGAAAATCCTAATAACGCCTTTGAATAAATGTTGACAAGACTGTGTACCACAACAATGGCTTCCTTAGCAACGTGGTAACCAGTATTTTGTAACGGAGATTTTGATTGGTTCAAACTCGGGAAACACCTGATAAATAAAAGAAGCAATTTGATTGGCTGTAGTGTTCACGTGAGGTCACCCGAGGTTCATCACGCGTGTCGGTTTCGTCAGCTGTCAATTGACGTTTCGTGTCTCAGCAAGGCAGTGTCTGGAATTATTAACGTTCAGTAAAGTATTTGTCCGCGATGGATAGACCAGAAAAAGTACATCAAGAGTTGCACAAGACATCTCCACTTGTGACAGCGTCACCGACCGTTCCTGTCACGTCTTATACAAAGACTTTGAAAGGAATCATTTCAGGTACTCCTCTGTTTACGTATTGTTTGTCACTTAATTTCGCGACTATACATGTCTTCCTGTATAATGTTTGCGAACATAATTTAATGCTTTTAATGCGAGGTGATTTAATTGTCTTTTATTTGCATTTTATATATTACCGTGCTATTTCAATTTGTAAGTTGTTAATGAATTTGTTGAACTTTTGAAACTTACAAATGTTTAAACTTAAACCTGTCACTGCAGGATATGTATTGCCTACATTGTTATTTGTATGCTGTACTGTAGGAGACTTACTAAGAAATAACTGTTATTCAAAATTGCAACCAAACAGTATACATTGTACTCATGTTAGAGATTTAGGCAAATGGGTTAACCAGTCTAAGTGGCAGTTTAATATTAATTGAGTGAAAGTGTTAATTGATGTATATTTGTCAGTGTTTATAATTATATGAAAATTAAAGAATAATGTGTGGCAAGAGATATTTCATGCCTAATCCTTCACAGAGACGCCTCACTAATATGGCGATCGCTGTCTTAATATTTCGGCAAAAATAATTTTGGCACAGCCTTTTTTAATATTCACCGCCTCCCCCCCCCCCCTCTGCCGCCCCAATGTCAAATTGCATCCGGTGCCCCCAATTCAGATACACATGCATTTAATTCTTTCTGCATTACTTTATAACTTGGTTGGTACTTGTGCCCTTGTTATGGTTAAATTAATTTTTTAAAGTGTCATAATTAATTGAATGGTTTCAGTAATTTCATACAATTTAACAAATACGTATTCTTTGTGTTTGACATTTCGTGACTTTACAATTAATATTTATTCATTTCCATCATAAGTAATTTAAAATTAGTTGTTTTACTGTTTTTGCCACAAATTGTCATTGAATTGAAGTACACAGTATTCGTTCAGTCCATTACATTAGGTTACCCTTCAAGATACATACAAATGTATCTATGTATCATCAGTCATGTAGTATATTTCAACAATTATCATGGTATATAATTATACAGATTTGACATTTTTGCTCTCACTTTCTTTATGTCTAGCTGCTGTGTGTCAAACACAATATGTGGTAAAATACTAAATTGACTTTAAGATACAGATAGGCGATAGCTATATACTGTAGGTAGTTTAAAATGATCCTCCGTTAAGGTAATTAGCATATAATTATAGTATTAATCAACAGGTGTAATTTTATGTATGAACTGAATGAACAGTTACTGTAAGCAATTCATATGATAGTTTTGTAGATGTGCAATGCATCTTGCCAGTTAAAGTATGTTGATCTGCTTTGACATTAACAAAACGTATGATAGGTCTTGTCTTATCTGACCTTCACATTGTCTGGTTGGTGGTTAACAATTTGTAAGCAGTATTCAATTAATATACACTTGTACATTTAAGAAGGAAAGTCTTGGTCTTTATAGAATAAAAGGAAATCAAACATCTACATCACACTTCAAACAGAGATGATATTCCAGAAAATAGTCATTTTTCATCATTTCACCATAACTGTCATCTTAATTCAATGAATTCATTAACATAAGGTTATACTTATAAATACAAGTTTGTTTGCGGAAATGCTACCTACTCATCAAAAAAGGCCCCTATCCAACTTTTTTTGGCCTTTAGCATTTTTTTTATTTTTAAACCTAGGCTATATGAACAGATGTTATCATTGATATCAATTTGCCATGTATAGATGCAGGGGGGAGGTAAATTTTATAGTCGATATTATGTGATATTCCACATAGAAAATGGTATCTGTTTTTCCTAGATCACAGGAGAAAATTTCCAATTGGAAGCTTCAAAAAAAAAAAAAAAAAAAAAAAAAATATCAATACTATTTGGTATGTAAAACAATTTTAATGTATGAAAACAAAAGATCTTTCACTGTTGTAGACATGTAATGATCAAAATTTCCCAATTTTGAGCAAAACACAATAATACTAATTCCTAATCCCAAGGTCATGGATTATGTTCCCAAAACACAGAAAAACTCTGGATGTGAAGTGATTTAACACAGAATGCTGATATGAATCGTCCCCTTGTGTCAGTTTGGTCATCGGCTTGCTTTTAATCAGCCTGAGTTTTATTCTTTGATAACATATATGGAAGTTATATGAGTACTCAGCACTGTCTGCAGTGATAACCTTACACATGTCTGTGTGACTGTAGTATTCATAAGCAAATACCGGTATATAAATTAATTAATGAATTACTGTATAAGCACTTTTAGATCTTTTCGTTGATTCTGCAATAATTGACCTTTAAATATCAGTGTCTTGTCTGTTTACTGCTGTTCATAAAACAAAATGAATTACGGTTCATTTTCTTATGTTTGTCTGGTGTTCATTTTTATTGATAACTTAATGTGGACTTTGTACAGAGATATGTCATTAAGGCATCACATTTTATGACCTTAGCTATCATTAGTAAAGTACTGTCACTTGTAATCTGTGGACACGTACCCTTTTATCCTGTTTTTAGAACAGTTAGATACTTAATACTACAACTTTAAAGTTTATCTCAGTGTCAGACAATGATTTAATTAATTTGTCAAAGTTAGTGCATGTTTTCACTTACATGATTGATGGTCAAATTTATGTTTTAGTTAAATCAGATACATGTATATGACATATTTAAAATGTTTTATCTGACAAAACTACAATATACTAGTATTAAAACAGTTATATATTATATGATTATATCCTGGTTGACATGTCTTTGAAACACAGGATATAACTACTTGATTTCATTGAACAATAATTTGTAGAAACTTCAATTAATCGATAACTTGATAAAATGTCAATATCTATTATTTGAATAAAAATATCAAATATACTTTTTATTGCATTCATTTCCATTACATAATAGATATTCCACTGTATTTATTTTCTTCTAAAATTTCTTATGTATTGATCTGTTATTGAATTTGATATCCTTTTAAAAACCTTCCTTATTGGTATAAAACATAAAAGTTTGTCTCTTTTTGTAAACATTGAAGTGTTTTGCCAATAGTTACTTTATTCTCAGGGTTCGGTCTTTTCAAAAAGTTTAAATATTCTGATATTTAATTACTGTTTTGTTTATTTATTCTTTACGTCATTTGGCCACGCTACTTCCGTAATAGTACTCCTGTATATGCTAATTTATGCTGTAATATTTGTATGCAAGTCTTACACACTAATTTTATGAATGAAGTAAAAATATAGTTTTTCCTCTACTTCTATTCGTGGAGTTTAATAATAGGTGTCTCATTGTCATAGTTTGATTTATTATATCCTTCTACTTCAGGAAAATTGTCACTTAAAAATTATAGAATTGTTTCTACCCGGATGTTTTTTTTTATAAGGATACATTCTATTGTAAACTTTTTGAATGAATACTAAAATTGACTACAATTTTTTGCTTAAAAACTGGAAATGACGACACTTCTGTACTGTAGTGCTTTTTGAAGTGTTAAATTTTAACAGTTAACTTGTTTCAAATCATCAAATTTCAAAATACCTGTAAATCTGTAGTTATAAACCTACGCATACATTGTACAACTGTGGTTTACACACCTCAGTGATTTCATGTTTATGGAAAATATGCAAAGTTTACCAAAAATGCAGTACTGCTATTTATAAGGAGTTCCATTCATGTAAATCTATCTAACAAATAGCTGATTGTTATATCTCACATAAAATATGCATTCAAGTCTTGTGCAAGTGTCATTAATATTCATGTAGCCCTGTATGGATCATTAGTTTCTTTTTTTCAATCCTGAAGTGAATTTGTATAATTACAAGTTATTTTTATATTTTACACAAAATAAATGTCAACATGCTATTTTTCATTTAAAAAAAAAATTCCTGAGAGGCCAAAAAAAGTTGAGTAGAGGGCTTTTTTGGTGAGTAGGTAGCGTTACCCCAAACAAAATGTTTTTTGAGGATGGCCTTATACTAATCTCTTCTACGTGTATCTTATTTTATGTTAAGCAAACCAGTTCTTGTGATGTAATTAGATGCCTATCTAGTTTTGAAGATCTGACATCATGGTGCTGTGAACAGGACATAATTTTATTCTTCAGACTGAAAATAGTTAATTTTATTAATAATTGTTGTAGTTATGATTTTACTAGGTTACCATAATGTTCTCTAATAAATGTCCCTCTGTCATCAGAAAAAAAACATGGGAAAATAACTAAATTTCCCCCAAATAATTTAGTAATCCTTTAATATAGGTATGGGTAAATACATCCAATAAATATCTGAACAGACAGTATGTAATTTGACAAAAAAAGAAAATGATAATAAAAAGGACAGTCCCCACCCCCTCCAGGGCCTCCTTAGTTTTAGGTAAGGAAAATCCTCATGTTTCCTATGAATACAGGCCCATATCTTTAATTGTTAAAGCTATTTAATTTATGAATTAAGTAATATTACCACAGATAAGTCGTTCTTGTGCTTTAAAGTCATTTATTTTAGTACACTGTAATGTTTGATGAATCACATTATCATATTACGATATCTGTATGGTTATGAGAACTCCTGTGTTTTAGAATTATTCAATTATAAAGAATTGATGTATACCTTAATGTTGTTGTACTGTGTAACAAATTCACAGTATTTTCTATTACGCTATAAAAAGAATATGTAATATCAGTTAGCACTAGCAGATTCAAGGGCCGGCAGTGTGCGCCCAACAGGCGTCCCCTAAAAGTTAAAAAGTCCCTGACTATTGTAAAAATGAAATACCCGTTGGCATTCAATTATTCCTAAATATAACAATTTCCCCCCAGCCTGAAATCCTCGTTAGAATGTTTATTATCTCAGAATTAATTAAGACTAGGGCTCATAAAATTCTTGTTCAAAAGTTTACAAATAATTAAAACTTTTAAATGAATCCATTTTGTTTATCTTCATTCTAATGTTGTCTGTACACTGATTTACTGTAGAACGCTTTAATTTCGCGAGGTCAAAATTTTCGCGATTTTTATAAAAAATCAACTGTTTTCTTTATTCGCGTATTTATGAATTCGCGACGTCGCCAGACTGAAAACCAGAAGTGGTGACAAAAAAGTCGCTGTTTCTGTATATACTCGTCTATTAAAGACAAACACAACGTTTTGCCTAAAAATCGGCGTTTTTCATCATCCTGGGGGTAAACAATGACAGATGATAAACAGAAAATTGGAGTGACCATCCGAAAATGGTGCAACTTTTATTATGAAGGCGGTTGTTGTATAGTTGGTCTTATCTAACTCGTTGTCCTAGTTGTAAGTGTCAGTCATTTGCAATTAACAAAGTGTCAAGGGAACCCTTGATATTTACCAGTAATCCAATATTTCTAAGCAATAACATGGACATGATAAAAAATCTTTACACACACTTTGACCTATCATCAGGTAAACATTCTGTGGAATTCTGGAGTTTATTTAGTGCATACTAAAGACATGAAAACTTTGTACCCCCAAATTTCGACAGTACCCGGTCATGTCTAAGATTCATTAAATTTGCCCAAATATAAAATAGTCAAACATTACAGCATGACTAAAGAGCGGTTAAATTTTAAAGATCAAAGACAAGCTGTCGTCGGTTTGATATTTGTGTTGGCTAGCAGTTTTAAAATCACATCTGACCTGTTAGACATTTTAACTGTGATTTAGTGTTTTATATCTAGTAACAATAGATCGATAATAGTTTATTATTGCTTTGGAGTTTATGTTTTACGAACAGTTGGTAAGTGTGAAAAACTGTTAATTATATTGAAAAGAAGTCCAAAATTGATCAACAAACGATATTTCATTATACTATATTTCTAATAAATATATTATTAAATAAATTAGATTGCAAGAATCTAAGGTAAATATATTGCTTTCATCAGATTAATTAAACTGATTATTCTACGAAAAATACTAGTACTGACTTAAGTTGCATATTTTCGGATATGCTTATTTTCGGATGTATAAAACACATCATTTATTCGCGACATTTATGAATTCGCGAGGTAATTAATTTGCGAATATTAGCGAAAATAAAACTAACGTGAAGAAAACCAGTTCTACAGTAAGTGATGGAAGTTTTCCTACAAAATTCTGATGTATGATAGTTACAATGGAGTTTTTCGTAGGTCTGCAGTTAATAGTAACATTATTATTACATATGATGTGAAATAGGTACAGGTTAGTAAATATATCTGCAGCTTGTTGTACAAAGTCCAAAGATTAAACTGACCTGGTAGTAAGATAAAATACTTCAATGGAAAAACTTTAATTCATTGACATTGTTACTATTTAGGTCAATGATCAGATTGTAAAATGTGAATTGAACAATTTTTAAAAAAAATGAAACATTTATGATAGTAGCGATTGTATGAAATAAACATGCAGTATCAGAAGTTGAAACTGTAGCCTAGGAAAGGTAAAATATGCAAAGACAAATACACTCATGACCATGTGGGTAGCAGGCAAGTTAGTGTGGGTAAAATGCAGGTTAATGTGGGTAGAAGGCAAGTTAGTGTGGGTAAAATGCAGGTTAATGTGGGTAGAAGGCAAGTTAGTGTGGGTAAAATGCAGATTTATGTTGGTAGAAGGCAAGTTAGTGTGGATAAAATGCAGGTTAATGTGGGTAGAAGGCAAGTTAGTGTGGGTAAAATGCAGATTTATGTGGGTAGAAGGCAAGTTAGTGTGGGTAAAATGCAGATTTATGTGGGTAGAAGGCAGGACCGTTAGGGTTGAAAAAAAAAACAGACATACTGATGAACATACCATAGAAATTAGATATAAAGACCCGAAAACAAATACCTAAGTAGGAGAAAAATCAATAATTTAATAAAAAAATGGGTCATGAAAATATATTTATTGATAGGAATAAGAAATCGGGAGAATTTAGGAGGGGAGTTGAGGCTAGAAATTAGAATGATCAAAGTTTGAGATGTAAGTTAAACACATATATCATTGATCTGTTCTATAAATCTTTCCATAGATGCAGCAGTTCTAGCATTCATGATAAAATGTCAGCTAGATAACAAATGTCAACAAATTGGGACAACGTTCTGTATGATAATGTTATATATAGATTATCAATATGTAATTTTCTCCACTGGTGGTATTATTATATTTTGTGTTCCATTTTTCTTCCATTTTCTCTACCTGAGTTTTCATCCATTGATTAAGAAAATCGTTGACTAATTGGTCTCCTGCTGTAAATTTACAATAAATTCAAACATATACAGAAAACATCTGTCAACCTCCCAGTATGTTATAGAGCACTAGATTTCTGTGGTGTCAATCATAGGAGATTGGTATTAGTGGTAACATAATTAGCTGTTAATTATAAAGTAGATAAATTAGACATCAACCCCAGGTATTCTATAATTTAATCAAACTAAGGTTTTGTACATGATACTATGTAGTTATTATTTACTGAAACAAGAGCTAAGATTTGGTTATTTTTCAATATTTATTTATATCTAACATCAGGCCATCCTTAAAAAATATTTTGTTTGAGGTAACACTACCTACTCACCAAAAACGGCCCTACCAATCATTTTTTTGGTCTCTTGGGTATTTTTTTTTTCAATATATAAATAGCATTTTGATAGGTATTTTTGGTTCAATTTGAAAAATAAATTGTAAAAAAATATTTCCTGCTTAACTACCCACTGAAAATTCTCTGGGTAGGGTTAAGACATTTAAGATGTCTCCACACTAACATAAATAATAAAAGGTCACAAACAAACAAATGACAGAACTGATGCTGACATACCGGCCCACTTATAATGTTACATACCTGAAACCAGCATTTTTTAAAGTATGGCCTCATAGTACAGTATTTCTAAAAAAGCCCACTCAAATTCCATGATCTTAAATGAACATCCTGAAACCCAAACAAGAATTCAGAAATCTGGAGTACAATACTGTAGTTCCCCAGAAGCCCTGGTGGTCGGCAACATTGCCTTTTACTTGAAATTGTAACCCGGCTACCTTTTGTCAATCCAAACACAAATTTTTACAAGAAAAATGAATAATCTGTGAATAAAACCCACTATACACTTTAAAATTTTGCTTGCGAGACTGAATCTTCTGGAGAACACTGGTTGTGATCATTCTGATAGATCTCTTTAGCCCTATATTCTAACATCATAGTATGTAAATAAATGGATTGATTACCTCCATTTCAAGGCCAAATTCATTGTGGTATGACATTGTATATCTTGTTACTTTTCTTTAAAAGAAGTGTGATGAATCCATTCAAACTACTGTAACGTCTGATCTATCATATAAACCTTGTTAATCTCCATACTCTAAAAGTCATTGTGGCTGTATAGATTTTCTGGTAGAAACTTATTGCGACCAAATAGGCGTCTTGTTATCTCTTAAATGTCAATCTTACACTACAAATTAGGCAAGGAAAACTTGTAAATCTGTTTTCTAATGAATTCTTAATGATGTAGAAAATCTGTGAATTTGGCTTCATTAGCAGAATGTGGGAGAATTATTCCCAGGGCTTTCATGTTAGACTGGGATTATATATTTGACAAATGTATCATGGAATGGCTGATTACAATTAAATGTTTTTTATATAAATGTATTCTCTGAATTACCAGAAGTTTGAAGAACAAAGCTGAAAGTAAGCTGATAAACATACTAGTATCTTGTAATTGAGTCAGTTACCCTTTTTGACAGAGACACTTCATTAATAGCCGGATTGTCCTTGTATATTCTTTGTATGCTCTTTGTTTGTTCTTTTATGTTCTTTGGATGCTCTTTGTATGTTCTTTGTTTTTCCTTTGTATGTCTTTGTTTTTCCTTTGTATGCTCTTTGTTTTTCCTTTGTATGTCCTTTGTATGTCCTTTGTTTTTCCTTTGTATGCTCTTTGTTTTTCCTTTGTATGTCTTTGTTTTTCCTTTGTATGTTCTTTGTTTTTTCCTATGTATGTCCTTGTTTTTCCTTTGTATGTTCTTTGTTTTTCCTTTGTATGTCTTTGTTTTTCCTTTGTATGTCCTTTGTTTTTCCTTTGTATGTCCTTTGTTTTTCCATTGCATGTCTTTGTTTTTCCTTTGTATGTCCTTTGTTTTTCCTTTGTATGTCTTTGTTTTTTCCTTTGTATGTCCTTGTTTTTCCTTTGTATGTCTTTGTTTTTCCATTGTATGTCTTTGTTTTTCCATTGTATGTCTTTGTTTATCCATTGTATGTCCTTTGTTTGTCTATTGTATGATCATCTTACATAGATTTAATACTTACGAAGTACATGTACCAGGAGTTGACTTTATTCCAATATAGACATTATGGTTTGAACTTTTCCTATAGTTATTTCCAACTACATCTACTGATAAATTGTATAAATTTTCTTTTCTGGCCAAAAAATGAAATTTTTGAAATCAAAGTGTTATTCCTCTTAGTTCTTACTATTCTCTGCTACTTAATGTCACTTTGGTTCCAAAAGGATGCATAAAGTAGAAGTTATTGTTTATTTTAACTGATCAATGTAATGATATTGTATTACGATATTGTTCCTTGTATAACAAGCCATTAGATGATGAAGGAACTAGCTGTGTTATTATTGTTCTCTATAATCATTCATCTCGTACAATATATCTCAGCCTAGTATTGATTTCTTTCTGATGAAAGTTATATGAAATTTGGACATTTATATTCAACATCATTCATTCAATTAGACAATGAACTAGCTTGCACTGCCAAATAAGATTTTATGTGGTATACAGAGTAATCTTCTAATTACCACCTCTGTCCTTATGAACTGACCCCCCCCCCACACACACACAGTCCATATTTAAGAAAAGCAAACATATGATTACTAACCCAAACCACTTGCCAATAATTCTTTTTTTTCTTGAGTTAAATGTTGCACCAACAGCCAGGGTTCATTTGGCAACTTTCCAACTTTAACCCTTAGTGTTCCCTGAGTAAAACCACACCCCTTCCTAAACTAGCTGGACAAATTCCTGAAATGTTGTTACATGTACCATGGGATTCAAACTCACATTGATGAAAGGCTAGTTATTACTAGTCCAAGACCATAATAACTCCACTCTGACAGCCTTTGTGGACAATAATCCTTTAATATCTTATTCATTGCACCATACTATCTTCTGAAGAAAAAAAATGAAAATAAACCCTAACAAAAAACTGAGTGACATATGACCCAACATAGAGTGCTTATTAGGATATAATTGGTATCTTTATTATCCTTAAAGGATGTGTAATTGAAACAAAATTTAATGATACTGTATCCACTTTTCTGTATTAGAGTCTTTAAGTTGCCTAGAATTATTCTGTAATTATATATATGGAATATGATATCATATATAAAGTATACTTGGTAATTGTTATACTTATTTCACTTTCTTAGAAGACAAATGCCATATTGCTAGACCAACGATAAAAGTGTTTGAGTGAGAATGTTATATAACTTGTACTATCATGGTCTTCAAGCTATCATTTATCAGAAATGAGTACTAGTTGTTGTGATTTTACACTTATTAAAATAATTAAGACAATGATTTACTTCTATCTTGAGTGAATTTGTGATAAATTGATTCAGGGTTGGTTTGTGGTTTGTGTGAGCAGTAAGGTTTCCATGCTAAATTTTACACATGAACACAAGATTTTGTAAACATTGCCGCAGTCAGCAGTCTGGCAGTCAATAATCCAATTGATGCGGCATCATAATGATATGGTCACAAGATTCTTGTCAATTTCTAGAATTTGTCTGCTACAATTTTTCCACTGATACATTGATCTTATTATACACAAACTTTGTGTTCTCTAATACACTTGACTAGATCTATTTATTTCATGAGCAAGATTGCCTGGGATTTTCTCAGCTTGATTAATGCCCATTGAAAATGTCCTAGCCAATAAATTATGAGCATTAAGGAGCATTTATTTCATTCTGTGGGAAGCTCTGCGGCAGTTTGTTCTTCTAATGTTCACAGTGGATGGCAAATAAAAGTGAAATGTTTCCATTTGTTCTAAAAAAAAGTATTAGTTATTGATTTTGAACTATCCCAGAAATCAAGTTTGTGGAAGCTGCATTTTTCCCTGTAAAATAGCAAGAGCTCTTTGATATCCCACAGAAATAAAGTCTTATTCCTGAATTGAGTTCATATCTAAAGATTTCACCTTTCACACTTCGTATGGAATTCTTGAAAGCATGAATTTTTCTTGAACTGTTTCTTGAACTATTTGACAGAGGTAATTCTGACTGGTTATTTATCATAGACTAAGAATTTACTACATGTAGTTATTAATGTGGAATATTTTCATCTTTTAAGAGTATATGGATCAACGGGCCTGTAGGAAGATATTTCTGATTGGGTGGGGGGGATTAATTTTAGATTTTGTCTGACTTCGGGGAGGGGAGATAAATACATGTACAGCCCTTTACCATTACAGCTGATAATATTTGGGGCATTATCTGCCATGTAGCCCCCTCCCAGGTTCCTACAGCCCTGATCAGAAAACAAATTACAAATTATTTAGTTTGTCCCTCAGGTTAGGTGTCTGGTAGGATTTATATGGACTGATAACTCTCCATGTTTTTATATACTTGTTTACAATATACATGTACTGTTTACTTGTTTACAATATACATGTACTGTCTACTTGTTCTGTAGTTAAATGAAGTGATACATTAATGTAGCTTATTGACTTACTAATGTGTGACATAGCCAGCCAGGTTAGCTCAGTGGTTAGAGTGTTGGTCTACTGTGGTTGTGAGTTCGAACCCAGTATGAGGCTAACACTGTCCTTGACAAATTTGATTGAAGATATTACATCATATGTTAAATTGTCCTCCACTTCTGGTTAAGGTCTAAATGAAATCCAAGGAAGCTGGTTAGGATAACTGCCCACCACAACATGACTGAAATAATGTTGAAAATGGCATTAAATCTAAAGAAAGAAAGAAATGTGTGGCATAAGCTTCTGATGTTGATTATCTGAAATTAGTCTTTTTTACTGTAAAGTGTCAATTTTGGTGAAAATATTACAATGTTGTGCTAAGACAAGACAAGTTTTATTTTGTCCCAGACATCAGACACGTTGCAGATTGTTGAAGTCTTTGTTTGTAGATCATTGTACACTTTATTTGTTTACAACACAATGAGATGTAATTACTTCATAATGTAAAAAGAGATCTATTTGCATGCTTAACAAACATTTTATGGTGTAATCAAATATTAGAAAATGACAGCCATTATCATGCATAGAGATTCACACTTAAATGAAATTAATGTGAAATTGATTGTTTTATCATTTCAGGTGGTATCACCGGTGGTTTAGAAATTTGTATCACATTCCCAACAGAATATGTAAAAACTCAACTTCAACTTGATGAGAGATCAGGAAAGTCACGACGTTATAAGGGGCCAATAAATTGTGTTCAGTTAACTATAAAAGATTATGGTTTTAGAGGGTTATACCGAGGTTTACCTGTATTGCTATATGGTTCAATACCTAAATCTGCTGTCAGGTAAGAATTCCTATCAAAAGTTAATTACCAATTTATAAGACATAGCAAACTAACAAATAAGAAAGCCGTGGCCCAGTGTTTATTGCCTTGGATTTGTAACCGGGCAATCCAGGTACCATTCCCAGTTGTGGCAAGTCCTGTCGTACCCTTCCTTGAAAATTTGACAAACATTTTTCTAAGTTGCTGGTCCTTTGTATTAGTGTAAGCTAGTACTGCTAGAATTCAGTCCAGGAAAACTGATTAGGTCAGGTAACCACAAACAAACAGTTTTAAAGGATTGCCTTATATCACATTTTTCTTGTATAGTATTTGACAGGGGTGTCTGCTTGCATTTGTATGAAAAATTTATATGATGTAAAAGTCAAATACAAAATCACCTTTGCTGTTTTAGGTCTTGCATCATAACAAAAAGAAAACTGTGCGTTATATCATTCAGTATGGAAATAATTTCTTGTTAGCAGTCTTATATTACGTCCGCTTTGTTAAATCTAGAAATACCATCTGAATGTTAATCAATTAACTAACCAATGTTCTATCTAACTTTATAAGGCCTTCCTTCTTTTGTTAACTCTCAGGAATACTAACGAGATGTCTAGAAGCAGAATCGAAATGTCTCAAGATGAAATAAGCCAATTTATAAAATGTCTAAAAGCGGTACAAACTATAATTTGGCGTCTCTGATTTAGGAAATGATTGGAGGAATCGATACTATACTTCTGGAGCCGCTATCATTTAGTTCATGTAAATCTATAACATAAAGATTGATAACTCCTTATATGGGAAATCAATGTTCATCTCTCTCTTATATTCATCCATTGTGCTTCCAAATTTGGTTCCTGTACCATCCTTAAAGTGACATGATAATTCTAACCATCAATTAACGCTAAGATAAGATAATGTGTCTGTCTGTACAGTTAATGGTGAAGTAGATACATACTGATTGGTGCTTAAATATTTTACTTGTCTAGTTATGATGTCTGGTAACACTCGTTAAGTCTGAATATTATACTTCATCTTGTAAGAGCTAGAAATGCCGTTTATTAGCTTGTCTGTATTCGAAGAAAAAGTCAAGCTGTTGTAATCACTGCAGAGTCTGGGTCAGCATTTAGTTGCGTAGTGCATAAACTTTAATGTAGCTCATAACTCAGAAACTATAAGAGGTAACAACATAAAACTTCATACATTTGTAGGTGGACAGGTCTCACTGAGGGATGAATAGATGCGAACCAAATGCTACTACTTTTTTCTACATCCGCCATGCAACTGTTAAATTAGTTCCTGTTGTATATTGCAGTGAAAGTCTATAATTATGTTAGTTCAATTTCCAGTACTTAGATTTTTGATAAATTTCAATTAAACTTAATTCATATTTTTGTTTTTCATCATTTTATATTCTTGCCTTCTGTTTATGCTTTACTCAACATAGTTTTGTAAATGAGTTCATATTGGTAAAAATTATTCATTTTTGAGTGGGGCTAACTTGGTTAGCTCAGTGGTTAGAGACCCGTCTGGTTAGCTCAGCGGTTAGAGCATTGGTGTATTGATCAAGAGGTTGTGAGTTCGAACCCCAGGCGAGGCTCACACTGTATGTGACAAATTTTGACTGATGATTTTACATCCTATGTTAAATTGTCCTCCACCTCTGAATGATTTTGCATAGCTTGGAAGTAGCTTACGGTAGAATGTGATTATTACTGGTTAAGGCCCAATGAAGTCCAGGGAAGCTGGTTAGGATAACTGCTGGCCACGATATAACTGAAATAATGTTGAAGATAGCGTTAAATCTATTAAATAAAAAAAATTGAGTATTTGACATGTAAACCCACATTTTATGCCTGTTTTATTCTGTACATGTAAACAGGAATCTATTGAATAAAAAGAATTTAGGAAAGCAATAAAAGAAGCCTTTAAGTTCATCTAGATGTTTGAAGATATCTGAACGTGATTTTATTGTTTGTCTTTTGAAGAGATTATTGATTGCCTTGTGAATAAAAATGTAATTTTTCATTGCAGTCTTCTGCAGTGTGTCTGAATTTGACTGTAAGGTATGAATCACACTCATACTTCTAATAAGTGTATTATATGTTACTGCATTGTAATATATGTCCACATTAAACTTCATGTGTTTGGTTCCTGGTCGAGGCTGGTCATACCCATCCATGAAAATTTTACAAAAAAGTTGATTTTCCTCGACATTTGAAGAAATTGTCAGTTCCTTGTGGAAGGGTAAGTTAGTTCTGGTTAGAATACCGTCCAGGAAAAACTAGTGAGGTGAATCGGCCGCTGTTTGTACCGGTAGCTGAAAAATTGTTGATAAACAACGTTTAAACCAAACAAATAAACATTTTTGTAATACCATTTAATAATGCGTTATAAAGTTAAAAGGGTAAATTAATTTAAAACTTGGAAAGCAATTAAGTGAGTGCTAAATGTATGTCATAAAGTCATATTTACAAATAAATGCTAAATGAATTAAGTTACGAGTTACTTTATAAACTACACCAATATCTACGTTAATTGTGTTGCCTTTAAATGATTAAGCCCCTGAATATTACATCATACAGTATGTATAATGTATGTATATTGTTTGATTTATAATGTGTACTGTATAGTACATCTTGTTAAAGTATCATGATTTTGCAAAATGTTCAAAGATTTGTTTGTCACTTGAATGTACATAAATATTAATTACTAATTTTTCTGTTCTCGATATGAAAATTTAACCCTGCTAATAGTTCTGTATAAAAGACAATCATCACACACTGAGCTAAGAGAGGCTAATCATGAACATGGTTTAAGGATAATGAATGTTTATGTTGCATGATGAAATGGCTCAATGCTGGTTCTCTCTCGTTTTGTGAGATATTTCAATCTAACAATGCTATTAAGAACATAATAAGCATGTTTCAATGTTAGAAATAATGAAGAACCTGAATTTGATGTATCACAAATGGATTTGTTTTGGTTTTTGAAGTTAAAGTTAACTTAATTTTGCTCGGCTGTATTCAAAGAAAAAGTTGAGCTATTGTGATCACTGCATTGTCTGTGTCTGTGTTAAAACTTTAATGTAGCTCATAACTCAGAAACTATACGAAGTAGCAACATGAAACTTTATAGATGGATAGATCTCACTGAGGTGGTGAACAGAAAGAGTGTTAGCACCACTTGCTGCACTCTTGTTTTTCTAAGCTTGTAAAACTGATTTGGGACATTCTGTCTACTTGGTAATAGAAAATTAGGATGTGTGACATGATGAACTTCCACTAGACAGTTTTCAGTGTGTATATCAGTCACCCAATACACTCAATCAGCCCTGTCTATTTGTATTACATCACCATATCAATATTGTGATAGATAAAACTTCTAAATCCTTCTTTTGTGATATCTTCACAAGGCTATGATAAACAAAATGTTAAGTTTGTTACATCTTCAATATAGAATTATAACAGAACAGAACGGAACATACATTTTATTAAATAAAGGTACACACCCAAGGTAATGGAAATACATATCAAACTAATATGAGGACATTCAAATAATAATACACAGCCCACAAAATTGAAACAACACACTAAAGTTAATTTAAGTCATGTTATACATTACATACGTACATACATCATTGTAACAGGGTTAAACTTAATTTGTATTTAAGATGAAATAACATAATTCTGTTCAGTTATATACCAAGTTATATTGTATAGTATAAAAATGAGTTCAGTTTATATACCACACTGTATTTAATTAACTGGTTTGTCCTAAGGGTAAAAGCATATTAAGAAATTATTAGCATTGAACCCTTCCAGCTTTATTTACTCGACAATAAAGCATTTCTTGTAATGATCTCCCAACATTGTAGTTACACATGCATGCATGTAATACATAACTTAAAGTACATCAGTACTCATAAATATTAGATCATAGAATAAGTTAATTCTGATCTTTAAAAATCAAAGTACTGAAAGTACTCATGAAAACTGAACAGTTACATAGTCTTGAACTGCAACATGTAATGAGAATTTGTTTGAATCATTGTTATGGGTGAATTCGTTGTCCAGTGGTTTCATGCTGGACTACTAAACAAAAGGTCATGGTTATGATTCTTGGCTCTGCCTTCTGATATTTCAGGGACGCTTGTTCAGTGTTGGTCAGTGTCCCTATCCTAATCACTGAGCACAGTAATGTGTTTAGAAAATCACAGGAAACCGATGAGGCATGTATTGGTGCTTTATACCAGGCATGATAAAGAACCAGGAAAAGCTATTTAAACATAAGAGTACAGATGCCCGGTTCACCTGTGTCTTCTCTCCCTTCTCTCCTGAAATCACCATAATAGGTCGTTAATAACAGATAAACACTACCCCATTAATCATTGTTAATGACTTTTATATGTTAAACCAGTGGTCAATTACTGGTCTGATTCATAAAAGTACAGAATTTATGAAGATCGTATATTTTTTTTATCATAATACTAGATGCTTAATTGTCAAAACATGGTACTTTGAATTTTAGAATTTTAAGATTTTTACATAATGTTCTGTGTGACATCATCTACGTTCAGTAAAAGTTGATTTTGTGATATTTTCAGATTTGGTACACTTGAAGAATTAAAAAGACATTCAGTAGATGCGAATGGTTATTTATCCCCTCATAAAAGATTTCTATGTGGTTTAGGTTTGTATAAATACCATACTCTTTGATGCTGATATACCAGGGTTTTCAATAACAACTTGCTGCCGGCCGATTTAGCCGCTTAGAAACGAGTTTGGGCCGGTTAGAAATCTGAAAGTGTTGAAGATATTGCTGGAAAAATGCCCAGAGCTCCCCCCCGCCCCCTAGCAGGCCTGTTAGTCCAACATTTGGGCCTGTTGTACTCAAACTTACTGAGAACTCTGTATACCCTAATTACTGGTACATGCGTAAACAATGATATATTTTACATAGTGTGTCATCATACTTAGAACAATTTAATTGCATCTAAGTTTTAAAATCCAGAATTTTATGGTTTTTGAAAAGAACATAATTTATTGTACGGTCATGATGAATTTAATAATGTTAATGAAACATGTATAATCCTGTATAAGTAAAATGAGAGAAGCAGGAGCTTATACAGGCTGAATGCCTGATCTTTTCACTGGTTTTGTTATTATGACATTCAATTACATACAATTTGAATGAAGTCATCTTCACAACTAAGTCATTGAAGTATCTCTGTGACTACCTCAGTCTGTCCTGGAGATGTTTGTGAGTATTTTGTTTTATTTTATTACAGGTGCTGGTGTGGCCGAGGCAATATTTGCTGTAACTCCTATGGAAACAGTAAAAGTAAAATTTATCAATGACCAAACATCAGCAAATCCAAAATTTAGAGGTTTTTTTCATGGTGTGAAAGAAATAATCCGAGCTGAAGGTAATGTGTTTTATAAATCTTCTAATTCATGTTTATTTTGTTGATTAGTTTGCTTGTTTGTTTGTTTGTTTATATCAAATTGTACGCCCCTTTTCAACAATTAGAGACATATGTGGCAGACAGTTCACCTAACCATTGTTCCTGGGAAGCACCAGTACTAGACTCCCATCCTCCGTAAGCAACTGCCTTCTTTCTCACATAAAGAGACATGGTGGGTAGCTATTTTGTTAATTAGTAGATGATATATAAGTTAATATAAGCGGTGATGCGTTGTTCTGTTTCACAGACTAAATCATTCCTGTGTAACTAATGTACCGTAACAACTACTGATTGTCACAACTGAAGTTTGACAGTGATGGGCAAATGTCTCTGGTGTTAGTGATTATATAGATAATTATATAATCAGAAAATTTGACCATATGAGGGAACAGTCTAATATACCTTACATTCTTTATAATAACTTCAGTAATTACCTGTGTACTTTGTAAACAGCTGTTTGTCTATGACCATGAAATTTCTTATTTTGATATTCTTAATACAATGTGATGCACACAGTTATCTGATAACATTATAATGACTTGTGTACAGTTATTATTATGGTTTGTATATAGTTATTATGACTTGTGTTTAGTTCAGTCTTTGAATTTAGCAACGAACCATGTATCGAGTCCACCAAAATAGCCATCAGTCCAGTAAATTTGAAAAGGTCAGTGGTCCGACGGTCCAGTAATTTTTTCTGTGATAATTTTAACATAATCAGAACAAAAATGTATTTTTAATCACTCTCGAAAAATATGATAATTATAGAAAGTTGTGTATGTACTCATTTTGGTCCACTTAAAATTCATTAGGTCCAGTAAAGTTTGCATTTTCACTGGACCGAATGTCCGGTGCTTAAAAAAGTTTTTTTTATTTATTATTATGTCTAATGTATATTTATTATTATGGCTGGTGGTTTGTAATATGTTTTATTCACAGTCTGATTGTCTTGTTACAGGTATACATGGTGTCTATCAAGGTTTAACGCCTACAATACTAAAACAAAGTACAAATCAAGCTATCCGTATATTTGTTATGGAAACATTAAAACATTGGTACAGAGGGGATGATCATCATAAAGAAGTACCTATGTTGATTAATGGAGCATTTGGTGCTTTTGCCGGTGCTTGTTCCGTGTACGCTAACACTCCTATAGATGTTATAAAAACAAGGATGCAGGTAGGTTTAGTAGTCTCCATAGTTTGTTTAGATTGGTTCAGAACTATTTTACCTCCTTTTGTAGAAAGGGGGTATATTGCTTTGCACATGTTGGTCAGTCCGTCTGTAACCAAACCTTGTCCTCAGATTTGGTTGGGAGATTCGTCATCACATGTAGATGACCCCTGTTGATTTTGAAGTCAATATGTCATAGGCCACAGTTATGGTGACCTTCAGCACAAAAACCTTGGCCCACAAATAACTAGGGAACGATATGGCTTAACGTCCGCAGATTTTGTTGGAAGGAGGTTTGTCATTGCATGTAGATGACCCATATTAATTTTAAGTGCATTAGGTGAAAGGTCAAGGTTTGACCATCCAGTTGGCCTTCAGGGGGCATCCGTGTTTCACAAACACTACTTGATTCAGTTTGACAATGAAACCACATTAACATTAAAACGGCCTTAGTCAGGTATACAATGTGGTCTATGTGAAGGTCTCACTGAATATGTTACACAGATGTATGTACAATGTGTGTTAGTCCATTCTTACACTGTATATGTTACACAGATGTATGTACAATATGTGTTGGTCCATTCTTACACTGTATATGTTATACAGATGTATGTACAATATGTGTTAGTCCATTCTTACACTGTATATGTTACACAGATGTATGTACAATATGTGTTAGCCCATTCTTACACTGTATATGTTATACAGATGTATGTACAATATGTGTTAGCCCATTCTTACACTGTATATGTTACACAGATGTATGTACAATATGTGTTAGCCAATTCTTACACTGTATACGTTATACAGATGTATGTACAATATGTGTTAGTCCATTCTTACACTGTATATGTTACACAGATGTATGTACAATATGTGTTAGTCCATTCTTACACTGTATATGTTACACAGAATGATGTAATGTACAATCTGTTAGCCCATTCTTACACTGTATATGTTACACAGAGGTATGTACAATATGTGTTAGTCCATTCTTACATTCCATGATACATCATTTTTGTTGATTATTTTAGGGATTAGATGCACACAAATATAAGGGGACAGTTGATTGTGCTGTACAAATCTTCAGACACGAGGGACCAAGAGCGTAAGTTTGTAGTACATTTTTGAATATGCTAGATACAGGGGTGACAATGTTCCAGATTTATCTGTCCTGAAAGGGCTATGATTTCTGAGCAAAATAAAAGTTATTTGATAAAAATATTTCTAGAAATCACAAGTTATGGTCAATTTAATCTGCTCTGAAGGATTTTCTGATACAAACTGAGTTTATTATGGAAATAATGTGGTTGAAGGCCTCTTGTTTGGCAAAATTGGTTGGCCGCAAATGATTTTCAGGATTTTTAATTTGGCTCTACTTATACCCCTGTAGATAATAGACAATAAAATTACATCCTTTGATAAATTGTCTCCCACCTCTGAATTCTGTGGGGTAGCTTGGCAGTAGCGTGCGGATAGATTGAGGTTAGTACTGGTTAAGATCTAAATAAAGTCGAGGGAAGCTGGTTAGGATAACTGCCTGCCATGCTATAACTGAAATAATGTGTTGAAAATGGCGTTAAAACTGATGAAATAAATGCAAAATAGATAAGATTTGACATGGAAATTTATAAAAAAAGTTGATTTATATTCTGTTTATATTTCAGTTTTTACAAGGGAACAGTACCACGTCTGAGTCGAGTCTGTTTGGACGTTGCCATTACATTCATGATCTATGATAAAATCATGTTTTATTTCAACAAATGGTGGCCGTATTAAACATGGAACATTATCTGATATATCTACTTGTACAAGTACCGATTAATCTCCAACTAGCAAGTCTGGTGCTCTGGCCTATCACGGTTTCTGTAATATGTTGATACTATGTATCTAGTTAGAACAATATAAAATCTATACACTGTATGCAAGATAAATGATTGTTAAATTTTGGTTCATGTTACTTGACCCACTCTGTGATGTTTTCTGATTTAAGGACAAATATTAGTTTTAAATATACATTACTTACATTCAATTATTGTACTGATGTAACCACATTATACAATGATGGATACTTTAGTTACAGTGACAGAACTTACAGATTTAAATTCAATTTTTTTTTTCTCAGTTGATTCACAGCAGTCTTACTAGTGTATGGTATGTTATATCATAGGTCCTTTATATCTATACACAAATCATGGATTTGTTTGTATATCTACCATTCAACTCATACTCCTGATAAACATTCTATATTAACTGGATTTATAAAATGCATGGTTCAGGTATCAATGAGGTTCAGTCCTATTAATGTGTTTCAAGTTGTCTGTCCTAGTTCAATACAACAAATGGGTTAGTACTGCATGGTAATGGCAGCAAGGTAATCAAACTTGTGATCAGTCTCCAAGCTCAAATTTCTTACCTTGAAGTTTTTCTAAGATAATTATTATTTCACATTAATGATATTATTTGAAACAAGTCTGAAAGCATAATTGATCTGAGTATGTATTTTTGCATTAATCAGTCATAATACTTTGAGAACAGAATTAAGATTTGAGCTAAAAGATTGTTCTCCAGTTTTTATAACCTTGGGGTAAGTACTACATACTGTGGAATCATTAATTTTCGTTGGGTTCAATTTTCGTGTTTTTTACTAAATCTTCAGATGTCTTCCAAATTCAAATGTGTTCTCTCTACCTTACAATTAAATCACTTTAATGTTTAATACTGTAGTACTGGTATGCCATTCATACTTTTATTTTACCAAGAAATCTTATCATTAAGTCCATGAATTTGATTCAAAATATCTGTCACATTGAAATGACTCAGCATCTGTTTATAGAATGTTTTTATCTTAGGATTACTGCAGGTGTAACCTGTACGATCTTATTCAATTGAGAGTATTTCTGTTGTTTGTACCATTATTTATAGCACTCAATGAATCATGTATAACTTATGGTACTTCTGTTGTTATTGACTTCATGAGAGGTAAGTTAATGGTAAATATACAATAATTGGTGCAACATGTGTTCATTATATACGTACATGTATGTAAACTTTATTGTTTTCCCTCCAGTAGATCGGTATGTTAAAGATTTTAACATTTTGTTAAGATACGCAATCTGCATTTTATATTTCCATCGTCACAGATGACAATCTGTTTGTATAAGGAACATGTTGTGGAATATTACAGTCCTACAGAGTATAGATGTGGTATACTGTAGAACATTTATTCGCATTAGTTTTAATCAATTACATCACGAATTCGTAAATGTTGTGAATAAATGATGAATATTATAAATCGGTAAAAAGAGTATATCCGAAAATATGTAACTTAAGTCAGTGCTAGTATTTTATCGTAGAATGAACAGTTTACTTAATCTGATAAAAGCTGAGGTTTTGAACCTGGCGACGTCGCAAATTCATGAATACGCGAATAAAGAAAATGGCTGATAATTTACAAAGCACAAAATTTTGACCTCCCATAATTAAAGTGTTCTACAGTAGATTGTACAAAGTATTACATGTATGTCTCAACGAATTATACTAAGTTAATTTTCTGATAAAAGGTTGAGTTGATTGTATCAACCAACTTTAGTCATCCATTTTACGGCATTGAAGTGTTGCATGATATTGTACATTTTGTAATACTTGAAACAACTAGTGATGTTTGAAGTGACAAAAGTGTCTGTCATGTATGTTATGGGGTAGAATGATGTTGTTATGCAATTAAATCTCAAATGACTTTGTAGTTGTGAATTTTTGTAAAAATCTATAAGTTATCGTCGGTATTGAACAATATGCAACTTTGTATTGGAAATATGATAAGAAGCAGAATGAGTTAAAAATCTCAGTGCCATCGTTATCAATTCTTGTCAAGTTTGGTGTTATATTCCGTCAAGTATGGTGTTTATATTCCGTCAAGTTTGGTGTTATATTCCGTCAAGTTTGGTGTTATATTCCGTCAAGTTTGGTGTTATATTCCGTCAAGTTTGGTGTTATATTCCGTCAAGTTTGGTGTTATATTCCGTCAAGTTTGGTGTTATATTCTGTCAAGTATGGTGTTTATATTTTGTTTGACTTTTTGATCTCTAAGTCCTTGTGTTCTAACTCACTTATTACCATCTATTGTGAAACTAAGAAACAATTTACTGATGACAACAGATATCAATACATGATTATAAAAACATGGATGTATGAAGTCTTTGGATTATTTTCCATTTATGGGAAAGGTACCTGGTCTGACTAAAATGAGGGGAAATCTATTAGTATTTTAGATAGGGAATGGGTGTTCTGTTTGCACATGCCTGTTACAAGGTAAAAACATCCCTGAGTTCAATTCTTTGAAGTACTGACATAAATTACAAGGTCATGTCTGTCTCATCATTTTTTTCTATTAATTTTCACCACTTCTCGTCTCCAGTTTGAATCTAATTCATGATTGTAGAAAATCTTTGGTGTTATTATAGACTGTGCCATGTAATAGATTTATAAATGTCGTCCTAGAATAGGAACATACAACCTTAATGTGAAATTTGTCTATCATTGTTTAATATAGAAACTGTGCAATGTTGTCATTATTGTCTCTCCGTTTAGTATGATCAAATTTATCTTGTCTCTGCCATTATTGATATTGTACCATACTAGCAGATAGTTTGTGATAATTTATGTAAGAATAGTGTAGGAGTTGTCTGCTATGTGTCTTAGGGAAATGTTCTAGGTTTAGCACCAGAAACTCAAGGTTATAAAACTTGAGATCAATCTCCTCGCTCAAATCTTGTCTTTTAAAATGTGTAAGTTAATTATAATCAGACAATAATGGTGTTATTGATACATTATTCTGACAGCATAATTTATCTGAATATGTATTTAAATATGAATCAGCTCTCTCTTTTCATCTATAATACACTGAAAATGGAATAGAGATTTGAGCTTGGAGACTGTTCTCAAGTTTTAAAACCTTTGGGTGGATTTACTTGTGATAAGATAACTTTTAGTTAAAGCTCTAAAGTTAATGATTTTGTGTAATAAAGCTATTAAACACATGAATACTACAACCATTCTATGACTGTGTTTACTACCAGGTTTGAATCTTGCAAATACAGTTTACAGTGCAACCTCTCCAAAGCAACACTCTTTTGGAGAAACAAAACTATATTGTTGTTGAGAGGTTGCTGTAGAGATGTTAAAAATAAATAATTAAATCATGCAGTGGGAAAAATCATGCTGTTGTTGGAGGGAGGTTGTTGCTCAAGAAAGCAATCATATTTGTTTATTTATTTGTAAACTGGACTTTTTTAATATGTATGTTAATTCAATGGTTTAAGCCTCAAACTTTCTGTAGGAAGTATATTAGTAACATTATGTTTACAAGTCAAGTGATTGTACATTGATATTCTGCTCTGTTGTGATCAAAGCTGATTAATATATACATTGTATATGTAATTCTTCAAATAATAGTATATGATTTGAGGAAATGTTAATTTTTACTATGAAACATATCTAGTACCTGACTCAACACTGTATTTCAGGTTTCATCAAGTTATGATTAATATTGACTACATTCTTCAGTTTAATAATATAGTATCACTCCAGGCCTGGCATTTAAGACTACATAGGGAAGGAAAGTGATTTTCATTGGTGATGGTCTTCAATCAGAGGTGAAAAAATGTTTATTGCAAATTATAGAATTACTGGTCTGTACAGCCAGACATTCCTTATTTACAGGTGATCTTTATCACTGACTCAACTCTTACAAACTATGCAATCTGAGAGACATAAAATGAATTCCAAATTTGTACTGTTACTACTACTACTAGTATCAGATTAATGATTTTTTTTTCTTATATGATAGTGCTGTCTTCATTGTTGTAAATTGTAATCGATTGTTCTAGTATATACAGACATTCTAGCTTGCTAGGCTACAAGCCATCTTTACATTCCTTTTATTTTTATTTCTGCTTTAGTATTTATCATTTTTATTTTGCTAATTGCTAAAATATCTACTACTAACATCTCTATTGTACCGATTTATGAAATATACTATCAATATCTGAGGTTGTACTTCTATGTTGATAGCATTCAAATGCTGAGATTTCCAATGATTTTGCTTTATAATTTATGTAATTTGAAACATAATTGTTTAAGTGTAAAAGAAAACCACTAACCAGGTCAAACTAACAGAACATTTCCATAGTTTGGTTTATGTTGTATATCTGACATGTTTAAGATGAAAAACCTAATTTAATTACCAGTAGTCTGCAAATATTACCCATTTGTGATAAGGAGTCATTAATCAGTTTTTTAGCTCGTCTGTTTTCAAAGAAAAAGTCAAGCTATTGTGATCACTGCGGCGTCTGCGCAAAAAATTAAATGTTGCTCATAACTCAGAAACTATGAGAGGTAGCAACATGAAACTTCATAGGTGCATTGATGTCACTGAGGCGGTGAACAGACGAGCGTTGCCATGGCGGTGCTCTTGTTTATACATACCGGTTAATGATTTATATTAATATATTTGATTATTGTTACTTCCTTGTTACTATAGCAATTTATTTTGTGTTGTGTTGCTTTTATATTATATAGAAGGGCCATCTTTTAATTCAAGTTAATTTGCTCAGATTTATATTTTATATTCATGTACTCACTTATAAATTTATTTGTAGCTTGCTAGCTATCTGTAACACGTTCATGTTTTAGATGACTTTATCTGCGATACTATTACTTACTGATAAGGTTCAAATCTGTCTAGATTTGTTCCTATTTTGTATCCATATATTGTTGAAATGTTGCTGATATAAATGTTAAATTGTTGAAGTATAATGTTTAGTTTCACTTTAGGCAAATACAGTGAGGGATGATCTTTGTATGAGGATGTTTTGTTTCTGTACAATAAGATGGGGTATGTAATGCAATATTAAATTCAGATAGAAGTATAAACTATTCTCTTGTTCTTATATTGATGCTATTAAGTTGTTGTCACCAAACTAATAACAGTCAAACCTGTATTAGCAGTCACCTCTGAATAAAGGCCATCCTATGAGTAAAGGCCATCCTGTGAAGGAATTAAGGCATTTTTTAAAAAATCTTCATCGATTATTCTGAACAAAAAGATCCTATTAAATAGTCTAGTCAAGTTATGACAAATTTTGGTCGAACCGAGGACAAAATGGTACAGAAATGAAATATGCCTCATTTGAAAGCTTAGACTTTCTACAATATCAAGATTAAAATAGGACAAAATCGGATCGGCCGTTTTTCCAGAAATTCGTTTCAAGTATAGGCCATCATTTACCAAATAATACGTCAATAGCATGTTAACTGATTCGATAACTTCGACAAATACATCAGATAAATTATAAATATCTATTAAATTTTACAAAACATGAATAATATCAGCCCTGCATAATACAAAAATACAAAAAATATAAGATGTTTAAGCATTTGTACTGTTTGAAGTCAAAATTAGATGTTAAATTACCCCACCCACTTATGGTAACATAGAAATTAGACTAATCTCGTGAAAGTTTATAAAATTTTACAGATCTTTACAACATAACCCGTAAGAAAGTAGATCTCTTTCAGACTCCTGAAAAATTAGTTATCCATTTTGAAGTCTGGTTGCCATGGCAACTAAAAATAGTTCAAAAATCATAAATTCCTCTCCAAAGCGAAAAGCCTCTATCTTTGTTATTTGACGCCATGTCTAATGATCCTTCAATCTAAATCCAACAATTTTTACTCCAGAGTCAAAATTGGCTACGCTCCTGGTCTCCATCATGATATGGTCTAACTAAGGTATTTGATTTGCATCCATCATGCATGGTGGGTCTTTGTTTCGGTGCGTTTAACGCTGTTTTCAACGATTTTTAACGACGGCCAGTTCACCAAACCAGTTTTCCCAGACTGCATTCTAACAAGTACTTGCTTAATTACCATCCTACATGGAGTTGACAACTTCTCCACATAAGGAAACCAACAAGTCCAGCACACTTAACTACTGGATCACGACCGCGCCCATTGATTCTATACCTCATGAAGTCCGAAAATTCACACTCCTTCAGTCCAGACTGACTGCATCCCTGATCATTCTTTATTTTATATTTCCTATGAAAATCTGGCAAAGCTTTGTAAATACGTACATGTATCAATGTAATGCACGTGTAGGCATTTAATTCTAACCCGACACTAATAAAATGCCACCTACTATGATTATTTATTAGGCCACACCAATTTAATAACTTGTTCATAAGATTTTTTTCTGACGAAAGCAAGCGAGCGAGCGAAATATTTTTTTAATAATACTTTTTACTTTTCCGATTTTAGCGAGCGGGCGAAATATTTTTGAAAAATATCATCTTTAATTCCTTCTTTCAAACAAGAAAGTGGGAATGCGAATAAAAAGTCTGTGTTCATTTATTTCAATAACTGTTACCGTTTACCAGTAAAAACGCTTTTAATGTCCTTATTCAATTGTTTTCTGATGAAAATTGTTGAATCACCCGGAACGAAAGGAGTCAGAATTTTTATCAGCCGAGACAAATGTGGGTACCTTAAGACCAGCACTTATCTGTAAAAAACATTCTGGGAATGAGAAAGCGATAATAGGAAGCAAAAATAAAAATATTATTTTTCTAATTTTGATAATGATAATAAGAGCGACAAATCGGATGAACAAGTACTGTAATTAAATTGGTGTGGCCTTAACGTGTTTTGTTTAAACTTTGAATATAGATAACTGAACACTGTAGTCATACTTCCCCATTATTTGGTCTCACTTGATAAACATACAGATAGAAAACTAAACAAATCAGAAATATAATTGTAAAATCCCGATTCACAAAATGGCTTATGACGCAAAATTCTAATAATCTGTAAAGTCAGTTAATTTAGCGGAACATATTATACGTCCGAGGAATAATTATTAGTTCATAATGTATGTCCTCAAATGGCTCTCACAACATGAACATCTAAGGCCGGTTCAATTGGACTCTCGTAAGAAGAGAATACGCCAGCTGAAAGAGCTTAGAAGAGAAACCCAATCGAACGCAATCGCGGCCGAAATGTCTGCATCCCAATAATCTTTGAATCATATGGATAAACTATTGAACACACTGACACTGTAAACAATGTATTTATTAAAACTTTCTTTTTTATTGTGAGTGGAAACAATAGGGTTTTTAAGAAAAGGCAATTTCAAACGGTATTGTTTGTTTGGTCATGTTGTATGGTCATCTGAATAATATCTCGCCCCCCTCTTCTACCCATCGGGCGGAATAAATAGAAGAGCTTCTAAAATTAGAAGACGATTAATCGAACATTTCGGAAGAGCTCTGCTTCTTCCGATAGCTCTTCCATTTGACCAATCGAACTGGCCTCCTCTCTCTCATCGACAGCGCATACGATCAGAATACCCATTTGGGAATATTCCCCCATTCCTGCACAAGGGCCTACTTCAGATCATGGAGATTGCCAGGGGCTGCTGGTCAATTCTGAATAGAAATTAACTCAACTGTGCAGTTGTACTTGAATTTGTTGTACGCTATTGTGAAAAGATTAATTTTGTTCTTGCAGTAAAAATATCATTATCCTAATACATTCCTATTTACTTATAGGTGTCTTAATAGTGCTAATCGTAATTTCAGCTTATTTCATTTATAAACACATCCATGTAAAATTTGAGATGGGTTATTTCATGGAAACAGAGTCTTAATTGAATGATTGGTCAGTAAAATTAACGAAACAACTTATTCTGTTTGACCTCAGAGAATACTTGTAGATATATAATAATGCAATCGTATGAAGTGAACCATTTTTCAACTACTGCACTGACCGCGTAATAATCGCGTTTGAATGTATGTTTGTCATCGGCCGCAACAAATTATTGGTATTGTTGATCAACTGTTTTTGTAATGTCAGGTTTTATTTTGGCTTATCAGCTAAATATTTGTGTAGAAGGTCTCTTTAATTTTGCAATACAAGTATTATATGTCAACTTTCAGCCTATAATATCATGACATTAATAGATGCAGAAAGACAATGTTTTCGGATAACAATGTCAATTTAAAAAAAAATAACGAAAGTATAAATTTTAAAGTATATATTAAGAATATATTCGTCCGCTCAGGAAGTGTTTATCATAACTTTTTTTCAATACATAACATTTTATATTCTTTACTATCCATGATATATTAAACTATTTTAAAAATTGAAATGTCATACATACTTGGACTCAGTTGGTCTTCCTTAATAGATGAGACAATCGCTCAGAAATCTGATTTTATCCTGGTTATAAGTTTGAGTAATATTCGGTGAAAATATTCAGCCTAAATCGAAAATTACAAAGCATCTGCAGCTGCATGCATGCATGCACGAAACAACCATGAACAGTATTGGACCAATCATCATTTCTTTGCTGCAATTGGTTATGCTATGAAAACTAGTAATAACTTAAACTATTTTAATAGTAAGTTGATATATTTTGATTGTTTATTCTTTATTCATTCACATCAGATATCTAGTTTTGAAATTAGTTACCCACTTGCGCAAAATGCGGATTGTTAAGCTGTCATATGTTTGATAGGTCCTAATCTCAGTGAGTATCGAAAAGCCAGTCATTATCATTACTTTCTCATTGGTTTACATTTTTGGAAGTTTGCTACATTTATTTCTATTTGTATTTTCATAAAAAGTTTTCTGCAAGGAGTCACTCTTCATTGTTCACATATTTGATAAACATGAACAAAAATAGGAAGAAAACATATGTTCATTCTTTGTTTTTCTAGACAAATAAAAAGTCGGGAGTCCGTGATATAATGTACATATTCACCCCATGTACGGTTTTGCCGCAAAAAGTGTGGTCTCATTTGATAGAAAGTGGGATACTAAACCAAAGATTCCTCTTTTGAAACGTTCAGTACAAAAACAGGCTCCAAAAGCCTTCGGTCGTGATCAACAATACATTAACGTAAGCCTGGTCAAGTATACATTAGGTTAGGACTCTTTATTGATAACCGACTATCAAAATCATACCTTAATATAGCTAGGTAGATATTCAGCTATATAGAGTGATTTCTTAGTATATCAACTCCTAAGAACATCAATACCATAGTAGGCTGATTTATTAGACGTCAATTAATGAAAACGACGCACTAAAGTACGAGGCAATACGGATTTTATACGCAACTGTACCAGTTTTCGGATAGTGAAATTATCCGAAAATGAAAAGCTTATTTATTTTGTTAAAACTGGTCAGATTTTGGCCTATTTTATTTTTTATGTAAGTTATCATATACATGATCGTTTTATAACAAAATAAATTCTGTACCATTTAGTCCTACCCCATCTGTTAATTTAACTGGACTAAAAGGCCACCTGCCAATAAGGCACATTATGTCTCCCAAGGCCTTTGTTCACAGGTTTGATAGAATGCTTGACATCTTTTTTATTGCACAATGAAACATCTTTGTAGAGATTGTGCAACAGATGATGTAGATACGAGGACATTCATGAACAGTTCAACGTTTAACAGTTTTCAAGAATATCAGCGCCAATGAACATTAGGGAATAGAATTTGGTAGAAAACAGAAAAACACATTTTCAGTTATCTGAGCCTCATCATGTAACTGAGCTTTCCAACAGAATTTCAAGATATTTTTGAAGTTCAGAACCATTTCTGTAACTAAATTATTCTTATTATTTATCAAAAGTGCAGATACAGGGCTCGACAAATCAACTCATCTGCTCGTAATTAAGAGTGGAAATAGACTCAGGAAGAGTTGAAATTGCTGTAGAACTAGTTAAAATTCTAGACTTGTCATCCAGAAGGACCAGCAGCCAGAAAAATATTTGTCGAGCCCTGAGATGAAGTACAGAAATGTTGAAAAACTCAAGATTACCAATGCAGCTTATTTTATTAGCTGAATATTAGTAACCATATAAATTCCAAAAGCTCTTCAGTATATAGAAACAGGTTTATAACAACAAAGTATCACAAAATCATGAAACAATAACAACAAGAAAGTGGCAATTATACAGAACTAGGTTAACCTCATGTTTCATTTAGATACATTTTTCACAGCAGAAAGCAACAGTGATTTTATGGTTCAAATGTGTTTATGAACCAACCATACGCTGAACAACGTACATACAGTCAAACCTGTGTTAGCAGCCACCTCTGAATAAAGACCACTCTGTGCATAGAGGCCATTCTTTAAAGAACCATCAAAGATTAATCAGAACAAAATGTCCTCCCAATAAAGGTCACCTGCTAATAAGGATGGCCTCTGTTCACAGGTTTGACTTTAATTTACAATAATTTGTAATCAAGAATAGGATATTTAAGCAGGCATCTATGGCAGGAAACACATTTTTATGAATGTATAAAATGCAGGAATGTAGTAATGTGTCAATACGGTGACGTAATGAAACCAAGCCCATGATTGTATGGATGACAAACCTGTATGGACTAGTACAGATGATTACAATAGTTCACATGAAGCACCTTAACAGATTTCAATAATATTACATGCAACATACAAGAATGTCTGAGTTAAAACAAAAATCACATAAAACATTGGAAGAAACATGCACACAGAAAAAGAATTACAGGGAACATGCAATTTAATCAATAATGGATCAAAAACATGCAACATTGTTATTTGAAGCCATTTGTACAAGATCAGTTAGAAGAATGATACAAATGTTAATACCAAAAGAACAATGTACATGCTTCAAGCAGGCTGAGAAATAAATCTTCAGCAGAAACAGACTAATCCATTAAAAACTCCCCTGAATTTTTGTTTTTTTTATTCCAGCAGATCATTAATGTTAACAGAAAATGCCAGCCTACTGTTTGGGTTAATTATAGCAAACCAACACTTTTTTAAAGGATGGCCTGATAATATATGTCTGAATAAATCATGAATAAAGGAGACAATATTCCTCAAAAATGAACAGTATTGTGCAATTTTATCAAACAGTCAAAGCTGCATAATTTCTAGTCAATGCGTGCATTTAATTTTAGCATCGGCAAGATTTGTTCACTTTCTATAGATGAACGTTATTTTCTGATACCAGTTGTCCAATGTAAAAACTTGTATTATTCGATGAGCTACATGATATTATATAAACATGCAGAATTAGACATTCCTGAATGGTAAAATAAACGAAATCTATCGACTATGGAATAAATCTAAGAATAATCGCATTCTGCAATTGTGTAAATTATTCTGCCTTGACAGTTTTAATAAAATTGCAGCATACATAATGTGATCAGTAAAACAAACATTTATCTTATAACATAAGGCAGAATAAAGTGCTTCCAGAATTTTTTTAAAAAGTTCAAAATGTACAATAGAAAGTATTTAAATGATGATTAACTATTTTCAGATAAAGTAAATCTACAATCATTCAACTCTGAACAATAAGCATAATATGTAAAATATAAATAACTATTAAAAATAAAAATAAGTACTTCATAATATGATACATGTTGCAGAATGATAAACATACAGAGATTCTATGAAATAGACCGTGAAAAACTAGAAATGACATTTGTGTCCAGAGGACATTAATGCCCCCTCCTGTTAAAATGTTTGGATATTAACAGAAATGAGATTTGACCTGTGTTTTATTATCATACACCTTCATGTAAAATATGAAACTAATCTATGAAACAGTTCTTGAGTCCAGAATTTGAACGGACGCACACGAACGGACAGGGGTAAAACTTTATTCTCTTCTGCCATTTCGAATGGCGGGGACATAAAACATTCAGAATTTTACTCGTACAACTAAGATAAACTTCACTGAAGCACATAATGTGATCTCTAGTCTACTTGATCACTGTAGGAATCATTATAGACTTTATTATGTCTTGTAGATCTCTGATGTGGTAAACAATCAGCTAGTCCTGCTGGTTTCTCCTGATTATAATGAGCATACTTTAATACACTCGCTCTGGTATGAAACTTTACAGGGAACTGAAAAATAACAGAAAGAATAGTATGCAATGGTATATTCAGATAGATCAGAGAATTTGCTACAAAATTCTTTGCCATACAAATATATGCACATTCACACCTATTTGATAAACAATATTATCTATCTGACCAAAGTTCATCCATACAAACTTATTTTCTGTAATTTAACAGCATGCATTATCTATCAGTCCCCAAATAAAACAGAAATACATTTTGTATTATGAATTAATAAATAAGTTAAATTACATGTATACTAATAATACATTAATCAATGATGGCAAATGAGAAAAAAAATCTGAAAGGCCGGATCAAGGGGGCCCCCTAGGCCCCTTTCCAATCGTGAAATGATACGGATGCTCTGAAAAATCGGAAATCCACTGATTAACAGAAGATTTTCATCCCTGATTAATAAGGGCAAAGAAATGCAAATATAAACAAAGTATTTACTTGTGGTAATTGTCTTCTGGTAAGTATACCGTCACCCAGAGATAAATGTGGTCCTAGTTTCATTTTCTTCTTTGGTGAGGCACCATCAGTATCACATTCCCCAGCACCCCCAGTGTTGTCTGTGTCCTTCATGTTTCTGTTCAATGATCTCTTATACTTCACAGGACTGTATTTACTCATATTAGGACGACCCCTTGGATTACACTGTCGCTTGCTGTGAATATTTTCTTTACTGCTAGATCGAGTAACTCTGTCTGATGTAAGTTTTGTAGATTTGACCTTATGTAATGGTGTGCTTGTAAGAAACTGACTGTCACAATGTTGTGTCCTAACAAAAGCTGATTCAGTGAATGAATTCTCGTCGAGAGTTGACGGATTGCTAGAGATAGAACTTGACTTTGACTTGGAAATGTTCGAAGAAGTCGAATCGTTCCCAGAATCTGAATCACGAGATCTTTTCCTCCTCGTTCTGCTACCACCCGTCCCAGGTGATGTTCGTTTACGATCCAAAATAGGTTTCCAACACTTCTGTGATGTATTCTGTTTCTCCTCCAAAGCTTTCTGCTTCTCAGAAATCTTTCTGAAGTGTTTTCTAGCCAAACTCATGCGAATCACTAAAATCATAGTAAAATGTATCAAAATATTTTATTAATACTACAACTATAACGACACAGCACTCATTAGAGAAAAAATGTTGTTTAAAATTGTCATTGTAACAAATCTGTAAACAAACATTTTTGTCAAGTTATGTAATGAATATTTTTCAGCAGAATGTTGCAATAGTTTCACTTTTTTTATCTTACATCAAACAACATTGAAACCAATTGTAGCAGGTATTTTTGTCAGTCTCAACAGTTAGACTGTCATACAAGCAACAGTTCCTTAAACATGAACTACAGTACAACCTCTGTAGACCAACACCCTGTGGGCGCTGCAAATATTGGCTGTTGTTTAGAGGTTGTTGCTCTACAGAGGTTAAATTTATAGCAAATATCAGCTTATGGAAATTTTGAAGGTGTTGTTATAGAGAGGTTGTTGCTCTACAGAGGTTAAATTTATAGCAAATATCAGCTTATGGAAATGTTGAAGGTGTTGTTATAGAGAGGTTGTTGCTCTAGAGAGGGCCGCTCTAGAGAGGTTGTACTGTACTAACTATTTTTTTAACTTACTTTTTTGAATACGTAGAACGGCTCTGGTTTGTCGACACACAGTATATTTTCTCCAAGCAGATTGTATTTTAATGGCAGCATGTTTCATCTTAAGTCTTTCTTGTACTTTACATTTATACTTGTATCTTCTCCAGGCACACTGTAGAATAACTGCCTTAGATGACAAAATATCAAATCTGGTTTTCTCTAGACAGTCAACCTACGGAATAAAACAAGAATTAAACAATTTACATTGTAAAATAGAACCAACATTTGAACGTAAAAATTAAAATACAATGTATTTGAATAAACCATTGATGTATCCTCAAAGATGACAAAATCAACATATAACAAGAATATCAACTAACATTATTTATCACACAAAACTTATATTTTTCTAGAATAGCACCCTATGTATAAATCAGGTATATTGCACATGCTGTAAGGTTAAGAAGACTAGCACAAAATGTGCACTGTACTTTAACATGAAATCTAAGGCCAGCCTTAAAAAAATGTTGGTTGGAGTATTTTCAGTGGGTATGTAGGCAGGTAATATTTTTTTTACATTGAACCCAAAATACCAGTCAAAATGCTATTTATATATTGAAAAAAAAATACCAGAAAGACAAAACAAAGTTGGCTAGGGCCATTTCCAGTGAGAAGGTAGCATAACCCTAAACAAAATATTTTTTAAGGATGTCCCAAAACACCAAAGACCAGCTGAGGAGAGGAAAGATTTTCTACCTGATCTTGACTCAAGAAAAGTTTTGTACGACCAAACTGCTTCATTAGATCATGACATTTACCAAACTGTAAGGCGAGTACTGTAGCACAACATTTCCTTGATAAATCACCATCAGATAATCCTAGATAACAAAATACAATCATATCACAAACATTTCACAAAGTTACAGTGTGGTGAAGACCACACAACTACAATCAAACCTTTGAAAGCAGCCTTCACCAAATAAAGGCAACCTTGAGAATAAAAGCCACTCTTTTAAAAACAGACACTGATCATTAAGAACATAATGGGCCAACAGTACTTAAAATGAAATTTAGATAGTGGTGAATTGATTGAAAACAAGAGCACTGCAAGCCGTGCCAACACTCGTCTGTTCACCGCCTCAGTGAGATCTACCCACCTATGAAGTTTCATGTTGCTACCTCTTATAGTTTCTGAGTTATGTGCTGCATTAAAAGTTTTTGCAGAATGCAGACGACACAATAATCACAATAGCTCGACTTTTTCTTCGAAACAGATGAGCTAAAAAAGATTCACAAACAATAGTAAATCTAGAACTGAGTTATAAACTATTGAGAATATCAACCTGCTCTTCTCCGTAATTTTCTCTTTGTTGTCCCAGATTTCCTTGGTGACTGATTGGAAATCAGATGAAGTTGTTTTTGATATAGGACATCTAGTGGTTCATATATGGTATCATTATTACCTACACCAGTATGCTCACCATCAGAATCAGGTGGTGTTTTACTGTTAGGTATAATCAACCCGTATCTCTGATGAAACTTGTTGTAAGGCATTCTGAAATATAACAGTAACTTCTTCATTGTTTACCATTACCGGTAATAACTTATCTTCATTCATAGGGTAGAGAAACTTATAAATAATGATTAGTGTTTTACGAAGATCACATAAAAATTCAAAGGTACCATATTATGCTAGGTTTTCTTTATGTTTTGGCAAAGGTGCTGTAGCCCTTAATATGGGGATGAAATAGTGGGTTGAAGGCCTGTTTGGGGAGAATTTCTCGCCTGAAACCAATTTAGGGTATGAAATTCAAGGAGTACCGTATATGCTCGACTATAAGACGCATGCGCTTATAAGACGCACCTATAACATGGACTAGCAATCTGAGGTATTTAGCATTGACCCTTCTATAAGACGCTGTCGAATTTTGACATCAAACGAGGATAGTTGTTTTAAGTTACAGAGGGAGTTAATCTTCTGATATAAACTGATTAAAATCAAACAATAAGAGTAAATTATTGCTTTATTTCAAAGCAGAAATCGCATTGCTCCCGACAGTCGTATAAAACAGAAAGTAGAATTTAACAAAGGGGAGTAACTTCTAAGGACTGTTTATTAATATATATCCCCGTTCTATACATAGCTTGACGTCACTACGTTTGTCAGTGCATAGCGCTACCGTAGTGTTCACATTGATATATCCCATAATGCACAGTAAGAGAATCTGTGATTCTGAAATGCCCCCAGGTAATGTTAATTCAAATGTTTAACAATTGCAATCAGCAACGATTATGTCATACTGACTGTGCTTTTGATTAAGTTGAGATATAAAAGTTGCTAATTTCACTGGATACAAAAGAAATTAACACACACAGAAACAAAACAATGTGTCAAACTTGCTAATCCGCGACCAAAGAAAACAAAAGCCACCAAGATGTGCATTAACTCAAATAAAACTCTAATGATTTACTAATTAAACTACATGTATATTGTCACGTATAACATCTGTATTAATCTCATATCTTACTAAATAATCCAGTAACAAATTATTTACACAAAAAATATCTATAATTGTGTGTCACATTCACATTCAATTTATGTGAGTAAAATATTAACCAGAGAGCAAGAAACTGGTCATTTGATTGACAGGTTGCATCATTTATGACGTCAGTTACACTAACCTTAAACCTAGGCATATTTCAACACCGCTAAAAATAGAAAATCAATATAGTTACAAGTCTGGGAATGTGCACATATTTTGCGGACTTTAAACCTCTGTGTCTAAGTGTGATAAAATATTTTTTGGGGCATAAGTTGAGTTGGATTTGTGACCTACTTAGAAGTAAGGATGAATTAATCGATCAAAGGCAGTGAATTGTTCAGAAGTCGTAACAGAAAAAGTGTCAAAGAAAATTTTGTTACATCAAAGGATGCCGACATTTTACACGATTAACTCGTTCTTAATTATGAAATAATCCATGAACCTGTAGTGTTAGATAAGATTAGAACAGAAAGTTATTAATGCTGACAACATATTATACAGTAGGTAATGCTGCGATTTTTTTCTTAACTGTTGGACAACGAGTGGGTGGGGCGCGTCGTCGAAAACGAAATCAACAGTCGATAAATTGAAATATTCTGTCAAAAGTATAAGATTTTGGGGAAATTCTTTTACCTCTCCGGTGTGTCTCGCTTGTAAGACGCACCCCCCATGTCAAGTTTGATAATTGAGTCACAAAAATGCGTCTTATAGTCGAGCATATACGGTAAATTGGAAATTAGGGGAAAATTGGATGACTTCAAAGAAATTTTCAGAGGGAAAGGCACCCTTTACAGGCTACAACTATATAATAAAGAAAACCCCTGCATATTACATGTCATAGAACACTAGTAGACACTAATTGTCAAATGAATGTAGAACTGTAACCAAAAGTAAATTTAATGTAAGAAGTACAGAATGTCTCTACCTTACGGGATATCCTGTTTTACTGATTTCCACGGTTTCAATGATACCACAAGCTAACAGCTGAGAATGTACAAACTTCCGATCAAACACATTTGGTACACTACATGCATTAGGTTTAATACATCGTATATAATGTACATGTGATCTATGCAGTGTGGACATCAAACTATCCAGTGAAGCTTTGAACTTTCCAAGTACAGTTTTCCTCTTACGTCCAGTCACTTCCTCAGCTTTGTAGTCTGAGAATAATTCAGACACAAAAGTATTTGTACTTTTTTGCAACATCTCAACAAGTTCCTGAAAAAAGATTGTGATGGAATAATTTGATGACATATAATAAATAAAATTATACATATTATCAGGCAAGTAAAAAAAACCTAAAAGACAAGTTTGAGTAAATTTCCAAATATTCTTACTTGTACCCTAAAAATATTCTGAGGAGACCTTTTGTAGTTTATTATAATATATTTGTTCTGCATTTGTGCTAAATAACATAATAGTGTTAAGCATACATGTATTTGACTGATTTGTTAATTTATACTTGTTTAGAAAGTTGACTGCTTCACTGACTGATGTTGAGCCCATTTTCATTCTACAGTTATTTGAGATTAATACCTAATGTCAATTTGGATCAAGAAAAATCTATGGTCCTTTGACACTGGGGATTGAACCCAGGACTCTTAGCACTGTAAGGGGACACTCAACCACGTTGCTAATGAGTTAACTTAACAGCAAGGCTGTTGAAAGAGGTCAATATTCCTACAATCACTACATACCTGTGGTATATTGTCTCTGTTCTTTGTTGATAGACTGGTACCATCATAAGTCACATGACCAGCATAATGGAAGATGGTAAATCCAGGACACTTCATGTAAGTTTTGGGACGTTTTATATAACCAGGACTTGCTCTAGATAGTTGTAGAATTCTGTCACATAGATTCTGTATGTCTGTCTCCCTGTTCAACTGTACATCCTGAAACAGTTGTGACAGTGTTAAACTAAAACATTCATCATTTACAATTTACACGTTATACCATACATGATTATCTTATACAATGAACTGACAAATTCTACATTGATCAAATTTCAAATATAAAAATTCTTTTAACCATGCAGGGTTCTCAATAACAACTAGCCGCAGGCCCATCTAGCTGCTTAGAAACAAGTTTGGGCCGGTAAGATATCTCAAAGTTTAAAAAATATTGCTGGAAAAATGCTTCAGACATCCTAGCAGCCTGTTAGTCTAGCATTTAGGCCACAAAATTAAGAATTCTTATCATCATGTAAACATCTGTGGATTAGATTTAAGATTACCTCATTGAGTAGACCAAACACACTTGGTTGTCCCTCTAGTATATCCAGACAAGCCTGATTATCTGTGTAACTTACATGATGCCAGCTGATACATTCATCTTCATATTCTCTCTGTCAAAAAAGAGCACAAATCAGCTGAACAGTAACCTACATTAACTGTGGTATGTGAGAGTAAAACACTAAACAGATTCTGAAATGTCATGAGATTGATCACAAAGCAATGTATTACAAAACTATTATACTCTGATTTATTACATGCATATACAATTTCAAGAATTCAGAAAATAGTTTATCAGGCATGAACAGAATTAAGATGGCTCAGGTGAGCTAAAGTGTGAGTGAAATTACTGACAATGTCATCATCTGACCATCTCATCAGCTAAGGAGTTCCCCCCAAAATTTCCCATCAGATTTATGTGATTTGGAAAAATGACCTTTCCAGGCCTTAAAAACCTCAATTTTGGTAACCAGAGCAGAGACAAGTCTGTCTGAATTACAGCCTGTAGGGTAAAACTTGACATGTCGTCAGACTGATGGTCTTATGAAACTATAATCTCATATTATATTGTCTAAAATGCATGATGGAGTACCAAAAACTAATGTTTTATTAGTAAATAATAACAAGTTTCCGTTAATTATTATAACACCATTTATATACATGTAAAAAAGTTCTTTGATAAATGTTGTAGAAACACAATTTGAATAAGCAAAGACAGGTAAACATTAGGTCCAGTAAAAGTTCATTTGGTCAGGTAAAATTTACACCGTTACAAGACCGAATGTCTGATGCTTGAAAAAGTGATTCATGAAGATTGATACCTGTAAGTCATTCAGGAAATGTTTCACATAATGTTGTTGAAGTTTCTCATTAGCATAATTTATACACAACTGCTCCAGACTGTTTGTGTTGAAAGCTTCAAATCCATAAATGTCCAACAAACCTGAAAGATTATCAACATTTTAAACAAATGTTTAACATAAAATTTCATTATTAAGTTGGACTCACTATTATAAGCAATAAATAAATTAAACAAATTATCATTTAAAAAATACCCTAGTTTGACTACAGACCAAAACATATATATGACAAGAGTTGACAAAATGTGTTTTAATCAAAAATTTCAATTTTTTTCATTCTGTTACATCTGTAATTGATGATTTAATTGGTTGATTATGAAAGCAAAACATTAAACAGTCAAACCTGTGAACAAAGACCACCATTAGAATATACAAAATGTGGTCTTTATTGACATGTGGCCTTTTTGTCCTAAGTAATCAATTCCAGTTTAAAAAACAATGGCCTTCATTCACATGTTGGCCTTCATTTGTAGGAGTAAATCATATATATAAATCATATATACAAAACTAGTAAAGTAGAGAGGAAAATGGAAGTACAAACAATTTAAATACAGCATTATAAGCACTAACCTATTGTATTATCATAACTAGAACACTGTATCTGTTTATTGATGAATGTAACAATCCACTCAAACAACCTGAAAATGAAAAAATGTCAATCCTGCATTACAGTATACTTTACCAGTGTCAAAACATAAAACAGGTAATAACGTTATTAAATTTCAAAATTCATTATCAAGATTTTTATCACCATAAATATGACTTCAATTATACCAGCATTAAAATAGGACTAACATATAGTAACACTGATTCATTGAAAATAACAAGAGTGCTGCAAGCAGTGCAAACTTCGACAGCCAATACTTGTCAGTTCACTGCCTCAGTGAGATCTATCCACCTATGAAGTTTCATGTTGCTATTTTAGCGATTTTAACCAATGCCGATACGTTAAAGTTTTTTACACAGAGGCAGATGCTGCAGTGAGCACAATAGCTGGACTTTTTCTTCAAAAACAGATGAGCTAAAAAAAATATAATGCAAGACTTTTTATTAATTTTTCATAAAATACATCATTTGTGGCATTAAAATTAACATATATTCTGAATAAATCTATCATTCTTTCAAACACAGTGTTTTGAGATATGACCAATAAATGTTGTAAATATCTAACCTGGAGTAGAGTAACATAGCGAGACAGTCCCGTCTACTGTAAGCCTCTCTCTGGGATACAGATTTAACAAACACACTTCTACGCTTTGATCCACCAGATTGTATGTTTCTATATAACAAAACCTGATCTATGTAAGATGACTCTAAGCCTACAAGATCTGCAAACTGCTTCATACTTGTTTGTGACACTAAAAGAAACAAGATGGGAAAAATATACATGAAGTAAATCCTGAGACTTCCTCAGTAACATGATAAAACAAGATCATCAAATTTTCACAAATGTTCATCAGATAGTTCTTCAATACAAATAAATAAAAAAACAGGAACTTATAAACAACTAAGACATGAAATGATAAACAGTGAAATCCTAACAAAACAATGAAGGAATTTTTAGTAATATACAGTCAAACCTGTGAACAAAGTCCACCATTGAAAGACACCATTTGGTCTATATTAACAGGTGGCCTTTATTTGGAGGTCATCTTGTTGTAAATAATGACTTTTTTGGATGGCTTTTATTCACAGGGTGACCTTTATTCGGGGGTGGTTGCTAGCAAAGGTTTGACTGTATTCTTTAAGCTTTGTATTTACAATCAATATTGAAAGAGAGCAATTCTACTGTATCAGTGAATAACAATATAGTTTATTTGTTATAGCACATAAACAACTAACATTTTAGGATAATGTGTCAAATGTCAACACTTGCATGAAGGCATGCATCTGATGTGCATTGTTTTGTATTATACCTCACTAAACAATCACCTGAATGGAACAATAAAACATCATAATCAGAGGGAGTTACATAATGTGTGTGTAAACTATTAACTAATGAAGACTTAAAATACTCAGCTACTCAAGTATTTACTCTTTTTACATAATAAGATCATTGTAAGGTAATTAGTTTATTCAAATGATACATTACAATGTTACAATGGCAGAAGTACAAGGTGACTCATTTAACCATTCACGGGTTTTCTTTATGTTTTGGGAAGGCGCCCAGGCCTTAATATTGGGATGATATAGCGGGTTGAAGACTCTTTTGGGGAAAAGTACTCACCTGAAACAAACTTGGGGAATCAAATTTTATGGAGTAAATTGGAAATTTGTGTAAATTACATTATTTCAATTATATATATATAATTTAGAAAACCCCTGCAATTTTCATTCAACCAGTTAGGTTTTCAAAGTTTTACAAAACATTTCCACTTTATACCAAAAATCTAACACTTATTTTTACAATGTATTTCTTCTACAATCAGAAGTAATATGATGAAGACAAAGGGAACAAAAATCTTTAAAAAAATATAAAGAAGTATAAATTCAAAATTTGAAAAAAAAAATGTTAAAAAATGATAGAAACTCAAGCACAAAGATATCAAAGGGTTGCACAAACAGCTAAACTACACAGTAACACAAGACAACATCTATGTGCAAGTTACCTTCCAGAAAGATTTCATTGTTGTCTAATAATTCATCATCTAAACAAAAAGTTCATATCAGACAAAAAAGATTTTACAATAAAATTTGGAATTCAACAAAAAAATCACATAATTCCAAAATTTCTTGGAACAGTCTTCAAATTGGATCAAACACAAAGGTTTATATATAAGAAGGGAATAGGTTTTGAAAAAAGCATACATACTTAAAAGAATGATACAATATCAGTATAAGTAGATGAAGTGACCTTAATCAGCAAAATTTATATTAAACGACGTACCTATACATTATGGAATATTTGAATGACAACAAAGTTGCATTTAAAATGTAATTATTGGAAATATTAAACCATACCACTTATTTCTAAGATCTTTACATTAAGACAGAAAGTTTGAAAACAAAAGACAGTAAGACTAGATAAAACATTGAGGACAATAAACTGATTATAAACATAGCATGTCTAATACAAAAGCAAAGCATATACATACAGTAAATTCAGGGGTGTCAGTATAGCCAAGTTAAAAATCCTGAAGATCATTTGCGACCGACTATTTTTTCCAAACAAGACGACTTCAACCACATTGTTTCCAAATTTAACTCAGTTTTTATTTTCAGAAAATTCTTCAGAGCAGATTAAATTGACCATAACTTTGCCATTTATTAAGATATTTTCATCAAATAACTTTTATTGTGCTCAGAAATAGTGGCTCTTTCATGACAGATAAACAATCTGGAATTCCTGAAATATCCGGAATATTGTCACCCCTGATTAAATGTGAGGATAATAGATACAGAAATATTTACCTTTTTCTTTCACCATTTGACATAAATCCTCATCTAAAGCTTTTATCTTCACGTTACACAGAAACATAATACCAACAAGAATCTGAAATATCAACAACATATATGTAAATCAACCGTTTTAAGGTAAATAAATACCACAACATTAGACCTTATTATAGTACAAGCAACAAACAAATTATTATCAAAGTTAACAAGAGGTGTTGGTGAAACATAAATGCCCCTTAAATGTCACCAGGTACATTTGTAGCTGTTCTTGTCTAAATATGTATATTAGATACCTATGACATAAAGGCCAACTGGGTAATTTGACCTCTGACCTATTGAACTTAAAATCAATAATATGAATGAGGGTCATTTACATGTGATGACCAACCTCCCAAGCAAGTCTGAGGATCTTAGGTCAAATCATTCTCTTTGTTTGACATAAGGTTGCAGGTCACTGTAACAATACACGAGCTTATATTTATCAACAATTTCAATTTTAAGTACAGATAATTACAATGTAATGATATCAATGTATCATTGACATATGTTCAAGGAAACCAATACTGTTCCCAATTTTTAAGTTCTTTTCATTAAATAGTTCAGTCTGTCAGACATTACCTGAATGATTTCATTTCTAGTTTTTTCCTCTATTCCAATTTTATCCATCGCATTCAATGTCTCAGTCAAGTCTCTATTGCTGGTCAGACCTGTAATATATACATGACAGAAGTGACTTATTTGTCCTCAAGTACACACCAAGCAAGTTACTTAAATAGGAAACTGAAAGATACAATATATGTGTCTACTCTTGAAATTGTTTGTATTGATTATTAACCTTTGTGTCACTGTATTTATTTTTGTATATATTCTGCCTGCTCAAAACCTGTATAATACATAGCTATAATTCTGATATATATACAATATATCAGATTTATACTGAAATCACACAATGATAAAAAGTTTCTTTTTTGTTTGTTTCAAATTTATTTCATTATTCATTATTGACTTTTTCTCACCATGTACACTATTTCTATATAAAACAACTTATTTGTATACCATTGTCGCAAATTTTTTATTATGGTTAAATAAAAATGAGTTGAGTTGTACATGGAATTCATTGACTTTGTGCTCCCCATGTCCAATCATTAGGGAGCACATGACTGTTTGCTACAATCTAATCAAAACGAGAAAAGACTGATCTCATTAAAAGAAAGACAGATGACTAACTTTTACTTTCTGGTAGTACACTGAATGGATTCTCTCCCATTTCATAAACAAGACGACCAAGAGAAGTATCTTTTGATTCTGACAAACTCTTCATTATCTGTAAAATTTCACAGGGATAATGGTGAAAATAAAAAACATAAATCATGAGAAATGAGAAATATCTAATCATTTTAATAACACAAATGACTCCATTAAAACATTCTGCTACATTGATTAGATAGACAAACACTCTTGAGTGATTAGCAAGGCTGAAAATAAAAATAAGTTCATTTGGAGTGCTCCTACCTACTCATGAAAATCCTAGCAAACTAATACTTCTTTTGGCTTTTTTTTTACTATTGATATATAGTAAAACAATAATCCCTACCTACCTACCTACCCAGTGCTAAAATTCTGGGTCGGAGCACTCCAAACAGTGACAACCTATTTTTATTTTCAGCCTAACTAAATAGCAAATGGTTGCATTCAGTCCACATTTTACTGTAATATATTAACTTCAGTTATATATAGAAGATTGATGACTAATTTACCTGATAAAATATATGAAAATTGTTCTCTTTGGGTAATTGATGTACCACCCTCGTCTTCTCTAACAGATAAGTCTGAATTTCACCACCTAACATTAGTCCACCCCTAGAAAACAAAAACATTATTAGTTCTTTAGTCCTGAAGACTGATTAAATTTTTGTCCGAGGTCAATGTACCTGCGAGGTATGAGGCCCATCAGTCAATCCGTTGACGAGATATCGTTCAAATGATTTTCACACTCCATGACACAGTGACCTTGACCTTTGACCTAGTGACCCCAATTTCAATAGGGGTCATCTACTGTCCAATACCAATGCACCTGCGTAGTATCAGGCCCATCGGTCAATCCATTGACGAGTTATCGATCAAAAACGATTTTCACACTCAAGGTCACAGTGACCTCGACCTAGTGACCCCAATTTCAATAGGGGTCACCAAGTGTCCAAGGCCAGTGCACCTGCAAAATATCATTGCAGAATCCATTGACGAGTTATGGATCCAAAACAATTTTCACACTCAAAGTCAGTGACCTTGACCTTTGAGCTAGTGATCCCAATTTCAATAGGGGTCATCTACTATCAAGGCCAATGCACCTGCGAAGTATCAGGCCCATCAGTCAATCCATTGACGAGTTATCGATCGGAAACGATTTTCACACTCAAGGTCACAGTGACCTTGACCTTTGACCTAGTGACCCAAATTTCATTAGGGGTCACCTAGTGTCCAAAGCCAATGCACCTGCGAAGTATAACGCCCATCGGTCAATCTGTTGATGAGTTAGCGATCGGAAACAATTTTCACACTCCATGTCACAGTGACCTTGACCTTTGACCTAGTGACCCCAATTTCAACAGGGGTCACCTAGTGTCCAAGGCAAACACACCTGCAAAATATCAGGCCCATCGATGAATCCATTGACGAGTTATCGATCGGAAACGATTTTCACACTCAATGTCAAAGTGACCTTTGACCTAGTGATCCCAATTTCAATAGGGGTCATCTACTGTCCAAGGCCAATGTACCTGCGAAGTATCAGGCCCATCAGTCAATCCGTTGACAAGTTATCGATCGGAAACTAACTGGTCTACCGACGGACAGACTGACAGACCGACCTTCATCCAGCAAAATAATATACCCCCTCTTCTTCAAAGGAGGGCATTATAAAATACTTTCTGATGTAGAAAGAAATGTGTATGTACATTTTAGATGAAAATTAAACATAAAGAAGAAAGTAAAAACTAATAATCATACCATAACAAAGCCTAAGGATGAAGATGACACAAAACTGAGTATAAAACATAAAAAACAAGCAATGTGTTGTAGTACATTACGTATAAACATTTTATTAAACTGTCTTAAGCTAAATAATTGCACAGTCGCTGAAAGCGATTATATTTAGCTTCGTACCACAGTCAATAGTTTTTGTTTATTTTACCTTTAAGGAATGTCCCATTCCACATGTTTATATATAATGCTATGCAGCACATTGTAAAATACATGATCGTACATTTGACAACCGGTATAACAAAAATTATCGTTTAACTTATGAAAGTAATCAAATCTCACAGTAAATGCAAGCAATGACTGAAATTATGCAGCTTTGACAGTTTAATCAAATAGCACTATACAAGCCTCCAAAAGTTACCTAGAAAACTGTAGCAGTATAAACTTTCCAAATCTTGAACTGTTATCATTTCTCTGTGTTACAGCATTACCAAATGCTTCCAGGATAGGATTAGATTCTAGAATTCTTTGTTCAACTGACAGCGAGTACTGTGATGATCTTTTTTTCTCTCTGTTGAAAAAAGTATCAGTGGAGAAATATAAATGTAATTTAATCATGCAGAGAAACTGCAAGAGTGAAAATCTTGTATAAGATGAACTATCTGGACACTGGTCTATCTATATTTAATAAGATAATTAGTCATTTTACCTCCATACTAGTCACCCGTTCTATAAACTGTTTATCAATAAAATGTACATGTACAAATAACATTATTTATCAAAGTTATATTGTTAAGTCAGCATTTTTTTGCAGTGGAAAGTTAATAGGAAGTTTTAAAACAGTTTATACTTACCCATGAACATTAGCTACAACAGTCATGTACCTCAGTAAATGTTTAGCAGTTACAGTCTGAAAAGTGAAGAGTAAATGATAATACAAGATATACCATACTCAAGGTGTAAACAAAGCATTAAAACACTCAACACAGTGACTTTATGCTTGGCAAAGGGAGATAATTTCAAATTGGAGAACAAATAAATGTGGAGTGATTAAAAACAAGTCAAAGAAGTATGTACAATACTGCCCAGTAATAATGAAAGCAACTGTTTAACTCTAAGGTGTCCAATATTAAAAGTATAACATTAATTTAATTCCCTTTAAGGTCCATTAGCTTTTAAAATTTAGTAATACAGAACAATAGATAAAATAATAGTAAAATATAAGAAATACCAGTATATTTCATTTGCTCTTAGTTTAAAAAAGTATGTGCAATATGTCTTTCTTCAGCTAAAAATATTGTCAGATGCTTTTCTCATTTTTTGCAATATCATTAAAAAAATACTGTACTACATTTCTGTATGTACTTTGTGACTACAAAGAAAATGTCAGAATGTTTTTATTGGAAGAAGTAAAAGTCAGTTTCACTAATAAGACATCTTTCTACGTAAAATAAGACCTACTTTAATTTTAACATGCAAAAAGCTAATGGGGCTTTAAAATGTACCATAATGAAAAATTGTAACTTGGCACTAACATTTCAAACTCACAATATAAATGTAAACTGATATTCAAAAGTAGAAAATTACAAACCTTCCCTGAACCACTCTCACCACTAACAATGATACATTGATCTGTTTTACCCAATCCTTGACATAGTCTGTTGTAAGCTTCACCACCAACTTTATAAATATGGGGACTGTCCTGAAATAGTGAATATCATTCTACCTTATACTTTTTCATAGATATGACATATTTAGTAACAATAACCTCACTTGACTGTATCAATATTGGAAAAGAATCACCTACTTAGACAACCATATAAACATTTTGAAGATTGTTATCTTGATATGCTGTTTACAGGGTTCCCACAATTCCCTAATGGCAAAATTCAAGGTCATTTTTTTTTCAGAAAGAAAATTAATTTTTGTCTTACAGTATTAGGTATGATAGCATTTTATAAATGGTATTGCACAAATATCATAGTTTCTGTGAGAGTTACCTTAGATGAGGAAATTTATTTACGAGACATTTTGAAATTGTGTAAGAGTTATTGCCCTTGGTGAAAAATAGACATATACCAATTTGTGAAGATATTTCAGTGATCTATATATAATTTATTACTTAATTAAATTAAATTGCTACTGTGTTATTGCATCTTTTTACTACCAGTTTTCATTGAAATGGATGTTCTTTTTCTTAAATCTTAGAAAAATGGCTACTCCAATAGACATCAATGCAAATTTAAAGGGACAATAACTGAAAGGATCGTCATTGTTTTGACAAATCTCATGTTAAATCATTTTCTGCCATGGAAACCTATATATAAATTATAAAGGTTCCGTAAAATCTGAACACCTTTTGATATACTAATTTATTAATTACACACCTTAAATTGACAAAAGCTGGTGATAAAAGAGTACACAATAAGGACATATTGTACATTTATACACACAAACAAACCTCTTCTTCATTGTGGTATGAGAGAACTTTGTCCACAGTGTAAAAGTCTCCTACAGATTTAAATGGATTCACAGCAATAATCGTACTTCCAGCATTTGTATAGATATCATCTTCTAGAAATCTATCATGTAAACAACCTAACACTGAAATATATTTATATGTATGCTTATTGCTTAACTTAGTCATTATTGTCACATACCTAAAAATGGATAATAGAAAACCCAATTTTCATTTCTGTAATTTATCATAGAGCTCTGTGCCAACATACCCAATGTTTTCAATACTGACAATAAGAGGTGGCCAGGGGTCAAATTGACTGCTTAGAAATGAAAAATGCCCCCCTCCAGAAATCCTAAATATATCATGGACTACATTGGAAATGAGCATGTATACAGCCTCCCTCAATCAAGATTTGGCCTCTTACAAGAAAACCCTGCATACCTTGATTCATTTATGATCTTACTGCTGTATTTCTAATTAATTCAACATTGTGCATATATCATAATTATCAGTTTTCAAGTTAAGACATTATGAAGGTTGAGTATCAATGAGACAAAACAATCACCATTGTAACTGAAAATAAGAGAAAGCATTATAGTTATACATTGTACATTATTTATCAATTACCTGTTCCCTCATTTATCAGGGAAAGATCTGTTAAACTGGTAACATCTTTCAACACCTGATCTGATTGTGGTATGACAGCATTTTTCTGATACTCCCTTGTTTCCTGAAAACATGAGGTGGAAACTATGTTTATGTAGCCAAGTATTCAAGTAAAAACACATTTACCAAACACTGATATCTTCTTGAAATTTATGATATATTGCATGATTTTACAATAGCATGTAGAATGCTGTTTTCTTTTGAAATTAAAAACAGTTAAATAGTCATGAATACTAATATTCAAGTCAACTACTCAAATGTTACGTTTAATTATTAATGCCTTCTTGAGAAATTCTACCCTGATACTCACTGTAAATAAGAAAGTTTAATAAAATAGAAAACACACTTTTTGTATTAGATTACTGTAGATACTATTACAATACATTGTAGTGACAATGTTTACCTGTCTACATGTAACAAAAACAGCATATGAATCATTGTTCACACATGATAGCTTTCCTTCTAACCATATCTCAGTCAAATCTCTCACATATACCGACTGTCCAGGTAACAAAGTATAAGACACTTCTAAACTTTTCATTTCGGGTACAGAACTGAAAAAAACAACATCTAGCCATAAAATATTTTGCATTGATTTTGGGCATGTCAGTTGTCTTTGTAATAGGAGGAGAAAACAATGTACCCGATGTGGGGCTCAAACCAGTGACCTTCTTGCAAGTCACCCAATTTATAAATACAATATTCCACCCAGCTACATCTTTTTCTATGAAATCATTTTCTATTGTAAGTATTCAATAAAAATCAAATTATTTTAAAGGAACACAAATTCACTAAAAAAGTCATTCAATGATGGTATACTTCTTCAAGTTCTTGCAAATTTTCATCGGATATTTCGCATGTTAAAACGATGTTTTCTGCAATCAAAGTCTGGATTATGACAAAGAGTATGTACACACAAATCCTACATCCATCGCCAACCTTGCTGTCACTGTAAGTGCATGCAGTATGCAGCAGTCTTCACTCAAAACTTAATCAAGCACTGAACACTCACTCAGTCCAGTGTAAGTGCAATCATGGCTCATTTTTTATGAAGTGTCTATTTTGATTCTCGGGAAAAAATGGGATAATCATGTAATAGGAGGAAAATAATGTACCCGATGCAGGGTTCAAACCCGCGACCTCCTGCTGAAATGAAAGTCAGATGCTCTACCAACCAATCCAATCGAGCTGGTGAATATCCCAGACAATTTATAAATACAATATACCACACCGTTACAATCATAGTAATTCATAGTCAAAGGTTAAATCATATATCCCATGTAATAAGTATATTTCTCATGTTCTGCATCAAACTCTGAAAACAGGAAGGTAGGTAACTCAGAAAATCATCAAAATGTCTCATGTCAAAGTTTCAAACGTGTCTACAAGACAATCAAGTGAATATGATCATTATCTAATTCAATACACAGTAAGGAGCTCAACCTTGATTATACGAACCTATGAAGTTATAACACCTTCCAATAATACTTTAGTTAATAAATTATCAAATCTTGTATTTGAACACCGCGCTCGTTCATCTTGTTTTTTCAGACGCTTTCAGAAAAGAACACCTCGGTCTTTTACGTTAACGCAGATTTCCGCAGCGTCTTGGACAAATTCATTTTCCGTAGATTAGCGGAAATCTCCGAGTTTTGACTGGTTCTCAATCTCGCTCATTATGGTACTATATCAAGCAGGATACCATTTAAATCGGATTCGATAAGCTAAATTTAGAAACAGTGAGCAGTTATTGGAATTTCCAAAATGGCGTTGAAGTACTACTACGATTTGATGTCGCAGCCTTCAAGAGCGATTTATATTTTTCTGAAGGCAAATAAAGTTAATTTTGTGCCAAAGCCAGTTGCTCTACGCAAAGGTAAGTGACCTAATTGAATTTCTAAAAAATGTCACTTGCTGTAGCTGGAATATTATGAAGAATAATGTAAGGTCAGGAAATAGAATGTAAATTTATAAGCAGATTTGATGTATTAAAGATGCTGATTGAGAGAGATGATGATAATTGTTCCTAATTTTTTTTATAGATAACCCTAAATATCTTATAATTTTTACATTGATTTGCGAGTTATTTATTTGTTCATTTATACATGAGGTTTTTGTACATGTTTTCTATATTATAATTTCTACAGTCCCACATTTTAACACACATTTACATATAAGTATTGTGTTATCATAGTATCCACATTCTACAGTCCCACATTTTAACTTATAGGAGAACACTTCAATGATGAATTCAAGAAAGTTAATCCATGGCAAAAAGTGCCTGTGCTCGATGATAATGGTTTTGTTTTGACTGAAAGGTTTGTTCTTTTTTTAAAGAAATAGATACCGGTATCCAGGATAAGATATGTCTGTACATACTTAAGGCATAAAATATTTTTTTTATGGTTTAGGCATTTCAATGTTTACCCCAGAGGGGGATGGGGGATACGCGAGGAATTAGATTTAAACAATTTAGACTTTTCGGTATATGGGAATTTGATAAACATCACTGTCACATGGAGCGGGAAATAGACTTGGCCCGTATTTTGTCCAGTGACAGAAATTTAGACAGTCACCTATTTTCAAATCGTGTTATTTTTAAGCACAGTAATGAAAAACTATAATAGTGCTATTTCAGTATTTGACATCAAAACAACCGCACTACCAAGAAATTTGACACATGAGTGGGAAATTTGACAGCCAAATTCCACAAATGTCTAATTCCCCTCTAATTATAATCCTGCCTCCCCCCTTTGGGGTGGGGGAGACATTGATAAGTGCATTACATCCTAATTAGAAATAGGGAAGGTAGGTCCAGACTTTTGGCTCTTGAAAGTGGATGTACCTTCCTCAGGACATCTAGGGTAACAGGGAATAATTAGGGTCTGTCAGGTAAACAGAAACATCTTTTTTACACAGTACTCAATTATAAATTTTATTATTATTTGCCATTAGTTGAGGTGTTCATTATTGATGTACCCGGGTAATTTAATGTTATTAATCATATCATGAAATTGAAAACAGGCTTTAAAAACAACAAAATATCAAGTGGTTACTTAAGGGATCATTGAAATGATCTGCATTATCACATGACATTATTTAGAGTAGAATTGAAATAAGGAGATTGACTGGTCATCCTTAAAAAATATTTTGTTTGCAGTAACCCTCCATACTCACGAAAAAGGTCCCTGTCCAACTTTTTTGGCCTAGTTAAACATTTCTTTGATAAAAGAATTTAGCATACTGACAGTCATGTATCTTGGGTTGAATATAAAATGAATGTAAAAAAATATTTCTTTCCTACCTTACTGCAAACAAACATTTTTTAAGGAAGGACTCAAAGCGCCATGTGGAGTAAGTCTGTATATACAATTAACACCAATACTGTAATACTGTTTACTATTAAAAATCAAAGCTCTGAAGGTACTGCTGTTGTTCAGAACTACAAAGCAGTCAAAAGTTGAATTTCTTTGTAGGGCGAGTTTTTGAATCCGAACAATAGTTCGCACATGAATTTCGATGCAGACTTAAATACTACTAACGCTTTTCTACATCCGCTATGCAGTTGTTAAAGCTGTTCCCTTTCCATGTGCTTTCAGTACTTTGATTTATGATTCCCATCTGATCACAAAAAGTAGTTAAGCAAATAGCATAATATCATATAGTCTACATTACCTGCCTCTTTGTATACTCAACTTTTGTAGAATGTAATATCTCACACATGAAGACACACTCGAAGAAAAAGTTACACGTTATAAGCATTAAATCAATCGATTACAATTTCCCGATGAACCACTTTTTTTAAATATCTGGTTGACACACAGTTATCATCGCATCGTCCATGAATTCAATGATGACTTCTATACGTTTACAATATAAGCTAGGAACCAGACAAATTAGCATATAAAGCACGAGGATTATGACGTCATCCTTCCTTGAAATGTGTGTACTGATAGTAAATATTGTAGTAATCCGAGGGACAGGATTGTTTAGATTTCGACTGTCTAGTATTGCTCATTTACGATATTGCATAGCCATCTGATTTTGAGGCGGAAGGTTAAATTAATGGAAGCTGTTCGGTATGCAGGTTTTCAATGAAAACTGAGCGATTTCTGAAATATGGTAATAACTTTATTGTTCGTACCGAACAACAAAAAACAAGTTAATTTTTTTATCAATAACTATGAACTATTTTTAGCTCACCAGAGCACGAATGTGCTCAAGGTGAGCTTTTGTGATCGCCCTGCGTCCATCGTGCGTCGTTCGTCGTGAAGTGGCGTCAATGTTTACTTAAAACAACATTTCCTCCTACACCGCTATGCTGATTGCAACCAAACTTTGCTGGAATGATCCTTGGGTGGTCCCCTTTCAAAGTTGTTCAAAAAATTAAATTTCATTAAAAACTCTGGTTGCTATGGCAACAAATAGAAAAAACTTTAAAAGTCTTCTTGTCCGAAACCACAGGGCCTAGAGCTGAGATATTTGGTATGTAGCATTTTCTAATGGAACTCTACAAAGTTTGTTCAAATTATTCCCCTGGGGTCAAAATTGGCTCCGCCCCGGGGGTAACTTGATTTTACATAGACTTATAAAGGAAATTTAAAAAATCTTCTAGTCAAAAACTACAATGCCTAGAGCTTTGATATTTGGTGTGTAGCATAGTCGAGTGGACCTCTACCAAGTTTGTTCAAATTATTGCTCTAGGGTCAAAATTGGCCCCGCCCCGGGGGTCACTTGATTTATATAGACTAAGAGGAAAATTTAAAAAATCTTCTTCTCAAAAACCGCAAGGCCTAGAGCTTACATATTTTGTATGTGGCATTGTCTAGTGGACCTCTACCAAGTTTGTTCAAATTATGGCCCTGGGGTCAAAATTGGCCCTGCCCTGGGGTTTATTCTATTTTATATAGGAAAATTTGAAAAATCTTCTTCTCCGAAACCACAAGGCCTAGAGCTAAGATATTTGGCATATAGCATTGTCTAGTGGACCTCTACTAAGTTTGCTCAAATTATTGCCCTTGGGTCGAAATTGACCCCACCCCGGTGGTCACTTGATTTATATAGACTTATATAGGAAAATTAAACAAATCTTCTTCTCCAAAGCCGCAAGGCCTAGAGCTTAGATATTTTGTATCTGGCATTGTCTAGTGGACCTCTACCAAGTTTGTTCAAATTATTGCCCTTGGGTCAAAATTGGCCCCGCCCCGGGGGTCACTTGATTTATATAGACTTATATAGGAAAATTTAAAAAATCTTCTCCAAAACTGCAAGGCCTAGAGGTTAGATATTTTGTATGTGGCATTGTCTAGTGGACCTCTACCAAGTTTGTTCAAATTATGGCCCCGGGGTCAAAATTAGCCCTGCCCTGGGATTTATTCTATTTCATATAGGAAAATTAAAAAAATCTTCTTCTCCGAAACCACAAGGCCTAGAGCTAAGATATTTGGTATCTAGCTTTGTCTAATGGATCTCTTTTAAATCTGTTCATATAATGGCCATGGGATAAAAAACGGCCCAGATGGGTCACTTGATCTTACTTGGACTCGTATAGAAAGCTTCAACAATGTTCGTCTCCAAATAACCTTTTCTCCTGGTGAGCATTTATAGGGGCATCATGGCCCTCTTGTTTGTCATTTGTTTGTTTCTTTGTACAATATTTTGGAATATCTAAATGCTCAAAATTTATGTACAAATGTTTCTTTCAGTGTTGCAATCTTGCGCTACTTAACCTTAAAGTTCAAACTACCAGAACATTGGTACCCACAAAATGACCTGATAAAACAAGCTAGAATAGAAGAATATCTCCACTGGCAACATCTGAATGCTCGCATGCAGTGTGCAATGGTTTTTCAACAAAAGGTAGTTTATCAATTTAAAATACTCCCTAAGATAAGCTCAACTTTCAAAGTGTAACTCAGACTTAATCTACATGAAGTGAATAATATTTCTTTGTTATTATGTTATCACTGATCCATTCTTATATGCATTTAGTGTTCATACAATTTTATAAAGAAATATTACATACATTAATTTAATAAGAGGTTACAGCTGCTATAGAGTCAAGATTGTAACTTTTGTAAGTTGCTTGATTGAATACATGTACATAGTTAAGTCTAATTCATTCAGAGGCTGTTTTTGTTAAAATATTCAGTTCTGCCTGTTCAATGATACTTGTCTCTGATCAATAATTTGTAGATTTTTTTGGTCACAGTTTTTCATTTGTCTATAATTTTCAGCTCATTATGCCAGTAGCTAAGAATGGAAAGATTGATGAAAAGAAAGTTCAACGTTTTAAGAATGAAATACCTAAGGTTATCTCACACATAGATAATTACTTCCTTGGAGACAACAAGTTTATTGCCGGTAATGAAATTTCTGTAGCTGACTTACTTGGAGTCTGTGAGCTACTTCAGTTGTATCCTGTGTTTGAAGAGGAGTTGTATACTTCTAATAGTAAAGTTAAGGCTTGGATTGATAGAGTTAGAGAAACACTCAACCCCCATTTTGATGAAGGTCATGCCATTGTTTACCGTACAAGGAAGGCATATGAAAAAATAGGACCATCATTAGGGGCCAAACTTTGAATGTGTACACTTAGCATTCAAAATGATGTATTTATATATAATTAGACTGTAGAAATTATGTGAAAGCATTTTTAGATAAGTAAGGACCATGGCAATGTACTGTTTATGGATTATTAATGCAATAAATATTTTTTACGAAATAATTGTGATGGATTGAACATGTATTAATGTAACTGGTATTCAATTTTAATTTTGAAGTACAGTTCAACCTGTACTATGGGTCACCTCCAAATAAAGGCCATCCAGTGAATAAAGGCCATTCTTCTAAAAACTTCCTTGATTATTTTAGAACAAAATATCTCCAAATAAGGACTACCTGTCAATAAAGGCCACATTTTGTCTTTCCCAAGGATGGCCTTTGTTCACAGGTTTGACTCTATTGCAAATTTAATTACACAATAATCAACAATGTGCATTGACAACAATACTTGTTGCATAAAACGAAATACTTACATGTTCCATTCCATTTCTATCTGAATTGTGGTAAAGTTATGTGTATGAGTGTTCAGTAATTTTCATGTATATACTGAATTTATGTTAACTGATAACACACATATATAGAAAATAACATACAACTCAAATTTGAAAATAAACAACATTTTATTGAACAAAATATAACAACTTTTTGTTGTAATACAACGTTTGTTTTGAAAGACTTCGGTATAGTAGTATAAAAGATGTTATCTTCAGCATCACAATGAATGAAAAATTCATGTCTTTATAAGACGCATAGAGTACACAGTGATGGTACTGTGTTGTATGTAAATGAGTTAGATCTTGCATAAATTACGATTAAATTACCCACGTGCCACTGCTCCAGCAACAGTTCCCACAACAACAGCCCCTAGTAAGGTTTTAGCCAAACCACTTTTGGGTCCTCCAAGAAATCCCTTTTTGTATGGTTTATGTGAGTAAGGATAAGCACCGGGATATTGTGGGTGACGTACATATTGTCCTGGGTACACCATACCACCTTGATACACTGGCATTCCATGTTGATATACTGGCACATGTTGTGGATAGTAATTACCAGTCCAGTATTGAGCATCAAATCCTGGATAATGTCCGTACTGATTGTTTTGTCCATACACTGAGTATTGTTGAGGATAATACTGTTGTTGTAGAGGAAGACCAGCTGTTGGATAATAATTAGAACCATACTGATCGTAGCTACCATACCCTTGTTGATTATAAGCACCATACTGTTGTTGCGTATATTGTGGATAATATTGGTTAACAGCCTGTCCAGTCCAGTATTGTCCATGTACTGGTGTGTTCATGTATGTGTTTGGTATTACGGGTGTATTGCTGTATCCCTTTGCTGCTCCTTGTAGGTTAGGGACCAGACTTGCTCCCTGGTAGTAAGTGTTAGGGACTGTCCCTGCTGTCTGGAGATTAGTGTTTGCGAAAGCTCCTGTCCCTTGAAAGTTTGTATTATGCACAGATGTTCCAACCACTCCTGAAAGAGCAAGAAATAAACACTATGTACAATAATGAGCTTGGAACGACAATGGTAGAATGTAGACCATGTATTTACCAAAGAATGAGGCAATTATTGCCCCAAAAAAGATATTGGAGAATTACAAAATATATATGAAATTTCAAACCTATTAAACATTTGAAATTTTCGTATCTATCAGTCTAGGATTCATATAATTGCTGCAACGTAACGCTAAGTCTAAGATTGTCAATTTGATTTAACAATGGGGTGTTGTCGTTGGTCATATATTTATGACTGAGTACAGAAACAGCCAATCAGGTGCTGGAGATAAAAAACTGGAAATAGGCACGTGACCTCAGAAACTGGTGTGGTAAAATGCGCCAGTTTTAAGTACTCTTAGTTTTTTTGACAAACACGATTTTGAAGTGGTAAAATATACGTACATACAGCATTCATAAACTAGTACTATAAATGTTAATAACATATATTTTGTATTAATATTACAAGAATTTGACTTACCAGTTTGTGAAACTAATTGTTGGCATGTAATTAGTGGCAGAAATATGTAGGACACCAATAGTGTTTGTAACATAGCAACCTTAACTTCCTTCATCATTCTGAAAATACACAGGATGCTATAACAAGGATTGCTTGGTGATAAGTGCATGCATACAAGAAAAAAGACATATAATAATAGATTTGACCACCTTTGGATTTTTGGAGTTAGGATCCTTATACATTAAGCTTAATATCTAGATCTTTTTTTATTCCACGAACAAATGTACCTAGTTACACTAATCATCTTTTAATTGCAATAAATTATGTACCAAAGTATTTCTCGTCCTTTTCTTATACAGCAATAAAGCTGATTAATGGCCACAGAGTGATTCAATAATAAGATTGTCATTAAATCAAGATACTTTGATAACACGATTTTGGTTGAACTTGGTACATGTACAACCCTAATGTAATGGAATTTATTTGACGAAAGAAACGTAACGTTACGTTTGATACAATTTTATAGCCTCAGTATCTCCTTAATGTTAATTTGTTCAGATAATTAGTAATTATTTCAATTATTAAACATAAAACAAGTAATTAAATCTCAGATAGCATGCGTTTAAAATGTTTTAATTACACTTATCGCGATCCAACAATTAACATACCTTAATATGGTGTCTTGTCTATATGTATATAACTCCTTAACCTATCAGTTAGAACTCACAATTAGATATGAATTCAATGCATTGAACGATTTAATTAAATACCTGAATTACGGACATGTTGAATTAACTAATCGTCCAATAATTTCGCACATTTTGTCCATGACGTGCGTCACTACAGGAAATAGCCCCTGGTCACTGGTATAAATAAATTCATTTGTACATCGATTTTTGATTGGTCGTTGAAGTGGTAAGCAGTTTTTAATGAAATAAATTCATCATATCGTCATGTTAAAATTGACATTCGGAAGTAATTACACTAAATTACGCTACACTATGATCGTATTTTGATGATTACAATTTTGTTGAGTCAGCTAAATTTTTTGAACGGAATGTCGCAAGTTTGCATGCATTATCTATCAACTTACTATACTTATTCACCAAATGTATGTCGATGTAAATTTCACTGTATTTAACTCTTTACAGTTTTACATAAAGTCTGGTATCCTATTTTATATGTTCAGTTGATACTCTCATTTCATGTATACATACGAGTGAAATAAAATAAACTTGAAACTAAAGAAAATACTTAAAAATGATACACAAACATTATTTAATGAAACACCAACTTTATAAATAAATACTCGTAGACTGTCTTTATTATAACTTTATAAGATTGTAATATTTAATGTGTGAGCAATTCATTCTGATCTAGTTTATAATTCATTTAATGTCTGCACAGATGTATAACACAGTCTACTCGTGAAACATAAATCATTTGTGCATGATATCTTTAAATGACATTCAAAAACATTATAACAAAGTAATCTTATATGTTATGTGTAGAAGATATTTTAACTGTATGTGCAATGCAACCTCTCCAAAGCAACACCCCGTTGGGAATAGCAAACTCATGTTGTTGTTTGTGCTGCTCAAGAGAGGTTAAATTAATGTAATTAAATCAAAGGGTGGAAAAAACATGCTGTAGTTGAATGGAAGTTGTTGCTCAATAGATGGCCACTCTGGAGAGGCTGTTTTGATATATAAATTTGTTTATTTTGAAGTGTGAGCGTTGGCTGTTTTGGCTGAATGAGGAATTCGTGTACAAAATGTAAATTACAGCATGACTGGTAAAATCCGCTACATAAGTTGATAATACAAAATTATCCAAAACAGTTGAGAGAAAAGTTTAGGAGGAAATTGATACTATCGTCTATGTACCCTTCAGACTCCTATAAGACTGCTAGTTCACGAGATATCCGCAAATCCGATCAAAGGAGTTATATACGGGGTATATTTGAATAAATGATTGTACCTCATACGTCTAGACACTACAGGATATAAATAATTACTTATTGACAATAATACAAGGATCGTATTTACCCTGTTTCTATGTAGACACAATTAAAACACCTGTAAAAAGCAAATACAATATATTGACTTGAATCAAACATAAATTATTCCGCGAAGTATTGGAGTTTTAAGTATCAGTTGAGTGTGTCTACTTTTTCCTTTCCATGTTGAAAGATCGATGCTAAAGTAAATAATAAGAATATCACATTCAGAACCAAAACATGAATAAAATATATCATCATGGATTGTCCTATAATATTGTATAATAACACATTATTGATTGTCATCTTGCAATGATTATTAAAACACGTGTCTATTATACTCGTATTGTTCTACCTGGAATAGTAAGGAATTCAACTTAACATGTGATGTTATCAATTATTGAAATCCAAATTGGCCGAGTTATTTTTCTGAGGTTCCTAAGCCAGCATTTCATAATTCCATATAGTGCCGAGTTTCTTAAGCAATGGGAATGCATGGAATCCCGTATTACCGAGTTTTGTCCGTATTGGCCGACATTTATACTCTTATTGTCGACAAACTTTCTGTATTTGAGCGTCGTTTCTTCTAATCCGCCTCTAAAATTATATACAGTAGTATATATGTAGTTAATTAATAATGAAGGGTATTGTTATACCTTTACGACATCGTAAAATATAATATACTTATCACATATATTACTAAATATACCTGGGTTATATTGTTAAACATAATCAGTTGGATTGTCTTTACCTGGTACCATTAGCTCTGTAGATCATGATCAGTGTGGACTGTCGAGACAACCTGTACCTTGTGTATAAATGAATAACATAAAAAGATAAAACTACAACCGACAAGGAAAAAAATCAGTCACCTATTCATATCTTATAATTATGCACAAATAAACAAATGTCGCCAATTTCTACGAATGCAGAAAAAACTCTTACTACGAGATTTTGTGCGAAGGGTTTAGTCACGTGGTGTGACTCGATCGTGTGCTTTATTTTTTACCATGAACTTACGAACCTAATGGAAAAGTAGATACAAAGGTATTTAATAAAATCGATGATAATGTAACCGGTAATACAGGACAATGCTTATAGTGACAAAAAAGGAAAAGTGACCGACGCCACAGAACGTACTGAGAACAATTAAAATGTCGTTCACATCAAATGAAGGTACACACATGCATTATAAATGAGACAGAACAATATGCTACACTACAACCTCTACACAGCGGCCTTCTCTCCAGCAACAACTTCCCATCAACAACAGCATGATTATTTCCACTGCATTATTTAACTATTAATTCAACCTCTCCAAAGCAACAATCTCCCATCAACAACAACCTCTCATCAATGACATAATTTTGATGCTCTCAAATGGTGTTGCTTTAGAGAGGTTGTACTGCACCACCATTCGAGTTATTAAACACTTACATTGTACATACATATGTATATCGTGATGCAGAGGTAACATTGGGTCTCTTAAGTAAGTTTATATAGATCCATAGATTGTTAAGAATCCCGGCCTTAGATTGTTCTTGCATGTTCATGAAAGACGTTTATGTTTAAATCATTAGAAGTATTAATTATTTATCTCAACATTGACGTAACTGGTTTTACAGCATCATTAAATGATCCGATCGTTGTTAAATAAATAGGGATGGTTGTTGATGGTAAATTGCATTTGTTTTACGACCAGACGAATACAACATGAACTGTAGGAAGAAACCGAGTGAGCAAGTTACAGGAATAAATATATACTGCACATGTGTATAACCAGTTTTAATTGCTAAACCGTTGCTAACAGTTATGATATTCAATAAAAGTCTAAAAATTAAAGTGACCTATGTGGTAATTGGATTGTAGTTAACACTGACATAACTTTGGACTTTATTGTACAAAATGAGCTGTAACAAACATTAGACAACACGGGACATCGAACAACGAATTGTCGGTACGATCAATGTACACTGGGAATTATGTACAGTGGGAATTATTTGTTCAAACTACAATATCTGTACTTAGTTTGGATCTATTTCCAATCGACCGATTTTTTGTACTAATTAGTAACAGGAAATGTGACTAGATCAATTAAGTGCTAATTCATGTTCGTGTTAACAATGCAGCCAAAAGACTGATACAGAAAGTGGTTCCATTGATTGATTCACGCGAAGCAGGAAATGGTGACCAAACAAATCACGCCTTGAAAAAAACACCAGCAACAGAATCCCTCTTCAACAAAAGAATCACTCTTCACTGAATTTAGGAACAGAACAACGGATGGATTCGTTAGTGATATATAAAATTGAAATTATATTTATATACCAGTTGAAACACGTGAATAATCTAACTCGGTGCGCCATTAGTGTACGTATGTTTTATGACAGCCACACGTAGAGTGGGGTAACCTATGGATATAATTGTTTCCATGCATTCTGAAGAACATTTATTTAAGTCATATGTAGGATAATGTCTGAAGATGTGAGCTACTTTACATTAAGTCCTATTCCATTATCAGCAGTATCAAAGCCTAAAAGACGATTATTTGAGAACAATCAAAGTGTAATCATGGTAAGGAAGAAAGGTATACCTGAAGACTCGGCTGACATACGTATAGATGCTAAAGCGGAAATCAAAAAGTGGACAGATATGGATAGTAAAACAAAAAATTTGACTAGAAAGGATTTTTTGATCACCGAATTAACTAGAATGTCAAAACAATCAATTCTGGATAATTACAACTTGAACGTCAGGGTGGATGTGAAACCAAAGTTTTATCAACAGTTTGCTAGGAATAAGAGGTCATCAGTGAAACACATGTTTCCACATTTAGCTTTAAAACATAGGTCTGCGGATTGTTGGAAGACCTTACACAGTGGTAGAAAGCACTCTGGTTCTATCTATACCCCATCGAGTAGTCTAAAAGAAAACTTGACCGATGAACATAATTCAAAGCGTTCGTCATTTAAGTACGACAAATTGAGGCATTCGAATCACAGACAAGGCTTGGAGAATATAAAACATATAAAACATTGTATAGATAACGACAAAGCAATCAGAGGTATGGATTATATAGATAGTGATGATGACAGCGAGGACGACTACAGTGATACTAGTTATGTCAGTTATGATACAAAACATCCAACACTGACTGACTATAATGATGCAGAGGACACGTTTAATCCTATCGTAGGTGATGTAAGAACTGGTGAAATGACCCGTGACGACAAAGTTAACAAATCAGCAATAAGTTTTAATTCGCTGAAGCTTGATACTGAATCCATCGCGGAAAATACGGAACACAACGATACAGCGTATCCTTCTGTCACAAGTTTCGAAAAATACTGGAAAACAGGGACTCAAGAAGTCGAACAAAGCTACAGAAACTCTGGTCACAATGTAAGAGGTCGACATAATGTTTTAGTAAATTCTAACAACAATGGTGATGAATGTGGACTTGTAGATGTAGACAAAGAAAATACGAGTGCCAAATATTCTAAAGCAAGTAAATCGAACATAGGATGCGTTGACGAAGAATCAGAATATGCCGCAAGTGATAGACATCTTATTCGATTATCTACTAAGGAAATTTCGACACGTTTGTTAGACAAAGTTCTTCCAAGCGTGGACGTCCACAAACCATCGCGCAAAAAGAACGACAACGCAGCCTGTAGGAGACAAATAAAACTAAAGAAATCTAGAGCTATCAAGAAACAATTTGAATACCCTGTACTATCACCTAAATCTGAACAAGTAAACTCAAGTAAAGATAACAACTCGTGTTTAATAAGTGATTCGGTGTTGAATTTTAGACATAAACGAATAAGCTCAAAGAAATCCCCTGATACACCTGAATTAGAAATTGCGAGAAAACTTTCAATAAAAAATGACATTACGTCAGTAAATTCAGCGCGGAGAAGTGCGGGAAACATGGTCGTTGACTTTGAGTCAGTTCGCATTGCTTCACACTTACATCGTCTTCAAAAACACGCTACTGTTGTAGGCTCTGAGTTGGGATATAAGACAAGTCAGACATTGTATTCTAAGTGTTGGGGTACCATGAAAGCTTCGGTACCAGTCGTAGATGAACATGGATTCAGAGCTGTAGTCACTGGCTGTGCCGTGAAATAGTGTCATCTTGGACTTCTTTAAAGAAATCCTCCCTGTTAGAGACGTTTTATTCTTACTTATTTTTCAATTTCGTATTTATCAATATACATGTAAATGATTGTTAAAAAACGTTTACAAAAAGGCATCTTGAAAGAGTGTGGCACAAAATCGGTAAAGTTAGGTTACTGTGTGTAAATATAATGCTCCACCAAAATGTGATTGGGTTACTGTTTTCACGGACTTATGAAGCGACTGTACAAAACATTTGATAGAAAATAGGATGGTTATAATTCTCATTTTTCTCGACTTAAACTGTTTTCAATGGGCAATATAATACTTACGCACATATTTCGATGAATTCAACCGCATTTCATTGAAAATCGAAGTACTGAAAGTACAAATATACTCATGTAAACTGAACTTACACTGCTGCATGGAACGGGGACTAGTTTAACAAATGCATGGCAGATGTAGATAAAAGTAGTACCATTCTCCGCATCAAATTTCCTGCGCCCCGTGTGAGTGACGGCTATGGGAAGCTGAACTATCGCTCAGTTTCCAAAAAAAACAAAAACATTTTCATGTTAGTATCGCGCTGAATAAATAAACGACGTAATTTCGACAACATTCATGAATATTGTTTTCTTTCGTATATGAATGGAAATTTGAATAAAAAATATTAATAATTTACATTCCAGAAAACTTCATTAAACTTTCGAAATTTGTGAAAACTTCACATACTTGCCTGTGATACATTTTGTCAGTTATTTGACAGTAAATAATACGTGTCTGTGATATACAACGGTTTTATTGCTGTATGTGAAAATCTCATGATCTATGAACAAATGCCGTCGTATGACAAACAAGAATTGTTGAAAGTACAATATGAATAAATTATTTATAAAACTGTGTCACCTAGGTAGGTAACCCTAGGTGGGTAAGGAAAACCTTTTAATGCTTATGATTATAAATCAGCAACATCTCTGAAGTGGATTCATTGTTACGAGTAATGCAAACTTATATACAAAATGTATTAATGAATCAATGAATTTACTATGGACTTTTGTTGAAGTCACCACAATGAGCATTATCCAGATCTTGTTTTATTTTATTTTTTACACGAGTTTAACGCCACGTTTCAATCATTTTCCCGTTGTTTACGGCGACCGATTCTCTTAACCAGTTTCCCTGGATAGTACTAACAAGGAACTGCTAACATATCTACGCGTTGAAGAAAGTCGACATAAACTGTCAAATGTTTATGGAAAGTAATGACCTGCCACGATCTGGAATCGAACACGGACGTTCGGGATACAAATCCAGCACACTAAAGACTCGACCACGGCCATATCCTGATCTACGCATTCACATAGTTAATTTATGCTATAATTTTTTATATTTTAATCTGTAATCAAGTTATTGATGAATAAATATTTTATGGAATTTTATAAAAAAAAATTCATGTTTAATCAATAACTGTGTTATTGTTGTTAGTTAATATGGAGAGCACAGTTTATAAATACAATGTACGATGTGAAATAATCATTATTTGAATAACCAGAATCAACATTGAATAATTCAGGTTGTATAAAAAAACTTTAGCACAACCTCTTCAGAGCGGCCTCTCTTGAGCAGGAATCTCCTTTTTTCAACAGAACATCCCTTGAGCAATTTTGTTACTCCCAGTGTGTTACTTTGGAGAGGTTGCACTTTACATCGTAAACAGGATAAACTGTATACAAACTAGTGATTATATGCTACAGTAAGACACACTTAGCATTTTTTTATATATGTGACCATGTAAAAGATTCCTCCATAATCAAGCGGTTGTGGTCTCTGACTAGTAATCACAAGCCTCACACTGATGTAAGAGGATATATTTCACACTATGAGGAAGCTTTCAAGCTGGTTTACAGGTCAGTGGTTGACTTGAAATCACTGTAACCTCTCACTGATGTAAGAGGATATATTTCACACTGTGAGGAAGCTTTCCAGCTGGTTTACAGGTCGGTGGTTGACTTGAAATCACTGTAACCTCTCACTGATGTAAGAGGATATATTTCACACTGTGAGGAAGCTTTCCAGCTGGTTTACAGGTCGGTGGTTGACTTGAAATCACTGTAACCTCTCACTGATGTAAGAGGATATATTTCACACTGTGAGGAAGCTTTCCAGCTGGTTTACAGGTCGGTGATTGACTTGAAATCACTGTAACCTCTCACTGATGTAAGAGGATATATTTCACACTGTGAGGAAGCTTTCCAGCTGGTTTACAGGTCAGTGGTTGACTTGAAATCACTGTAACCTCTCACTGATGTAAGAGGATATATTTCACACTGTGAGGAAGCTTTCCAGCTGGTTTACAGGTCAGTGGTTGACTTGAAATCACTGTAACCTCTCACTGATGTAAGAGGATATATTTCACACTGTGAGGAAGCTTTCCAGCTGGTTTACAGGTCAGTGGTTGACTTGAAATCACTGTAACCTCTCACTGATGTAAGAGGATATATTTCACACTGTGAGGAAGCTTTCCAGCTGGCTTACAGGTCAGTGGTTGACTTGAAATCACTGTAACCTCTCACTGATGTAAGAGGATATATTTCACACTGTGAGGAAGCTTTCCAGCTGGCTTACAGGTCAGTGGTTGACTTGAAATCACTGTAACCTCTCACTGATGTAAGAGGATATATTTCACACTGTGAGGAAGCTTTCCAGCTGGCTTACAGGTCAGTGGTTGACTTGAAATCACTGTAACCTCTCACTGATGTAAGAGGATATATTTCACACTGTGAGGAAGCTTTCCAGCTGGTTTACAGGTCAGTGGTTGACTTGAAATCACTGTAACCTCACACTGATGTAAGAGGATATATTTCACACTGTGAGGAAGCTTTCCAGCTGGTTTACAGGTCAGTGGTTGACTTGAAATCACTGTAACCTCTCACTGATGTAAGAGGATATATTTCACACTGTGAGGAAGCTTTCCAGCTGGCTTACAGGTCAGTGGTTGACTTGAAATCACTGTAACCTCTCACTGATGTAAGAGGATATATTTCACACTGTGAGGAAGCTTTCCAGCTGGTTTACAGGTCAGTGGTTGACTTGAAATCACTGTAACCTCTCACTGATGTAAGAGGATATATTTCACACTGTGAGGAAGCTTTCCAGCTGGCTTACAGGTCAGTGGTTGACTTGAAATCACTGTAACCTCTCACTGATGTAAGAGGATATATTTCACACTGTGAGGAAGCTTTCCAGCTGGCTTACAGGTCAGTGGTTGACTTGAAATCACTGTAACCTCTCACTGATGTAAGAGGATATATTTCACACTGTGAGGAAGCTTTCCAGCTGGCTTACAGGTCAGTGGTTGACTTGAAATCACTGTAACCTCTCACTGATAGAAGGTCGTGAGTTCAAGCCCAGCTACCAACAAAACTAAGTGAGAAAGTAGGCAATTGCTTACAGAGGATGTGAGTCTAGTACTGGTTCTATCCATGAACAATGGTTAGGTGAACTGTCTGCCTAATATGACTGTTGACTGTTGAAAAGGGGCGTAAAACCCAATGAAACAGCACAAATAAACTTTCTCCTGTAATAGGGCATAATATAGTGATTTCACTGAATACAAAATACCAGAATTGTTAAAGTTTTGATATTTATTCAAAATATACAAAAATCGTAATAGTTCACAATTGTTAAAATTACAGACCAAGAATATAAATGATACAACACAGTTGTACACGTAACACATTGTCACAACACATTTATATACATGTATACATATAGAAACATGTCTGAATAATGGATGACTGTCTCAATAATTGTGATATATGACAGAAAACAAGCTTGTTGAATAAATACTTCACACAATCAGCAGCATTTTAAACATATGATAAACAGATTTATTCAAATCTTAAATGAGAAATGTGTCTGGAGGACACAAATGCCCCGCTGAGAGCTAAGTTAAAAAGGGGCCATAACTCCTGTAAAAATGTGTGCATTTTAATGGAAATCGAACTAGACTAGAATTTTATTAATATATGCCTTCATGTAAAATATGAAACCAATCCTTGAGTTATCGTCTGGAAACCAAAATTTTAATGAATGTAAGTAAAAACAAAGACATAAAATTTTAGACAGAAAAACACCTGAGTCTATGATTGAGAACCTACTTATTTTGTTCGTGAAATTGGGCAACATGTTTTTTTTCAAAACTTTTTCAAAACTAATCACAATAATCATTTTATAAGATTATTATCTGTTCAATGTTCTATTTTATCCGTTCAATGTTCTATAAGTCAGAAGCGTCTAATTTAGTCATTCTAGAATGGTTTTTACATAAAATTATCTGAATTCAATTATTCAACAAACTGTCATTCATAATAGCTACACTGGATAATTATAAGAAAAAAATACAAAATAAAGAACAATGATTCTTATTGAATATGAGTACATAATTGAATAACTCACAACTACAACACACCAGTATACCCCGGATCTGTGAAGTGGTAGATAATACATCTTAATATCATGTTATACAATGTACTGTAAAATAATTAACATAACAAGCCATATTTTTTATTAAAGATTTGGCAACTTGCTTACATATGTAAGTAAACTGAATACAAAAATATACCGAAAAAAATAATTCTTTATAATATGTTTCAGGATAATGTTTGAAATCAAATAATGAAATAATTGGTAAAACATTCAGATATGTGAATAAATCAACAATCTATATAACAATGGTCCACACAATCACACTTTATTTACATTTTCTGTACAAAAATAAATAATTTAGTGATTATTTTTAACATATGAAGTAAGCACACACAAATAAATGCAATTTGGTAAAATGAACATAAAAGATGATTAGTGATTTAGTAAATCATAAAATGGTTGACAACTAATTTAATACATTATACAAGTACATTCTTAGTGCACGATAAATAAATGTGTTAACAACATTTTGCATAGCTATACAAAGTCACCTAGACAATTAGGCAACTAGTACGTAACCATTCCTATGAAATAGTAAATAAATTTTTTTACAGGACTTTTCATATGAATAATAAAACAAATGTCAGCATGTCTAATTAGTCTGAAAAAAGTGTGGATACATTACATCTTTGTTGTGTAATTATAAACTAACGCAAGAGTCTATTCACTATTCCTAGGAATTTTTCTTAGACAACTAAAATTATTCACAGCATCAACTGCCTAAAAAATTGCTTGAAGTCTTTAGTCATAAAAAGCTATGATTATTCAACTAATGCTAAACTAAGGTTCCATTTAGTAAACTGGCAAGTAATTATCACAAAAACTGGGATTTATATACAAAAGAAGTGTTTGTGAACCATGGATGCCCCTTAAAGGCCAACTCGATAGTATGACCTTGACCTACTGACCTCAAAATCAACAGGGGTCATCTACTTGTGATGACCAACCTTCTAACCAAATCTCAGGAGCATAGGCCAAACAATTTTTTAGTTATTGCCCGGACAAGGTTTGGTTATGGATGGACAGACGGACATATGCAAAGGGGGCATAATTGGTGGATGAATTGTGCCTCGTATTTTCAAACAAAAGAAAGTTATTAGATCTACCAAGTTACCAACCCCCTGTTTATGTCAAGTTTTTCTATTTGATCTAGCCTTATACATGGTTATATACCCTGACAGTAACACATAATAAACTTCACTAAACATGTGAAAATCAAAAACAACCATGAATGGAACAAAATAACCAATATTTAACAAAATGAAACTGATTCAGTTTTGTCATGAATTTGTGTGAAGTATGATAAACATACTAGTATAAACACTGTATAATATGGCTGACCTGTATATAATAAAGTTCATATTATACATTAAATACCAATAAAAATGTCACAATACAATAACGGACAGTGATTATGGTCAAATTATAGATCGATTTTTCAAAAATCATATTTTGATTAAAAGGAGCACACAGGTTTACAACATGAAATGTAAATATGAACCTAAACTTTAAACAAATGTTTGATTTTGTCAGATAAATAACAAAAGAATGATCAATGAAGCAATATGAAAACATACAAGAAAAAAGTAAATTTTATCACAACCCTTTATTTTGGCAGTGAAACTAGATTTTAGTAAATACCGCAAAACAGCAATATCAAGATCTGCTTATTAAAGAGATAACTCAGTTTTGTACCAGTATTTTATATATCCCCTATATTTCTACTTAATAAGCAGACATTCTTGTAGTGAGGCCATTTTTTATAACAAAGGTGGTCTTAAAACTAGTATTAAAGTTTTACAATACGGTAATGTAATATTTTTCATAATTGATTTAAACAACATAAAAATTAACAAGAATGCCAGAGGACACGTACCACTCACCCGGTTTACAGCATTATTTTTAGTCCTGACTGTGTTCAGAAAGGGTCTTATAAGGACAGCTTGAGGTCACTTTAAGGTCAAAGTTTAGATAAATAACATAAATTAATTCTTGAACAGTTAATTGAAGGAGATAAAAATTTAAAGAAATTACATGACAACTCATAGACACTAATCACTTAGACTTTGTACATCTACCATGCAGCAAAAAAATATATATATTCTCCTAAAACCTGCTAACATTAGAAGGGATCTGGAGTGATCTGAAATTTGAGGAATTAAATATTTCTTGAAGAAGTGTCGAAGGTAAAGCAGACATCATATGATCACAATAGCTCCTTAAGACTGACTTGAACTAATAATATCTTTGGTATTTTAAACAACTCCAACAATACAACAATAACTACCTAACATAAAATGTAGCCACAACCAACAATAAATATGGCAGTCAAATTATAACCCTACACACCAATCTATAACCTCTCATAGACAACAAAATACAACATTCAGACAGCTCAACACAATCCTTAAGTTAAAATGTTGTTTTACATCAAGCAGTTGTATTTAGCAACAGTCAGTGATATCTTGCACATGTATACAAAATCTAACTATTGCAGCTAATTATAATGTAACAATATGCCCAAAAAATGCATTTTTAAAGTAAAATCATGTCCCATTTACATATCATGTACAATGTCAATTGCATAGATTGCTATATGTAATGCCTATAATGCTGTTTATAAAATATGTAAATTAAAATAATAAACCTATTTATTTGTAGGTAAACATTCCCAGTATTAAGCAAAGTTACCTCCAGGACTCATGTTTTCATCAAGGACATAACCCGATGAACATTACAATATTTCTTCACTAACAGTACATATAGTCAGACTCCATGATACCGGTGGTCCCATGATACCGGTGTAAACACGAATCTCGCGATATTTCCATTATAGCAGACTGAATGTTTACAGGTAACTTTTCGGAAATTTTATCACTTCAATGCATACAAAAAAATTCGTATATTTTGCTAAAATAGAACAAACTCTGATATTCATTTATTTTACCTCCATTTCGCTCTATTTGCAGTCAGTTACTAACTAAATCCTACCCTTACTCTCCATTTTATATATTTGTCTCTTTTGCAATGAAATATTACACAAATCTGACAGTTAATGACGTCATCAACAAATGATAAACAATTGTAATCAATTTCGGCGGGAAAAATCGAATGATGCAATAAATATTTAGTCATTTGTTTACGTGTACACCGGTTGCATGGAGTTGTCTCCCGCGACGATCTTTCAAACATGTACTGATTTTGACACTTAAAACATTGACATTTTGATAGTCAGAAAGTTTTCACCGATCATGTAGTAAATATAAGATGTGAATGAATGAGTATGTTTAATATTTTGTGTATATTAGTAGCAATTTCTTCATTTAAATGAAATTTTCTATTAGTACACCGGTACCGTGGGGTCCCATCATATACAACTTTGTTAGATTTAACTGATTAACTTTAATATAAACAGACATACAGTAAAGTTGCTCCAAATGGATAAATAATTCAACAATAAAATCTACCTGACAGATGGGAGTTTTGTTTGTTTGTTTATTTGGGTTTAATGCCGTTTTTCAAAAAATGTCTTAACATCAACTCTACTCACATCACATACATTGATACATGAATTCACAGATTCTTAAGTTTCTTACAAAATATGACACAAAACATTGATCTTCCTGAGATCAAAGAATAAAGTAGACAATCTCTATCCAGAGTTGTCATTGGTTATCTCTCACATACACCTCTGTCAATATCTCAGCTTTTGCAAAACTCTTGTTAAACAAGAAATAAAGCCACAAATGGTATACATTTTACAACTAAGTGAAACACTTTCTTTTGGATTGGAAACTAAAGACATTATAATTTATCAGAAATTCACAGAAAATATTTTTTCCATCAAGTGCCCTATTTTTACAAACATTTTTTTTATTATCAGTACTTAGGTTACGTAATCATGAAAACTCACTACAACAAATGCACATTAAGAGAAAAACAAGAGCATGGCATTTGAATATCAGATGGAAACTAAAGCAGACTCAGTTACATGTTTTTTACCTGCTTTTCAGACATTGACTAAGATGTTTGTGAGGGAAAACAAACAACTTTAGGTAGATATTTTAAGGTAGAAAGTAAGTGAATAATGATAAATTATTCTCCCATTGTATGATAGTGTAAGCTTAGAGCTGTGAAATATGTACAAGAAGGTATCTAGTATTATGCTCCCTGGTATACACAAGTCTCCTGTACACTGGTTATATATAGATGCTGTTTCAACACAGGGTTTGTTACATGAGACAGAATATAAAAACAGGTCTACATCAAACGTAGAAAGGCTTGTCTGTTCCGTTAGGTAAATTCCATACACAATCAAACTGTAAGAGAAACATTAAAACAATCACATCAAAATGTATGAACACATGATTGTTCTTATTCTACTGGATATTATCTTCTGACTTTATCATAAGTGTACTCCAGGGCAGCGTCTTATCAAAGAAAGTACAATTTTCAGAATATTGTCGTACAATCTTTGAAAATGAACAATCGATGTACTACGCTCATATGACCGAAACAAGCGTACGATCTTTGATAAGACGCCGCTCTATAGGCACAGCATGCGATTTCAGAAAGTACTCATGGAAACTGAACTTACATAGACATGCACTGCAACATGGAACGGGAACTGGTGGATGTAGAAAAACATAATACTTTGATTCGATAAAAGTTCATGCACACATAGCGAGTGTTGGCAATGGGAAAATTTACTATAGTTCACTTTCCAATAATCAATGTAAAAATAAGTTTTAACTGAAAACTCCAATTTTAAAGATTTTAAAGGTCAATGAACAATTTCATGAGTGATTTTGAAAACTTACATCTGGAAAACTATCATTAGAATGAGTTGAACCTGGAGCGTAGCTGTAACTGGAGCCTGTCATGGGGAAGAAATCTGGTGGTACAACAGCTCGGGGACTTATCTACAATACATGACATGTCTATAATAACTTTCAGATGTAAATATAGACATCTAAAACTGAACACTAAAAACAAACTTTTAAGTAAATTGTACAACAATAAAAAGAACAACAAGAAGTGTCTGTGAAACACAGATGTCCCCTGAAGGCCAACTGGATAGCATGACCTTGACCTACTGACCTCAAATAAAAAGGGGTCATCTACATGTGATGACCAACCTCCCAACCAAATCTAAAGAGCTAAGCCAAATAGTTTTCTAGTTATTGCCCAGGCAAGGTTTGGTTATGGACTGACATGTGCAAAGCAATATATCCCTTTTCTTGGAAAGGGGAGCATAATAATAAATAATAATGCTGCCTATTGTGTAGATATCGTAAAATAGTTTATACAATGAACCATTACCATAAAACAATTTAAACAGTAGAAAATGCAAGCTTTTAACAAGGGCTATTAAAGCTTCATTTTTTCGTTTCAAGTCTTTTAGAAGAACTCAAAAAGTCTAGAAAATCTAAGATGTCAAAGTACTCAATCATTTTGACCATTTATTGCAACCATCTGATAGTTGCCTACTTTAACTATAGAGATTCTACAAACTCACTTTTTTCTCTATGACATTGGTAAAGTTGACATTTTTGAACAATCTCATATTTTGTAGAGAATATAAATCTACGAGACGTTTCTGTGGACTCTTCATTAATAACTGAAATTATAGACAAAAATAATGTAAGTAACAAACAGAAAGACAAATTGATGATTAAGAATCAGCCCTTTTTCTTGTTTTAGAGAACAGTTATCAGGTCCTTATTATAGGGGAAAATTGCATTGTGAAACACAAAATAGGGGAATTTTTAAAGACTAACAACTTTCTTTATGTAGTATCTTGAATGATCTTTTTTAATGATGTGGAAATTTTTCTCTCAGTGGTGAAAATATATACTTTTTAACTTGCTGAACGGACCCGAATACTAGACCCCAAAAAATGGCACAAAAAAGGCCTGAGAAAAATTAAACAACTCTTTCTCCATCTATTCACAAAATAGGATAATCTAACATAGGATGTAATATCTTTAGACTAGTCAAATTTGTCACTGACAGTAAGAGCCTCACCCAGGGTTCGAACTCACAACCTCTTGATCAGTAGACCAACGATCTAACCACTGAGCTAACCGGGCAGGCTTACAATTTCTGATTAGGCCAAACAATTAATAAGTTAAAAGACGACTAGTGAAAAGGACATAATAATTTTTTTCTTTCTCATACTACAACAAAATGAAGTATTAAAATAAAATTCTAAATGAAGATAAAAGTTCATACTTTATTTACAATGTCCTGGGCATCATCAGATACACAGTTCGGACAGAGATAATCTGAATCTAGTACTCGTTGCGCCATCTCTATATGGTCCTTGGCTCCATCTACAGGATACTGTAATATATAACATAATCGGTGATACTTTAATACGATGTAACTTACATCACATTAAAAATCCTGTCTGAAAATCTTGATCATTTCTGAAATGATTACACTAGGTTAAAGAATACATTAGAAGAAAGCAGACTCTAAATATTGGTTGTTATACATACTTGATGTTAGTTTGTTATATTTCAAGTGACTGTAAATAAAAGTTTTGTATCAACAAAATCAACTATAACATCCAAGTTACATAATTTATACCAGTTAATGACTGATGACTGGAACATCACAAAAAAGTAGTTAAGTAAATAACAACACAATTGTTTGTTTGTTTATTTGAGTTTTACGCCCCTTTACAACAGTCAGAGTCTTTTGAGGGGGACAGTTCACCTAACCATCCTTCCTGGGAAGAACCAGCTCAAGACTTCAATCTTCCGTAAGCAACTGCCTACTTTCTCACATAGAGAGACATGGTCAGTAGCTGGGCTCGAGCCCATGACCCTCTATCAGTGAGAGGTTTCAGTGATTTGAAGTCAGCGACCTTAACAACACGACCACGGAGGCAGGTCAACTACCAAATTGATTACTATTTGATTATTATGTTGATTTGTTACATATATAGTATACCTTTCCGACCAGCATGGCATACATCAGTATACCCAGTGACCACCAATCTGCAGTATGACCATAAGGATACACAGCTAGAATCTCTGGTGCTGTAGAATACATCAAGTGAGAGAAGATATGAATAAATCATTCATTGCAGACAACAATATGCTTACAATGTTTATTCATAAGGTTTAAGAATCCACCATTAAAATGAGGTTAAAACATCAAAAGTCTAATTTATTCAAAGCAAAATTAACAAACAAACCAATAACAATATTGCAAAGAGTTTATTTTTACAATTACGACAAGAAGTATATTATTATTGTCATCGTATGTCTAATTAGTAGATAGATTACAATAGCTTATTTACCCATATACTGTAATGTACCACACACTGTTCTTGTCTTTTCACCTCTAGCTAACCATTTAGCTAATCCAAAATCTGTTAACTGTAAATGGCCTGTATAAAACATGTTATAGATAAATGAGAACATTCAGTAGAGTGTTGGACAGGTTAAAAACATAACACACAATATGAAAACACTTATTAAGAAGTTCCATCAATTCATTCAGAAAATACAAATCTATTAATTGTTGAAGATAACTTGACACATTATTTTCAGATATTCAAGATTCTTGTTTTGT